>OY755190.1:2393336-3028957 GCA_963576735.1 Bedellia somnulentella
GCACGATAACCGAGTGTTCTACCCACTGGGCTATCACGGTTGCTAATTATTGTACCAAGTTTCGTTAAAATCCGTCGAGTAGTTTTTGTTTCCATAAGGAACATACAAACCGATTGACAGACAGACAAAAATTTTACTGATTGCATTTTTGGCATCAGTATCGATCCCTAATTACAACCTGATAGTTATTTTGAAAATATATTTCATGTATAGAATTGACCTCTCTACAGATTTATAATAAGTATAGATTAATGAAAAAACTAAATAATATAATTATAACAATAGGGAAAATAGTTTTATTAATTAATATGTTTGTCGGCATTGTAAGATAGCTCCAACATCCGCCGTGACCGCTTCATTGTTTTATCGAATGCACCTTACGCTCTCGGCGTCACTAATTGAAATGACCAAAAAACCCCGCACGGGTAGGTAAAAAACTTACGGTTCTCTCAATCCCCCATTCCATATTTAATTTCAAGTAAGCATTTATTTAGGTTCAATCTATAATCCCGTATCTACTTATGTAAAATAGTTAATTTCAGTAAACTATACCCTTATATCACCAGCATCTCATTTCTTTATTTCTAAACATATATATATATATATATATATATATAAATACATTTATGCACAGTAAATTTACATATAGTAAATTTACACGAGTTAGACTACCTCTAAAAAGTCAAAATTTCCAACATGGCGCAACAAAAAAGAGAAACACTACCCCAGGAGGGTACGGCCTGCATGAGCGGTCGAGAATCCCTCCCTGGGTCCTGCTTGCAGGATCCAGGCTGCCCATCGCTTTCTGGGGGGAGGGCAAAATTTCGCCTAATGTGGAAGAGAAGGTGAGGTCACCGACGGAAATTCCGGGACCATTTGCGGGACCCAGCAACTGGGAGACCGTGACTCTCAGAGAGTCAAAAAAATCGATGCCTCGAAGTCGCCAAGCGCACGAGGCACAAGTACCCATATCTGAGTCTGGCTCCAAGAAGAGTAGGAAAGCGAGCCGACCACACAGAACTGGCGCCTACAGACGCCGGCAAATGAAAAAAGTGGTGGACTTCCAGAAGTCGCAACCGGATCGGACCACGGAGACAGGTGCCCATGGTGCCCATATCCGGACTCCGGTCTTGGAAGCGAGTGACGCTGCGGCCACTTCCGATGCGGGACGGGGAGAACCCGCGCGGCAGGGCCCCCAACCTAAGTCGCCTCCACGTGCTGGTCCGCCAGTGCGAGGTGCGCGGCCGGGACGGGGAGCCTACCGTGGACGTCCTGCACCGGACAGGGGTGGTAAACGTCCCACTGAAGGAACGCGTGGGAATCGGGACAATTTCTCTGGACCGAAGCCACAGCCATCCACCAGTACGGCAAAGGCCCCTGAGCCCCTGAAAAGAGACCGACCAGATGATTCTAGGTCACCGGCTCAACTGGAGGCAAAGAGGGCCAAGAAAGGGGAAAAGAAATCATATGCGGAGGCCACAGTCGATCGGGCCCATCTTGATGTGGCAATAGTCACATCAACGAATCGGGATCTGACCCTGGAGGAAGCCGCATACATTAAAGACCAGGTGAACGAGAGGCTCTACGCTGAGGCGGACATGGAGAAAAGGCTAGGGCCTGCTTTCCAAGCCTGTCCCAGGCTTGTTGAGGGAGCTCTCCGTTTCTGGTGCGAAAATGAAGCGACAGTGAACTGGGTTCGGGAACTGACTGATGGCACACTGTTACCCTCGGGTGACAAGGTGCAGATGGTGCTGCAGTCAGCTATTCCCACGCGAACGCGGATAGCCCTGTTTCTGCCGAACTACACCGGACCACTGAAGAGACTGCACTCTCTTCTGAGGTATCAAAATGGAAGGTGGTATGACCTCGACATGTGGTCCTTATATAAGGCCACAAGGGTTTGGGGGGACAACCCTGGTGTGTTCCTCACATTGGAGCTACCACCTGCCCAGGTAGAAATACTCCTGGCGCGAGATCGCAGCGTGGCGTTCGGTTACGGTCGGGTGTACGCTAGGTTTATCCTTGCAAAAAGAAAACTTGTAGACATGCCGACCAAACACCACGAGGCGACTCCGTCAACATCTACCAGTGACCAGCCGGATGCTCCCTTGGCTCTTGACCAACCAGGGCCCTCCAGACACCAACCAGAGGAGGTCGAACCACTCCAGAGAGAGATGGACGAGCTGTGCCGGTTGATGAGCGACAACTCTTCCCCAGTGCCGTGGCTTGACTCCATGATGACATCGTCATCACCAGCTGAGTCACGCGCACCAACCCAAAAGGAAGAGGAGGAGGACATCGGAAACGATGCTCCCCAATAACATCCAGATCCTCCAAGCAAATCTCCAACATAGTCACGAGGTGACGGCTACCCTACGCACAGTGTTGGAGAAAACCCCAAACAACATCGCCCTGATTCAGAAGCCGTGGATCAGAGGAAACCGTATTTGTGGTCTCAATAATACCGGAGGTAAGTTGTTTTATGATACCACATTCCAAACACCAAGAGCCTGCATACTCATTCCTAATCATATGCATGGTTTGTCCCTTATGCAATTATGTTCTAGGGACCTGATCGCTGTCAAGATCCAGACAGCTGATACGGGCCTACCAGAGATGGTGCTAGCCTCCTGCTATATGCCCGGCGATGCTGAGGACTGCCCACCTAAGGAGCTAGCTGAACTTGTGCGGTACTGCGAGACGCTCCGAACAGTGATCATCATTGGGGCGGACGCAAACGCACATCACCCGCTCTGGGGGTGTCAAAAATCGAATTCCAGAGGAGAGGTACTATCAACATATTGATTCTCCACTAACCTAAATGTAGCTAGCGTAGGATCCGAACCAACATGGGTCACATCCCGAGGGCAAACAATAGTTCATATAACCTTAGTTAGTAGGGGAGCTTCTCATCTTGTAACGAATTGGCAATTGTCTCAAGATGTAAGTTGCTCCGACCATAGGCGAATCTGTTTCGATCTATCTAACCAATTTCCCAAACAGCCATCCAAACGTAACCCACGGAAAACGAATGTCCTGAAATATAGAACATTACTGAGGGACGAGTTAACCTCCGCAACCGCGCCAAATCTAGATAGTACAGTAGCGATAGAAGACAATGTTAAATTTCTCACTAATGCTATCACCAAATCTTACGAGGCGTCCTGCCCCCTTAGGAAACCCACAACTCCAGCAAAAGAGTCTAGTAGACGGTGGGATGGGGAACTCGAATCTGTGCGCGGTGAACTCCGTAATAATAATAATAATATCTTTATTTACAATTAAAACCTAATACAGTCATAGCTAGAGCACTACAAAATAATTGGATTTACATTTGAAGGAAGGTAGTATACACATAGGTGGACATTGATGCCATAATAGGTCGAACCTGTGGCATGGACATCAATATTACAAAATTATATTTTTTCGTTAACTAATACAAATCGTGTTGTCCTCTACCTCTAGTACAATAGTATGTGAGTGTGTGTGTGTGTGTGTATCTGTGTATGTGTGTGTTTGTATGTGAGCCACGTGCGTGTATTGTGTGCGTGTGTGAGGAGAGGTTATATGGGTGATTGAGCTTTTGTGCGCGATTCATCTAATGTAGGTTAGAAGCAACTCTGATTCATCGTAGCTCTTCGTTTTGAGCCAGTCTGACACTTTTCTTTTATAATTAAACGAGGATAGTTCGGCACACGAAAATTCTCGATTTACTTTGTTGTACAGGAATGGACCCAAGAAACAAAAGAAACGATTGGAGAAGTGAGTTTTAAGTCGAATTGGGGGTGCAAGAACCGAGAGCACCGAGGGGTGAGAGGTGGCTGAGTAGATGTTAAGGAGTGCTGTTTAATTAATATCTGGAGTATGAAGAGTTGACGAACCGTCAGTAATCCACAATTTTGGTACAGTTCGTAAGTAGGGAACATTCTAGGTCTAAAGTTGATTATTTTTAGGACAGCTCTTTGGGCGCGTTCTAAGGTAATAAGATGAGATTTGGCGGCACCTCCCCATGAGGAGATGCAGTATGTCAGAATAGACTGACATAGCGCCAAGTAAATAGCCTTAAGAAGGTCTTGATCAGTCACTTTGCGGAGCTTGCCAAAGCCATACATAAGCTTCCTTACCCTAGAGACAAGATGGGATACATGGTGTGCGAAACTGAGTTTGTAGTCTATTTTAATGCCAAGGTAGCGAATCACTTTGACCCTCTCAATACAGGGACATGAGCAATTGTTGGACAAATAACTATGAAAACAATCAGTACGGATCTCGTAGGTGTCCGGAGGTGGTTGGGTTTTGTCTGTGATTGAGAAGGTCATGTACTTGGTCTTTGACGTATTCAGTGAGAGTCTATTTTTAGATAGCCAATTTAAGACCTTGTTGAATCCAATTTGAGCAGCATTGTAAACTACGTCCCATGAGGCACCAGTAAAAGTTATGACGGTATCGTCCGCGAAAGACACTAGTTGACCATTGCTCACTTCAATATTGCACAAATCATTTATATAGATTAAGAAGAGCAATGGCCCCAGTATACTTCCTTGGGGGACTCCGTATATAACAGGTAGAGGAGAGCTAGTGATTTCACCAATGGTAACATATTGTGACCTATTGGACAAATAGCTTTCAAATAGCCTCAGTTGGGTACCACGAATTCCCAACGTCTCCATCTTACGTAAGAGAATTGGAATCGACGTACAGTCAAACGCTTTGGCAAGATCGAGGAAAATTGACAAAGCTCTTTTTCCTTTATCTAAACTAACAACAATTTGGTCAGTTAGTTTATGTACTGCATCTGAAGTAGATCTCCCACGACGGAAACCATATTGGTTCTTGGAAAGGAGTTTCTTATCCTCTAGATATGTAGTTAGACGAGAATTTATTAGGCTCTCCATAATTTTAGATAGGGAGGGCAGAATGGAAATAGGGCGATAATTATTAACATTTGATTTATCCCCTGACTTGTGAATTGGGTATACTACAGCTTTTTTTAAATAATCGGGAAAGACGCCAAGGTGGAAGCAGAGATTAAATATGTGCGTGAGAGAAGGGATCATTATAGTTTTAAAACGCTTAATTATTAGGGGAGATATACCGTCCCACCCCACAGCACAATCCACCTTTAAAGAATCGATGACCTTTCCAACCTCGGTATAATCGGTATCAAGTAGGACAAAGGAATCCCGTGGGTGTATTTGTGCAAGCTGTGGATCTTTTTGGGTCTTTGTATTAATTGATGGAGGGACCAAGTTTTCGGCAATTTTGCTGGCTATACTGACAAAGAAGTCATTGACTTTATCGACGGACTGGGAGGGGCTATTTTCACAATTTAGCAGTTCTATTGCCGATGTTTTTGTTTTATTTATACCTGCTACTTCCCCAATGACACGCCATAGACGTTTGGTATTAGTTTTTGCGTCTGTCAGCTCCTTTCTTTCATAATCCTCCTTTGCCTTCTTCAGAATGGAGTTGCAAAAACCACGATACCTCTTAAAAGTTGTAGCAAGTGTACTGTCGTTCTGGTTTTGTTTCATTTTTTTATGCATATTATCTCTATTTCTCACACATCTCAGTAACCCAGTAGTGACCCAAGGCTTGATCACCCTTAGGCGATGAGGAACAGAGACAACTTTTGTGGCCTTATCAACTGCAATCTACAGGGTATGAAAGAGCAACATTTGGGTCAGTACACAGGAAAACAGGATTTAGGTCAATTTGATGCATCATCGAGTTTAGTTTGTCATAGTCTATAATTTTCCTCGTTCTGGAGGAATATTCACGTTTTGTTGAAGAGAGAGCCAGGAGAACTGCATCATGGTCGGTAATAGCGGATTGCAGGACAAGAGTTTCCGCGGGGTATTTGGTCTTAAGTATCACGTGATCTAGACATGCTTTGTTATGCGTGGGGAGATAGTGTGCCGGCAGCAGACCATGTGAGGCCAGCAAACTAGAGTACTCATCACCATTTGGGTTGAGCGTATCTTGTGCTATATTGATATTGATGTCGCCTGTTATTATGATGGTTGGATAGTTGGAAAGATTTGCTAGATTATTATGTAAAGAATCTAAGAATTTATTTGTGTCTGTAAAGCACCAAGGTCTATAAAATGCTAAAATAGCAGTTTCAGCACCAATTTTAATCAATAAGCAGCTAGCCTCATCAAAGTTAGGTTCTTCGACCACTACATTTGCCAAATTGTTCGCAATGTATACCACAACACCGTCGTTTTGGTTGCACGGATTTGTGGAGTTATGAGGCGTGTAACCTTCAAGAAACGGAATTTGGGGATTGCACTGTAACCAGCATTCGGATAGTACAATAATGTCCATGCTGGTATTAATGTCATGTAAGAGAATTTCCAGATTAGCAAAATTGGCAGCAAGACTTCGTATGTTTTGAGATAATATTTTCAGTGGCTTGTTGATTTTGGAGATAATAGTTGGGCAATCTTTAGGATCACAGACTGAAGAATGGGAAACTGTTATATCGTCGAGAGACGCGCTATAATCTTTGTGATTATCGAATGTTAATATATTTTGGTGGGGCTCTATTGGAGTACATGAAAACAAAAGAAAGAATAGAAATGACCTCAATGTTTAAATGGCAGTGAAGTGTTGAGTAGCATATATGTGTTTGCTTTGTGTGTGTGTGTTTTGATTGTGTGTAGTGTAGGAAAAACATTCGAGACTGAGCGGAAGAGATTTACAAGCGAGATTATCTTTAAAAAATAAAGTACTATAAAAATCATACCTAAAACCAAAATTAAGTTTAATATTAAATACTAGTGGATCGTCCCAGCTTCGCACGGGTAGCGTTGTATTTTAAATATCTGAGGTTTCTTTCTTCAGTCACTGCTCAAGCATTGTGAAATTCAGCGCAATGTTTTCAATTTATTAAATTTATAGCACTCCCTAAACAGTGTAGTTTGGTGATTTTGAATGCGCTTTAATGAACGGTTCAGTATTTCCGTTTAATAGCAAATTTTGGAATAAAACGCTATGAAGTATTTATAACAATCTAAAAAATAAATCATTACGTAATGTAGGATGCAACTACTGGCGCCATCTAGTACGTTATATGTAAATTAGTAAAGATTTGGTTTTGGTCACGGGCGCGATGGCTTATTTTATGTATAATTTCGGTGTTTCTCTACCGATATCTGTTATTCTTTTTTTATTGAATAGGTAATAATGTTACCTTTTTTAAATTTGGGATGAGTGAGAGGTTTACAAACGTAAGAGTAAACAAATATAATCAGAATGTTCCGAACTGCTAAGCTATCAGGAATTACACGTGTTATTATGAGTCAACCGTAAAAGATAGACATAAACTGTTTTGGATTTTTTTTTAGATAATTTTATGAAGAATATTTCCGTCACACATGATTTCTATGTAAGTTTAACCATTAAGGCTGCACACGCGACGGAAGCTTAAAAAATGGAGTAACTTCTCCCGTTTTCCCATAATTTCCCAAAATTCCCCTTTACTACTCTGCTGGAAAGTATACAAAAACCTGCCCAGGAGTATGAAGAATAATTGTACCAAGTTTCGTTGAAATCCGTCGAGTAGTTTTTGTTTCCATAAGGAACATACAAACCGACAGACAGACAGACAGACAGACAGACAGACAGACAAAAATTTTACTGATTGCATTTTTGGCATCAGTATCGATCCCTAATCACCACCTGATAGTTATTTTGAAAATATATTTCATGTACAGAATTGACCTCTCTACAGATTTATTATAAGTATAGATAAGTAAGTTACGGACCTGATATACAAAAATAGTCACATTTTAAGCTGTGATTCATCGGACTGAGTAACAATTTTTCCGCCTTCTTCTTTACGTAGCAGCACTTTTGAATCAGCCGTCCAGCAATATTTGTAGACTCCTTCCTTCACTAGTTGTCTGCCTTTGTAGTATAGGGCTCGGGCCTTCGGTGTGAGGTGTTCAGAAATATAAATTAACTGAGAAACGTCCGATATACCAGTGTTCAGCGTATTTAATTTTTGTTTGTTAGCAGCATTGTAAGTTTTATATCCTTTGAGAATTTTATTTTTCAAGATGGTAGTAGAAAGATAAAGAAGAATGCCATTACTCTCGGTTTTTGATGGAATACGGCGTATATCTTGAATACCAAGCGGAGTAACTTCTAGATTGCGGACTCCAAAAATCCTGTCCACCATTTTAAGGAGATCATCCTGAGTTTTACTTTTATCCACTTTGAAATTACGGATCTCCAGAACGTTTGAACACGCCTTGCGTTTAAATTCCTCTGCATCTCTTTCCAAGTTGGCGATACGATCACGGTATTCATTATTAGTTTTTTCAGCTGTTGCAAGTCTTTGATGCATGTCATCAAATTGAGAAGACAAATAATCTATCGACTTCTCAATTTCCCGATTAGTATCTTGCAGGGATTTCACTTGGGTTGTCAAATTATTCATTGAGACATTAATATTGCTCAGAATGACATCTTGTTCACTCTTCCATGTGTTAGATATTTAGTATTATTTTAAGGTTTATTCTAATATTATTTACATAATTATTTCCTGATTGATTTGTCTGTATAAATTTACTGAAGCGACAGTAACTAATTTGATGATTTCCGGTTGAGAACTGTCAAATGTGAAATTAGATATATAAGTAGGATGTAAAGTGTTATTGAGTCAGTTGTTTGTCAGTCGACGTATGGCAAAAGTGAGAATAAACAAAGTTAATTTCCAAGAGAGTTTTATTGGTAAATCCAACACATGTGCCTAGCATTTGTTTAAAATCCTTCATGTAGCCTTCAAAGTTCAGCTCTGCGCCGCCGCAAGCACAACGAGGGCGCTTCGCGCTTCTGTATACGAGTGCGTTTTCGATAGTGTTCTCTTCATTTAGATTTGGTGTTGAACCAAAATCTCTCGGTGACTTAAGAGGAGTTCGCTGCATATTGCTAGGTGGATACGGCAACTACAAGTCAGTTCAGTAGCAAATGGTTAGGTAGCAGTTGATTTTGATGTGAAGTGTTGCTTAATTTCGAGCGCTGTGCGCGCGATTAAGTCAATAACACTTTTACGAACTTTTCATAAAAACTGAACGCAGCCAATCAGCTTGTTATTTACAAGAAACTGAACGCATTAACATTGACATTGACAATGACGGCTCTTTAGAATGTTTGATATTGAAGTTGACTTGACACTTGACATTGACAGTTGGAGCTGGGCCCGTCCGGCAATGTTATGATTTTTGGATTTATATAGTTCGTTATTTGTCGTTTATTATTATATTCAAATGAAAGTAAATTTCAAAATACCTTTCTTCCAATTCGAGTTTCTCCTATGTGTGAGTGGAATTTTGATTCTTGTTTAGGTTTCTCCTGCTGGTTTATCTTTCAAATGAAGTGTTCAAGTGACGCCGATGTTATGAATATGTTCTTCAGGTTTATGTTTTTCCTATCCGAGTACTTTCCAAGGGTTTGTATCACTTTTAACTTAGTTTTTCAATAAAATGTGGGAGCAATAGACTTTACTGAGTTGTCAAAGTTACGCACACCGATCAATAATCTCTTTAACAAAGCCAAAAACTCCAGAAAACCAGATGACTGGGAGGAATACAAATGATTCCTAAGAAAATACAAAAAACTCACTAGATCACGCAGAAGGAAAGCTTGGCGGAAATACTGCGAATCAATAGAATCTAATAATAAGGCGGCGAGAATCAGGAATCTCCTGGCTTCAGATAATAATCTCACCGTAGGGCCGCTAAAAAATACCAGATGAAACATACACTACCACACATACAGAAACACACAAATTGCTACTGGAATGCCACTTCCGAGACTGCCGTCACACTGATGAAGTGTCCTGGCCTGAGGAACCAATCAGCAGCCCCACGAACATAGATGTATCCCAATCTGAAAAGATAGTCACACAAGATATAGTTGAATGGGCAATCAAACCTTCAGCCCCTTCAAATCGCCGGGTCTGGACGGTATAATTCCGGCACTACTGCAGTGGGCCAGAGATATCATCACCCCATATTTGGTGAAACTTTACCAATCGTGCATAGCGCACAGATATACCCCCCCTACCATGGCGGGAGGTTAAAGTGACCTTCATTCCCAAACCTGGAAAATCCGACTATACAGACCCCAAATCCTTTAGACCCATCAGCCTAACTTATTTTCTCTTAAAAACACCAGAGAGACTCCGTGATAGGTTCATTAGAGAGGAGATATTAACAAAAAAGCCCCTACATACTCATCAGCATGCCTACACGAAGGACAAATCAACCGAAACAGCTCTCCACATAGTTGTTTCCAAAATTGAGTGTGCTCTCAGCACTAAATTGTCCTCATTATGCACCTTCACAGATATTGAAGGTGTCTTCGATAAAACTAATATCCCAAGTATCAATAAAGCCCTGAAAAAAATCCATGTTAATCCCACACTGCGAGGCTGGATAGTAAACATGTTGAAACTCAGAGCGGTACAAATAACTGTTAATGACACCAACAGAGCGGTGGTGACAAGGGGTTGTCCTCGAGGAGGTGTTTTATCCCCACTGCTCTGGAACATGGTGGTCGACTCTCTCATTAAAAGACTAAACATGCAAGGCTACATAACTATTGGCTATGCAGACGACCTCACTATTCTCATAAATGGAAACCATGCGAACACCCTCTGCAATCAAATGGGTCACGCTTTGAGGGTGGTTGAAAAATGGTGTAAAGATTTTGACCTACACGTCAATCCCAAGAAGACTGAACTAATTCTCTTTACTCGCAAACGGAAACTACCGCCGTTTGACCCTCGTAAGTTGTTTGGCACGCAACTTACCTTATCCAAAACAGTAAAATATCTAGGAATCACCCTAGATGATAAACTTAACTGGAAACCACACTTAGAAAAGGTAATAAAAAAAGCCAGCGCAACCCTTTGGCAATGTAAAAGAATCTTGGGTAAGAACTGGGGACTCAAACCGAGAATAACACACTGGCTTTATACCACTGTCATCAGACCGGTGATAACCTACGGAGCTCTGATCTGGTGGCCAAGAACGAAACTTGTTACAGCCCAACATGAATTAGACAAGATGCAACGACAGGCTTGTCTAGCAATAACGGGCTGCATGTGCACTACGCCTACAGCCGCACTACAAGCCTTACTTAATCTCCCCACACTGTATTTATACATACAGCAAGAAGCAGCCATCTCTGCTCTAAGACTACAGAGAGCAGGACACCTAAGCAATGACTCCAGAATCCTACATACTGAAATACTCACAGAAGCGTTGAAAGACCAGCCCCTATTGGCCGCTCCGTGTGATAGGATCACCAAAACTATTAGATCCAAACATAACTATCGGGTTATACTTGACGAAGAAAAGTCAGACTTCCCTGGCTCAAAGGAGTTACGTGTGTATACTGATGGGTCTAAGACCAATCAAAGCACAGGGGCTGGCACACACTCCCTAGATCTAAATATAAGCATATCAAAAAGCTTGGGCCAATATAACACTGTTTTTCAGGCAGAATGTCTTGGAATCATCCAAGCTGCCCAGGCTATAAAAGCAAGAAAAATCTCAGAAATGACCATAAAAATCATAGCGGACAGCACTCCTGTCCTGCAAGCCCTCAATCGAAGCGAATACACTTTAGGTCTAATCCTGGAATGTCACCAAGCCTTAGAAGAAGTGGCGCAGGACAACAATATCATCCTGCAATGGATAAAAGGCCATAGTGGGTCCTTAGGCAACGATGCGGCTGATGAGCTGGCTAGAGGGGGATCGGCTATGTCTCTGTACGAACCCGAACCCATAATACCTCTTCCATTCAACTAGCTGCGCACGTGGCTAAGGGAACGCACACGAACCCTAGCTAACGTGTGTTGGCAAGGCACGTCTGGCTGCAGACAGTCTAAAGAGGCAATGCCAACTCTTAAGAAAAATCTGACCAGATATGCCTTACGCCTTAGCAGACCAAATCTACGAACTCTAGTGGGTGTTATCACAGGGCACTATGCCCTAAACAAACACTTCCACACTCTAGGCATCACCGACAGCCCTCTGTGCCGTGCGTGCATGGAGGCGGACGAAACGGTCACTCATGTGCTCCAGGAATGCAACGGAGTACCTGATATCTGAAATAACACCATCGGATCCAAAAAGTCGCTACCAGAGGCAATGGCTGACCTGGATAAGCTTTTGTCCTTCTGGTCGGAATTAGGTTGGGAAACTTAAACGGCCAAATGGCCCACGTACTATGGCCTACCTCGTAGCTGGGTTAAGTGCGGAAACCTGAGGCGATTAGTGCCCACCAATAATAATAATAATAATAATTTATAGGCGTAGGGATGTGACGACCCCACCGCCCATTGTTGGAATGGCAGGATGAAATGTTTACCAGCTTGCCATTCCAGCAATGCAAATAGTCAGCGCTTGAGTTTGTAGGTGTTGACCGTGTCTACAAACTGGTCTCAGCGCAAAATAGAGCAATAACGGTCTCCCCGGGGCAAGTGAGTGAAACCCCGGGTGAATCTTTGCTCATCGTAATGGTATGCAAGACGACGATGAGCGTATAGGGCCGCTCCCCAGGGGTTATCGCTGGGGCGCGTCTGGAGCTGGGGCTGGACGTGGCAGCATGCGGTCCCCCAGCCGTCCCAGACCGGCCCGACCACCTGGCCGGTCTGCACGACCACCTCAGCCACCAGATGGCTTGGCATCGGTTGGGACTGGGGCAACTCAGTCCCAGCAGTCGGTGCCCGCCGCTGGTGGAGCTAGGCGCCGCATGGCATGGACGGTTGATATGAATAGAAATGCCATGCGGGCCTACCTTAGGGCCTCAGGATCAAGAACTGAGCGGACGGGTTATCGGGCAGCAATGTTCCGCGAATTTCAGCGGCTGGAGCCCAATTTGACCGTCACAGAACAAAACCTGGCGGATCGAGTTCGGTACATACAGCGCTCAGAACTGTTTAGCACTACCGAACTCGAACAATTGCGACGCGAGGCTGTTCCCCCGCTAGACGAAGAGCCACCTTTGCAGGTTCTCCCTCCAGTCCCTGAACGGGAAGTACGGAGGGAGCCAATTGCTAACCTGCCGGATGTGGGTGGTGCGGAAAGCGATTGGGGAACAGTCTCCCTGGATTTGGATTTGGTGAGGAGCGCACTCGAAGAGACGATCCTGGAATATCGCCAAGTGCCTCTCGAAAGGAGGCCAAGGCTGCCCCGAGTTCCTCTCAGCATCAAGGTTCGGGATGTCGTTGAGGCCGTCAATAACATGCTGCCCTCATTTTTAGAGAGCAGCATGGACCTTTGGGATACGGATTCAATTCTCTTTGGCGCCGCAATGACAGTTTGTCAATTTGTCGGCGTCAGGATGCCGCCAACAAGAGCTGGTGGCTCCCGCCAGGCTGGCAGTACTAGTCCCAGGACTAGAACTAGACCAGCCTGGATGAGGCGGATTGAAAGCCGTATCACAAGGGCCAGGGTCCTCATCGGCAAACTGACCAGCTTCAGATCAGGCAACAATAGGCCGAGGGTGGTGCGCTTCGTCAGGGAGGCATTCCCTGGTGAGAATGTCTTTGACAACTCACCGGAGTTTGCCTGTAGACTGGTGGAGCGCATCGATGATCTGAAGCAGAAGATCGCTGCTTGGGGTAAGCGAATTAGGCGATATTCTGAAAGGGTAAAGAGAGACCAACAGAATCGTCTCTTCATGAGTGACCAGAAGAAGTTCTACAGAACTTTGAAGCGTCCCGATGTGGTTTCGACGGGTCAGCGACCGGAAAAAGCCGACGTAGTTGCCTTTTGGCGTGGGCTTTGGTCGCTGCCTGTTGATCACGAAGAGGGCCGATGGTTCGAGGCGGTCGAGGGAGCGTGCGAGCCCATAGCGCCCATGAACCCCGTCAACATATCCGAGGAGGATGTGGTGGCTGCGATCCGTAAGGCTCCGAACTGGAAAAGTCCAGGGCCGGACGGATTGCACCATTACTGGTTGAAGGGGTTCACGCGCTGTCACGCTACTCTCGCCCGTCAGTTCCAAAGCGCCCTCGAGAGTGGGACACTCCCGAACTTCTTAACTACTGGGGTCACTCATTTAGCTCCAAAGAGCGATGCTACCGCGGATCCATCACAATACCGCCCCATTACTTGTCTTTGTACAATTTACAAGACCTTGACGTCCGTTCTGAGCTCCAAGATTACTCAACATATTGTTGATAACAATGTGATATCTGGAGCTCAGAACGGACGTAGGGGCGGTAGTCGCGGTAGCAAGGAGCTGCTCCTCATCGACGCGGTCGTAGGCCAACTGGTCAAACGCAACCGTCGGAACTTCTCCGCTGGCTGGATAGACTACAGGAAGGCGTTCGATTCGGTACCTCATACATGGCTCATGAGGGTCCTCGAGCTGTACAAAATTGATAGTGCAGTTCGACACTTCCTCGGGCAGTGTATGGGGTGCTGGAGAACGATCCTGAGTTTAGACGGTCAGCGGATGACGGATGCGGATGACCGAATTGATATAAGGCGAGGGATTTTCCAGGGCGATTGCCTGAGTCCAGTTTGGTTTTGCTTGGCCCTGAATCCTCTAAGTACACTCTTGGAGAATTCGGGGACAGGCTTTCAGTTTCGGAGAGGCGGACCACGCTTGCCTCATCTCCTTTACATGGATGACCTGAAGCTTTACGCCCCCACGGCTGACAGATTGGCGGAGCTACTGACGATCACTAACGATTTCAGTGGTTCCGTCAAGATGGGGCTCGGGGTCGATAAGTGTGCGGTCATCCATGTTGAGAAGGGGCATGTCGTGCACTCTGATGGTGTCGATGTCGGCACCAATCATTTGAGGGCACTCTCCGAGGCTGAAACATACCGGTATCTGGGCATGTCACAAACCATCGGTGTGAAGGTGGCAGACGTGAAACAGGGTGTTTGCGAGGAGTTTTATGAACGCCTGAAAAGTGTGCTTAATAGCTACTTGTCAGGCGTTAATAAGATCCGAGCCATTAACTCCTGGGTCATGCCTGTACTGATGTACACATTTGGCGTGCTCAGATGGACTCAGACCGAACTCGACGCTCTGGACAGACGAGTCCGCACGATGATGACCTCTCATCGAATGCATCATCCGAGGTCGTCGGTTATGAGATTGTATATCCCGCGGAAGTGTGGTGGTCGAGGCCTCTTGAGTGCCAAAACCATGCACAACCGCGAGGTATGCAACCTCAGAAACTATTTTTTGACGATGACGGATGATAGTATTCGTTGGCCTCACAGGATTGGCGAACCCCGGAGGTACTTAGCACCTCTGATCGGGAGTCCGTATGGAAAGAGAAGGAGCTGCACGGGAGGTTTTACAAGGTGCTTCACGAACCTTTCGTGGACCGTAAAGCCTCCCTGCATTGGCTGCGTTTCGGGGACCTCTTTGGGGAAACCGAAGGTTTTGTCTGTGCAATACAAGACCAGGTTATCAAGACGCGGAACTATCGGAAACACATCCTAAAGGACGGTACCACAGACATCTGTCGAGCATGTGGCCGTCCCGGAGAGTCACGTAGGCATGTTATTTCCGGTTGTTCGGCTCTTGCTAACACTGAGTACTTGCACAGACACAACCAAGCAACCAAAATCCTGCATCAGGAGCTCGCTCTAAAATACGGACTCTTGCAAAAGAGGCTGCCGTATTACAAGTATCTGCCGGAGCCAATCCTAGAAAACGACCGTACCAAAATCTATTGGGACCGATCTGTTATCACGGACAGGACTATTCTAGCGAATAAGCCTGATATCGTGGTATGGGATCGGTCGCAGTCGAGGGTATTTCTAGTGGATGTCACTATCCCTCATGACGAGGGTCTCGTGAAAGCCGAAACCGAGAAGCGTCGGAAATATCTCGATCTGGCTCACGAGATCACCGATATGTGGGGTGTGACTTCGACAGAAATAATCCCAATTGTTTTGTCCGCGAACGGGTTAATTCCAACCAGCCTCGCGACCAACTTGAGGCGGTTGGATTTCTGTGGCGTGTCGGTTCCAGCACAAATGCAGAAAGCGGTGCTGCTCGATACGGCTCGGATCGTCCGTCGGTTTTTGAACCTGACTCCCTGACCCCGACCGACTGTGCTTTTGTCGGGGAGTACCGCTTCTCCCATTTAAAATTTATATTTTCATTTTCGGCCATGGGAGAGGCGAGGAACTAAAAATCATGCATAATAATAGCCCTCGCACCAGGTGTTAGATGCTGTTTTTTGCTCCCGCACTGGATGAGAATCAAGGACGGGGACTTATAAGCCCCGTATCGCGCTGAAGGTGTTAAGAGAAGAAATTTACTAATATTATTAAATTTTTTGTTTTATTTTTAAGTCCTTGACAAAATAATAAACAAAATGCCATCGTGTGTGTTTCGGAAGTGTACCAATAATGACTCTGAAGAAAACAAAATACAAAGAATCACGTACCACATGTGAGAATGCAAGTATATTTAGATTATATAATATATTTCAAATTTTTCAAACATCATCATTTGTCATTAAAATAATAACTATATCTCATTGAACTATTATTACTAGCGTATAGAACAGACGCAACGAACCGGGTCTTTTGCGCCGTGCGTTGTTGCCATAAACCAATTAGTCACACAGTTTATAGGAAACCCACCCACACTGATAGGTACCTCAATGGTGACTCACACCACCATCCATCTCAGTTAGCTACTGTTGGTAAAACTTTGTTTCAGAGAGCCAAACATCTTTGTGACGAACACCATCTTGCTGGAGAGCTCAGTCATGTGAAACAAGTTCTTCACAACAACAAGCTGAAATTGCCCCGCCAACGTCACCGCTCCTCCGATAAACCACCTACTGTTGCACCTGCAACTCTACCTTTTGTAAAGGGTGTAACAGACAAAATTAGTACTGTGTTACAGCGTGCTTCCATTAAGACCTACTTCAAGCCGCACCAAAAGATAAGTCAGTTTCTAAGACCTATCAAATGTCAGATCCCTTTACAAGATGCAGGCGTTTACAAACTAGACTGTGAGTGTGGTCTTTCATACATCGGCCAAACAAAGCGTAGTGTAGCAACTCGCGTTAGAGAACATATTGCTGATATGAAGAATAGGCGTCCTGGAAGATCTGCTTTGTGTGAACACACCTTCGATAAGCCAAACCACCACATGCGTTTTGACAAACCTACAATTCTAGCAAAAGAGAATCGATTGATACCTAGAATGATACGCGAGTCTATTGAAATAAAGAAACATCCAAACTTCAATAGAGATGATGGTTGGCAATTACCACCTGCTTGGAACCCGATCATTAGCACAACCAAGCGAGGGAAGAACACTAGCAAGACTCCAGATAACATTAGCTCTTTTTGTACATAGCAAATATTAAACGCAAATGTAACTTAAAATTTTGTGAAGGTAGTTAGTATTAATAATTTTATAGTACTGTATAATGACAAATAACACCTCAGTCTTCCCGTGACCATGATAACTATAAAGTTTTCGAAACGTCGGGCTTTAAAAATAATGTAATAATACGCGATTAAAATATCCGAAAATCAAAAGTTGTTTCAATTATAATGTGCAATCGTGAAAATCTTAGAAAATACTATGTACTTACTTCATTGTTCCTACCCACATTCAATCGTTATTTTAATTTTAGTAACAATAAGTTCCTAAGTATAAAAATAGTTTGTCATTTCCCTTTATAACTCTAGCTATAATACCTCAATACTACAATTTAAAACGTTCTTACTTTATTGTTGAAGACGTCCGTGGCCGAGTGGATCGGTGAATAGCTTTTCATTCTGGAGGTTGCGGGTTTGATCTCCGCTGAGAGCAAGTATTATATTATATTAAATAAATCTCTAAGTTAGTATCCCATAATACAAGTGTTACTTAGTTATGTCCGAACGTGATTGTAATTTTATTTATTAATACCACAAAAACGAACCAATCAGAATAAGTGTAGGCGAGCAATCAGAAATCAGCCAATCAGCATTAAAGAAGTACAATCTTACTAAACCAACTAGTTTTTTTGCAAAAAACCTAGTAAGATTAGAAAATATTATAACCGTTGTCTAATTATCCGGATTTTTACAAAATCCCTAGGTTTTTTGCAAAAAACCTAAACATCAAATCATCATACGACATATATAACTCAATGCTATATCTTTTATGTGCATGTCCTTTCAGATTTAAAAAGCCAATGAGTTTTGAATCTGACAGAGTTCATCGAGTTTCACTTAAAATCTTATTAAAACTAGAAAAGGTTTTATTTAATTAAAAAGTGAGATTCATGGAAGTGGTGTTTTGATGAGAGTTTGGTTACAAAACATTTATGTTTACATTCATACATATTCTTAATTAGTAGACTATAAAAGAAGGGGTTGCCAGTGCTTGAGAGTCAAAACTCCCTCAGCCACTTTTTGAAGTTAAGTAGAGAAAAAACAGTAAGTAAAGGATGTTGGATTAAAAGGATAAAGTATCTATTAAATAACTTCAAAAGCCTAAGTTGCTTTTAACAATGCGCGGGTAGAAAAATATTGGTGCTATAAGCCGAAATTCCCCGCATCTTATTTAAATTATATAATATATTTTTTGCAGCAGAAAGGTACACAATAGTTTTCACTTTTTTCGGTCGGCTAACTATTTTCTTAGTTAAAGTGGTAAGAGCTCCGAAACACACGAAAAAATGATTAATTTTGGACAACTTATTTATCTTGTTTCTATGAAGATAACCAATTTATTAAAAAGGAATAGTTAGTAATGTGCTTTTTATAAAATATTCCTTATAAATAAGTTTGAATTTGTTTTTCTTTGAACTTAATCTCGGCTGACAACCGTGCGAGCGGGACACACTCCTCCAGTTGGGGCTCTTGTTTTAGGACGTTTCTCTGCTTGCCAGTGTTCAAAAGATTACAAGCTTTATTGCGAGTTAATAAATTGCATTATTGTGTATATTTTCAATATTTTCGTGAGTGCTTTTCTCCTGTTTAGTTAGTACCTTCATGTTGAGATTTTACTGATGAAAATATGGTTGGAACTAAACGAGTGCCGAACGAACTGTTGTTCGAATTTAAACATGTCCATGTATGTTAATTTTGTTTGATTTCCCTTTCAAACTGTCAAAGGTAAAAAACCCATTCAATAAGGTTTCCTGAAGGGGTTTCCCTATCTTGTGGGTATATAAAACTAACCTAAAAACCCTCATAAGATAAAGCGCTTAGGGGCCCAGGTTAAGGATTCAATTATTTTCTGAGTCTTTATTCAAATTATGGAAACTAACATCTGTCGAAATTTCACATCTACCATCAGCGGTTAAAGCTGCGCATGCGTCTATACCTCAGTCAGTATGGTCTTCTCCAATTGGCCTAGACCTCGCTTTTTTAACATACCCTTTTTATATTATAAATCGATAAAGGACATCAAACTTAACAACTTTGCCTATAATAAAAAAAAATAAAAAATAAAAATATCTTTATTAACATAATTAATTTAACAAAGTACATGAGCAATGGTTCCCGCACTAGGTTAAATCCTGTATTGCGGGTAACCTTACACGATAGTTTTATAATTTAAACATTTATTTTTTTTTAAAATTAAGACTAAGTTTAACACTAAAAATCACACAGATAAGCTATGTGAATATTACTACTATTTTATAAATAAAAAAATATAGAAAAGAAACTTATACTAATAGAATGTGTGTGGTGTGTGTGTGTGTGTGTGTGTGTGTGTGTGTGTGTGTTTGTGTGCAAGTTTATTTTTGAACGATTAGTAAGTCTTCAGTTTCATCATATGTCATACATTTCAAACATTCTGTTATCACTTTTTTTAATTCATATCTACTCAAATGTTTTATTTGTAACATTTTATTAAATTTATTATAAAGTTAGCAGTTTAGGAATTTGAAAAATGTTACCAAAACCTCTTAAATTGTTTGATTGGTAGTCAATATTTCGGCTCTTTTTGTGCATTGTCATTAATATTCTTAGTAAGTATATTTTTCTCACTGAAAGCAAATCCGCATCTCTATATAAATTCACTGTAGGATACATATAAGGCAAATTTAATCCTACCTTTAAAACAGCTCTCTGTGCGCGTTCCAACGGCAATAAAATGGTTTTAGAGCTTCCTCCCCATGTGTCAATGCAATATGATAATATAGAATCACACAGAGCATAATAAACTATCTTAAAAGTATGAGTATCAATGACATGTCGCAGATTTTTGAATACAGCGATAAGTTTACGAACTCTCGAAGTGAGTAGTTCTATGTGTGGTCTAAAGGTTAGGTGACAGTCTATGATAACTCCCAAATATTTTATTGTGGACGTTCTTTCGAGCTTAGGACATTTACAGAGTACTGCTTGGTTACAATTTATTTCGTGCGCTACAATGTTAAGGTCACTGGAAGGCTCAGTATTTTTACGAATGCTGAATGTGAGATATTTGGTCTTGTCACTATTTAGGCTAAGTAAATTTGTGGCCATCCAATCAGAGACTGAATCAAGGCCTTTTTGTGCATATTGTCTCACTGTTTGCCAGTCATCACCCCAAAATACTAAAGCTGTATCATCTGCAAACGTAAAAATACGGCCGTGCTGCAGCTTTATTTCACACAGGTCATTTATATAGAGAAGAAATAGCGTCGGGCCAATTACACTTCCCTGTGGAACACCGTAAGTAACCTCAATAGGGTCGCTTACTGTGTCACCTAACTTTACTGATTGAGTTCTTTGTGTCAAGTAATCTGCAAATAATTTTAATTGGTCTCCCCGAATACCGTAGCTTTCTAATTTTTGAAGTAGGATGTGAATAGATACGGTATCAAAGGCCTTTGCCAAGTCGATAAAGATACCGAGACACTTTTTACCTCTATCCACATCACTAACTATTAGGTTTGTGAGGTCAGCAACTGCATCTGCTGTGGAAATACCTTTGCGGAAGCCATATTGATTGGATGACAGTATATTTTTTGATTCCAGGTACTTTAGTAATCGACTATTAATTAGCTTTTCCAGTATTTTAGAAAGTGTTGAAAGAAGAGATATTGGTCTATAATTTCCATACGATCGTTTATCTCCATTTTTATAAATGGGCGTTATAAGGGCTTGTTTAAGGATTTTAGGGAAAATACTATTTGAAAAAGATAAGTTTATCAAGTGAACCAGGATTGCATTCAGTTCATGTTGGTTTTTTTTAAATATGGTGGATGATATCATATCATGGCCTGTGGAGTATTTGTTGTTGAGACTGTTTACAGTACTGGCCATTTCTGTCATATCTGTTTCAAGCAGAACGAAAGAATCAATTGTATTTCGTATAGGACACGTTTGTTTTGACGGTTTTGGGCATTTCTTTACTATATCATCTGCGAGAGATTTACCAACATTAGAGAAATATTTATTAAAATTAGTGGCTGCTGATTTTGGTGACTCATTGTTGAAAAAGTGGTCGAGTGACTTTGTTTTCTTTGGCTTATAGTTAGTAAGTGTATTTATGACTTGCCAAGTTGCTTTTATATTATTAGCTCTGGCCTTTTCTAGTTCACTTCTTTCATAGATAATTTTTAATTTACGCAGTAAGGAATTGCAAAAGTTTCTGTATCTAGTATAGGTACTTTTAAGAACAAGGTTACTAGTAGATTTTTTTAGTTTTTTGTGCAACATATCTCGGTTTTTCATACAGCGAAGTAGTCCGGGTGTTATCCAAGGTTTTAGGGGAAGTTTACGTCGTGTCAATGTTTTTGTAATTGTGTTATTTCTTACAATATCACTGAGAGTATTTACGAAACGCTCTGTGGCAGCATTACATTCGTTTTCTAACATTACTTGACTAAAATCTGTTTCTTGTATAGCTGTAGTTATCCCGGAATAGTCAATTTTCTGTATTGTGTTGCTTAATGATTTACGCGGCCTAAAGGACTCGATACACAAGTATATAGTGCTGTGATCAGTCAACGTGTTTTCTATTACCAATATATTTACGACGTAATTAGATTTTAATAAGACATGGTCTAGACACGCGTCAACTCTAGTAGGATAAGTATGTCCTGGCAAAAGTCCATGAGTAGATGTAAGATTTAAATAGTCTTCAGCGTGGTTATTTAAAGGATTATTAATTATGTTAATATTAAAGTCACCCAATAAGAAAATGTTTTTGAATCTAGTAAGTGAAGTTAGCAAAGAATCGAGTGAATTTATAAAATTATCAGTACTTAAAAAACTGGGTGAACGATAAATTGATATAATTGCTACAGTATTATCAACGATTGTAATAAGACAATTGCCATCTTTTATCTCCGGTTCGTAAGTATAATTATTAATCATACATCGCGCGCGCGCTCCGGACAGATGCGCACGTCATACGTGATGCGGTATAAACCTACTCGCGACAGCTTGTGAAGTCAATATGACGACTCAATTAGTGAAATGTTCTAGTTGTAACATAGTGATTAACGAACTGCTTGCATTTATTCAAAATAAATGTGATATAATGGATGAAGAAAGTCTTGTGCGGCTGTGTTTGGATACATTCTCTGAAGTGGATATAGATACGGCCAAATCGCTTTTATTTGAATCGGTCTCGAAAAAGAAGAAAATAAGAAAGAGACAAGGCAAAAAACAAAGAAATATTGATGACATTATTTGTCTTATGAAAGAAATGGAGCCGGAAGAAATGCCTGTGTTTGTGGCGAAAGATCTACAAAAATTGCCGCCGGTAACATTCGATCATATAGATGTTACGAGGCTTCTGAAAGATATTGTTTTAATTCAAACAGAGTTGCGATCTATTCAAGAACAATACCAATCAAAACTAGGCAACTTTGTAACGGTTGAACAGCTAAACCAGCTCAAAGAGGAATTAAGTAAACAATCATCGAATCATTCGCATCAGCCTATTATGACAATAAATGATAAAAGAGGTGCTTTCTGTTTAAATGATACCTTTGAATACAGTGGCCCGATGGGATTAGTTTTGTCTGAGTCAGAAATGAAAGAACCACAATGTGAGGGTAGTTGTAAAGCGTCGTCAACGTTAGATAACGGCCATCAACGGTCATCGCGATCCTACTCCGACGTAATTAGTGAACGAGCGAGCGTGACGTCAGCCGCTGCCCCCGCCACCGCCGCCGCCGACTCGAAGCAAGCATCACCTGTATCGGCGAATGAGTCACCGCTGCGTGGAATTACGCGGGTTGACAACAATACACCGTCCGGCGAAACACCTTTGCACCCTGATTGTCAACAACTCAAAACGATAACTTTAACGAATAAAACCGAGGTATGGACTACGGTCACTCGCAAGAAGAAAAATAAATTCTTGAGTACTAAGGGAACGGCAGAGTCAAGCGGAAAATTTAGGGCGGCTATTACAAATATCCCACTGTTTGTTAATCGCGTTGATAAAGGAACCACAGAGCAGGATATAAGAGATTACATTGAACAAAGCACAGGTGTACTCGTTGATGTGAAACAAATAAATATGAAAAACGAGAAAAGACATTATAATGCATTTAAAATTTACGTGCCACAAAACAAAATTGATTTATTTTTAAATGACTCGTTATGGCCTGCAGGAATATCTTTCCGCCGTTTTATATATATAAATAGGCAAGATACCAAGCCGTTAAATAGAAACGACGTTAAAACGAATACTAATAATGGATAATTGTCTCAAAGAAACTAAACTTATCAGTTTTAACTGCCGATCGGTCACCCGGTCAGTTGATTACGTAAGACAATTATGTCGATCAGCTGATTTTATATGCCTACAAGAGACTTGGCTATTGCCACATGACCTGGCCTACTTAGGCACAATTGACTCGGAGTTTGCCTACACGGGGAAGTCTGCGGTGGATACGTCGCTAGGTATTTTACGCGGCCGACCATACGGTGGTGTAGCTATACTGTGGCGTAAACATGTGTTTAAAAAAGTGTCTATTATTGTTTGCAAGAGTGTGCGGCTGGCTGCGGTAAAAGTCGAGCTAACGGATAGATGTTTCATTGTGTTTTCGGTCTATATGCCAACAGACGTAAGTGATAATCTTGTGGAGTTTGTTGAGTGTTTGAGTGAAATTAAAGCTATCATTGAGGATGCTAGTGTGGACGCAGTGTTCATGCTTGGAGACTACAACGCGGACATTGGTAAGCGATTTGGACTTGAAATGTTACAATTTTGTGATGAACAATTGTGGAAATGTGCGGACTTTGAGATTCTAGGCAGAAAGTCGGACTCGTATACTTATATTAGTGATGCTCACGACAGTAGGAGCTGGTTAGATCACTGCCTAGTTACCGAGGCAGCTTGGCGGACTATTGTAGGTGTTAAAATAAACTACGACATGTCATGGTCGGATCATTTTGCATTAGAGATAAGATGTAATTTAGATGTTATAAGACCGAAAATTATTAACAGAGATACAGAAATTAATAAGGTAGTATGGGGTAACAGGGATGAAGAACAAATTGAGTTATATACTGATTATTGCTTTAAACGGTTGAAACATTTAGACTTTCCTGAAGAATTTAGAACTTGTTGTGATACTATGTGTAATAATTTAAACCATAGGATAGTATTAGATAATATGTATGAGTCTTTAATTAATATCCTTACCGAAGCGGCAGTGTATAGTCATTATAATACTGTAAAGCATGTGCGCAAGAGAAATTTTGTGTTAGGCTGGAACAAACATGTCAGTGCGTCCCACGGGGAAGCTCGGCGCAGTTTTCTAGAATGGGTCTCTCACGGTAAACCTACCTCAGGGCCGGCTTATGATAGAATGCGTGAAACTCGTAAAATTTTTAAATCGAAACTTAAGTGGTGCCAAAATAACGCTGAGCAAATCAGAATGGATATAATAGCGTCGCACCACTCGGGAAAAAAGTTTTCAGCTTTTTGGAGGGCAGCTAAAAAAGTAAATCCTGCGTCTAGCTTACCCGCGAATATAGAAGGGGTGGGGGAACCGTCACAGATAGCGGAATTGTTCAAAGCTCATTTCAAAGTCGTTCCCCATTCTGTCGCGGTTGCGAGTTCTTCTACCGATCTAGTAGTCGATCAAACGGTGCCCCTTAGCCGGTTCTCGGCTAAGGAGGTAGCCCAGGTCATTAGCGGCATGACTCGGGGTAAGTCACCGGGGCATGACATGCTTAGTGTCGAGCACCTTAAATATGGTAGTGTGCATTTAGCTAGGGTACTGGCCCTGTTGTTCACGGCAGGACTGAGACACTCGTACTTGCCTGAGCCGTTGATGCGTACTGTTGTTGTCCCGGTTGTGAAGAACAGGACGGGTGATGTAGCGAGCATTAGCAACTATCGGCCTATCTCCCTTGCTACAATTGTTGGTAGGGTGCTGGATTGTCTGCTTGACCAATGGCTTAGAAAGCATACGAAGCTGCATGACGCTCAGTTCGGGTTTAGACCCGGTCTATCGACCGAGTCGGCCATAGCGTGTCTCAAGCATACCGTCCAGCATTACACTGACAGGCGGACGCCTGTCTTCGCCTGCTTCCTCGACCTTTCCAAAGCTTTCGACCTTGTGTCATATGAGAGGTTGTGGGATAAGCTGAGACACGAGACCACCCTCCCAGTAGAACTTATACTACTCTTGCAGTTCTGGTATAAAAACCAGACTAATAACGTCAGGTGGGCGGGGTCTCTGTCGTCTTCTTATTCCCTGGATTGTGGCGTTCGACAGGGTGGAGTCACGTCGACTACGCTATTTTCGCTGTATATAAACCGACTGATCGGTGAGCTCAGCAGCACCATGATGGGCTGCTCTGTTGGTGGAACTATGATTAACAACATTAGCTACGCCGATGACATGGTGCTGCTGAGCCCATCGATAAGAGGGCTAAGGGTACTTTTAAAAAAGTGTGAGGGCTATGTTGAGGCACACGGTCTGAAGTATAACCCCACTAAGAGTGAATTGTTAGTTTTTAAGGCAGGCTGTAAAACCTACAACTCGCCAAATGTTGTGCTTGGAGGCTTGGCACTCAAGCGAGTGTCAAAGGTCAAATATTTAGGACACTGGGTCACTGAAGGCCTGAAAGATGATGAGGATGTGGAAAGGGAGCGGAGGGCGCTGGCAGTCCGGTGTAATATGTTGGTTCGCAGGTTTGCTAGGTGTACAAAAGACGTTAAGGTGACACTTTTTAAATCATACTGTCAGTCACTGTACACTTGCAGCCTGTGGGCCGGCTGCACACAGGGGGCTCTCAGCGCCCTTCGCGTCCAGTATAATAACGGCTTCAGGATGCTGTTGGGGCTGCCGCGCTACTGCAGCGCCTCCGGTATGTTTGCCGAAGCGCGCACGGACGG
This sequence comes from Bedellia somnulentella, assembly GCA_963576735.1. Taxonomy (NCBI): domain Eukaryota; kingdom Metazoa; phylum Arthropoda; class Insecta; order Lepidoptera; family Bedelliidae; genus Bedellia; species Bedellia somnulentella. The sequence continues at coordinate 2,419,656 of OY755190.1, forward strand.
CTTCGCCACCATCCTGCGCAAGCGGACGGCATCCCTGTGGCGGCGGGTGCGCGACAGCAACAACAGCCTCCTGAGGACCGTGGCGGACCGAATCCAGGGCACCCTTCAGGAGCACTGGATGAAAATGCACGCCCCAGTTAAACGTCCTCAAAGGAAGTTCTAGTCCGTGTGTCCGTTAGCATTGTACATAATATCAGGTAGCCTGTTTGTTTATAATGTAAATAATTATTGCTTGTTATAAATTTTTTTAATTGTTTTGTTTTTTGTAATTGTGTTGTATTTTTTATATTGTCTTTTTTTTTGTATCATACATATAGTTTACTAAAAATAGTCTTAAGTCTTCTTACTAACCATTGTATGTTGTATGTTTTGTATGTTATGTACCTTGTTGTGCGAAATAAAGAATATTATTATTATATTATTAATCCCTTTCCTTGTGTAAATAACGACACCATCGTTTTGATTATTGTTACGTTTGGTAGCAAAACTGTCATATCCATTGATGATTGGTAAGTTGGAAGTTTTCGCTAACCAGCACTCAGTTAGCACAATAATGTCAGGGTCAGATTTTATTCTAGCTATAAGTGTTTGTAGCCCGGACATATTGCAATTTATACTGCGTATGTTCTGAGATAATATTTTCAGTTTTTGCCGAGGGTTTACATACGTAGTAACATATTCTGGAGTGCATTTATATGCATTTGCAACGGTCAGATTATCTAGGTCATTTGACACTTGAATAATATTATTATCTAGCATTTCCAAATGTAAATTTATTTATTTTATTTTATTTTATTTGGAAGATTTACAGCGTATACATTAACTAAACAATAAAGTAAACAGTGCAATGCCAATTAAAAATCTCCACCTATAACAATAAAAACTAGAAAACAACAACTTACAGACTAAAAGAAAATTCAAATAACAGACTGAGAACAATAGAAATCACGGTAACAACACTAAAAACTAAATTAATTATTGCTAAATAAGAGAAATATAAAAATAATTAACTTAAATGTTTTGAAAAAATGAATTGGTAAGTAATCGCTTAATTGCTGAAATGCTGGAGTTAAATATGTCGAAATCATTTTGAATTTCATTATATTCCCTAGAAACTCGTATTATAAATGAATTCTGCCTGTAGTTGGTTCTGGCCTGAGGCACATGTAATAAAGACCGCTGACGTAATGCCATCGGATTTGTACGCAGCTGTACCTTGGACAGTAACTCAGGACAATTAACCGAACCATTTGCTATCTTAGCCAAGTTACAGATATCTGAAATGTTACGTCTAACATCGAGTGGGACGAAATGATATTTTTTGCAACGCTCATAGTAGCCTGAAATCGATTGCTTACATTTAAAATCCAGATACCTTAGAAATCTCTTTTGAATGGCTTCTATTCTATTCTTATAAATCTGATACCGCGGGTTCCACACAGAGGAAGCGTACTCGAGATGACTTCGGACGTAGGCGCAGTATAATATTTTTATAGTTTTAATATCTTGGAAATCAGATGCAGTTCTCATTATAAATCCTAATGTTCTAGACGCTTTGTTCACTATACTGTTGATGTGATTATCAAATAAAAGATGGTTATCGACAACAACGCCTAGATCTCTTATAAAGTTTACCTTGGTAAGGGTTCGACCATTTAATATGTAATTAAACTGAATGAGTTCTCTCTTTCGGGAAAATGACACACAGTAACATTTAGAAACATTCAGGTCAAGCTTATTTGTGAGACAATAATTTTGGAAACGATCTAAATCCGACTGTAGGTTGCGGGCGTCACTTATACTTTTAATATATTTTAAAACTTTCATGTCGTCCGCAAACAGAAGTATCTTAGAATGTAAGAAACATTTGTTGATGTTGTTAATAACAATAATAAACAACAGTGGTCCCAGTAACGAACCCTGAGGGACACCAGACGGAATACTTGACCAGCTTGACATAAACCCCTGAAGTGCAACTGCTTGGCTACGATTTCGAATGTATGATTCAAACCATCTCAAAAGGTCGCCATGTATGCCAGATTCAACCAACCTCCTCAGCACAACTTGATGGTCTATACGATCAAAGCATTTTTGGTAGTCCGTATACACAACATCTACTTGTTCACCATTTTCCATACCTTCACTAATAAAGTCAGTCGCTAGTAGTAGGTTTGTCGTGGTCGACCGTTTTTTGAGGAAGCCGTGCTGCTCATCATTAAAATCGTTCTGTAATGCTGCGTACAATTGGTCGTAAACTAGTCTCTCGAGCGTTTTCCCAAAAAGGCATAGCTTAGATATAGGCCTATAATTTTCAACGTGACTTTTATCACCCTTCTTGTGGATTGGTGTTATAAATGCGGACTTCCAAATACTGGGTACAATACCCTCCGCAAAAGATCGCCTAAAAAGAATGGATAGTGGAGCCGCAATACTTTTAGCACAGTTAATAATAAAGATAGGGGGTATATCATCTGGGCCTCCGGATTTATAGGGATCCAGGTTTTTTAATATTTTATACACTTCATCGTCAATAACTTCAATGGCAGATATGGTATTACAAGGGCTCATGGTGGTGTGTTGAAAAGTAGAGCTTGAGTGAGTATCTGAAGCCACGAAATTCGTCTGGAAATACTCTGCAAATAGCTGACTAATTTGTTCACCATTCGCAGCTGTTTTAATTTTATAATGCATGGAAGATGGAAAAGATGAACCCATTTTTTTGCCTTTTACGTAAGTCCAAAAATATTTAGGATTATCAATAACAGATGATTCAACTCTCGATATATAAGCGGCAAAACATAGCTTTTCCTCTTTAACTGCGCGATTTCTTAAGAGAGCAAAGGTATTATAATCTGTTATGTTTTGATAATTCTTATATTTTTTATGATACTTAGCTTTCTCTTTTAATATTTTTATCAAAGCTGAACTATACCATGGAGGGTAAGAGTTGGGTACCATTAATCGTGTTGGTATGTATTTGTCACGGAGTTCATAAATTCGGTTATAAAAAACATCAACAGCTCTCTCGAAGGGAATACTATTTAAAAGATTGCTCCAATTGGTCTCATCTAACTCCGAAACTATAGACGAATACTCACCTTTGTAATACAAATATCTACGCCTAGGCTGTTCTTTAAGAGTAACGACACCTGCTAGATTTAGGGAAATATTTATAGAACAATGGTGAGCATCCTCCGGCACTAATGGGGAGTCACAGCGCTGAACGACAACCGGCTGGTTGGAGAGTACTAGATCTAAAATTCGCTCATTATGATTTGGAACGCCGTTATACTGGTAAAGCCCACATACCGCAATAGAATCAAGAAAGTTAGTTAGTGAATAACTTGGTGAGTCATTAACAAATATTGGCTGCAACTCCTGCACATTGTTATGAGATCTCCAATTTAACTTATCTCCGAAATTGAAGTCACCTATACACAAGAAAATATCACTTAAGTTACTCATAACAATGTCATTTAAATTATTAATAAAGTTATTAAGTTGGGTAGTATAAGAATATCCACAGTTTTCATCGCACAGGTAAAGTGTACATAAATGAACATATTTTGTGGTTGACCGTGGTGCTGATTTAGGTAAAGATATAGTGAGCCAAATATCTTCGGCTGAACTTCGCCAATCCAGTCTTTCAGACGCTATTACTCGTATTTGCTTCTTAACTGCGATCAAAACACCGCCGCCCATCTTTTGACGAGTTTTTACATAATCACGATCTCGTCTCCAAACTAAGTACCGCGAATCAAATAGCTCAGAGTTCAAAATACCGTCTAAAAGCCAAGTTTCAGTCAAGCATATGATATCGTAATCATTTAAGCACACATTTCGTAAAAAGTTACTTGTTTTTGTGCGTAAACCACGCACATTCTGATAAAATATGTCAAGTGACGCCAAATAAATATCATTAGCATTATGTCACGATTTATTTGCAAATGCAGGACAAAACTGCAACTTAATAATTTATGGGCAACATAAGTATAATTTGTATAATTATTATCTTTTATTTTAACTTCGTTTTTAAGTTTGTATATACATAGAATGAATTCAGAACTAAAGACATATGTATGTGTGTAATATGTAAGTGTAAAGTGTATTATTTTTGTTAGGTGTAATAAAATGCTATCAGAAGGTAATAACTGTATATGTGTGATAGTAAAATGTAGGGCACTCAACAGCCAACAAGTGTAGTAAAAAATTACAATAGAAAATATTACAAGAAAATTACCTAAAAGTATTTGAGTAAAAAAAAGACTGCTCTCTAACCTAATATTAGATATTAGAGGGTCCCACTCGTTGATCCAGTTCATCCAGTGATCGTACAGGGATTGCTGGGGAACCTTCAGATTTTCGAACAAGTATTGTACCATTGTTAGTCCACACATAATGAAAATTATTCTGCTTCGCTCTGGTCCTTGTTTCGCGAAAAATATACCTATTTTCTTTGGTGAGTCTCTCATTGACATATACTCGCTTCTCCGACCCATCTACTAAGCCTATGGAATGCCTATCTAAAATATTGTAATTTTCAAAATATAATAATAATTAAAAATTGTCGTACCTAGTTCAAACTGAGAATGTATAGAATGAGATTCCTTGCTTCAGTGAAAATAAGAAATTAAAAAAAAACATCTGATCTATGCTTTTTACTCTGTAAACAAAAACATAACTTCTTTCTGTATTTTCCAGTTCAATCGCTCGCTTACCGGTTTATTTTCATGATATTATTTTTCAACGACGATCAATACAACTGGAAAATACCGAAAGAAGTTATATTTTTGTTTACAGAGCGAATTTTTGTATACCATGGGCAAAGTTGTTTAGTTTGATGTCCTTTATCGATTTATAATATAAAAAGGGTATGTTATAAAAGCAACCAAAAGCAACAACCGTGATAGCCCAGTGGGTAGAACACTCGGTTCTCGTGCAAGCGACTAGTGTTCAAATCCCGGGTCGGGCCTACACCAATTTGTCTTTTCTAAAGACATATGTGTGGTTAATTTATCATGGTTGTTAACGGTGAGGGAAAACATCGTGAGGAAACCCACATGGCTGAGTTGTACTTAGTCATGTGACAGTGTATTCGTACAAAACGGCGATAGGCCTGCCCCCTATCACGTGAGTACACTGTCCATGCAAAACGTGGGTACTCTGAACACCAGGTGACAAAGTCACGTGATGTTCAGAAGTATTAGTACCTCTGCCAACCCCTTCGGGGATATTCGGCGTGAACGTTTATGTTATGTTATGTTATGTTATAAAAGCGAGGTCTAGGCCAATTATACCAATAGATATTAAAAAAAAACTCTTTGAAGAATTGGCCTAGACCTCGCTTTTATAACATACCCTTTTTATATTATAAATCGATAAAGGACATCAAACTAAACAACTTTGCCCATGGAATGCCTATCTAAAATATTGTTATTTTCAAAAAATTATAATAATTAAAAATTGTCGTACCTAGTTCAAACTGAGAATGTATATGTCGTAGGATGATTTGATGTTTAGGTTTTTGCAAAAAACCTAGGGATTTTGCAAAAATCCGGATAATTAGACAACGGTATAATATTTTCTAATCTTACTAGGTTTTTTGCAAAAAAAACTAGTTGGTTTAGTATGACTCCGACACGAAATGTCAGTTTTTATGAATACTGTACACTGATTGGTCGATTGCAGTGCCCCATAAACACGTCATCTCTGATTGGTTGTTAATTAAGACGTACTTACTTCATTGTTCCTACCTACATTTAATTTGATTTTAGTTACAAAAAGTTCCCAAGTATAAAAATAATATTGTCATTTCCCTTAATAACTCTAGATATAATACCTCAATACTACAATTTAAAACGAACTTACTTTATTGTTCCTACCTATATTGAAGACGTCCGAGGCCGAGTGGCCCATAATACAAGTGTTACTTAGTTTGGGGTAACTTGATCTGTGTATAATGTATCCGAACGTGATTGTAATCAGGGCTATGACACTGTGATTTCTATATGTTCCGTTTCGGCGCTGCGATCGCTTATAATTTCGCAGCCATGTTGCCCGCCGCCATATTGTTTTCTTTATAGTTTTTGTTTACTTCGTTACTGCGCGTCAACTAAACTACTGCTACATCAGAGTTTTAGTTAAATAGTGTATTTCCTCGCAAGCTAGGTTGAGTTGAAATCCTAATTAACTTTCATTGTTTGTAGTATCGCTTTTTCAGTGAAAATCAACCCAGTTTGTACTTTACTATCGCCATGAGACCAATTAAGTGTTGTGTTGGTGAATGCACGTTAGGATGTGCCCAGCATCATAAAGAAGTAATGTCAGCATTTTTAAAAATTATTACTAAGCTTCATACACACAACTGGTGTAATATTATTACTAAAATATTAAAAGGTTCTATAGAAGAGAAGTATGTAAAAAAATTGATATTCCTCAAAATTTGCCTTTAATGAATATAAATGTAATAAATTAAGAAGGAAAGCAATAAATAAGTAAATAAATTTATGTGTTTTATTTCCAAAGTTTTAATTAAGTCTAATTTATTAGGTACCTGCATTGCGTAAAATCGAAAAAAAGTGCACATCACTAAGTTATCGATATAACTATATTCCACCAGTTAGGTACAACCCTAATAAAAAAAACAGTCAACGCCGACACCAGCGCCAAAACGGACTTGTATGGAAACGTACCATTAGTTACTGTCGCATCTGTATTAGTACATATATTGTAATCTGTGATTGTAATTTTACTCCAACAAAATAGTAAAAAAATATATTTGATTCCAAGTCCAATATCTCAATACCACAATGACTAACCAATCAGAATAAGTGTAGGCGAGCAATCAGAAATCAGCCAATCAGCATTAAAGAAGTACAATTTTACTAAACCAACTAGTCTTTTTGCAAAAAACCTAGTAAGATTAGAAAATATTACACCTGTTATCTAATTATCCGTATTTTTGCAAAATCCCTAGGTTTTTTACAAAAAACCTAAACATCAAATCATCCTACGACATATACAATGAGATTCCTTGCTTCAGTGAAAAAAAGAAATTAAAAAAAAACATTTGATCTATGCTTTTCGCTCTGTAAACAAAAATATAACTTCTTTCGGTATTTTCCAGTTGTATTGATCGACGTTGAAAAATAATATCATGAAAATAAACCGGTAAGCGAGCGATTGAACTGGAAAATACAGAAAGAAGTTATGTTTTTGTTTACAGAGCAAAAAGCATAGATCAGATGTATTTTTTTAATTTCTTATTTTCACTGAAGCAAGGAATCTCATTCTATACATTCTCAGTTTGAACTAGGTACGACAATTTTTAATAATTATTATTTTTTGAAAATTACAATATTTTAGATATGCCTATCTAAAATATTGTAATTTTCAAAATAGGCAAAGTTGTTAAGTTTGATGTCCTTTATCGATTTATAATATAAAAAGGGTATGTTAAAAAAGCGAGGTCTAGGCCAATTGCCGTGTAGTGTCGGTTTAGAATAGCACTACCCCATTTCTTCCAGTGGGTGTACGTAAGAGGCGACTAATGGTATGTGGCTATTAAGGTATCTTTGGGCGATGCGGTTGGAGACCCATCACCAACAACCTTTATTTTACCATCTTTTCCCCCTCAACTTTCCAAACGTGGCTGAGGAATTTCTAATTCCTTAGCTCTGGCTGGCTACCCCTTCCTAGGATTTATAGCCGTGAGTATATATATGTATGTATGTCTTTGAAGAAATAAAGAAAGCAAAGTTGTGTCTCACAAAAAGTTTTATTGCACATTTTGTGTTATATTATAGTATAATAAATACAACATCCTATTACTGTATACAGCTCTTATTATGATTATATTATTAAGGGGTCCCCTTGGTAAGTTTCGTGAACAATAGGAAAAAAATATAAAGTGCAGTATTTTAAAAGAAATCATACTAAAACTGTATCACACTTTTTACAAGGGAAAACTGAAATCTTTAGTGCTTTTGTAGAAATATTAATAGCCAATATTCTTGCATTATTGATTTTTAGTGTGTAATTGAGCAAGCTAATAATTTAGTTTTTTAAATCAATTAGCAACATAATGGCATTTTAGTGAATTTAAAATATACTTAGTAAGTAGGTAAAATGTTTATTTGGTATTTAAAACAAAATTATAAACAGTAGTAGCAGTAGGTTACCAAAGAAAACTATGTAGGTCAATTTCTACATACCACACATGGCAAATAATAAATACATACATACATATACTCACGCCATTAATTCCCATTGGGGTAGGCAGAGACTATCGATCGCCACTTCGTACGATCCTGACAAACCTCTCTAGCTTCGTTTACATCCATCAATCTTTTCATACATGCTCTTTTATTCTTCATACTTCGGACGCCAGCCTTTTTGAGCACACTCTCAATTTGGTCCAAGTGTGTTCTCCGTGGTCGTCCTCTACTAACATTACCATCCACACTAGCTCTATAGATCCCTTTTACCAATTTTCTATCATCCATCCTCTCTATGTGCCCAAACCATCTCAACATTCCTTTTTCTATCTTTCTTACAATATCATCTTTCACTCCACACTTTTCACGAATAACGCTATTTCTCACTCAAATAATATTTTGATCAATAAAACGGGTAGATTGAGTTTTAAATCTTAACAATTATTTTCCAGCCCCCATATCATGAGGCATGTGAGAGCGAGTATGTCATGTGAGAAGTGAGATACTGATATTGAAAGTTTTTTTACGAGCAATCTGTCAGTTTCTCACTTCTCAAGCGACATACGCGCTATCACCAGCCTCATGCTACTACTGTTGACCATATGTAAGTATACACATAAGATATATAGTTCTATAACAGTGAAACACCCTATTGTTAATAATTCAATACTGTTAATAGGTACTTAATAAAATCCCTGTAATAAAACAATGAAAATTTATTACGATTGGCGCAACAATAAATTGGGAATGCATGGCAGAGCACCATAAAAGCAAACATTTTTCAAAAATTTAAGACTACAGATACAAGTCGCTTGCTGTGTTATATTAAAGGAATACTGATATATTTATAGCTCAATTAAAAGCATGCACGTGCTCCACAGAGGTATCCCAACATAAACTTAAAAAGTTTTACAATTATCCCAATAGAGGTCACGCTAAACAAGGTGTAATATTTTTGTGAAAATTCGTTAACATCAACAACAAAATCCAATAAAACAACTATAGCTTTGGTATAAAAGAATAGTAATGACGAGAAAGTCCTCTTCCTTTCGGAACGCTCCTATGTTAATAAGTAATAAATATGTGTAATTTTAAAATCAACTTATTTTTCCAATATAATATTTCATATATTTTATTTTGATTGTTTAAGTTAATTTAATTTTTAAGAAAATCTATTTGATCCTGCATTAGAATAATTTTTAATTTACTTATTAATATAGGACGTTCATCCGCAAATTCGGACCATGTTTTCATGGCACATAATACCTACTCATAACTATAACTAGAATACGAAAATACATTTTATAAATATCATCATACTATACATTGATGTACACACATCACATCACATTGACAAAACAAGATAAGTTTTGGTTTCTTTGCTACCAAATAATATTGTCTTGTCGAAGCTAGCAACACCAGTGTTGCTAGTAATATCAGAAATTTCTACTCAGCTACAATACAATTTGAGCCCGTCAACCATAGTTTTTAAATAAGCTTTGAGCTAGGGTTACCATAAAAAACATGAAAAAGCGGTATTTCCATTCGCTTCGATTTTCTTAAAGAAAAAAGACCTTGCGATTTTATAGCACAACGATTGTCTCTAATATAATTATCTAACAAAAAGTCGAATGATAACCCTACTCTGAGCATCATGTCACGAAAAAAATTATAAAACTTAATAGTATCAACAAATTAACAATAAACAATACTTAGTATAAAGCTATTACAATAAACAACATAACATCCTGCTCTGTCAAACAATAATTCGATGTCATACAACCGGGGTCACAGTTAATAACTAAAATCACTGACACTAATACCACAAGAGCCTGCGCACACCAGCAACTTTTGTTTCCACAACTATTTTGTCTCCTTTATCAAGTCTATGGGTTAGTATGAAGGTGCGCCTTCACCTTTCGTCACGTAGCGACGTGACTTTCGGGAGATCTTCATACTAAAAAACAAAGAGACAAAATAGTTTCGGAAACAAAAGTTACTCGTGTGCGCCCTCTCTAAATAATAAAGAAATATTTTTAAGTCAAGTCGATCGCATCAAATTCTACATTTAACTTTAAAAAAGTGTTCCTCGCGTTTTCGTTTCTAATCCGGATAGTTCGAGCAATAATCAGTCTCGAATCGCGATATATATCAGCCTTTTTACATAAGCAAATTTTGCTTCGCACCAACCTCAAAAATATAATTTTACTGATTCGTGTAACTTTGTTGTTGTTTTTATAGTCTGGTAGAATAGATGTTACAAGAAACATAAGATGATTTTATTTGTTAGATATCTTTTATGTTATTGTTTCTTCATCTACATCATCACTAATCCAACAAGAAAATTTGGCTTCAAATTTTTTTGAATATTTTGAACTTTAAATACTATCATAATCATAATTCATTGTTAACTGCACCAATAGTTGGAGTGATGTTTAAATTTATGTACACATAGTAAATATTATTTCAATATAAAAGTTAAATAGAGTCGTGAATAGTACAGTGACAGTCGATATCAGTAATCAAATATAAAGCAAGCTTATTTCATTTGAAAAGTCAGGTTACAACTCAGTCAATAAGAAATTCTCACATAATTTAAATATTTCATTGCATTGCATAAATCTAAATATTGCCATATAAATATAAGTGCAAAAAATACGTATTTTGACAACACAAACACTAAAGGAATGTAAATGCGTTCAGTCGTTAATAACCCTCACAGTTTCATATCACACATAAACCGTTCGTTCACTGACCGAATGACTGGGCAGATGAACGATGAACGAATGCGTCTTATGCTAGCACGCACATTTTCTTTAAATCACTTTCTTCTGACGCTAATACTTCAGCACCTTTAACGATAGGTTCTTTTCCTGTGACATCAGGGAGGTATTTATCATAATCCAGACCTTGTCTCTCGTAGAAGAGTATATAAGCTGAAGCAGGGTCTATAGGTGGAACAGGGTCTGAGTTAGGGTCCATTTTGACTGGAGTTAGTTCTCGACAGGATGAGTCGTTGTAACATAGCCAGGTCCCTGATGGGTTTCGAGCGTATGTGACGTAATGACCGCCGTTTATTTGTCCTGAATGTGACTGGAAGAATAAGAAAACTGTTTAATTATCCACACACAATGATCAAGAATGGTGACAACCAAGACACAAATGCATAGAATAAAATTACAAGAAAAAATAAAGTTCTTACCACATAAGTGTAAATTAAATGCCCTCACCAAAAGTTACTAGATAGAAGCTAATTAAAACCAGACTAACAACTCTGCATATAGAAACGACAATATTTTTGTAGAATATGCATGGATGAAAAAAAATACTACAAGGTAAACTTACCACAACAGCATACAGCCTATACTTCAAATCGAGTGGATCCTGTCCCGGCAGCAGGTGATGCTGATGAAAATCAATCAAATTATCATCAACTATCGGCGATGCTGCCAAACTTGTCGATTGCAACCTTCGCCTCCGACTAGCATCCATGGACTTCCGTCTTTCATCATCTATTTCTTTACCATCAACTTCATCTTCATCAACATCATCTTGTTCTTGAGCTTCCTGGGCTTGCAATGTTCTGTGTCTAATGATTGTTTCTTGCGGAACGGACGCGAGATATGGCGTTGGGTCAAAGTTTTCGAAAGGAAAATCTACGGCCTTTTGGGACTTTATCCATTTGTTGTTTACGAATTGGAATCTTTTTAAGTGGATGATCTGTGGACAAGATACCGTTTGTTACATTTTTACTTTTACTGTTAGAGAGTGGATCACGGCTCCTCCCCATTTTTTTGGTCATGATCGCATACCAAGACGTACTTCTAACAAATTAAAAATGAAAGTGGTGACAGCGGGCTCGCAAGGAACTGTTCCATATCTGACATATGGTGTACTCACTAGTACGCGGCAGTCGCCATCTGACATATTTAATTCCAGCACTTACCAAGCATGCGAATACATACCGAATCATTTTTTAGCAAGTATTAGTTTTGTTTCCAGTATTTTTATTCCTGTTATTTAAATCGACCTCAAATCTGTAAGTCGTTGTTTTTTTGTTGTTTGTTTACTTTATAGTTTCCATATCTGCAGCGTCTTATCACGGGATACGGCAAGAAAAGTGCTCTTATACTAGTTTTTGATTGGTGGCTAGCTTCTCGGACCCGAGGTTGCGGATTCGATTCCCGCTGAGAGCACATTTAAGTGGTGGGCATAATTTATTGTTTCTGTGTCTTGGAGATTATCTATATGTGTGTTATATACTATCTATATGCCGTGTAGTGCCGGCTTAGAATGTTGCTACCCCTTTCTACGCACGGGTGTCGTAAGAGGCGACTAAGGGTATTGGGGCTTTTTATTGGATTTTTGGGCGATGCGGTTAGAGACCCATCACCAAAAACCTTTATTTTTACCATCTTTTCCCCACTCAACTTCCAAAAGTGGCTTAGAAATTTATAATTCCTTAGCTCTGGTTACCCCTTCTAGGGAGATATAGCTGTGAGTATATGTATGTATGTATTATATACTACTAAATCGTTGAGTTAGTATCCCATAATACAAGTCTTTCTTAGTTTGGGTCTAACTTGATCTGTGTATAATATGTCCGTATATTTATTTATTACTATCTGACCCGATAGTTTCTGTACTGTCAAATTTGCTTATTACAAAACTTTAGGCGTTTTTTTCGGTGCCTTTAGTTCAATCGGGCGTGAATATTTTACTGGTCATATTTTTCCGGTATAAAAAGTATCCTATTTGTTAATTCAGGTTATTACCTAGCATTCTGCCAAATTTCATTCATATATATTGAGTACCTAAGGAGCCTTTTCGGTACAAACACATAAACATTTTAATAGGATTATTATCTACTTACAAGCGCAGGCGGTAGCTTCCATATCTGCAGCGTCTTATCGCTGTCGCAATGATGGCAATGTTCGCATCGGAACTGTTCCAGTTTCTCCGCACTAGTAAATGCTCGTACGCAGCCCGCTACGCACACGTCGCCGCGGCCGGGAGGAATTCGGCAGGAAGAATGTTCGCGGACCTCCTGAAATTTTGATAAGTATTAAAAAATGGTATTTGCCGTGTAGTGCCGGCTTAGAATGACGCTACCCCTTGCTACCCACGGGTGTCGTAAGAAGCGACTAAGGGTATTGGGGCTTTTTATTGGATTTTTGGGCGATGCGGTTGGAGACTCATCACCAAAAACATAACATAACATAATGTTATAATATATACATATACAAGTAAATCATCACCAAAAACCTTTATTTATTTATTACCTTTTCCCCACTCAACTTCAAGAGTGGCTGAGGAACTTATAATTCCTTAGCTCTGGCTACCCCTTTCAGGGAATTATAGCCGTGAGTATATGTATGTATGTATGTAAAAAATGGTGATGTGTATCTTAATATATACTGATCAGCAAATAAACTGAGACACAAGTGACCTAGGTTTTATTATCTGATTTCATAAGAATTAAAACTACATATGCAAGTCTGCACATTTAGAAAATGTTCACTCGATTGAAAACACTGATATATCGTATATGTAAAAGATATGAAAGTATATAAAAGTTTTAATTTTGAAGCCTCGAATGAATGTAGGGTATAGACGTTGATAAATTAAAAAAGTTGTTATTTTATAGGGTTAGCTTTAATTTACTCGTAATATTTACTATTTTTTGTGCCGCAAAGACGAAATAACATCTTTCTTTATAAATGTTACGATACTGACTAATATCAGTCATTTGGGATGTTATTTTTTTTATATTTTAACTGCGTGTAACTATTTGGACAGGAAAATTACTTCACATAATCCAAGATATGAATCACACAATCCAAGTAGCTTGCGTGGATGCCAATTGATATTAAGGGTATTGAAGTATTTTGTTAACATTGGTAAAAGGTTTATGAGTCGATCCTACTAGATATTAAAGATGTTGCTGCTGTAAACCCGAGAGTGTGTACGATGAAATAAATAAAAACGTATGTTAATTTAATGTCAGTTCAAAACTATGTGTCAAATTAAAGAATGTGAGGTTTCAAGGAGGTATACAGCGTGTTAGTTTGACGGCGATTGTTACTTCAATATTAATTCGTATATTAAAGTTTAATGCTTAATATCCACCATATGAAATAAACAAAAAGATTAAAACCGCTTTAGCAGAAAAACCTACTTTCTCCATCAGATGGAAAACTGTGGTTATCTACACTAGCCTAGCGCACACACTCCTAGTTCCTACCCGTATAATGTCTCACCCACACAGAAAACAGCGGGCGCGTCATGTGACCATCTAGTCTTGCGCACACTTGCTCGTGACCGTATAAACCGCACTATGACAGCAATGCAAAAATTTTTTGAATTTCGCGGCTACGTTTGATTTTTCTTTGAACTTATCGCCGCGCCTGGTGAGGCTGTGGTCTTAGTCGCCTCGTATTTCAATCCAGTATTAAATATGGGGTAGTGTAATTCAAACATTTTCAAGTAAAAAGATTGATGGATGTAAACAAAGCTAGAGAGGTTTGCCAGGATTGTACGAAGTGGCGATCGATAGTCTCTGCCTACCCCAATGGGAACTAATGGCGTGAGAATATGTATGTAAAAAATCTATCTCTATTAATTAACACCGACGATTATAACAAAACTGTCGTCCTAAATAATCAGCTACCGCTATTTTTGTTTTACTTTACATCTCTGCCTCCCCAATGGGAAGTAACGGCGTGAGTATGTATGTAATGTATGTACTTCATGAGCGTAAGATAATAAAGTTAAAAACAAATAGAGACCCTCGAAACGATGCATTTACTTGGCATAAAATAAAGTGCGCAAGAGATACCTATTCATTCATTAACCGACATCGAAATTGGAGGAGTTCTTGGTGTTTACTAAACTCTCTCGGGGCTAAAGGGCTCTAAACGGGTGTATCTGTACTTTATCACAGTTAACTAAAGAATACGAATAAAAATAACTCACCCCGTTTTGATTGGCAGTGGCAGATCCGGGCTATCACCTTTATTTGCGCAAAACGCAGAACATTTTGAGAATTAATATTATAAAACACCAACACTGAACTTTGCTGGTTCGTGTACGCCATATTTACTCAACACAATCACAACACAAGATACTAAAACTGAACTCACACTCCGAAAATTAATGCGAAAAATCAAAGTGACATCCAATCATAAGCGACACAAACACAATGAGCTACAAACAACTAACTTAGTACTAATACTGTTCCTTTGATGTAATGCCGACAAGCCCGCCCGACTTGTTGATACATGCAGATTTTGAATTTCGCGGCGATCGATGTTTACGAATTATGAATTTTTCTCTGAACATACTGCCGCATTCCAACGCAGTATTAACTATGGGGTAGTGTTATTCAAATTTATCATGTCAAATAATAACATGTAAAAAATAAGAAGATATTAGAAGCTAAGTTCGATTGATTACTTTACTGGCCTTGATTTGATTTGGCCGCCGGTTAAGGGTCACGGCGGGTCGCAGCTGTCAGCTGAGTTGCCCGCCTTGTCATCGCGTTTCACGCACACATTGAGCGTGTTGGTGTCAATAGTACTACTTTCTTAGTGCAAATTTTAACAAAATTTGAAAAAAAATAAGTGTGTTTTTTTTCAACGAATTCTGCCTCTATACGTGATAATTAATCATACTTTTCAAGGAAAACAGTCATTACAATTACACCCTGTATATAACGAGATTGCGTAAAAATTTAAGGTGCTCGTTCAATTTTGTTACTTAAAAATTAAGATTAGCTATATCACCTGTTCTCTATTGTGCTGATATCTGAGATGTAGTGCGGTGTGTTCCCAGTCCACAGCTAGTACGGCGCCTCGTGGTAGCCAGCAGCTCTGACAAACATTACATGACATTAGATAATACTTTATTATTATTATTCAACATTATAAATTAATAAATAAATAAATTATCTTTACTTCAAAAAAGAGCCTAATACAATACAATTATTTAGTCATATCAACAATATATATCTTAATATATACTAACAGTTTCAAGGCTATTTGACATAAAATAAGCACTTGACGCCTATAATAAACCTAGGTCTGAGCTATAGGCATCAACTCACTGAGCTTTAAGACAATAAGCCCGTTTGTTTAGCATATACAATACAATAACACTTTTTAGCACTCGGCTCTTAAATTAATAAAATGCAGAATATACATTTACACTTTAAATACTCGGGAATTCGCAAAAAACAAGAAAATTTAGAATCAAATGGTCGTATCAAGGTGGAAAAGACAGCACTAGTATTACTATTAGTTTCTGTATTGATTTCATTTTATATAATACTAACATGTAAAATAGCATCTATTGCCATTATATATTGACACAAATAAAAACACAGTGTCATAAGTGTCTAAGTAGGACACTGTAATCTTATCCTTGAAAAAGGTAGAGATTTAGCTAGACGGGGCGCCCCGATTACGTATCTTTAGCGATCGCGATTGTGTACAAGTTGCAATATTGCCGCTGTCAGAAGTGTCAAATTGCATACAAATTTATGACACTGACAGCAACAATCGTGCAACTTGCGACACAATAGGCAGTCGCAAAAGATACGTAATCAGGGGGTCGATTTCACAGAATTGTACTACACGGACATACATTTAATCGTGTAGCAGCTAAATTCCGCTTTAGGTCTGATTTAATGTGATAATTAAACATCTATTAAGTTTGGTGTTATTCAATTGTAACATTGGATGAAAAACTGAATATCTGTTTATCTTTATGTCAAGCCACTGAAGTCTAACGGTTTTTATTAAAATTATCATGATATACTTTTGCTTTTGTTTTTGTTGTGAGATATATTTATGCACCTTTACCTTATTTTTATTTACAGAAATCCTAAAGAATCTTGGTATAAATTTTATTGAAGTCGTATTAACAACAGTTAATCAGATTTCTTAGAGTTTAAAAACAACCAAAATTAACCCATTTTAGAGGAAATGCCATTAAGGAAACACATCCATAATATACGTAACCCATTTTTTTTTTATCTACTAATATTAGAAATTTCTGTAACTCATTGACTGGCGGACACCGCATAGACGAAACTATTGGTTATTGGAAGATGCAATTCGATTTGTAGTTAATAACAGAGGATTTAAAAAAACCTCTACAAGGATTTTATGAACCCAAACCTATATGCAGCTAACAACAAGAGTTTATTTAACCATAAGCTTAATATAAATGATGTTATGGTACTGGCACGAATCAAAAATGTAAATATATATCTATGGTCGTTGCCAAGGTACCTAATCTATCAAAAAGTTTGTTCACAATATTGTGCAAAACAAAGACTGTAAAATACATTAGTAATAATCGTTAATATCCTCATTAATCACTAATCCATCTATTTATCACCTCATCCATAAAATTCTCGAAGAAGTGAATTGTTAGTCGCAAACCTCAAGACTTCTACAACATACCGGATTACAAACATCTAGAAAGTCACTCTGTTACCTTTAATAAATGAAATACAAATTAAATATAAAACTTACATCAGATCGCTGTCGGCCCAATAAAGTAAGCCTACTGCCGCTACTTGAACTTGTACTACTTGAGCTCGTGCCAGCGTCTGAAATACAAATTTAAATGTACTTTCCACACTATAAATAGGTAAGTTTTATTGGTAGGGATACATTTTGGATCTAATAGATAATTTTTTTTTAAATCTATTTGTTCACGCCGCACACACATTACGTACTTACTTATGCTCACGCCCATTTTTCCCATAGGGTTAGGGAGAAACTATCCATCGCCACTTTGGACGATACTGACAATTATCTCTTGCTTCTGTCACATTCATTATGCTTCTCAAACATGCTCTTTTATTCTTTTCACTTCGGACTTTCGCCTTAGTAAGAAGGACTAATTTTGTTTTCAAACATCTTGCGCAACCGTTTCCTCTAACCGCTTCGCTACTTTACTTTGACCCATCATGTCTATGTGCCCAAACCACCTGTATATACGTGCACTATATTTGTAATATAACTAGCTGACCCGACAGCGTCATTAATTAATGTCATTTTCTTGATTGTCGAATTTTACCGATATTAAAAGCATCCTATATGTCAATTGGGGTCATTACCTAGACTCCTGCGAGATTTCATTCAAATATGACTTGTAGTTTAGGTGCCATTTAGCTTCAAACACACCATCCAAAAACTAAACTTTCACAATTATAATATTAATTAACTCTTCAAAAGTGGCTGAGGAATTTCTAATTCCTTAGCTCTGGCTACCCCTTCTAGGGATTTATAGCCGTGAGTATATGTATGTATGTTTGTATGTAATATTAATAGGATACTCACCGTCCGACCACGTGGTGTCCAGCGAGCATCCCACGCAGCCACGTGACCAGGCACATAGAGCACATCTCATTCCGCTGCTGTCGACTACTCGCAACGTGAACGGGAACGAATAGCATAGGCTGTCGTCGCTGTGGAGTAATAATGGAGTTTTATTAAAGTGAATTTAAAACTTTTTAGGGATATCCGGATTTTCTGAATTGCTCGAAATGAAAGTTGGGAGGGCCAAATAAAGTACGAATACTGTTGTTTTAATGGTACAACACACTGCAGCACTATAAAAAGCCGAAGGACTAGCAGAAATCTATCAGAACAAAATGGCCAAGCGCGAGTCGGTTGGCCCGTGAAGGGTTCCGTAGCAGCATAGACAAGCAAAGCGTTATATCAAGAAGAACATATTTTTTTAACCGGAATAAAAATGCAAATATATCACTATATTTCATAGTGAGAGAATAAAATATAAAGTTACATTTGCATACATACATGCATACATATACTCACGGCTATAATTCCCTAAACGGGGTAGCCAGAGCTTTGGAATGAGAAATTCCTCAGCCACTTTTGGAAGTTGAGTGGGGAAAAGATGGTAACAATAAATGTTTTTGGTAACGGGTCTCCACTGACGTCTCCACCAACCACATTGCCCAAAAATCACTTGAAAAGCCCTTATACCCCTAGTCGCCTCTTACGATCACCCACGGGTAGAAATGGGGTAGTGTTATTCTAAGCCGACACTACACAGCAAAAAAAAGTTACATTTGCTGTTTTATTAAATGAGTTATATCTCAAAAACGGCAGAATATATTTCATACAAACCAATTTTCGTTGTTGGGTTTAATTAAGATGTACAATATATATTTAATTTATATTAGTCATTTTCTTAATTCAATACTTTTTGCTGTGTAGTGTCGGCTTAGAATAACACTACCCCATTTCTGTCGGTGGGTGTACGTAAGAGGCGACTAACGGTGTTGTAACTTTTAAAGGATTTTTGGGCGATGCGGTTGGAGACCCATGACCTTTATTATGCCATCTTTTCCCCACTCATCTTTTAACCTCTAGTTCCTTCGCCACTTTTGGCATTAAGTGTTGGCAGTAATTGACAAACGTCATAGCATAAACGTCAACAAAGGCAGGACCTCTCACAGACACTATAACGACCTACAACGGTATTGGCATCAAACATGAAAGAAAATAATTGTCTTGTTTACGTTCATTCTGGTATATATGACTTAACTTTGCTGATTTTTTGATAAAGTTATTGATATTTAACAGCACATAATCTAAATCAAATACATATTCATTGGCAAACACAAAATTGTATTATTATTTTTTTGCCGTGTAGTGCCGGGTTAGAATGTCGCTACCCCTTTCTACACACGGGTGTCGTAAGAGGCGACTAAGGGTATTGGGGCTTTTTATTGGATTTTTGGGCGATGCGGTTGGAGACCCATCACCAAAAACCTTTATTTTACCATCTTTTCCCCACTCAACTTCCAAAAGTGGATGAGGAATTTTTAATTCGTTAGCTCTGGCTACCCCTTCTAGGGATTTATAGCCGTGAGAATATGTATGTATGTATTTTTTTAATAAATATTTTTTTCCATACCAGTCGGCCGCGTGGTTCCGGTGCTCGTTGCTCGGAGTGACAGTGAGCAGCCGGCGCACGGCGGCCCACACGCGCGAGTACACCTGGTCCGGACTGGCGCGCGGCACTATTATCGGCGCGCCGAACAACACGGCTCGCCAGCGGTGCCAGGGGAGGAAGTACACTTCGTGCCGGATTAGTTTGCTGCGGAGACGAGTTGTGCCTT
The DNA here is from genome assembly GCA_963576735.1 of Bedellia somnulentella. Taxonomy (NCBI): domain Eukaryota; kingdom Metazoa; phylum Arthropoda; class Insecta; order Lepidoptera; family Bedelliidae; genus Bedellia; species Bedellia somnulentella. The sequence goes on from OY755190.1 coordinate 2,440,035, forward strand.
TAGGTTCATGTTAAAAGAGATGTTGACCGTGTGGAGTTTTAATGCTGTGTTGTCGGCTTAAAGGCGACATAAACTTCTGGAAAACTTTTAGAAGAATACATACATATACTCTACTAATTATAAATTCCTCAGCCACTTTTGGAAGTTAAGTGGGGAAAAGATAGTAAAATAAAGGTTTTTGGTGATGGGTCTCCAACCGCATCGCCCAAAAATTCAATAAAAAGCCCCAATACCCTTAGTCGCTTCTTACGACACTCGTGGGTAGAAAGGGGTAGCGACATTCTAAACCGGTACTACACGGCAAATAGAAAAATCTAATCAATTCAAATAAAATGATTAATAGCAAATAGCATAAATTCTAGAAGAATCTTGTATAAAAAACTATTCCCAGTTAGATTAGACCTTCGAGCCAGACCTTCGGAACCAAAAATTCTTCAGTTACTTTTGATAGTTGAATAAAGAAAAGGTATTTTTAAAGTAAAGGTTGTTTGTGACGGTTTTTCAGCCTATTACCCTGACTCCCTAATTACCCTTTTACATCGTCCTCGTATAGAATAGGGTTAGTACTATCTTAAGCAGACCCTACACAAGTACACAAAAAAGTATAGAAATTATTTTACCGACACTTATTGAAATGAGGCGATGTATATGAACATTCATGGGTCTGACATTTCTTTATTACGTTTCATTCACTGGGTCAGATCCACAGACCATCCCCAATAGACTCCGCATACAGTATATATTTGTATGAATCCAAACTCGCCAAGTTGGAGGAAAGCACGGGTAGTGGGGTACAACTCAGAATGCCCGTGATTGGCTCCTTCAAGGTCGCTCTATACTTGAACTCTTTCATAGTAATAGGATACATTTCACAAATTTGAGAAATAAGTTAATTTGTAGTTAGAGAAATATTAGACTTTAACATTAACATTTATATTGAAAAGTAAGAAAGGAATGGAAATACATATATATGGGCCGGAAAACAAAACCGGTGTCGTTGAAACGATGAGTAGCTTCAATCTATTTGGTTTTCATCTCGGGTAATTTAGGAAAACTCGAATATAAACGAAATTCTATCAGAGCAAGATTTGAAATATTTAGCTACTAGCTGGTACCCGCGACTTCGTCTGCGTCATTATTAGGTTTACAAAAATATTGGCTTTGTAGTTTTCGTTCCGAAACCGTTTCATTCTCAAAGTATCTCTGGACATAATTTCAATCTTTTTGTTCATGAAAACCCCATGTGGGGATTACTAGTAATAAATAAAGGATAAATAAAGGAAAGAAAAATTTCGAGACAGGCGGGAATCGAACCCTTCGAACCTTCCGAATTAGTTATAATTCGGAGGTAGGAAACGCAAACACTACTTAAACGTGTATAAGAAATAAAGGATAGAAGAATTTCGAGCTGGTAGCCATTGACACGGTAGCTCAATTGGCAGAGCGTCGGGGCGTATACCCGAGGTCGCGGGTTCGATTCCCGCCTGTGTCGAAATTTTTCTTTCATTTATTTATTCTTTATTTATTATCTCTGGACATCCTTAACGTTTTGCCAGATAAAATCGTAATTACAATGTGCCGGAACTATGGTGTTGACCATTTTAAATAGATCTCTTGAGTTGCAATTTAATTATGATTTTATGCTTAGTAATGGAAAGTAATACCGTATTTTTGGTAGTTGTATTTTGCGGTTGATTTTCCACACCATTTTATTGAACATGTAGGCATTTCAAAGCAATAGTAATAAATAAAACAGTATTTATAAATATTGTTGGTGCACGAACACTCAGTTCCTAGTTCTGGTCGCAACTGAAACAGTGTGGACAACAAATTTTATACGTCAACTATTGACTACTAATTGTAGTCGGACGTGTTGCGCATATCGAGTGCCCTGTAAGCGGAATCTATAGGGGGTTATCTATGGTCAGATCATTCATTTATAATTATAACATAATAATTAAACAATACCCTTAGTAAAGTAAATCTAAAACCTAATTTAGAACCAGAACCTAAAATACAAACTATATAAACCTAAAATCACTCACCGATGAATAGCAAAAACATAATTCGTATTATCTCCAATCGAATCATACAAGGGTTCATTCATCTGATGCATATTGGACGGCGACGACCCAAACTTGACTGTCAGCCTCGGACTTGACCGAATATTCAGTGACTTCACACTGAGTGTAGGTGAAGAAGTATTTTCATTGCGTCGCATTTCTTTGGGTAGCGTGTTGGATTTCATGTCTAGATTCTGCTCGTAGAAACCGGGAGGACTTTGAGACATTAGTATCTCTGAACGGGAGCGCTGTGGGGTTAAGAATTTGTTAGGTTGTTGGGGAAAAGTAGTTTTAGGTTAACCCTTAACCCTCGGCATGCCTGGTTGGGTCTGTGAGACCCACCGCAGCCGATAAACCGTTATAATTCATTGTAATTTGAAATTCGCGCGCAACCGCTCTCAGTAGCTGACCGTAGTGAACTGATTGTCGCCCTCCGCCCGCTACCTCAGTCCGGGGCCTGCTCCAGTAGTGAAAGGATCATGTGATCATCAAAGTGATAGAACATGCAATTTTCCAGTGTGGAAATTGCTATGTTCCTAAAAATGATGTCGGAAATGAAGAAGACTAATTATTTTAGCTTAAAATATGAGATAACGTATGTTCATTATGATCCCCAAAGTCTGATTGTGATTTCTTTAGTTTTAGTTGATTTTGCATGTTTATGAACATAAGATGTTTAATTCTACGTTAAAAAACAAGGTAAAAGTTTAATTAAAAAATCTTTTGAAAATTGTATTAATTCGAACACATATTTTATTTAAAACCCCAAAAAACATGTTTATTTTTATTATAAAATCAAAAAATATACTACATTGATATCAATTTGTACGAGAAAAAAAATATTTAAATTTAGGGTCTCACCGACCCACCAGGCACGCCATGTAACTTTTTTCTACCAGGCACGCCGAGGGTTAATGAGGATGTGGTAGAATCAAGACCATAAATTGAATTTTATGCCATTGCAAAAGCGTTCTTTTCGTTCTTCATGTTAAGAAACCTGCCTTATTAAGGGTTAAATAGTTTTTAAAACATAAATCATTCCCAGAAATTTAACGATAAGTTGACACCGTAGCATGGATCTCTTAGGTGTTCTAATCGTTAAATTTTGTGGGACATTGTTCATAAACCATAATATTTCTACAAGAGGGGTTAGTTATAAGCTGGAAATTCTTAGCGTCAGTAATTTGCAACTTCTACAAGCACTATAATATTAAACTAACCCATCATGAGAATAATATAGTGGTTTGAGATTTGATTTATCATAATTATTGACAAGTAAAATAGAAATCACAGTTACTAATACCACATTTACGTAATAATATCTAACTAACTGCTTTTAGCTGGGACACAAACACTAGAAAAAATATACAGGAATATAGGAATAAATGTATACCAACACACTACCACATACACACCAACTAAATAAATTCACCAAACTAATCTACGTGAAACTAATTTTGCATTCAATTATTTAACTAAATTTAATTACACCCAAAAACCAGCGACGCATAATAACTCTATTGCAAATGTGGGTTAAAAAAATAAACTACAAAATCAGTTTGAAGAAACAAAATCACTCCAAAGCAACTACTGTCAGTAAACTTATGTATTTAAATTCCTTTAACAACCACGAATAATAGTGTTTAATATAACCTGAATATCCTTTGGATTCTTGTCTCGAAAAGCACGATTTGTGAATTCCATGTTATTGCCTCGTTTTACTCCAATTGTTTAAAAGTTGATATTCCATGTATTCATTTGTATTTTACGCAGTTTCAGGTACAGCATTAGAGTTAATTTTGTATTTTAATATTTTTTTATCAAGTTCTCAGAGTTTTTTGACAATGACTTATAATATTTTTTCAAATCGTTCAATTATTATTATAAATTTATTTATTAATATGTATGTTAGTTGTCAGTGTAAAGTGCAGTGCTGACCTTAAAGCATAGCAGTGGCAGACAGCGCGGGGTGGCACTCACCTCTTCTCGCTGCCTTGGACCCCCTGAGTCGCCTGAAACGCTTGGCTTCTCGGGGTCGTATGGTAGAGAGGTCTCGTCGTCTAGTAGGAAAAAATACATACATACATACATATACTCACGGCTGTAAATCCCTAGAAGGGGGGTAGCCAGAGCTAAGGAATTAGAAATTCCTCAGCCACTTTTAGAAATGTGAGTAAGCAAAAGATGGTAAAAATAAAGGTTGTTGGTGATGGGTCTCAAACCGCATCGCCCAGAAATCCCTTAAAAACCCCAATACCGTTAGTCGCCCCTTACGTACACCCACCGGAAGAAAAGGGGTAGTGCTATTCTAAGCCGTCACTACACAGCATGTAAAAAATATTTTGGCTAAGTACAATTTATTTGGTAAGAAATATAGAAATTATAGAATGTGTACAGTAGGGAGTACTGTTAGAGCACCAACTACTGCGGACTCACTCGCACATAGCAGCGTCTCACTCATATTCCTACATCGCGGTATGTAAATGTTTTTCGAGTTAAGCTTACATACAAATTATAAGTTGGTACACAGCAGGGTGTACTGGCCAGTATATCTTTGCTGTTTCCACAAGTGTTATTATTATACACACAGAAAAATTATATAAATATACTATCTTTTCACACTCAACTTCTAAAAGTGGCCGATGAATCCGAAGCCTTGGGTACCCATTCTAAGGATTTTAGCCGTTATTACTATCTATATTTTACTATCAAATACATATTCTCTAATAAACTACTTACCCATGATATTCTCCCCTCTCGGTATTTCATAACACAGCAAGGGCCCGGCCGCCCGCGCCCTACAATCGTCCGCCCAAACTCGGGTCACTCTGCTTTGGTTGATTTCTACTATTGTGATGCTGGGGACAATAAGCGATTTATTATTATGTCGAAATATAAAAGAAGTATAAATACACACATACATACATACATACATAGAATCACGGCTATAAATCCCTAGAAGGGGTCGAGGGAAGAATCCTCAGCCACATTTGGAAAGTTGAGGGGGAAAAGATGGTAAAATAAAGGTTGTTGGTGATGGGTCTCCAACCGCATCGCCCAATAATCCCTTAAAAGCCCCAATACCGTTAGTCGCCTCTTACGTACACCCACCGGAAGAAATGGGGTAGTGCTATTCTAAGCCGACACTACACAGCAAAGAACGCAACACAGCACAGAAGTATAAATATGGAAGTATAAACCAGTATTCGAAGCCCAATGTTAACTGACAGTGCACCCATATGATAAAGTAAAACTGAGGTGTGACTAATCTCTACTGTTACGATGCTAGAGACAATAACCGGTGGTGTGTTAAATATTGGGTCATATGGTGTTTAGATATATCAGTTCTTGCTGTGACAGTGTAATCAAATGATAAAGAAGTGAACTTGTGCGGATTGCCATACGCAGTCTTTAACCCACTTAAAAAAAGGAGGTTCTCCGTTTGATTGTTTGTATGTATGTATGTTTGTCCGCGATTATCTCGCGTTTGGCTAAGGCTATTTGGATGCGGATTTCAGTAAAGTATTTGACATAAGAAAAGACACAAAGGTATTCGCAATTCAAGGTTAGAACACATTTAGACAGCTTCAGTATATACTCAAGACTATAAATCCCGAAACGGTACAGCCTAGTCTTTCAAATTAGCAGTATCGCAGATTAAACTTTTGGAAAATGAGTGTTGAACTAACGTTAAAGTACAAGAGATCAGTATTAGAGCGTTTTTCAAAAAAAATGGCACCCCGAAAATGAGTTGTCCACCAACTTTGATAATTAATATCTCAGCAACCTTTTCACATTTCACTATTTAGATAAATATTTCTAAAAGAAAAAGCATTAATTATTATAATTAAATATAATACATTTCTAAAGATATATCTGTTATAATAAAATATTGGCAAAAATGTATTAAAGGTACACGCAAATTTATATGTCCACCTAACATTCTGTCATGTTTACAGCGCATTAAAATGACCCAAAAATAATTTTAAATATAATGTATGGTTTTCAGTCTAAACAAAACTGTTTCGTTTTTTATTTCTTAGTAAATATTATATGTGTTAATAGTTATTGAATTAATAAACTGAGTTTAAAGTTTGTCCTTTAAAACTGGAATGGCGGAATTTCCGGCTAAGTAACGATCAAAATTGGCAATACAAATAAAAGGAAGACGGGTAAAAAACTTCTATTGGTTATTGTTTTTTAGCTATGGTAACATTGATTCTATTTTGAATCGTCCCGCAACCTTGTTCCGGCTTGTTTTGCCGCATTTCGTTACGTTGTTTGTTGGGGTGACATAGTGCCAAAAAATTGTTCCATTAAGAACGGCCCATTAATTGGTAAGTAATGACTTTAGTATAAACATACTTATCAGAAGTTGCAGTTTAGTTATCCCTGATTATTTTTTGTATAAGTAATTACGAATCTTTTGTTTTTTAATAGTCAAACAATAATTAGTAATAATTTGAGGTTAGGATTCGTAACATCCATTAAGGAACGTTACATATAGGCGGACCGTGGACGTTACTTAATGGAATCATAAGGACGTGTCTGCAAGGAGATATTTTTAACCAACTTCAAAAAAAAAGGAGATTATCAATTCGACCTATATGTATGTAATTGGATGAATATGTATTTTGGATATATTAGTCATATTGGTAACAAATAAAGTAAGACTGATGTCTAATTAAACTTTACTGTATCATGGACACGTCATAATAAAATGTATGGAATTCGTGCACTTTGAAATAGGTGCTGACTGAAAATCAGCGTTACAAACCACACTTGTGAGATTTGTAACATATGCTGAGTCAGGACCTTTTCAGCGCTTAGCTTAACCAGTTTTTGTCTATTTTGTACTGTGTGCATCATAATTTTAAGTTACATATTGTAAGCTCAAAAATTGTAAGCATGTTGCTGAATAAATGCATCTATCTATCTAATGACTGGCTATGATTTTTGTTAATTATAACGTATATAGTACACGTAGCCTTATATATTCCTATTAGTAACATTGTGTTCCACCTAAGTAACTGTCCTATTAAAATGTGATTTAAAATTTAAGTTTTCTTTAAATTATATTAGTTTATAGTAGTTGAAGCGCTACATTATTGTTAAGATTATATAAACTTTACTTTGTTTTACCTCAAAATGTCGTTAACTTGACTATTAAACTTAGAATAAGATATTTTGTTATACTGTTACTGGCACAAAGTGACGTAACGGATGTTTAACTGAAAAATTCTCAGCAATGTTTGAGATATATTTTAAGATTTATACCAATTTAAAAACAAGGTTTGATTATTTTAATTAATAAATAAATAATTATAAAAAAAACAATGTATTGTTTATATAAACCCCAAACCAAAAAGTTACTTAATGGAAAGAATCAAAGACTACTTCTGAAAATAGATTAACTTTTTCGCTAAATTTTATTATAAATGTATGTTTTATTTATTAAATTTAGATAATATATTTAATAATCTTCGAGTTTATCATCAATGTTGTGCAAATTTTGCGTATTATATTTTTTGCTTCCACTTAAGTAACGAGCCATTTTTTTTGAAAACGGCCCATTAATGGTTTTCTAATAATGTCTTGGAACTTGATATTGTTTATTACCTTAAAGCTTAAGCTATGTTGCTAAGACTAAGAGACTAATATAAAAAGTGATAAGTTTCTTCTATTCATAATTATTAAGTGTATTGGCTGGGTAGTTTCAGCTCACACACACACATAAACACAAACACACACACACACATAAACACACAACAAGCGTATGCGTCAAAGGAGATATTTTATTTTATTTCACATACTAGCTTTTTGCCCGCGACTTCGTCCGCGTGGACTATATTGTTTGCATCCGGTTTAAATCCAAAATACCGAAACACTATCTCAGCTTCTGTTTTTTATATTAATATTTACGCGGGCGTTGTAAAGGACATTGAGGCTTTTTAAGTGATTGTTGAGCGCTGCAGTTGGTGACGCATCAGTGACAACCTTCATTTATTTTATTTTATTTTATTAGGGACATCAACAGCACATAAACATATAATTTACAATTAGATATATACAGAAAAAAAGCCAATAACGAACATCCACAGAAGATACAAAAAACATTAGTAAATACATTTAACTACCTTTTCCCCAATCTATTCCCAAAAGTGGATGAAGAATTACTATCTCTGACGCTATCTATGGCTACCCTTTTATTGAATTTATGACCGTTAGTATGTACTCATGAATGATTGATGGATGAATTTCATAAATTCTATCGCACCAAGTTTTATGTTTACATACATATACTCACGGCTATAATTCCCTAGAAGGGGTAGGTAGAATTAAAAATTTCTCAGCCACTTTTGGAAGTTAAGTGGGAAAAAGATGGCATTATAAACATTATTGGTGATGGGTCTCCAACAGCATCGCCCGAAAATCCCTTAAAAGCCCCAATACCCTTAGTCGCCTCTTACGACACCCGTGGGTAGAAAGGAGTAGTGACATTCTAAGCCAGCACTACACGGCTAGATATATAATGTCAAAAATCTCTATATTAACTTTCATTTGCTATATCAACCCCTTAGGGGGTGAGTCTCAAACAATCCTTTTTAATTACATAACATAATAACATAAACGTTCACGCCGAATATCCCCGAAGGGGTTGGCAGAGGTACTAATACTTCTGAACATCACGTGACTTTGTCACCTGGTGTTCAGAGTACCCACGTTTTGCATGGACAGTGTACTCACGCGATAGGGGGCAGGCCTATCGCCGTTATTCGCCTTTTTAATTGTTCATAAGAATTATGAAACAAACCATTTTGTACCAAATTTCTATGTTCAGAAATGAGAATATCTTTAGTAAGTACAGATACGGATAGTACTTGTGGGCTGCGGCCGGGTGCTGCCTCCTACACTGACCGTTGATGATAGTGGAGATCTTACAGCGATTGCTCGGGAATATGGGGATGGTTAGTGGTGGATCTCCATCCAAAATAATCGCTGAAGTGAAGAGATAGTGCTTGCTATTAATATATATATTGATATTCTAAGCTGACAAAACAATATTTAGAAAAAGCTTGAACCACCTGAGATACGAACCCGGGACGATTGATTCATAATAGTTCTAATTAAATATTCATTGTAGTTAGTTATACCGCTACGGCACGGGGATGTTACCGGCGCGGCGGTGTCAAATTTTTAATACGCTTTATTTTATATTAGTCTTACTATTGACAAACAAATTTGTCATTTTAAGGTACATTTATTTTGATAAAAATGGATGATGTGAAGTCCATCGATTAAAAAAATAATCACAGCAATACGTTGAGCCATATATGAGTAAAGGTTAAGGTTAATGCTCCTTTAGGACCCTTGCGAATTCCTAATTTTCAAAGATTCATCATCGTATCGTTTAGCTTCTAATTTTACAGGTTTATATTCGTTTGCAATATATAAGTAGACGCAAAAAAAACAATTCAGTAGATAAAACAAATAGTACGTCATCCCTCGGGAATTCCTCGTTATCGGAGATTCATTTTTGTATCATTTGGCTCATAAATTTACATATTTATATTCGTTCGCAATATATTACCTTGTTTTAAACGACTCACAGCGCCAATTCCAATCCATCCAGCAAGCAAATAATATTTTTGTTTTCCCTCGGGAATATCATTTTTCCGGGATAAAAAGTACTCTATTATTTAATTTAGGCTTCTAACTATACGTCTGCAAAATTTCGAAGCAATCGGTTACGTAGTTACGGCGTGAAAGCGGAACAAATAAACAAACAAACAAACTCACTTTCCAATTTATAATATTAGTATGGATTTTCATTGTATAATTTTTCATTTTCTATTTTTTCCATTAGTTTTATATTTATTTTTATTTCTTGTGTAACAACTTGTTGATTTTAACTTGAGTTTAAGTTGTTCCAGTGAATGTAATAATTTTTCCTTTGGAAATTGGCGTCCATAGCACAGCCCGACCTATTATGGCGTCAATGACCCTACTTAAGTATGCCTTACCTGGAACTTTGTAAATTTAGCTATAAAATGTATTAGGCATTTAGGAGATAATAAAATAACCTTATCTTATCTTAGAATAGCACTACCCCATTTCTTTCCATGGGTGTCAATAAGAAGCGGCAAAGGAAAATGGTGTTTTCAAATGATTTTTGGGCGATGTGGTTGGAGACCCATCACCATAAACTTTTTATTTTACAATCTTTATCCCAATCAATTTCTAATAGTGGCTGAAGTATTTCTTATTCTGAAGCTCTGGCTGACCCTTTAAGGGATTTCAAGCCGTGAGTATATATATTTACTTACCATTCAGCCGGCACTCCGCTTAATTCCGACAATTTCTTCTTGACATCTAGATACGTTGCATCCATTTGTACTTTGATACCGTATTTTGTAGGAACGGACCCGTCCAGCAGTGTTACTGTATGAAACATCAATATGAATTATACTTTTAAATTGTTGTAACTAAAAATATTTTGTGTTTGAAACTAGTGCCTTAAAATAACACTACCCCTTTCTATGCACAGATGTCGTAAGACAACCGTGATAGCCCAGTGGGTAGAACACTCGGTTATCGTACAAACGACTAGTGTTCAAATCCTGGGTCGGACCTACACCAATTTGTCTTTTCTAAAGACATATGTGTGGTTAATTTATCATGGTTGTTAACGGTAAGGGAAAACATCGTGAGGAAACCCACATGGCTGAGTTGTACTTAGTCATGTGACAGTGTATTCGTACAAAACGGCGATAGGCCTGCCCCCTATCACGTGAGTACACTGTCCATGCAAAACGTGGGTACTCTGAACACCAGGTGACAAAGTCACGTGATGTTCAGAAGTATTAGTACCTCTGCCAACCCCTTAGGGGATGTTCGGCGTGTACGTTTATGTTTATGTCGTAAGAGTCGAAAGAGTTTTATGCGATGCTGTTGGAGACCCATCACCAACGATACTTTATTTCAACCATCTTCTACCCAGTAACATCCAAATGTCGCTGAAGAGTTTCTAGCTTTGAAGTTTTGGTTGCCCCTTACATGGGATTTAGGGCCATGAGTATATGTATGTATGTATAATAACTAAGTATCAAAATTACACAGCTGAATAATAAAAAAACACACATATAAAAACATATGTAATACTTTTAATCGGCTTTTTATATTGGATTGCTTATTTTAGGAAAGTTTGTTAATATATTACAAGGATCGAAGATTTATACTATGTGATCCAATGTTAAGACTACAGCTAAGTGATTGTCATATTACAAAGATATCATCTTTTGCTAAAGTATCATTTGTGTCTGCGTTGACCTATACAAGAAGGCATAGAAGCATTTATCCGTCCATTTTAATATCTCAATTAGATACACACTAAGACTAAGAGTATTAACACCAAAGTAAAACTCTGCATTGACACCTATTGTTCGTGCTTTGACCGACCGGCAGCTCAACACACATATGAAGGACTCACTCGCACACTAGCTGCGTCTCTCTCATATCCTACATCCCGGTATCAAATGTTCATGCAAAGTATAAATACAAATTATAAGTTGTTGATGCCAGTATATCTATGCTGTTTCCACAATTATAACAGGTAAGTAAAACTTTAAACAGACTCTGACATAAAATATAAATAACCGACTAACCCCCCATGTAAATATTATGTTGTTTACTTTTATAATTGCTAGTTTAATTTTTCAGCGACATGATAGTCCAGTGGGTAAGAACACCTGCCCGAAAAACAGAAGGGCGTGAGTTCCAATCCTGGGACGGGCCTACACCAATTTGTCTTTTCTAAAGTCATATGTGTGGTTAATTTATCATGGTTGCTAACGGTGAGGGAAAACATCGTGAGGAAACCCACATGGCTGAGTTGTACTTAGTCATGTGACAGTGTATTCGTACAAAACGGCGATAGGCCTGCCCCCTATCACGTGATTACACTGTCTAAGCAAAATGTGGGTACCTTCTCTGGAAACTAGATGGCGCTTGCCATGTGAGTTCAGGAGTATTGGTACCTCTGCCAACCCCTTCGGGGATAAAACGGCGTGAACGTTTATGTTAATGTTTATGTTTAATTTTTAATCAATTACTAAAACTTTACTAAATTTTTCCTTATTTCTTCAATTTTAAATAGTAGTGTAACATTTAAATTAAACTGTTGATTGGTTTCCCGAAATACAGGTCTAGCCTAGTTTGGGAACCCCTGTAAATTCAGCATAAATGTAAATGTCTTTATACCAAATAAACATTTTTTATTTTTTTTTAATAAATAGTTTCTGACGGGGAATCATTGACACGCCGAGTTATTTTGCTTCCCGTGGATGATCGTAGGAGGCAACTAAGGGTATTGGGATTTTAACTGATTTTGGGGCGTTGCAATCTTATAACTACTCAACTTCCAAAAGTGGCTGAGACAATTTTCATTTTGAAGATTTAGCTACCCCTCCTAGATTACAGCCATGAGTAATTCCGTCATTGCAATAATTGATGTTATACTTACAGATAGCAAGAAGTATTCTCTCATCATCATACGGCAGCGGCACAGAAAGCGCGTTAAACACATCAAATCTGACAGACTCGTGTTGACACTTGGCGCACGAAACTTTGGATTTGAGTAGACCGTGGTGATATTATTAAAGCACATTTATACATACTGTTATGTAGTGTCGGCTTAGAATAACACTATCCCATTGCTTCCCGTGCATGATCGTAAGAAGCGACTAAGTATATTGAGGCTTTTAAGCTAATTTTGGGCGATGCGGTTGGAAACCCATATATTTTAAATGTCTGAGGAATTTCTTATTCTGAAGCTCTGGCTACCCCTTCTAATGATCGGAATATATATGTTTGTTATACTTACAGATAGCAAAAAGTATTCTCTCATCATCATAAGGCAGCGGCACAGAAAGCGCGTTAAACACATCAAATCTGACAGACTCGTGTTGACACTTGGCGCACGAAACTTTGGATTTGAGTAGACCGTGGTGATATTATTAAAGCACATTTATACATACTGTTATGTAGTGTCGGCTTAGAATAACACTATCCCATTGCTTCCCGTGCATGATCGTAAGAAGCGACTAAGTATATTGAGGCTTTTAAGCTAATTTTGGGCGATGCGGTTGGAAACCCATATATTTTAAATGTCTGAGGAATTTCTTATTCTGAAGCTCTGGCTACCCCTTCTAATGATCGGAATATATATGTTTGTTATACTTACAGATAGCAAAAAGTATTCTCTCATCATCATAAGGCAGCGGCACAGAAAGCGCGTTAAACACATCAAATCTGACAGACTCGTGTTGACACTTGGCGCACGAAACTTTGGATTTGAGTAGACCGTGGTGATATTATTAAAGCACATTTATACATACTGTTATGTAGTGTCGGCTTAGAATAACACTATCCCATTGCTTCCCGTGCATGATCGTAAGAAGCGACTAAGTATATTGAGGCTTTTAAGCTAATTTTGGGCGATGCGGTTGGAAACCCATATATTTTAAATGTCTGAGGAATTTCTTATTCTGAAGCTCTGGCTACCCCTTCTAATGATCGGAATATATATGTTTGTTATACTTACAGATAGCAAAAAGTATTCTCTCATCATCATAAGGCAGCGGCACAGAAAGCGCGTTAAACACATCAAATCTGACAGACTCGTGTTGACACTTGGCGCACGAAACTTTGGATTTGAGTAGACCGTGGAACAGGTCTGTGATGATGGAGCGGTTGCGGTTGGAGTGGGATTGCCACGCCGCCGTGGCTAACGTCTGGGAAATTTTATGTGGTTATTGTATATGGAATATATTAAATGCATTTAATTAACAGTGACTAAACATAATCTTATAAAGAATGGCTCACGTGGTCTTATAAAGAAAAACTTATAATAACTTTGGTCTAGCGGTCAAGTACTTAGACCGTCAGTGTCTAGTCTATCTACCCACACTTGGCCATATAGTGGACTATGGTCACCCCAAAAACACAGTAGGTTTCAGTCCCTCGGTTGGGACATATAATGAAATAAAATAAATTAAAAAATCTATGGCTCGATCCTAGATTTGAGTAGACCGTGGATCAGGTCTGTGAAGATGGAGCGGTTTCGGTTGGAGTGGGATTGCCACGCCGCTGTTGCTAACGTCTGGGGAATTGTTAAAGTAGAACACCTTAAATACATGGAATTTACACAATCTTATAAAGAACTGCCCCCGTGGTCTTATACAGAACTGCCTCCATGATCTTGCGGTCAAGCGCTTAAGCTGTCAGTGCCTAGTCTACCTACCCGCACTTTGCCAGTGTGGTGAACTATGGCCAAATACCCTATACCTAGGCTAGGGTAGGCTCAAATTCTTTGATTTGGAAATACATCAAACACAAATTTACAAAAACAATAATATGATCAAACAGTTTACAGTGAGGTACAATTGGCGTAATATTGGGACTGTCAGGATATATAATCAAAATGACATTTATAAATGTTTACCACAACATTAAAGTAGACTTCTAGTATCTTAGAAACCGGCAAATCAATTCACAAAACAGTTTAATATTACGTCTTAAAAGAAGATAGATTCAACGCATATTATAGTGGAGAATTGCGGTAGTTATACACCGAATGCTGATGTGTAAGTATGTGTTTTGTGAGGAAGAAAAAACTACTGAGAGTAACCGACAATTCTAAATTTGTATTAGAAGTCTGTAGAACACAGTGACATATTCTTTGGATGGTATTACTGCGTTTCTTCCATTAAAGGTGGTTCAAGAATGGTTTACAGTGGGACATCGAATGTAATTGCTCTTGAACTGCTTTTACATTTGCAATAAATGGCTTCTGTCGGGCATTCAGCTGGATAAATTAGTGTTAGGATATGATGTAGAGTAAATTTCAATAACATAAAGCCCAATTTTCCATGGGGGACTTTATTTTTTTCTTAAATCTCAATTCAAACCTAAAACCAACAACTTCACCAACCTGATCATCCGCCGGCGCAGCTTCCTTCGTCTGCAACGGCGGCAAAGGAGTCGCAAGTCTCGACCTGTTCAGATCCTCATGAAGTGCATCAAGCAACCAAGATAATAATTCTGCAGCATCGTGTTGTTGGTGAGGAGGCAACATGGTGTAGCGAGACACCGCCCAGCGGACGCGGAGTGGAGCCACTGAGCGGGATGAGCCTGCCCACACCTATAATACAATTATATATTTTCAACAAAAAAGGAGCCGACTTCTTAAGATAGGTATAGAAAAAAAGTCGTTCGATGGAAACTTACATTTTTATGTAAAATTTGATAAACCCACGTATTCATTAAGATATTTTTGTAATTATTAAAACCAAACTCAACAAATTAAATTGTATCACTAAACAAAGTATATCAATAGGAACAGTTAAACAACTTATAAATCGATTAACTAATTATGGAAAAATTGCGTAATATAGATACAAAAAAAAAACAATTTAAAAATATTCTATACTTTAGTTATAAACTTCGTCTGACGTGGCGTAAGAAGTGGCGAGGGTCACGAATATATTTTACAAGCAGATAGAAAAGGTACGAATACTATCATCGTTCTCAATGTGAAGAGTTAACCTCCAGGGCCGGTCGTTGTGGAGATCTTTGAGGGAGGAATATTTCCAGTAGTAGACCTGTATTGGCTGATGATGATGATGCCTCCTCCTTTACTATGCTAGAGCCCCCTTGGTCCCGAGCGGGTTGTTGGCGTTGTGTTTGTACAGATGTCATATCTTGCATCACGGTATCAAACATTTTTTTCTTACGATCATTTACTATAACAGTTATATTTGTACACCAATAAATACATTTCCCCATATATCTCACCTCTTTACAAAGTTCTCCGAAGCGCAATGCTAGAGCCCCCTTGGTCCCGAGCGGGTTGTTGACGTTGTGCTCGTACAGATGTCATATCTTGCATCACGGTATCGAAAATTTTTTTCTTATGATCATTTACTATAATAGTTATATTCGTACACCAATAATTCATTTCCCCATATATCTCACCTCTTTACAAAGTTCTCCGAAGCGCAATGCTAGGGCCCCCTTGGTCCCGAGCGGGTTGTTGACGTTGTGCTCGTACAGATGTCATATCTTGCATCACGGTATCAAACATTTTTTTTCTTATGATCATTTACTATAATAGTTATATTCGTACACCAATAAATACATTTCCTCATATATCTCACCTCTTTACAAAGTTCTCCGAAGCGCAATGCTAGAGCCCCCTTGGTCCCGAGCGGGTTGTTGACGTTGAGCTCGTACAAATGTCGGTCTGATGTGAAATAGCGGGTTAAAGGACCCGTGTTCCATACCTGGTAAAGATATTTCGACTGAATGAAAGATGACAAAATTCGGCAATTTCTTTTAAATATTTTTGTTGCAGATTAATGAAAGACAACGTACTTCATGTCAAAATATAAATTGTTATAACTTGAATAAAAGAATAGAATTGTGTCCAAAAATTTTCCCTAGCTGCTTTAAAACTTAACTTAGAGAAACTATTCATTTTTACGTGAGCGGATTAAGAGAAATAAATGGAATAATTATGGCGTGAATTTTATAATCGTATAACATTACTAGTTACAAAGATGAATCACTTACCGCTTGCAAAGCAGCATTCATATAACACGTATTTCCTAAATTATGAAGGCCGGTAGCTCCTATCAGAGTAGTATTGCCACACCACCGGGTTACCGACTGAGATCTGAAAAACATATTTTTATTTATTTACATATAAAAACATATATATTGTTTAAAGAGTAGAAAGAGAACTTGAGCTTATAGATGTAGGTCCTTAAAGGTTTCAGTCTCTCTTGGGTATTCCCGGTATTAATTGTCTGGTGATGATATTTTCAGGCAAATGATGAGTTGTGTCGTCTTGTTTTATAGACTTAATTAACATTGGTTAAGTTTTTTGGAAATAATGGTAATTATACATTTCAGTATTGCGATTAGATATCAATCGGGCATACGAGTATATATAACGATATCACACATATCTTAAATCTCATTGTATCATATCATACATACATACATTTACTCACGGCTAGAAATCCCTAGAAGGGACAGCCAGAGCCAAGGAATTAGAAATTTTTGAGCCACTTTTGGAAAATTGTGTGGGGAAAAGATGCTCAAATAAAGATTGTTGGTGATGGGTCTCCAACCGAATCGCCCAAAAATCCCTTAAAAGCCCCCAAAACCGTTAGTCGCCTCTTACGTACACCCATCGGTAGAAACGGGGTAGTGCTATTCTAAGCAGACACTACACGGCTAATACCACCACCATATCATATCAATGAATCTCAAATCTTACTGTACTACATAAATCACACATGTCATCGTATCTCACATCTCACTCACGGTATCACGGCAATCTCAACTGGCCAAGTGAGACCTTAAGATCTGGTCTCCAAAAAAATCATGCAATGGCAGGGACCCCAAGCTTAAACGGCTTACACGGCGATCAAACCTCAATTTATTACAACAATCTTACATCTCCCTATATTTATCATACCATATCTCACATAACAACGTTTCTCATAAATTTCACCATATCCCACCTCACCGTATTACACAGCCTTCGCAAATCTCACTATATCCCACAAATCTCAAATTGTACACAAATTTCTCATGTCACTTACCGTATCGGAGCAATCTCCTCAGGCCGAGTAAGATCCTCAGCACGTGTCTCAAATTATTCTGATATAAACTATATCTGTTTGTCTCTTCCGAAATAAAAAAACACAGAAATCTCACCGTATCGCAGCAATCTCCTCAGGCCACGTAAGATCTTTAGCTCGTGTTTCTAATAGTACGTGCAATGGCGGCGACCCCAGACCTTGTAATACGGCAGTTTCATTGTCTAGTAGTTCCGCGACTGTTGTAGATGGTTCTAGTAACCACAGACGGGTGTGCTCTCGGGGGAGCGAGAGGCAGGAACAGAGGAATTCTGTTACCTGGATTCAGAAGAAACAAAGTATTAAAGGTGGAACAGTAAAGATATACTTTCAAGACTATTGATCCCAAAAAAGGCTGGCGGAAGCTCTTCAGCCACTTTTGGAGGTTGAGTAAGGAAAAGAGTAAAATAAAGGTTTGCCATTGCGTAAAGATCAGGAAGAGAATATAAGCGGAAATTTACTCAGGCCTTAGATTTCGTCTCTTAACAATTTATGCAATGGCGGCGACCCCAGACCTTGTATTACGGCAGTTTCATGGTCTAGTAGTTCGGCGACTGTTGTAGACGGTTCTAGTAACCATAGACTGGTGTGCTCTCGGGGGAGCGAGAGACAGAAACAGAGGAATTCTGTTACCTGGATTTGGTTTTAGATTAATATAATGAAAAGTATACGGGCCAGTACATCCCAATGTTAAGGAACTTGTAATTAGATTGTAGAACGCGAGGTTGTAGTGATACATATCCTATATCGAGTATTTAAATACTTTATCATTCTAAAGGCCTTTCCACACTATGCTATTTAAATGCAACATGGACACGCATTTATAGATATACAGACGATGTACGACCGCGGAGAACACACTTGGACCAAATTGAGAGTGTGCTCAAAAAGGCTGGCGTTCGAAGTATGAAGAATAAAAGAGCATGTATGAAAAGATTGATGGATGTAAACGAAGCTAGAGAGATTTGTCAGGATCGTACGAAGTGGCGATCAATAGTCTCTGCCTACCCCAATGGGTACTAATGGCGTGAGTATATGAATGTACGATGTACCCATGTGAGTGGCGCCACATAACATTGTTGGAAAAATGCGTGCCGTGAAAGCTTCTGTATCACTACAAATGAATTTCGATGGCGCATTTCAAAAACGTAGTATGTGAAAGTACGATATGACAGATATGCCGCGAATGTGCGAGTTAGTCTTACATGTCGCACTCTCAGAACGAAAGCGGCTCAAGTCCAAAAATAGTGGTATTGAGTTACAATCATAGAGAGGCATAAAAAAGTATGCTCTAAAACACAGGCACTTATTGTTATAGGGACGGAAAATTCACTATCCTGTCTTTTAACAATGAGTGCCTTTGTTTTACTATTCATCGGATAGAGCATACTTTTTTATGTCTCTCTATGATTGTAACTAGGCTTGGGTAGATCCAGCTCCGCGAGGTGATTCGAATCACCAGGTTCAGGCTCAGTTCCGGTACTGAATCCTCTTAACCGGGCCGGACCGCTTATCGAATCCGGCTCGGTTAAGAAATTCAGAACTGAATCAAACAACCAAAAATAGCACGCTTACTGCGCGGAACGTAACGATTGCTATTGACGTACATTTAAAAATCAATTAACTCATATGTATAATGATTCTGTTTGTGTACAGGCCAGGTTCGCTAAAATACAAATATTTATATGTAAAAAAATAAGTAATATTTAGAAACATTTAAAAATATCTACACATAAATATATACAAATCAGAAAGTTACACAACATTTATTTATTTTATTTATTTATTTATTTAAATAAGGCACACCGGCAGTTAACACAACAGACATAATAGTCGTTAATTTTACATTAATAAAAATTTCGTTGTGAAAACCCTTAAAGGCGTACACGACATTGTTTAATTATATTACCTTAACGACAACACTGACTAAACATATAATTATACTGTAACAATATTTAATACATGAAAAAAGTTTATAACAAAGTTAAAACTAGAGCTAAACAGGATTAACAAAATTAACATGGCAATTATTAGTATTTCTGACAATTTTTTTTCTTAAACAAACTAAAGGAGTCATGAAAGATGTCAATGTCTAATTTGTGGTTGAATATGTTATACAGGTCGCATATCCTATTAATTGGGGAATGGGTTCCTAGGTTTGTGCGAGATTGAGGGCCACAAAATAGTTTCTTAATGGGATGTCTCGGAAGATGGTATGGAATAGGGAAAGAGATAGATTCGAGAATGTCAGGACAATCCAATAAATTATTTAAAGTTTTGAAAAGAAATATTAAATCATGTATTTCTCGTCTATTACGTAAGGAAGACATTTTAAAGAATTTAAGACGAAGCTCATAAGGAGATCTGTGAGAAATATTGCGGGAAATGAAGGCTAGCTGACGTGTAAAAGATCTTTGTATGCTTTCGATTCGTTGAGAATGTACGGAATAAGATACATAAAACACTATCGTATTTATAATATTACAATAAACACCATTATTTATGAAAAGATTGATAAATATATTAAACGAAATTGGCAAACAAAGAACACAAAAGAACAACTTTCTGTCCGTCTCTGTCTCCCAAGTTCAAATTGTATTACATTCTTGTCTCGCTCTCACGTTCAGCATTGTCTGAATGAAGACGTCTGAAAGCCACAGAATCTGAATTCAGACTAGTGGAATAACGTTCAGAACGCTAGAATTGAAATTTGTGTCGTGGAATAACAAGCGTCTGCGGCAGTAACTTCGAAGGACGTCTGAATTCAGCAACGACAAAGTGTAATGGAATAAACTCTTAATAACCGATCCGATCCTGAACCTGATGCCTGAGCCTGTTGTTCGGAAACAATAGAACCGAGCCGGTATGGAGCGGCTCGGTTAAGCGAACTCGCACCTGTTAAGACAGAGTGAGGCCGGTTAGGCGAGTCAGGTGCACGCAGAGATTCGAATCATTTGAATTCACCGAGCCGGACTTACAATTACACACGGCTAATTGTAACTCAATATCACAATTTTTGGACTTAAGCCTCTTTCGTTCCGAGAGTGCGATGTGTACGCTGAGCTGTAATTTGATGCGAGGACTAGAAGTCGCTACAGTACAGTACTTATTCGACACAAAAAACGCGGTACAGCAACACGCCTAAGACTTGTAACTAATAGAATACATAAACAACTTTGTGTTTGTATAGCGTAAAATTTCTCAGCCAAATAATCATTCAAAATGACGCTGACGTAGTACGGTTCGTGATAAATTCGTTTTCGAGACATAATAAGTATTATTATCAAAATACTATATACCTGTTTAATCGTAGCTAGTCTTGAAAATGCTGCAGTGTATGCCAAGTATCTCTGTGGAGCTATTCCTGGTCCTATACAATACAATTAGTATATTATACAACAATCTGAATTATAAATTAAATCATATCTTAAAGTTATTCGAAACCGTGATAGCTCAGTGGGGACCATCGCCGCTCATCTAGAGAGGTGTGAATTCAAATCTTGAGACGGGCCTACACCTATGTGTCTTTTTTCGAGCCATATGTGTGGATAATTTTTCATGGTTGTCAACGATGAGTAAAAACATTGTGAGGAAACCCACATGGCTAAGTTGCCCTTCCGTATTTGTGAAAAAAAAAATACCAGGTGATATTACACATGATGTTCAGAACAATAGGATCCTCTGCCATCCCGCCGAGAAAATAAGGCGAGAATGTTTGAGTTGTGGAAAATTAACCATTAATAAGACAGAGCAGTTCGTTTGAAATTGCGTTGGTAACTATAACACAATATCTAAGTATTCGGTAAAAAAACATTATTTATAAACTTACGTTGCGAGCCGGGTACATGTCGGTATATTTTCAGCTCAATTGGGTACAGTTCCAACTCTAAATCGGAGTTTGGCGGCCGAATAACCTGAAATTGAAATGAAATGTGTAAAATGTGTTATTCGGTAGATGTGCTCTAGACGTAATGTGGCTAAACAGTAAGAAAGAGTAAGAAAGAGATAGAGTATACCTTGGCAAAGGATGCGGTCCCCCGTACCAGGTGGCGCGTTAATCAGATAACATTAAGTCACCCATGGAGAATGGAGAGAGGTTATAGTGAGAGGAGGAGAGAGGTAGAGAAATGAAAAGAGTAAGAAAGAGATAGAGTATACCTTGGCAAAGGATGCGGTCCCCCGTACCAGGTGGCGCGTTAATCAGATAACATTAAGTCACCCATGGAGAATGGAGAGAGGTTATAGTGAGAGGAGGAGAGAGGTAGAGAAATGAAAAGAGTAAGAAAGAGATAGAGTATACCTTGGCAAAGGATGCGGTCCCCCGTACCAGGTGGCGCGTTATTCTGATAACATTATGTCACCCATGGAGAATGGAGAGAGGTTATAGTGAGAGGAGGAGAGAGGTAGAGAAATGAAAAGAGTAAGAAAGAGATAGATTATACCTGTCTTGGCAAAAGATGCGGTCCCCCGTACCAGGTGGCGCGTTAATCAGATAACATTAAGTCACCCATGGTGAATGGAGAGAGTTAGAGTAATAGAAAGAGTAAGAAAGAGATAGAGAATACCTGTCTTGGCAAAGGGTGCGGTCCCCCGTACCAGGTGGCGACGGCGCGCCACAGACTGGCCGGCAGCAGTTCGAAGTCTCGGTGCTCTGATAACATTATGTCGCGGCGAATTACACCGCCTTCGCCGGTTAGCGATCTAACCTGGAACAAATACAATAATAAAGTTATTTCATATTTCATTCGAATAGATTTGTAATACTAAACTCTAGAACAATCGTGCAAAACGAACGATGGCGTTTAAATGTCTAACCTAGCACGTAAAAACACAATGCCGTGTAGTGCCGGCTTAGAATGTCGCTACCCCTTTCTACCCAAGGGTGTCGTAAGAGGCGACTAAGGTTGTTGGGGCTTTTTATTGGATTTTTGGGCGACGCGGTTGGAGACCCATCACCAAAAACCTTTATTTTACGATCTTTTCCCCACTCAACTTCCAAAAGTGGCTGAGGAATTCATAATTCCTTAGCTCTGGTTACCCCTTCTAGGGAATTATAGCCGTGAGTATATGTATGTATGTATGTAAAAACACAAAAATCAACCAGAGTCAAAGAAATCATTTTATTCATTAAAATAATACTACAAAATCAACCCAAATTTTATACTAAGAATGAATACTGAATTCGTTTTATACCTTTTCGTTACAAGGAGCTAGCAATCGCGAGTTGTCGATAGGACCCGGCGGTCTGATGACGTCATTGAGGCTACTTTGACCCGACCACGATGATTCTGAAATTATATAATGTTAATGATTTAAATCTAAATATATAAAACTTAAAGGTGGCATATTAACACACAGCCCAAAACACTAGACAAATCATGCAAAAAAATTGGCATGCAGGTAGATCTTATGACGTAGGTATCCGCTAAGAAAGGAGTTTTGAAAATTCCACACCCAAGAGGGTTAAAAGAGGGGTGGAAGTAGTTACACTTTAGATAACGTAACAAGAAATAAGGAATCAACAAATTTTAAGCTACTTTGGAAAAAGAGAGGAAAATATGGTGATAATGTTAGTGGGTATCCAATACTCCAAAATGATATACCCATTGATGAATAGAAATCAAGATCGAGATATTGGTCAGAATCGTACAGTGTTTGCTTACCCTAATACGACCGATGTTGTACTCAGATAGAAGCACTTTTTTTTCGAAAGGATTGGTTGCTACTGGCCCTGTGGCCTGAGGCAGCAGAGGGCCGCCTTAGCAGGGCAAGGGTGTGTGTACTTAAGCTAAATCGGATTGAGGAAAAAGGAGTCCTAATACGATGGCCAAGTGGCAGTTTGGGGCTAACTTGATCTGTGTAATAAATAAATGTCACTAGACCATTAGAGTGTCGGGGCCGTCCAGCGTATATGTGTATATGTATTTATGTACGTAATTTTTATTATTTACTGTTTATCCAGTTTCTTCAACATTTCTTAATCCAGCCCTTTTGCTTTTTCCCTTGCAAATAGTTTCTATTTTAATTATAAATATAATAATATGTTTTTTATTCTTGTTATTTCGACTGATTGTCATTTTATCGTGCTATGTACACAGTGTTATTATGTCCATTCAATTTATATATTTAATTTTGTCTAAGTAACTAATGCTATGTCATAATGCTGTTCGTAGGCCTATATATAAATATATATACCGTTAGAATGGTTATGATGGTGCAGACAGTCCCCGTGTGTCCAGCCGCGCCAGCCCGCCCACCAGTCCGCCCCCACCAGGTACCAGAACTGCCCCACCGCCAGGCCCGCCGCTGCGGCGCGACGGAGCCAGCCGAGCACTGTCGACAATATACACATATATAAGATATGTATGATATAGAATTATTTTAAGTATACCGACATACCGATTACAAGGTGTAGTCAAAATTATGGTATAAATACTAGCTGACCCGACAGACTTCGTGCTGTCAAATTTGCCTATGACAAAACTTTAGGCGTTTTTTCCGGTACTCGGAGTTCAATCAGGCGTTAATATTTTATTAATATCTTTTTCGGGGATAAAAAGTATCCTATTTGATAGTTTGGGTAATTATCTAGCATTCTGCCAACTTTCATTTATATACATTCTGTCATTGAGGAGCCTTTCTGCCTCAAACACACAAACATCCTAACATCTAAACTTTCACATTTATAATATTAATAGGATTTTTAAACCAATCATGACAGCTTAATGGGTAGCCTTTCATGCAGACAGATGTGAATTCAAATCCTAAATCGGACCTACACCCACCAATTTGTCCTTTCTAACGTCATAAGTAAAATTAAATTATACTTATGTAGGTATTCGCACAAAACGGCCATAGGCCTGACCCACAGACCTGTATTTGAATAGATGCCGCAAGTGCATGTACTTCGCGTGTAAAAACTGAGTAAAATTATCTTAGTTTAGCGCCATTTGATTGAGTCCGCGCTTGAACGTTCTCGGTGACGGATGTCAAGCCAAATATAAAAAATGCCTCATTGTGCCGTATTGAGTTGCAAAAACTATCCAAATAAAGCGGGACGAATTAATAGAAAGATTTCCTTTCATCGGTAGGTCACTTTATTATTAAATTATGTGGTTTTTATTGCAAAATTAATCATTTCGTGTTCGTTGTGGTTTTACACTGAAAAACATTTAACCGAGTGTGTATCGCATAATTTATTATACATTGCCGCTTTTAGTTACAAAGCTATCTATTATGGCTTGTCTATTAAAACACGCAATGAACATCAAAATGAACGATATTTTCACCTGTCAATCAGCTACATGGTACGGTGGCTATTGTCATATTTCTGTCATTTGAAGCAAAATGAGTTGTACCTGCACAGATAGTTGTATTCGATTCTAATTCTAATCGATTTTGGGAACAGACAAATGATAATATTCACGATGAATGTTTCATGTATCTAAAATATTTTTATTATAACAATGCTTCTATTAAATAATTAATTGGAACACTCTTGTCTTAACTTTGTTTTTATTTAATAAAAGAACAGTTTAATTTAAGTTACAAGTTTTTCTCTAAGCTACATTTCTTAACATGTGGTATGTGTCAGTCTTTTTTACTTCCTTCTTTCACTCGGTGTTGCCAATATAAATATACATATATACACCAACACGCCTCCTTACATACGTAAAACAATAACTATAAGACAAAGTCTTAAGTACTATAGTAATTATATTTATCAATTAGGGAACTTTCCTCCTTTAAATTTATCATTTTTCAAAGTTAGTGAATTTAACATTTCCCAAAGGTTTTGTAAATATATCTGCAATTTTATTTTCTGACTCTATTTTGTATTCTTCCCTGCTAAACATTTTAATTTACAAAATGATAGTGAACTTCAATGTGCTTAGAATTCTTTGTAAAGTTTCCATACTTAGAAATAGCTACAGCCGCTGAATTATCTTCATGGATTTTAACTGGTTTACAAACTTTAGTAAAGGCATCATTCAATACACAAATGAGAAAATTTAACTCTGTTACTTCTTCTGATAAATTTACATATTCAGCCAATGTTGAAGATTTGGTTACACTACTTTGTTTTTTTTAATTTCCAATATTGAACAAACTAAGGGTTCCGTACTATCATCTATAATAGAAAATAACGTTTTTGTATGGGAGCCCCCTTTGATATTTACTTTACTGTTATTTAATTATTTATTTTGAAAAGTGATATACAAGTAAATAGTCTGTGAAAATTTTAAGTATTTACTTATTAACGATTTAATATTGAGCAAACAAATACGGAAAAAACACGTTTATTGTATGGGCCCCCCCTCAAAATCCTTTTTTTTTACTTGTATTTGTTGTTATAGCGGCAACAGAAATACATCATTTGTGCAAATTTAGGCTGTCTTTTCGACAACGAATTATTTGATTATTTTTCCTTCATACAAGTAATTTTATTAGTTTTTTTCCAAATCCGAATTAGTTCTGGGTTGTATTATATTTTGTCATAGCGCCTTCTACTGGTTTTCCTTTTTGTAGATAAAATTTCTTCTCGGGGTTTTCTTAAATCATTTTGTAACTTTCCGAGAACAAATTATTAAAACTAGTTAATTAGGTAGGTTATCAATAAGGACAAGTTATTATAATAATAAAGGCTACTGAACTACTCACTGACTGACTAACTCCGAGAAGAAGTAGTGGTGGGGGAAAATAATGTGGGAAGAGTGGCTCAGAATAAACATGAGACCGTGAGAAAATAGCGTTATTAAAAAACAGGTATAATTCTAGTTTTATCATTCTTCTGTCGATTTATCATTCGTCTGTCGATCTGTCTATGCACTCGAATATTATCGATTGAATCGTTTACGCGCTGACGGGGAGTTCCCATCATTAAATTGCTCATGTGACGTCACAGTAGGTGGAAAAATAATGGCACGCTTGGTTTCTATACAAGAAATGACACTTGCGTTATCTATTCAAATACAGATCTGTGGCCTGACCCCTATCATGTGAGTTATTGAGTGAGATATACGCAAGAGTTGGCCCTATACGTGCGAAGTTTACGTCATTACAAATTTTAGACAAACTTTGTGCAACACTGATGAAAATGTGTATTTCAAACAATCAATAAGTGAAACAAAACACACCTTGAATTTGGAAGTCAGACAGCAAATCAAATTTGCACTATTAAAGCTTTTTTAATCAGTATTTATGGCAATTTTTTTATTTCTTTTAAGGTCTTATAATCATAAATATATATTTTTTAAAAAGGCTAAACCTCCTAAAAATCTGTAAACTTACCAATATCCCTCTCCTGATGCTTACACTGCGGTTTCAACCCCAACACAACATGGCACACTTCAAATATCAAATCCATGAACGGCGTAACCAGAGCTTCCGCACATTCCACACTCCATATCAAAAAATCTTCCTGCGTCAATACCAAGTTCTCCAAAATCGTCAAACTTTCACTATACTCATCAATACACTGTTCCGGTTGTGGTCCTAATTGAAATACTGGTTTTTCCATATGTATTAGTTTGTCTTTTAGTTTTAGGATGACTATTTCCGGTTCGTATAGTTCCGGTGATGGCGCCCTGTCAGGGGGTATTTGGCCGGCGTTTATTCTTATGGCGTCGTTGGCGATCTGGAACAATATTTTAATGGGTTTTTAAAGTAATGCAATGTAAAGAGACTTATTTAGCAGCTAAATAACAAAAAACAACACATTTTAGGGCTATTTTGTAAAAGAATAACTAAATCAAGATGTTTTGTAGTGTCTGCTTAGAATAGCAGTAACCCATTTCTTCTTGTAAGTGTCATACGAAGCGACTAATGGTATTGAGGCTCTAAGTATTTTTTTGGGCGATGTGACTGAAAAGCCATTACTCACGGCTCGACTTCAAAAAGTATCTGAACAATTGCCCGTGCTCTCGCTACCCCATCCAGAAGGGCAAGCACGAGCACTATTTTATCGACACGATAACAGTTGGAATGAGATGGCAGTATACGATACTAAGTAAGTGCGTAAGAGATGGCTGCTTTATCCCACGCGTTAACTAGTTTAAACAGGGCTCGTACTAGCCGGGCAGGTATTTATAGTCGTATAAATATGTTGTAAGTAAAAACGTTTTACCTGGCACAGTATTGTGATCATATCAATGAGCTCCTTCCTGTTGAGTACGCCGTCTTTATCCATGTCGAAGATTTGAAAACAAACTGAAACAGAAATATTGCAAGAGATACTTGAAATTGTAAAAGTTGAAAAGCATTGAAAGTGTAAAAGATTAAAATGAGCGTTAATGTTTTGGTGAATTAACGAACTATAGGCATATATGCTGTGTAAATAAAACTTAGAATAGTAATAACTAAGTTCTTCCAGAGGGTTTCGTATGAGGCGACTTAGAGTAGAGGCTTTTTAGGTGTTTGGCTGACTAACTTATATTTTAGAATAAACTAGCAAAAAAGTGTCTTAGAAATTTCTTAAGCCATGGAGGTAGGTGAGTAGGGTATTTACATATTTAACCTAAATTCACAACATATTATGAGCCACTAATAAATAAAGAATAAATAAAGGAAAGAAAAATTTCGACACAGGCGGGATTCGAACCCGCGACCTCGGGTATACGCCCCCGTCGCTATTGCCAATTGAGCTACCGTGTCAATGGCTGCCAGCGCGAAATTCTTCTATCCTTTATTTCTTTTACACGTTTTAGTAGTGTTTGCGTTTCCTACCTCCGAATTTTCTACTAATTCGGAAGGCCACTTGTCTATCTTTTCAGATAGAATGCAAATGTTGAAAACGTCATCTATCACATTTTTCTTTCCTTTATTTATTAGTAATAATCCCCACATGAGGTTTTCATGAACAAAAAGATTTAAATTATATTATGAGCCACGTTTGGAGGTAGAGAGAGACGGTTGGTAATATATGTCAAACAAATCACCCAATAACATTTTTAACCGTCTAAAGGACTAAAAATAAATCATAAACTAATAACTACTCCATCTCAACAGCGTGAATGTATGTATAAATGAACTTCATCTCATTAAGATAATCACAATATATGGCCACGTTTATTTACCTCGCGTCCGTTACGTAAATACTGTTATCGTACGTACTGTTATCGGAGGCAAGGACATCTTAACTTTGCCGTTATGTCATCTATTTCGAGATTGCCAATTAGCATTTCCTATTGTGGTGGATTGTATCTGTTTCTGTGTCATTAATTGTACTGATAGTGTTTAGATGCATATGCATTTACATAGCATTTATACCGTACGTAATATACCAATAAATGTTTCAGAAAAAGGACATGGTCAAGTCTTTTGACAATCACCGTTTATAACAGCTTGACTCTGGACTAAAACTCCACCGAAGAGTGATCAACATTTTTAGTAAGAGTTGTTGAATTTAAAATAATTTGTGATGGGTCCCCCGCCCCATTCCCCACAAATCACTTTAAACCCGAGATCTTCTGGCTTCTTCAAAACGCAAAGAAATGAAGTAAAACTTCTTTAATCTAGCTTAACAATACCTTAACTAAACTCTACCACCCAAATTCGCACCTCTCACAAACCAAAACCCAAAATGGACTCACACTTAAGCCTCTCCGTCTTCGGTCCGCGACACGCCGCGCTAAGTCCACAACACAGTTCTTTGAAATCGACGTGTCCATCGCGGTTTTCATCCAGCGCGCGCACCAGCCCCCCCGCCGCCCCGCCCAGCCCCGCGGACGCCAGCGGGGGGAGGAGCGCGGCCGCGTCTAGTTGGCTGGAGCCGGCGGCCGCACGGAGCGACCAGAAGTACTTCTCTAGATCTATTATCTCCTGGTAACAATAATAGTTATTGTAGTACAAGTATGTTGTTATAGTAGGTGGTACAGGAAAATACCTATTGGACCACATGAAAATTAAAAAAAATTTGGTAATAAGAGAAAATATTCAAAATTAGTGTTGTTTATCCTTAATAGGCTAGTTGACTTAATTTCAATAACTGCTTAATAATTTAGCTTATTAGGCATTTTATCGAAAAAAAAATTTTATTTATTTTTAATCGAGCGTTTTCATTATAAATTTAGCGTTTTAAAAAACTAATTTCAATTTGGTTCCAAAACGCACAAGACTGTCATGGCGTCTTGAATGACGTCACGCCGTGCGAAACAAACCAAAGAGCGATTGCGAGTATCACTTAGCGATTTAGAGTTTCGCACGGCGTGACGTAACGCTTTCTGATTGGTGTTCACTGTCACGTGACTAAAGGTTGCATTTTACGAAATTTATTTTTTAAAAATATTATTAATCTGTAACGTTTTTAATAATTAAAATTGTTTGTTATATTCTCCATAATATAATTAATCATTATAAACCCCTATCCATTATATTCATTCTTAATGGACACAAGCCTACAATGGACACAAGCCTATTATGTGAAATAAGAACCCGCGGACGCCAGCGGGGGGAGGAGCGCGGCCGCTTCTAGTTGGCTTGACCCGGCGGCCGCACGGAGCGACCAGAAGTACTTCTCTAGATCTATTATCTCCTGATAACAATGACAAGCTATTTCAATATAACTATATGGATTAAGAGCCGGCGGCCACGCGGTGCAACCAGAAGTACTTCTCTAGATCTGTTATCTCCTGGTAACAATAAGAGGATAATAGTAAATTGGTGAAAGCGATTTGCAATTACCATCCACATTAGCATTAAATGTTAGTAGAGGGCCACCACGGAGGACTTATTGAGATGAAATAGAGAATTTGCTTAAACGGGCAGGTGTCCGAAATATGAAGAAAGGTGTGAGTGTGTATGTATGTATGCATTTATGAAACATAAATTATTGTGATAGAAAAGCGGACGCGCCGATGTCCAGAAGAACTTTTCTAGATCTATTATCTCCTGGTAACATTACAAGTAATAGTAGGTATAGTAAGGGAAATAAGCTAATTGATAATACAAAAACCACTTGTTGATAGTAATCTATAACAATAATTCTCGCGTCTAATTGGCTGGACCCGGCGGCCGCGCGGAGCGACCAGAAGTACTTCTCTAGATCTATTATCTCCTAGTAACATTAACAGTCATTGAAGATGTAGTAGAGCAAATAGTGCATTTGGCAAATAAATAAAAAATCTTTCTTTCCTTTATTTATTAGTAATAATCTCCACATGAGGTTTTCACGAACAAAAACATTCTAATTAGTGTATTTGGCAGTACGAAAAATACTAGTGGTTAGTAAATCTATGATAATATGTCTCGCGTCAAATTGGCTTGAACCGACGGCCGCGCGGAGCGACCAGCAGCCCGGCTAGTACGTTTAAACTAGTTACCGCGCGGGAATCGCGGGATAAAGCAACCATCTCTTACGCACTTACTTAGTATCGCATACTGCCTTCTCATTCCAACCGTTATCGTGTCGCATCATATGATAGCGCTCGTACTAGCCGGGCTGAAGTACTTTTCTAGATGTATTATCTCCTGGTAACACTAACATACATACATACAAATGTATGACAAAAAAATAGGAGACAAAGAAAATTAAGTGTTGTTTATACGAAACTACACATAGTTTCATTGTTAGTAAATTAAGATCTATCATCTCCTAGTAACATAGAGAGGATGATAGTAAATTGGTGAAATATATATAGAGTTAATGTAGAGGTCATGTCAGCAGAGGACCACCACGGAGGAAATATTTAGATCAAATAAGAATGTGCTCAAAAGAGCCGGCATCAAAAGTTAAAATGAAGAATAAGAGGGCATGTATGAAAATATTCATGGAGGCAAACGAAGCTTTAGAGGTTTGCAAGGATCGTGGAAAGTGGCGAT
This sequence comes from Bedellia somnulentella, assembly GCA_963576735.1. Taxonomy (NCBI): domain Eukaryota; kingdom Metazoa; phylum Arthropoda; class Insecta; order Lepidoptera; family Bedelliidae; genus Bedellia; species Bedellia somnulentella. The sequence goes on from OY755190.1 coordinate 2,471,623, forward strand.
CGATAGTTTCTGCCTGTCCAATGAAAATTACTCTAATAAAATGGCGGCCAAACGGAGTGATCAGTCCTTCTCTAGCTCCTATCTATCTCCTAGTAACAGTAAACTACACAGCAAACTCACGAACTCATTAACCAAAGTCACGAACAAAATAAACCATTTATTATTAAACCCAAACATCTAGATTTTCAATGTTAATTTTGATGAATCAATGCGCATTGTTTACATAGCCATAATCATAAATACCAATAAGATTACTCATTCAATTAATACGTCAATAAGAGATTAGAGAAAAACACTCTATGGCTTAATTCATTTGAAATTACTAGTATTATCTCATAAGCATGAAATGATATCACTAACGATGACACAACGACTTTTACTCATTTACATACATAATTTGCTGTGTAGTGTCGGCTTAGAATAACACTACCCCATTTCTTCCGGTGGGTGTACGTAAGAAGCGACTAACGGTATTGGGGCTTTTAAGGGATTTTTGGGCGATGCGGTTGGAGACCCATCACCAACAACCTTTGTTCCACCATCTTTTCCCCACGCAACTTCCAAAAGTGGCTGATGAATTTTTGATTCTTTAGCTCTGGCTACCCCTTCAAGGGCTTTATAGCCGTGAGTATATGTATGTATGTATCTCATAAGCATGAAATGATATCACTAACGATGACACAACGACTTTTACTCATTCATACATACATATACTCACGGCTATAAATCCCTAGATGTGGTAGCCAGAGCTAAGGAATTAGAAATTCCTCAGCCACTTTTGGAAAGTTAAGTGGGGAAAAGATGGTAAAATAAAGGTTGTTGGTGATGGGTCTTTTAGTGATAAGACCGCCAATTGTACTTTTGCTAATTCATTCTGTGTATTTGTAAATGTTTCTCCATATTTGATGCGCAATAAAGAGTTTTCTATTCTATATATGTATATTGGCTATACACCTTACCTCATAATATTTTGGATCTATTCATATAAAAATATAAACTATAACGTGATAAAATAGCCATCGTGTTAGGCCTCCTGGGGTGTTAAACTACACAATGCAATTTATTTTGGTATTACATTGAATACGTAATGAAACATTTGGTTAATACAATTTTGAATAAGTCAGTTTAGCATAGCACTAACCTATTTCCTCCCATAGTTATCGTAAGAGGCGACTAAGGGAATTGGGGCTTTTTGAGTGATTGTTGGGTGATGTGGCAGCAGTACCATCACTAACCATGCAGATAATCTCTTCTCCACTCAATTTTACAAAGCCCCTCCTTTTTGGAAATTATAGCCGGGTGTATAGATACGTAAATAAATGACTGTTAATATATATACGGTTTATACTTATATACACACACCCATTGTTCCCATTAGGGTATGCAAAGACTATCCATCACCACTTATTAGTTTATTACGACTCTGACATTACCTGCATTTGTGCATTTATTTATTAAAAACCATAACATTTCATTAATAACTCCAACTAACCTGCTCTTCCAAATGAGTGACGCCAGCAAGACTTTGATAAAACGTAGGAGTCTCCAATTCCTGATTCCCATGAGCTTTTTCAGTCAACAACCATCTTGAAAGAACTGTAGCGTCTTTGTGTATCAGCAACCATGATCTGAACTGATCATATGTTGCCTTGTCACTATTCCCGAATAGGCCAGTGAGAATTTCAAGTGTTTTGGGTGATTCAGTCACTGGTAAAGAAGAGTTTTCTAAGTGCAGAGTACGAGCAAAATCCCATTTGTATATGTATAGCCCGTTTTCATTTTGGTTGTTGACATACAGTGTCCAGAGGAATCTGAAATTTGGATATGTTATTAATGATTTTCATGAGTTAAAGTTTTTAAGTATATAATACCAAGTGTTATAATTGTTCACAATACTAGAAAACCGTGTGTTGTGGAGATTGTATAAAAACAAAATTTTATTAAACTAGAGATGGATGTTAAGGCCTATGATCCAATTACAATTATGAAACCAACAATGTACATAATTAATTATGGCAATATTTTCTAAATTCTTGATTTGAAACTAGTAAAAACTACTGTGCATACTTCACAAGATGATGTGGTAATTGATATATTATTATTGTGTAAAACAAATATTCAAATTTCTCAGTGGGAACATCACTGTTTGCCAAAAGGTTTTTGTTTGAATGCTGAGTTCGGCATAATTTAAGAAGGTTTATAGGTGTGAACCCTTAGGTGTGAGGGTTAACAAATATCACTGAATGGTGCTTGGTCAAGAAACCGAGTATGCATACATTGTGGCAATAGAGGTAGGGGGCAACCCTCCCTTGTGAACTCCCTTGTCACAAATTCATGGAGACTGAACACTAACTTACACAAATGACATGTATATTGAATCTTTTCCAACCATTATTGACTCTTCCCTACTGTTAGTTTTTAAGAAAAATCTGACAATGGGTCCTTATCAGTGGTATTTAAAAATTTTGACCATGTAAAAGGGTGTAAAGAGTGGAGAGTAAAGAGGACAGAATGACTTATTTTTTTCTAGGAATTATATATGACTTAAAATGACAAGTTTGAGTGTAACTTAAAAATATACCAAGTAAAATGGTGCCTTGTATGGTACTTTTTTTTTATCATTAACTCATTTATTTTGTAAAACAAAAAGTTTGTCATTTAGAAAGATTATAACTATTACTTTATCAGCGTAAATCAGTGCATAGTAAGCTTATCAAACAAATTACATAATATTCTAATATTGATGAGTGTGCACTGAATGAGCAGAAAATATTAATGTATAAAAAATTATAAATTTATTTATTAGTATTATATTATATTATGAGTTTTTAATTTCACATTCATAAAAACTGTTGTTATTAGCTTTGTTTCAAACAAAAATGATAAAATGGACTGTTATTTACATAAAGATATGAAAATTACTTGTCTCATCCAGTAATAAAAATGTTGAACTCACTTAATTTTTTCATCAATATTTCCCTTGGTGAAGATGACGATACCACAGAGGAGGTCTTTGAAGGATATCCCCTTTTTGGTGCCTCCACAGGCCGAATAGAGCCATTCTGCAACCTCGGTTGGTACTCCATCACAAAGAACGTCATGAATGAAGGAATCAAAACTAAGAGCAGTCCCGTTTCCACCTGCACACCGCTTGAATGCCTCTCTAATCCGCCGCAGCTCACTATCTGTCACTAAAACCAGCAAAGTATTACAACCACATAAATATTTGCAGCAGCGCAATAAAGTCAAAGTTTTGTTTACATCTTTACCTCGCTTTACTGCGTCTTCGTAGGATAAGACACTAGGCTTTGAGTCTCTAGCACCCATTGTTAATTATGCATAAACACTTGTCACATCATGATATACCAAATATTTACTAATAGATACAGTTTTTCGTTTCGACAAGTGATAAATTCACGTCTTGTCTTGACAATACAACGCCATATTGAATAATGAACTTCTTTCAAAACTGTACCAAAATAATAATGTAAGTCTTTCAAAAAATGTACACAAGAGTCTTCAAAAAGTGGCCAATTGTATAATTTTAATATATTTAATTAATTATAGTTATAGTAAGATCGCTCTCTCACTCTCAAAAATAAAAGAAACAGTTTAAACTCCCCCGATCCATTCTCATTGGGAATAGGATTTGGTTACATTTAATAAAATGTAGGAAAAAATAAAGAATGGAGGTGCGAGTCCGATCTCAGTTTCAAATGATATTCTCTCATTCGTTGACATGACAATCAAGTGATTATTGTAATTTGGACTTTTTTTGACATAGGTCATATGTTTGTTTTTCACTTCTGCGATAACAGGATTTTCTGTATAAACACAAAACAAATTACAAAATAATTCAATTAATTAGGGCTTAACGCCACAAAATCGATTGTAAACAAGTGCATAATTTAAAGCAAAACAACAATTTACAGTTAGTACCAAATTCAGTTGTTTTGAATCATTAAAAGTAGCATATTGTAATAATCAATTTCGAAACCTTTGTTTTTTCAATGCCTGTGTCACTTTGTGTCTTGCGAATTGAAATCGACGAAGATCTTCCAGAAATGGGTGATAATCCTGCCGAATCAGGTACTGAATATTATTACATTTGAATGGTCAAAGTCACCTCATTAATTGTGTCGGAGTCGAACAATGCCACACTTCCTTTATCGCAAAGATGGGGTATTCTCACAAAGTAGTTTTTTTTTAAGATTTTTTATTTTCCTTATTTTTATTAGTTTTTTTAAGCCACTTTAAAAATGTATGAGAAAATAAGTTTTCTCGCATAGTTGGGCTCGCTTAATCAGCTTTAGAAGGGGATGAAAATGGGGTGTAAAAGTATGGCTGTGACATTAGTCTACATGGCTGTGATATGATACTATGGTTGTGATAAAATCCAATGCATGGCTGTGACATTAGTATTCATGGCTGTGACATGATACCATGGTTGTGAGGAAAGTTATGGTATGGATGTGGCATGTCTATACTTATTGCCAATACTTTAGAAGCGAGGTCGCGACATGCTGGACATGGCATACACAAAACATTAAAATAATATCAAATGAAATATTCAAATACTCAAGAATTAAACTTTAATCAGTCTCAAAAATTATTAACATTTGTCTCATTATTAACAAACATCTAACTTGTTAAAATATTTTCTTCCTTTGGCTAAATTTCAACAACAATCTTATATAATTATGACATAGAAAAATTTGAGATTAAACGTTTGATCAGTCTTAAAAAGTAGTAACGATCGTCACAAACATGCAAAAAATACAATGAGAATAAACATTATGAATATAAAATAAAACTATCTTCCTTTTAGTAAATTTTAACGAAAATCTTATACGAGTATAGTAACTCTTATTTTTTTTTTTGCAAAAATATCAACAACATCTAAAATGAAAAAAAATACTGCTCTATCAGTAAACTTCACCAATCATCTTATAACAAATGCAGCCTTCGAAAGATTCAAAATAATTATTTATTGATATCTTAAATCAAATATAGAGAAAATACTATTTATGTCTTCATAGCTAGAAATAAACTTTTATAACCTATAAAATAAAGTAACAAACTTTTCCAATCACATTATCGAGTAGTCAAAGCATAGTGAATCAAATTTAAAAATGAGTTCACCACGTCTGCTTGGAGTAGGCTCTGGCATTTTAGAAACAATGCTTTCGTCATTTAGGAAGACCATATCATCTGGCTCTTTCCATGTGAAAATTGTTGTACCATTTATAACGTTATGATACTTCTTCCGCGTAAATTTTACAAGGTAAGGTTCTTCTTTCATCTTATGGACAGAAATTATCTGCCCAACATAATAATATGTATAATTTTTCTCGCCCTTAAATTTAGAAAGTACCCATACACCTTCTTTTAGAGTTTCTGTCTTTTCGGAGCTATCAGAAGTAACAGGAATCATTTCTTGAGTGCTGGATCCCACGTCCGTGACTCTTCGGTTTTGTACTATACTTTGTTTCAAGCTAGGATAATGAATGCAATAGTCCGTGATGCCACAATTTGCACAAGTTAGCTCTCTCATATTAATAATTCTCGGCTCGTCTCTGTTCCAGGTTATCTGGTGCATTTTTTTAATTCCCGGTAGTGGTTTGATTTTTCCGGCACTGTTTAATAAATCGTCTCCTTCCTGGATTTCGTTCTCGCTAACTTCATAAAGCAAAACGTTGCAATTTTCTTTTACTACTTTTACAAAAGTTTCGTAGTCCGGAACGTCTTGACCCTTAAGGACATGATTGTTGGCAGTTTGTTTGACGACAGCACCAACACCGTCTGCAGGACCTTTTCCATGGGACGCTTCTGAATAATGCCAAGAAGCTTTTGATACGTTGAGAATGTTGACCAGATGTTGAGAAAAAAGGTACAAATTATTTTTGTTTTTATATTGGTTGCTTGGACCGTCGCTAGCAATATGCAGTATTTGTATGCTTTGGTCTTTCATCATATGTGATAGAACTTTCTTTAGATGCGCGTAAATGGCGGCAGCATCGTGACGCAGGCAATCTGATACTGAACAAAATGCGGTTGTTTCTGGTTTTCCGGTCGTGGCTGATAAATAATAAAATACTCCAGTATGGATTGACACTTGCTGTCGTGATGCACCGAAGTGAACAGATTGTGCTTCCGTATAATATTTGCAAGCATAGTTTTCTGAGAAGTCGACGCGTACTAATACTTCTCCTTCTGTTAAATTTTCTTTAATGTGCGCCATGGTCTTATGCTGATTGTAAATGTTGAACTTATGCAGCAAAAATTTTGGAAGTTCGTCAACGAATTTTTTGTTGTTGTTGTTGGAAGCCTTGCTTTAACTGTTCTTCGAATTGTTTTTAGTATTCCTTTTATGTTCCTTTCTTCTGGTTGAGTTATCCACTGATGGTATGAGATTGCCTCGTCTTCAAACGACGCAATCGAAGGCAGTTTGTTCACACAGTTTCTACATTTCCGACTCATACACTTGTATGAGTCCTTATCACAGACTGAGCTGCTAATGACGTCATTTTGAAGAATTTTGAGGCTTTTTAGTCTATTTATCATGGTTGCGAAATTTTCATGCATCACACACATGCATGTGTCTCGATCTGTCAGCCTAGCCTTCACGACCCAGAATGGGCGTAATCTGCAAAACGATGCGTAACTCATACGTAATCTCTGGGGCGATTGGGAATTGTATTTTCTGTGTAAATTTTCTAATGAATCACATAGGAACCGTTTTTGTTTTTTAATTTTTTTCTTGGTGATAGTATCTTTCAGTGCAGGACTTATCATCGAGTTTTCATCGGCTTCTAAAAACTTGATTAGCGCGTGTTTCCTTCTTGCCCAACCTTCATGTATTATTTGTTGTTTCTTCTTTACTTCTGTAGGAATTTCGTTTTGCTTCATCATCATCAACCTTTTTAATTTCTTTTGTAGAGTCTTGATTTTTCTCTTTTGCTCCAAAATAACTTTTTCGTGTTTTATATTGTTAATTCTATCTAGCCTTCTGCTCCTTCTTGCTCGCTTCCTAGCATCTATTTGCTGTCTACTTACACAAGAACCAGATGTTTCATCGCCAGAACTAAGTACACTTAAGCTAGCGGACTGGAAAGAATCTTCGCGAAGTCTGCGTAGAACAGGAGTATTTGCTCGAAGTACGTCTGAGGTTCCAGATTGATGAGAATCTTCGCGAAGTCTTCGTAGAACAGGAGTGTTTGCTCGAGGTACATCTTGGGTCCCTGATTGATAAGAATCTTCGCGAAGTCTATGCATAAAAGGAATATTTGCACGAGGTACGTCTGGGGTCCCAGATTGATGTGAATCTTCGCGAAATCTACTCAGAACAGGAGTATCTGCTCGAATTATGGATGGAGAAATGCTTGTGGGTTCTATATCACTTTCTGTAAGGGGGGTGTCATCTCGGATCGCTCTTAGTGCGCGTTCTGAAAGCTTTTTATTGGCCCTACTTTTCTTGGCTCGCTCACGCCATTCTTTTCTTTGATTTCTTTGTTGTCGTGGTGTTAAGTCATTGACTAACAAAATCTTTTTTTCTTCCTTTCTTCTTTGTCGACGTTCTTTTTCTTTTTGTCTGGCTGCTTCGTATTTTTCTGGATCTGATTTTATTTTCTGTCTTCTTTTTCTCTCTCTATCTCTTTTAGCTCTTCTTTTTTCTTCAAGACTTAACTGATTTTTTGTTTTTGGTGCCATCTAAAAATGATTTAGAAAATATTAATGAATAAAACGAAGGAAACTCTTGAAAATAATGAAATTTTGTGCAGAATCACTCAGTAAACTTGAGTGGTTTGGTTTAAATTATATTATATTATATATAGCAACATTACGAAATTTTAAGGATTTAAGAAAAAAAAAATTGTATACTGAAAGCTCCAACTTTATTCTCATGATATACGACATATCACGACCATGCACTAATATATCACAGCCATGGCTCAAAAAAGCTATGGTTGTGATATTTCAATGACTGCTATGGCTGTGACATTTTCGCACCGTGCCTGACATAACCTCAAAACTAGATGGGTTTTTTCCAATGCCTTTAGATGAACTGAATTAACTTCATTTTCTTGTCAAATTATATGAAAACAATAAATTAAAAATATATGCTTACCTTTCATCAGTGGAGCACGGTCTCGACACGTTTAGCTTGTCACGTATCAGAATAACAAAAATGAAATTTTATTAGTGTTAACTACACAATGCGAGCCGGTCGAAAAGTGGCAGCCTATATTGGGTTGCCAGTTCAGAATAACAATATAGTAATACCTGTTTTTGTTTCCTAATTTAGACCAATTTAGAAGTATTTTTATAATGAACTATGGTTGTGACAAAAAAACTGGCGACAAAGATTATTGCAATATTTTAGTATGAACCGTTTTACTGAATAAAGATAAAAATATATATGTGATTACGTTGACGAATATTAAATTAATGGTAATTCAGTATTATCTAGATTTTTGGTCTGATTTCAAGAAAATATATTTGTTGCGAAATTTTTAGAGTGGCGACACGGTACGGTCGTGACATTTTCAAAATTAATATGAGGAAATAACTAAAACCTTTGTATTTACTTATATAATATCCTTCTCATACACTAAACAATATAAATTTCAGGAGTATTTGATAACTGAAATAACAGTCAGTGCTATTATCTGACGGATTCTTACAGGCGACATGTTTTTTCGTAAGAATAAGAATACCCCAGATATCAGTCAGTGTAATAATTGGAGCTGGCTTTCCGACACTCCCATGGAGGAATATGATTCCGTATATATGTCTAAGTCGATGAAAGATTGATGATGAATGGAGCTGTAGCTGCTTGCTGCTTGATAAAATGGGGATCCTGTATACTGTAGTTTATTTTTGCCATTCCTATGATTAAATTTTAAAATGGTCTTAGGATCTTCATTCATTCCAACTATATCAATAAGACTTATCTCTCATTTTTTCTCCATCAGTCTATTATAGTATATTAGTAACTATATGTTTATAGTACTAAGTAATTATACATTTGTAAGCTAGACACATTCTCTGCAAGTGGATGAGCACAATCTACCCTTTTGGAACAAACTTATTAAATTGGAAAATTGTTTATAAGGGGTTGTCCATTATTGACAATCTTTTAACACCCATTTGCCCTTCGTATAAAATACTTTATAGTTAAATGTATGTATTTTTATATAGATGTGACGGGTCAGATAAGAATACCACTACATTACATACATACATTCTTCAAACACCATAAAAATTACAACTTAGGGTGGTGGGGTTATTCAGGTGTTTTTAAGACCGAATACCAACTGGTGACATATGTTTTACCAAATTTTAGAGGCTTGAAGCATGCATGCTTTAAAAAATATTTGAGTGATACACCAGCTTGAAAGTAAATTAAATTGAAAATTGCTAGTTTGACATACATCTTCCAGAAGTGGCGGAGGAATTTCATATTCTGATACTCTGGCTACACTTTCTATGGATTTATTGCGGGGACTGTATGTTAAAAAAAGAAAAGACTGTAATATCAAGGTTCTTGGTGATGGGTCTCCAAAAGCAACGCCCAAAAATCACTTAAAAGCCCCAAAACCCTTAATCGCCTCTTCCAATCACCCATGGAAAGAAATGGGGTAATGCTATTCTTAGCTGACACTTCACCGATTACCATTAAATTGCTTACCACACATAAATAAGAAATGTTCTGTAATACTGCATACCAAGATACTAAAGTGCAACCTTAAAAGGGTTGTATGGGAGGTTTCTCTTTTAAACAGAATTAACTAACATAGCTCCAGAATAAAAAAAGCAGTCACTATTATTAACAATATTATAAAAATCTTACATATTAAATAATATTGAGAAAATAAAAGATGGGTCACTAACTACGTTGACCAGCAGTAACTTAAAAAGTCTAATTGAACATGTGAGTATAACCAGGAATTAAACCCATGACCCCCAAATTGTTGGCCAAACATTTTAATACTGGGCCACTAAGAAAACTATTTTCATAAAATTTGACTAATGCATTCCGATATAAATATGCAGGTAACGACAGCCCTTGTTCTTTCTGGATAAAAAAGATGTGTGTCATCATCCTTCAAGCCCTCATTAATTTCTACTGAATTATTTTAGATTCAGTGAAATGTTAACAGTATACTGAAATAAACAATCGAATATTGAGATCATGAAAGAGTACATTATTATTCTATAGAACTCAGGAATTTTATATCAAAAATTATAAAAAATATTTTCTGTTTTCATATTAGTAATTTTATTTACATAATCAAAGGTATGATGATTTGTGACGCCCACTCACTTAAGACGTAAGTAATGTGTTTCTGTTTTCAACTCAACTCAAACATTCACGCTGTATACTCCCGAATGGGTTGGCAGAGGTACTAATACTTCTGAAAATCACGTGACATTTTCACCTAGTGTTCAGACTACCCACGTTTTGCTTGGACAGTGTACTCACGTGATAGGGGGCAGGCCTATAGCTATTTCGTATGTTCTTTTCGTATTTACACTAATTCTCGCTGCAAACAGCTGGCATTAGTAAGTAATTAATTTTAAAGGTTTTTTCCAGAGATTCTGCGCTGTTGGAATAGCATTTTTGCAGAAGGAGTCTTTCCATATCCTTTAGCGTTTCTAATGACTTCTTGTACTGTCTCTTTGCATAGCTTGGACTTTGATGGATCTATTAGGAAGTAAAAATATGCTTCTCCAAAAGTTATTTGTCAAAAACACGTAGTGATATCATGTCACTATCTACAAAATTTTTGCTCAATAAACAAAACAATCGGCCCTCAACACATTTCCTTTTGTTAACAGAGGCCGCAAAAGAGCAAAAGAAGAAAGACAGAGGTGAACGAGAATCCAGGCCAATCACTGTCGAAACTTACGCTAGTGTGCTCAACGGCCCCAACACAGATGTGGCTGTGCTGCCGACCAGCTCGCGAAGATCTTCGCCAGAAGATGGCAAAGATGAGAACAGGGAGACCATTGGGTTCTTTTGCGGAAATCCTCTTATCGAAGTTACTAAAGGAGTGCTGCATTTGTATAAGGAGAAGTGAGTTTGTATTGCTTTATTTTTCTTAAAGGGGCACAGTGTGTGGCAGAAAACTAATTATGCTGAACATCACTTGTTAATGTGTTACTCTGTACAGACTTCTTTCCTTGATAGAGGACATATCTATCGTTAAGTGTAACTCAGAAAAATGTTGAACCAAAGGTTTTGAAGTAGTACAAGCATCCCTTATAATTAAGTTATCTGTGTGAAGGAACCGGATGAGCAGCAAAATTGAAAATGGAACATCCATTCATAAGGAAAGCTAATTCAAAGGTTAACCCTTACAGTTGACCATATATAAACCTCTGAAATATCCTTAAGATAGCGAGGGATTCGAGCCTTCCCTGAAAGGGTGATTTAGCCATGTTCCACAACGGTAGCAAAGTGCGGCTAATCAAAAGAGTCCCCAAAAGCCATCACGCTATGGCTCTTTATCCATCTTATTTATTAGTGCCTTTGCACACCACGACTTTTTGTGGCGCCGTCGATGCGCGATTGTCGAGAGACAGATGCGATAAACGACGACGACGACGTGTGTCTCTGTGTCGCACAAGAATGTGTTACTTACTCCTACTTAGCACCCTTTTACACTCGATCTCTCTCCAGCGAGTTAAACGACTCCCCGGAAGCCCGCACATTATGCTTGCTGTCCGTGCCGTCGTCGCTGGGCGCGGCGGACCTGCTCTCTCTTCCTTTCTCTCTGCTTGACCTTGGAAAGAGACTTCATACTGTCAGCTCATTTGTCAATCTTAGAACCTCTTTTTATTCTTTCTATCTCCCTCCAGTGAACTAAAAGAGTCCCCGGAAGCCCGCACGCTATGTCTCCTGTCCGTGCCGTCGTCGCTGGGCGCGGCGGACCTGCTCTCGTTCGCGGCCGCGTGTCGCCAGGACATCGCGCACGTCCGGGTGCTGCGGGATTCGTCGCCGGCCTCGTATATGGCGCTTATTACGTAAGTATGGTTTATTGTGGTCTGTTGCATACTTTTGAATTATAACTGTAAACAAGAGAGTTAAAAATAGGGACTGAAGCTGATTATCTTCAAAATTTATGTGAAACTAGCTGACCCGACAGTCTTCGAACTGTCATAAAAGTTTAGTATGAACTGAAGTATCTATAAAAAAGAAAATAAGAAATCGTACCGCGATGCAGAAAGCAACGCAATATTCATACAATATGCCTTCAATTATCTTTATTCATACATATTCGCATATTTGAATGTGAAAAAAAAGGATAAGTGCATCCTATTATTCTAACCTAACACAAAAGCAAAAAAATACGCAAAAAGACTTTGACCACCCGGGATTCGAACCTGGGTCTTTCGTACTTAGTGTTTACCAAACGGTATACCGCTACGCCACGCAGACATTTGTGTAAGTCTCAAATTTGTGATATCCTATATATCTAGTAGTCATACTCATACTATTGACAAACAATTAAATGGACAATTATTTTGATGAAAATGGATGAAACCCTTATTTTTTCCAAAAAGACTATTAATGAAGAGTCCGATAAAGTCGGTCGATGAAAAATTAATCGTGTAAATATGGGGAACCATATAAAAGTTATGTTTTTTTATGCTCCTGTGGAAACCCTTGCGAAATCCGGGATAAATTATATCCTATATGTTGGCCAGGTGTATAACCTGCATTCATGTCAAATTTGATCAAGATCGGTCCGGTAGAATTAACGTGATGAACGGACATACAGACAGACAGACAGACAGACAGACAGACATTTTTTTCAAAAATAGCAAATTTGGCTTCAGTATCGAAAATAAAACATATTCCACCGGTTTTTATTTCTTTTTCTTCAATGTACAGTTTTGACCTCGTCACAGTCTTATTATAGTATAGATAGAAGATAAAATTTGTTGTTGTTCTGGCGAGACGACCAAAAGGTAACTTTTGCACCCAAAACATTTACTCCGTATATGAAAACTATCAAAATATAGCAAATGTTTAAAAAATCCTAAGCAATGAAAGTTTAAAAAAACATACATACATATATACTCACAGCTATAAGTCCCTAGAAGGGGTAGCCAGAGCTAAGGAGTTAGAGATTCCTCAGCCAATTTTGGGAAGTTGTGTGGGGAAAAGATGGTAAAATAAACGTTGTTGGTGATGGGTCTCCAACCGCATCGCCCAAAAATCCCTTAAAAGCCCCGAATACCGTTAGTCGCCTCTTACGTGCACCCACCGGAAGAAATGGGGTAGTGCTATTCTAAGCCGACACTACACAGCAGCACTTAATAAAAACATTGCCACATTACTAAAAATTATGCAATAAACCCATTTCAATGTAAAAATAAAAGTAAGTAGAAATACAACTCACAATCTTGTACCGCATACTATAATTTAAGAAACAACTACGCAACACACAAAAAGATTATAAGCAAGATACATAACCAACTCGCTCGTCTGACAGTTTCCGCAGCCACGCGGGCGCGCGCTCGTTCCACGCGTTGTTCGAGGGCGTGGCGTACACGTCGCTGGAGCCGGCCGCCACCTGCCACATGGCGTGGGTGCAGCGCCTGGACTGGGCCCGGGACAGCGTGCCGCCGCCGCAACATACTGGTACGTAGCTTTTACCTTATTAACCATCACTGAAGATACTTTACTATCCTCAATTTATTATCTATATCTATACTTATAATAAATCTGTAGAGAGGTCAATTCTGTACATGAAATATATTTTCAAAATAACTATCAGGTGGTGATTAGGGATCGATACTGATGCTAAAAATGCAATCAGTAAAATTTTTGTCTGTCTGTCTGTCTGTCTGTCTGTCTGTCTGTCGGTTTGTATGTTCCTTATGGAAACAAAAACTACTCGACGGATTTAAACGAAACTTGGTACAATTATTCTTCATACTCTTGCGCAGGTTTTTGTATACTTTCTAGCAGAGAAGTAAAGGGGGATTTTGGGAAATTTGGGGAAAACGAGAGAAGTTACTCCATTTTTTAAGCTTCCGTCGCGTGTGCAGGCTTAATGGTTAAACTTACATAGAAATCATGTGTGGCGGAAATATTCTTCATAAAATTATCTAAAAAAAAATCCTCAACAGTATATGTCTATCTTTTATGGTTGACTCACAATAACACGTGTAATTCCTGATAGCTTAGCAGTTCGGAACATCCTGATTATATTTGTTCACTCTTACGTTTGTAAACCTCTCACTCATCCCTAATTTAAAAAGGTAACATTATTACCTATTCAATAAAAAAAGAATCATAGAAATCGGTAGACAAACACCGAAATTATACATAAAATAAGCCATCACGCCCGTGATCGAAACTTTCGAAACCAAATCTTTACTAATTTACATATAACATACTAGATGGCGCCAGTAGTTGCATCCTACATAACGTAATGATTTATTTTTTAGATTGTTATAAATACTTCGTGGCGTTCTATTCCAAAATTTGCTATAAAACGGAAATCACCAAACTTACACTGTTAAGGGAGTGCTATAAATTTAATAAATTGAAAATATTACGCTGAATTTCACAATGCTTGAGCAGTGACTGAAGAAAGAAACCTCAGATATTTAAAAAAACAACGCTACCCGTGCGAAGCTGGGACGATCGACTAGTTTCTGATAAAATATAACATTATTGATACTATAAAACTGAAGACTAACACAATATTAAATAATCTGAAGAAGAAGAAGAAGAAGAAAAAACTTTTATTTGCTGTCAGTCGCACATGAACATGTAAATATTTTTACAAAATAAATAAAGGTAAAAAAAAAAAAACATTTAACAATAAAAACAGTGTTCATCTCACATAATGCGCGAAAACAACAAAATGGCGTCTGACTCAGCGTTGTCGTTGTGAGTTTTACCTCACAACACTGATTTTCAGTCAGCGCCAGACTTGTAGTGACATACGGACCTTACATAAATTTAAATCACTACAGCCAATTTATTGTAAAACATAACAAAAAAAAAACAATATTAAAAAAAAAATATTAAAAATTGATCAATCTGCCAATATGTAAATAAATATTTTTTGTAAAACTATACGTGAAACCTTATAGATGAAAAATTGTGTCATGCATGGCGTTAGGTAAATGTCACTAATCCGTTGCGCAAAGAATGATCCAGCCAATTCCTACAATTAGGCGACCGGAAAGATGCTTAAAAAAACTCGCGCTTTTGTACCCCATGAACCAAAAGTCTCCACAGCAGATAATACCAAAAAATACCCTTATGGAAGCGTGGCGTATTTCCGCTTTTTAGACACACATATTTGGTCGCAAAATTTTATGCTAGGCAACCAGTGAGAGTGTTAACGCACGTGGCATTCAAAACCAAAAAACGGCTATTGATTCAAGAGAATAATGTCATTCCGTCGGGCCGATTGCCATCCGTGCAAGACAATCCAGTTGTCTCCAATGTTGAGGAAACCCATGTGTTGGGGTTTCCTTTCTCCTACTTGGTTCTGAAAGGAGCTAAAGAATTGTAAGTTTTGAGACTTTGTTTGGCGACCCCTTGTAGGGATTCATAGCCGTGAGTATATGCATATGTGTGAGCGTTTCTCTTCAAAAAGTCAACGATAATTCCGTGCATATGTCTTCTATTAAAAGCATTTCTACGATGAATATAAATGATATTCCCAGTCGTCGGTGTTTTTATATGTGTGTATTTTCTTTTAGCCACTTGATCCTTCAGCTGTGTTGATACATATAAGTATATTCCACATAACGGTACACAGAGCTGCCCACGTGCCCGGTGTGCCTGGAGCGCATGGACGAGAGCGTGGCGGGCGTGCTGTCGGTGCAGTGCGCGCACTCGTTCCACGCCGCGTGCCTGGTGCGCTGGGGCGGCGACTCCTGCCCCGTGTGCCGCGCCAGCGCCACGCCGCAGCCGCAGCAGCGCTGCGCCGCCTGCCGCGGTAACTATCTACACTACACTACACTTTACTCATGTCTAACTATATACACTACACTATACTGTGCTGATGTGTAACTATTACACTATACTATACTAATGTGTAACTATTACACTACACTATACTGATGTGTTACTATTACACTACACTATACTCATGTCTAACTATTACACTATACTATGCTGATGTAAAACTATATACACTATACTATACTGATGTGTAACTATATACACTACTCGGCTGCTCTAAGCTTAAAACAAGTATGTCGATTTTTGAGCGTTTGCTTTTTTTTACACCGTTGGATTCGTCATAGAAAGACCCTTATTTCTACATTATTAAAACTCAAAATATCTTCTTATTTAAGGCACTATTGATAAAAATAATAGGGTAACACTATGCTAAAAGCATTTTCATTCTGCATTGGCGTTACTGTAAAGGTCAAGTTAAAAAAAATATAAATTTCATTAGGAAACTACATCACGTCGGACATATCCAAAAATCATCAAGATCCGACAATCACTTTAGGAAATATTTAAATTTAAAGGAAAATAATGTTTTTTCGCTCTCCTGTAAAATTTGCCGAAAACGACATACTTGTTTTTAGTTTAACACAGCCGTACTATACTGATGTGTAACTATATACACTATACTATACTGATGTGTTACTATATACACTACTATACTGATGTGTAACTATATACACTATACTATACTCATGTGTTACTATATACACTACTATACTGATGTGTAACTATATACACTATACTATACTGATGTGTAACTATATACACTACTATACTGATGTGCAACTATATACACTACACTATACTTATACATACATACATATACTCACGGCTATAAATTCCTTAACGGGGTAGCCAGAGCTTTGGAATGAAAAATTCCTCAGCTACTTTTGGAAGTTGATTGGGGAGAAGATGGTTTAAATTAATGTTTTTTGTGACGGGTCTCGAACCACATCGCCCAAAATCACTTAAAAGCCCCAATACCGTTAGTCGCCTCTTACGCACACCCACCGGAAGAAATGGGGTAGTGCTATTCTAAGCCGACACTACACTATACTATACTAATGTGTATTATTCTGTATTCTTTTATTTGAGTACCACTGCTCATTTAGTCGATGGGTGGTACAACTAATCGCAGTCTTTACCAACGGTTTTTCACCTTTAAGTGCCAATAAATAGTTTAGTAATTCTCAGCTCTCAGTGAGCCCATTGAAGATTATATTTATTTTGTCAATCCATTTTGAATTTCGATTTATTATATTAAGACCACCGCAAATCATTTCATAAGTCTTTATCTTCAACTCCTCTATATTCGTCAGAATCGGAAGAATCGGGCGGTCTGAACGACAGCGACGTGGTAGAGAAGATCAACGGCGTGGCGGAGGGGTTGCTACACGAGGCGGACACCAACGCGCTGTGGATCTGTTTGGTTTGCGGTCACGTGGGCTGCTCCAGGTATTATATGGTTTATTTATTTATTTCTTACTTTCCACTCACGGCTTCGTCCGCTTAGAATTCGTATATATAGCGGTATGAAGCACAACTAAGAAAATTTCTCATTCCCACGACTTCCTTCGGGAATATATTTTTTCCGGGTTAAAAAGTACCCTATTATTTAATCCGGACTTCTAACTATACGTCTGCAATATCTCAAAGCAATGGGTTCTGCAGTTACGGAGTGAAAGCGGAACAAACAAACAAAGAAACTCACTTTCCGATTTATAATATTAGTAAGGATTATGTATAAGATTAGAACATAGAAAAATAAGTTATATAGAGAAGAAACGGAGAATGTCAATATCCGTAAATGATTTAGTGAATTTCAAAAGAACATCAAATCAAAAATAAGGGTGTAGCGACCACTTGTTTTAACAGTTAGTTTTTAGCGACTTTTTAAAATATATTTTCGTACTGATCGTATTGGTTTCCGCTCTATTTAGTTAAGTTCTCTGTGTATTAGAATCAGAAGAATCAGATTCTGACACATAGAATCTGAACGATAAAGACGTGGTAGAGAAGATCAACGGCGTGGCGGAGGGGTTGCTACACGAGGCGGACACAAATGCGTTGTAGATATGTTTAGTTTGCGGTCACGTGGGCTGCTCCAGGTAAAAATCGTAATCGTCCTACGTATAATCACGGCTGTAAATCAGAAAAATGGGTAGCCGGAACTTTATAATAATAAATGCTCCAGCCACTTGTGTAAGTTGAGAGGCGAAAAGATGTCGTCTTGTAAAATACCAATTGGAAGAAATTGGTTATTACTATCCTAAACTATAACTCTTAAGTTTTATTTCTACTTAGCTCAGCATCAGTTATTGAAGTAAAACTTGGAACGGTAGATTTTTAATACTATATATGACCTCCTCTTTGATCCTCAATCAACTTCCACAAAGCGGATTTCACATGAGTTTAAAATACTTAAAGGTTTAAAAATATATGAAAAAAACGCATTATTGCTTAGGTATCAAGAAAATAACTATTTTTAGTACTACCTTCTTAGTAGTTCTTAGTTTCGAGATAAACGTCCAACTATATTTTCTATTAAAACGTTGAAATGAAATGATCTAATGTTATTTTCCTATTCTAGATACGAGAAAGGTCACGCCGCCAAGCATTTCCTGCAATCGAACCACACGTACGCGTTGCAGTTGGGCTCAAACCGCGTTTGGGACTATGCAGGTTTGTATTGTAATGCTGTGTAGTGTCGGCTTAGATTAGCACTACCCCATTTCTTCCGGTGGGTGTGTACGTAAGAGGCGTCTAACGGTATTGAGTCTGGAGTCCCATCACCAAAAACCTTTATTTCACCATCTTTTCCCCACACAACTTTCCAAAAGTGGTTGAGGAATTTCGAATTCCTTAGCTCTGGCTACCCCATCTTGGGATCTATAGCCCCGAGTATATGTAAGTATGTATGTAGGTTTGTATTGTATAGTTTTATCACCAGTATTTCTATATCATTTGTTATAGATATAAAATACATGTACAATTTGCCTTTGAAATATGTCGTTTTGCATAAAAGATTGCATATATTTTTTGACGAAGTGGCAGATTAATATTTCTTTATATTTATTACGTACTATACATTCACAACTATCAATCATAAAAATATTTTTACAATCAGATGGTAAGCGGGCAAACGGTTGTTAAAATAATTTTAATTTTGGAGGTGACTGATAATCAGTGTTGTGAGGTATTAATTTACTCACAACGCTAATGCTAAGTTTTAGCCGTGTAGTGTCGGCTTAGAATAGCACTTCCCCGTTTCTACCGATGGGTGTACGTAAGAGGCGGCGAACGGTATTGGGGCGTTTAAGGGATTTTTGGGCGATACGATTGGAGACCCATCACCAACAACCTTTATTTTACCTTCTTTTCTCCACGCAACTCCCAAAGTTGGCTTAAGAATTTCTAATTCCTTAGCTATGGCTACTCCTTCTAGAGATTTATTGCCGTGAGTATATGTGTGTATGTATAAGTAATTAAATAAGAGGAATAGGAGTTTAACATCCGCCTTGTTACGTACACTCACCGATACGTTAATTACTTATACTTTATATATTACCAAACCATTATAGTCCTATAATTTGAATGTTTTTGTTCATGAAGACCTCATGTGGGGATTATTACTAATAAATAAAGAATAAATAAAGTAGTAATCACTACTTAAAAGTGAAAAAAGAAACAAAGGATAGAAGAATTTCGTGCTGGCAGCCATTGACACGGTAGCTCAATTGGCAGAGCGACGGGGGCATATACCCGAGGTCGCGGGTTCAATTCCCACCTGTGTCGAAATTTTTCGATCCTTTATTTATCAATATAGTCCTTTTTAATAACTTATATGTTATAATTAATTCAATACAGGAGACACATTCGTCCACCGCCTCGTACAAAACAAGGCGGATGGTAAACTGGTGGCGGCGGAAGAGGGAGACAAACAAATGGAACTCACCAGCTTATTGACTGCGCAGTTGGAGAATCAAAGAGACTATTACCGACGATGTATTGATAGGTAAACTTACATACATAAATACTTAGAATATATACATAAATACATATACTCACGCCATTATTTTCCACCTTGTTTTGCCGTGTAGTGTCGGCTTAGAATAGCACTACCCCGTTTCTACCGATGGGTGTACGTAAGAGGCGACTAACGGCATTGGGGCTTTTAAGGGATTTTTGGGCGATGCGGCTGGAGACCCATCACCAACAACCTTTACTTTACCATCCTTTCCCCACTCAATTTTCCAAATGTGGCTGAGGAATTTCTAATTCCTTAGCTCTGGCTACCCTTTCTAGGGATTTATAGCCGTGAGTATATGTATGTAAGTATGTATGTATTATTTTCCAATAAGGTAGGCATACACTATCGATCGCCACTTCGCACGATCCTGGCAAACCTCTCTAGCTTCGTTTACGTCTATCAATCATCATACATGTCCTTTCTTTTTAAAAATTAACATATCGTCGATAAATGCCGTTCTCGCCTTAGGATGGTACAAGAAGGATGAGATAAAATAACCAAGATAGCTCAGTGGGTAGAATACCCGCCTACGAAGCAGAGAGGAGTGGGTTCAAATCCCGACTCGTGCTTACATCAATGTTTCTTTTAAAGTAAACTGTATACTTACACTAACATGATTGAAAACACTGAGTGCCAACACCAGTATAAAAGCCGGGACCAACGGCTTAACGTGCCTAATAGTAAGGTAGTAGGAAGAGGGAGACAAACAAATGGAACTCACCAGCTTATTGACTGCGCAGTTAGAGAATCAAAGAGATTATTACCGACGGTGTATTGATAGGTATATTAAACATAGTTACAGTGAATTTAAATCTTTTTGTTCATGAAAACCTCATGTGGGGATTATTACTAATAAATAAAGAATAAATAAAGGAAATAATTAGTAAAAATTCGGAGGTAGGAAACGCAAACACTACTTAAACGTGTAAAAGAAATAAAGGATAGAAGAATTTCGCGCTGGCAGCCATTGACACGGTGGCTCAATTGGCAGAGCGTCGGGGCGTATACCCGAGGTCGCGGGTTCGATTCCCGCCTGTGTCGAAATTTTTCTTTCCTTTATTTATAGTTACAGTGCCCAATAGTAAGTTGGGTGGAAGACGGAGACAAACAAATAGAACTCACCAGCTTACTGACCCCACAGGTTTTGAATGCTTACAACGGGAATTGTGTAAAATGTACTCACTTATACTCATGCCCTTTATTCCAATGGGGTAAGGCAGAAACTATTAATCGCCACTTCGCACGATCCTATCTCCGATCTGGAAACTGAATCTTTAAATTCCTTCACATTCATCATACTTCTGATACATGCTCTCTTATTATTCTCACTTCGGACTCCCGTCTTATAGATATACCTCTTAGTAATCGTCAAATGTAAAAAGTTCATTCTATTTAAAGGTTAGAAGTACAACAAGCCGCCGAATGCGAGGAACTAAAGAAACGCGCTGAAAATGCCGAGAGCAAAGCTAGTCAACTGCAGACTCAGGTGGAATCGCTTACTAAGGAGAACAAAACGTTGGAGAAAAAGTTGCATCAAGTTACTGCTAAGTAAGAACCTTTTCATAAAGCTAAATATACATGCACTCACGGCTAGACTCTCAAAAAGGGGTAGCCAGAGCTTCAGAATCAGAAAATCCTGCAGCCACTTTTGGAAGTTCAGCAACGAAAAATCAATTAAAAATCACCGACCCTTAGTCGCCTCTTCCGATAACCCTAGGGATGAAATGGGGAAGTGCTATCCTAAGCCGACACTACACAGCAAACAAGTTAACATATAGCATGGCTAAATCCCATAAGGGACACAGACAAGATGCAATAAATGATTTGAATTTGATCTACAGAATTAGACATTACTCACCCATTTTGGAAATACATACATACATACATATTCTCATGCCGTTAGTTCCCATTGGGGTAGGCAGACTATCGATCGCCACTTTGTACGATCCTGGCAAACCTCTCTGGCTTCGTTTACATCCATCAATCTTTTCATACATGCTCTTTTATTCTTCATACTGCGGGCGCATGCCTTTCGGAGCACACTCGCAATTAAGTCCAAGTGTGTCCTCCGTGGCCGTCCTCTACTAACATTACCTTCCACATTAGCTCCATAGATACCTTTTACCAATTTCCTATCATCCATCCTCTCGATGTGCCCAAACCATCTCAACATTCCTTTTTCTATCTTACTTACAATATCATCTTTTACACCACATCCTTCACGAATCACGTTATTCCTCAAACATCACATAACCTTACATTACAAACTTTTCTGAGGGACCTCATTTCTACTGCATTCACTCTGCTTTCATGCTTCTTCTGCCACACCCAACATTCACTGCCATACATAAGCGTAGGAACAAGAACAGCATCATGGACAGCCATTCGGGCCTTTTCGGATACCAATTGACTAGACATAAGATTATCCAGTGCTCCATTAATCGCATTACCCTTTTTCACTCTTCTCTCGATATCTTCAACACATTTTCCATCTCTAGTAAACATACTTTCCAGATATACAAACTCATTCACTTGTTCCACTTTCTTACCATTTATCTCAATCACGCATTCGGTCATATTCTCCTCTCTTACAAAAACCATGGTTGTTTTATTTACATTCACTCTCATTCCCTTTCTTTCAAATGACGCACATGCAATATTCATCATCTCTTGCAACTCTTCCGCCAACGATACAAGTAGCACTTGATCGTCAGCATACAAGAGGCATTTAACAATGAATTCACCCATGCTTAGGCCATAATCACTTTCACGCAACTCTGTCAAACAGATATAACTCCGGATATATTCGCATGATTCGACACATCTCAGGCATGTTTGTTTCAACAACCTTGCTGAACATTGCATTGGTGATCCCACTGAGCGATCACTGTTGTATTTAGTCTAAGTTTACAAGTGTCATCACTCTATAAGATCTTCCATTACACACTCTACAAGAATACATACATATACTCACGGCTATAAATCCCTTAACGTGGTAGCCAGAGTTGGAATGAGAAATTCCTCTGCCACTTTTTGAAATTGATTGGGGAAAAGATGGTAATAATAAATGTTTTTGGTGACGGGTCTCCAACTACATCGCCCGAAAATTACTTAAAAAGCCCCTATACCCTTAGTCGCCTCTAACGCTCACCCACGGGTAAAAATGGGGTACTGTTATTCTAAGCCGACACTACACTACAAGAATAGTTAAGAATATATCGATATCAAGGTTATCATCTCTGCAAGCTGAGTTGTCGGAGGAGTCAGGCGGACTTATTTTTTCATTCAATCACAATTAGCATAGATTACTATCAAAACCACTTTATTTTCATACAGTTAAATAGCGTATTGATTTGACTGAAATCTAAAATACTAACCCAATCAATGTATAGGTTATCGTCTCTGCAAGCTGAGTTGTCGGAGGAGCGTGGTCTGTGTAGTGCCCTAGCTACAAGTCAGGCGGACTGGCAAAAAGCCGCTAAGGAGAGAGATGAGAGTTGTGCTCAACAGGTATTGGAATCATGATTTATAATTATTTATTTACAAATCCGTCGAATAAATATTAAGTAGCCATTAAGTTAATGATTTCGCAAATAAATAATGTACAGATTTAACGGTGGTGGTCGTTGTTTAAATTAGTTCCACAAAAAAATATCGAAGATCTTCGGAATGGTATTTCTATTTAAAAAACTATTATATTTAATGACATACGATAATAATAAAAAAAGTGAGAGTTATTTTGCACGCATGTGTACTTGCGTTAACGGATACGGTGTGGCTCAAATTGCGACAGCCATTACTAAGCCTAGTGCATACTAAGACCGTTTTACACCTTAGTTTCATCACCATCAGCCAATAGACGTCCACTGCTGGACATAGGCCTCCCCCAAAGATCTCCACAACGACCGGTTCTGTGTTCTCATTCATCGGCTTCCCGCAACTTTCACGAAGTCATCGATCTACCTTTTGGGAGGGCCAACCCACACTTCTTTCATCCTATGTCACATTTAAGTGATAACTTCGCAACTAAATATCTAACCAAATCAACATCCTCAGATAAACGATCTCAAAGAGCAGCTACGTGACGTAATGTTCTTCGTGGAAGCTCGAAACCAGCTGTCCCAAATAGAAGGGACATCTCAGGAGGAAATAGCTAGCGCCGCTGTCACAGTGCCTACAACTACCACTAAGGGGAGAAGAAAACGACGGTAGATATGAAAAAAAAATGAAAAAAGTGTTTGTTGGGATTTGGAAATATGTGGGTAGTATGATTTTTAACATGGTTAAAAAATATAAAAGGGAAGCTAAGATATAGTACTTTTTAAAAATTTCTGTTTAATCGCTAATCATATTTTTAGTCATATGAATTCTTGGCTTTAGATGTGCAATAGCTTTTCTTAATTAAAACAAATAAACTCAAACTGGTTTTCGTATAAAAAATAAATTTCGGGCCTGTTACAAAATTTATAAAAATAAATTGGCGGTACAAAAATGTGTATGCATAACTTAAGTTTCTCAGTTTTAACTAAAAGTAGCACGCTAGCGCAGCCTATTTTAAATGTCTCAGAAGAGTTTTAAATAAAGTAAGTTTCTCGTTAGGAATTATGGTAATTTATTTATAAGAATGAAAACAATAACATTTATATCCCTTTTACTTCTCTGCATCACAAAACTTGTACTCAGTTTTCTTTTTCATGGCCCTAAGAATGTAGATAAAGTAGAGATAAGTCACATACAGCATGGGACTTATTTCACAAATGTTGTCACATATTTGTTTCAATGCTGATAATTACGGGCCTGAAAATATTCTAATGCCCATCATCGTTTTTTTAGGTTTATTGTTAAAAAAATATTTAAAATATCTTAAAGTTTTCCTTTAAAGCGTATTAATGTTAGGAATTTTAGAAAAAAAAATATCTCCAAAGAAAACGCAGAATACTTATCCTTTTAAACGTTTAGTAAAAAACCTTTAAGTATGTACACAATTTTAACGCAGTGCTTATTTAGGACAGGACGTTGCTCTATAAATACGAATTTATTGCCATAAAGGTTTCGGGTGTAAGTGCAAGAATTTTTAATAAAGTTAATTACATAGTTATTTGGTACTTTGGTAATTTACATGTCGGTCAAGATTCTGTTAGTTAACAAAATAACGTTTTATTCCTTTTTACACATTTTGAGATACTTAACCAATGTTATTCATCACTGGTTTGTCTTTAATTCTTTATAACTCCACCATTATCAAATGGTTCTATTAGATCCCAAAAAATACACTGATTTGAACAGTCAACCAGCAACTTACACTCTAAATTGTATTATGAATAATTTCAACCGATTTTTAAGTCATGATTCGCTTCTTTAGTATATTATGTATATCCATAGAGCAACGTACCTGTCTTGTATGAAATTATCATTTGAGCTAAACACTGCTTGATGCTGTGATAAGTATTGTAGTATTAAGTAAGAATTGTGATAATATATAAATAAAATATCTATTTAATTTGTTGTTTCTTTGACCCTCCGTCGTCCCAGTCTCCGTAAGTAGTTCAGTGTATTTCAACGGATTTAAGCGAAGCAAATATTATGCTCCACCCACCAACTGCTTTTTTTCACATAAACAAATTAGTATATACATAATTTCTTAAGCTCGACAGATCTTATCTATTGCAGTTAAGATTTTTATTTTGTGATGTATTTTTAACAAACCGTGATACCTTAGTGGATAGAACATCGTTTATCTTGCCAACGATGAGGGTTCAAATCCTAGGTCGGTCCTACATCAATTTGTCATTTCTTAAGTCATGTGCGGTTAATTTTAACGGTAAGGGAAAACATCGCAAGGAAACCCACATGTTTCTAAGTTTTGCTTTGTCATATGATAGCGTATTCGTAGAAGACTGCGATAGGCCTGCCATGTGAGTCACTGTCTAAGCAAAACGTGGGTACTCTTGAACACCAGGGGACCATGTCACGTGATGTTCGGAAGTATTAGTACTTCTGCCAACCCCTTCAGGGATAAACGGCGTGAACGTTTGAGTTGAGTATTTTTATATTGAGGTGAACTCAGGAAATTGCCAATCTATGATTTGACGGGGTATGCTCCGCTGTTACACCGCGCTGTTCACCCAGTGTAATTGTGGAGCATTTTTTTTCTTCGCAGTTACAGCAATGTCTTTTTGACATGAATTTAACAGCTCTACAGATAATATATATGATCATAGACGAAACATGTCGTGGACTAAATACCGTGTTTGGACTTGCGAAATTTTCGCGTGTTCAAAATCAAGAGGTAAAAACATATTACATAATGTTGCTCATTTTAAAAAAAAATCTTATTACTCGGCAAGTACTAGGAGTTCATAGGTTCATTAGAAATATCTCTAATGCAGGATTGATTTTGTATGCATATCTCAGATATTCAACATTTTAAGTAGTTTTTTTATTTACTTTATTTACAGTCTGCACTTACTTTATTTGTTTAAACTAGTTAACAGTGATTCTTATTTCTCATTTGAAAACAACGGTTAAAGATAAAATACGTAGACACATATAACAATGTCACTGTTACCAATATATATAAAAAAATAACAAAATAGAACCGACTTCACGTTAGTTGACAGAAACTTCATTTTTCACACAAAATTCGGAATTCGGTTCGTCTACGTAATGTTTATATTGCATAATGACCGCACTTTCAAACCTATTAAAATAAATGAGACCACTCTGGAAGCATATACAAGACAACAAAAATATTTTTTTTGGAATTTATTTTATTTTATTTATTTTATTTTATTTGGAAGATTTACAGCGTATACATTAACTAAACAATAAAGTAAACAGTGCAATGCCAATTAAAAATCTCCACCTATAACAATAAAAACTAGAAAACAACAACTTACAGACTAAAAGAAAATTCAAATAACAGACTGAGAACAATAGAAATAACGGTAACAACACTAAAAACTAAATTAATTATTGCTAAATAAGAAAAATATAAAAATAATTAACTTAAATGTTTTGAAAAAATGAATTGGTAAGTAATCGCTTAATTGCTGAAATGCTGGAGTTAAATATGTCGAAATCATTTTGAATTTCATTATATTCCCTAGAAACTCGTATTATAAATTGATTTAACATTTACGGAGTAATCGCGTAACATAAATATAAAAAAACGACATATATACAAAAAAAACAAACTGAGTATTTTTTTCTTAAACTCGGTAGAAAATATTCCTTAGAAAGCAATGTAACTAAATCAAAATAGCTTTTGTTTTTGGCCTCCAAAAATGTGTAAAATTAAAATTATCGTTACATTTCCCGTCCTTGGAATACTTACACGTTTTATGAGGTCTGCATACAAAATAAATCCTACGTTAGGGATATTTCTAATGAACCTATGAACTCCTAGTACTTGCCGAGTAATAAAGAATTTTGTTTAAAATGAGCAACATTTTGCAAAAATAATCTAAGTGTTTTTACCTCTTGATGATTTTGAACACGCGAAAATCAAGTCCAAATACGGTATTGAGTCCACGATATGTTTCGTCTATCATAATATGTCTGCAGAGCTGTTAAATTCATGTCAAAAAGACGTTGGTGTAACTACGAAGATAAAAATGCTCCGCAGTTACACTGGGTGAACAGCGTGGTGTAACTGCGGAGCATTCCCCGTTTAGTTTTTGGGAATCGCTTTTTCGGAAGTGGACTTGCTGTGTTTTTCATTTTTTTATCTCGAAAACTAGAGCCTCTTTTGATGAACGGGTCGTTGCATCTTGTAGGGACTTGCTTTATTTTTAGAGTGATGGTGATACCAAGATTTTGAGGACCATATGCCATACTGCTTTTCTTTTTGGGACAGCCGAGCTGTTAAATTCTTGTCAAAAAGACGTAGATGTAACTGTACCGTAGATGTAACAGCGGAGCGTACCCCGATTTGACTAATAGGTATGTCCACACTGTGCCTTTTCATCTTCAACTTTCGTCTTCATCTTTCTATTCAACTTTCAATTGACGCTTACAATAAGTGAATGCGTTAATTGAAACCAACACCATACTTTATTCGTAGTTTGAGTTTCTGCTGGAAACATGTGCGACGACAATATTTTACTTGGGGGAATATATGCAGCTTACCAATCCATCCATAAAACCATCGTTCCTCTTTACTTTATTCGTGTTAAGTTTATTGTTAGGATCCCAGAGTTGTGGAAAGCTTCTGTAATCTTCAATAAAACTTAATGTTAAATCTTTTTCTTCGTCCACTATCTTGTTGAACGCTATGACGCACAGAAATCCACCCGACTCCGGATAACTTGCAACACAGCGCGCGCTCCGCTTTCAACTGCCATCGCGCATGCATTAAGGGCATGCCTCACGTGCGCTGTTGACTGCGCTATGACGCATGCCCTTATTGAACAAAAAAAGGCACAGTGTGGACGTAGCTAATAAGTATTTGAAAATATATGTATTCAAAGGCTTTGATGAATGTTTACAGAATCCATTTGCAACCCTTTTTCCCTTTCCCTTCAGTGGTATGGTGTGGCTGAGATTTTGTTGTTCAACATCTGACCAAAGCTTAAGGTATATAATTCGAGATCGCATATGTATGTAATAACGTATAAATAATAAATAAAACAAAAATGTTGACTTTTGAATTTTATTATTTGATTTACACTGTCATTTACATTAAATTTCAATGTAGATGGTAGGACATAAACCAATATTGCATCACACTAGGGCTAAGTTGCATCAGAAATTGTGGATAAAATAACAAAATGATATAGAATGCAATATGTAATACAAATAAAAGCTAATATCTTACGCGCGCCGGCGCAGGCCGTGGAATGTACACTATTTGCCGACTGTAACCTAACTTATCCTAGCTGAAATCTGCGTAGACGCAATTTACCACAACTCGCCAAGTAAAAAAGACAAATAAATTAAAATATACAAAAAAATCTCTATCACAATACTCGTAAGTAATTAAAGCGATTCAAATAAATGTGAAATAGTCCGAACGCTGAATATAGGAAACTCGGTTTGTTCAAATGGTGGCAACGGGTCGACGGTTGACTATTTCTTAGCTATATAATATTGCATGTCACTACATAAACATTTCTACATTAAAATATATATACGATATTGTGAATACTTGATAAATGCGGAGAGCGGGCGCGGAAGACACCTGCCACTGTTTGTGCTCCGTACGTTGTCTCACACAAACATACTAATAAATTAACGTATCTCGCTATGTGCTTGTACAACTATCAACATTACAATTAATTTTACACACGGTATAAAATATTTAGAAAATTTACAATCGTCCGATCGGTAGCTAGAGTGCTAGCGAATGTCTGTGTAGTTACTGGTTATAGTTGATGGTGAGCAGAACAGCGGCGGCTAACTACAATAGAGATCGAGTAAAGGGAACACCTTTCACAACAGTTAAAATTCGATACCAAAGTACATATTTCTTAACATTATTTTTCACATTGAAAATAAATATATCAAAACAAGTACGTTCCTCGCTCGTTTAAATGCTGATAATTTGACACCATGTTTAAACAAAACAATACGTTGCGCTCGACACGACAGACTTTTTGCTAGTTCATTTTTTTGTCATGTCACGTGGTCTACACCGTTGTGTACGTCAGTACGTCAATACAGTGGTCAATCCTCCGTTAGTAAGAGGTAATGGAGGCGGTGTAATATGATGGTGTCTGCGTGTCGATGGTCTTACTATATTATGTATTAAGCTACGATGGTATTACGACACGTCCTGCTCTTCCACGTCCTGCGCTGGCTCTTTTTGTTCCGCTTCACCTAAAACGAGGAATAACACTATTAGTATACGATAGCAAAGAAAAACTATTCATTAACTTAGGGTACCAGACAGAGTTGTACAACATGACATGGAATGGTGAAAAGCTTTATTTTAGCAAATATTATGATCGTTTTAGGAGGCTTATGCAATTCTCTTAAACATTTGTTAAGACAGATTTTGAACTTTATGTGCACGCCGAATATCCCCGAAGGAGGCACAGATGTACTATATTACTTTGGAACATCTCAATGTTCAGAGTACCCAAGTTTTACATGGAAAGTTCACCCACATTACATCATGCTTATCACCGCTTTATAATATGACTACAACTCAACCATATGTTTCTCCTCACAAGTTCTGTCCCACATTCCCAATAACCAAATATTAAGTTCTCTCACCTGACTCATCAGCTTGCATATCGGAGGTCCAAAGAGTGAGGTTGTCCCGCAAGAGCTGCATGATGAGGGTGCTGTCCTTGTAGCTCTCCTCACTAAGGGTGTCCAGTTCTGCGATGGCATCATCAAATGCAGCTTTGGCCAGTCGGCAAGCTCGGTCGGGGCTGTTCAGGATCTCGTAGTAGAATACCTGTAATTTATCAGTTAGTGAAGTTAATGAAGGGTTCATTTCAAGCCAAGAAATCCTTTTAAATTCTATACTTTTCAACTACTATGCCAATATGAAAATGGAGGATAATCAGAAAAAAATACAAAAGGAACTTTATTAGTTATCTTTACAGTACTTATATACCATTTGCTCACGTAACAATGCTAGTCATGTTACCACCACCACAAGTAAAGGTAGTACATACAGAGCTCAGGGCTACCTTGAATGTTAAGTAAACACTATGATAGATTTATTGTATTTAAAGAGTTCAAAGATTGCAGCCCTGCTAGCTACTTTGAATGTGTGGGATAAAGTATGTGACTCACAGAGAAGTTGAGCGCCAGTCCAAGGCGGATAGGGTGTGTGGGAGGCAGCTCGGTCATAGGATTAATTTGATTTAATGAGTTCAATGAAACCAGCTCTGCTAGCTACTTTGAATGTGTTGAATGAAGTATTACTAATAAATAAAGGAAAGAAAAATTTCGACACACGCGGGAACCGAACCCGCGACCTCGGGTATATGCCTCTGTCGCTCTGCCGATTGAGCTACTGTGTCATTGGCTGCTAGCGCGAAATTCTTCTATCCTTTATTTCTTTTACATGTTTAAGTAGTGTTTGCGTTTCCTACCTCCTGCGTTTATTTATTAGTAATAATCCCCACATGAGGTTTTCATGAACAAAAAGATTTAAATTATGGATGAAATATGTGACTCACAGAGAAATTGAGCGCCAGTCCAAGGCGGATAGGGTGTGTGGGAGGCAGCTCGGTCATAGCAATTTCAGAGGCAGCCTTGTAAGCCACGAGGGAGTTCTCAGCAGCTTCCTTGCGGTCGTTGCCAGTTGCGAACTCGGCCAGGTAGCGGTGGTAGTCTCCCTGGAATACAAATTTATACTATTAAGAACTTGGATAGATTGATTTACTACAGGGTCTACTTAAATAGGGTCTTATAAATACCTTGAACCCTTTTTCTAAATGTATTTAGATAACTAATTTACACGATCTCACCTACCAAAGGTTGTCTGGGAGAGATCGCTTTTAGCGATAAGACCGCCAATTGTACCTCACTGTACTGTATGATCATTTCTTTTTAAATTAATTTAAAAATTAAAGAGTTATTCTATTCTATTTTGTATCTGTTTGTGTCAAGACTGAGATTAGGCTTCATTCCTCTAATCTTTCTCATATGTGTGTGTCATCAAGATGCTGATTAGAGCACACCTAAACTACTTATCAGATTTTGATGAGATTTTACATCAAGCAGGAATTTAAACAGTGTCCTAAATATTATTATAATGATCTATTTTGTTTGTCTTCTTTAATTTAACGTTTTAGATAACAGGTTCATTCACAAATTGAATTCAACGAAATGCTACAACTAGATTGTTTGTGTTGTAATCGGAAATGGTATTTACTCAACCTCATTAGCTAATTAGCCAAACAACACTAAGTAATTAACACTTATCGAGAATTCCACACCAAATGATTTTATGTCACATATTACTTTGACAATAATTCAGACTTAATAACATACATACATACATATTCTCACGCCGTTAGTTCCCATTGGGGTAGGCAGAGACTATCGATCGCCACTTTGTACGATCCTGGCAAACCTCTCTAGCTTCATTCACATCCATCAATCTTTTCATACATGCTCTTTTATTCTTCGTACTTCGGACACCTGCCTTTTTGAGCACATTTTCTATTTGATCTAAATGTGTCCTCCGAGGTCGTCCTCTACTAACATTACCTTCCACATTGGCTCTATAGATCTCTTTCACCACTTTACTGTCATCCATCCTCTCTATGTGCCCAAACCATCTCAACATTCCTTTTTCTATCTTTCTTACAATATCATCTTTTACACCACACCTTTCACGAATCACATCATTCCTCACACGATCACATAACCTTACATTACAAACTTTTCTGAGGGATCTCATTTCTACTGCATTTACTCTGCTTTCATGCTTCTTCTGCCACACCCAACATTCACTGCCATACATAAGCGTAGGAACGAGGACAGCATCATGCACAGCCATTCGGGCCTTTTCGGACACCGATTGACTAGACATGAGACTATCCAGTGCTCCATTTACCGCATTACCCTTTTTTACTCTTCTTTCAATGTCTTCATCACACTTTCCATCCCTAGTAAACAGACTTCCCAGATATACGAACTCTTTCACTTGTTCCACTTTCTTACCATTGATCTCAATCACGCATTCAGTCATATTCTCCTCTCTCTCGAAAACCATAGTTTTGGTTTTATCCACATTCACTCTCATTCCTTTTCTTTCAAACGACGCACATGCAATATTCATCATCTCTTGCAACTCTTCAACCGACGATGCAAGTAAAACTTGATCATCAGCATATAAGAGGCATTTGATGACGAATCCACCCATTCTCAGTCCATAATCACTTTCACGCAGCTCTATCAGACAGTCATCCATGAACAAGTTGAAGAGCCACGGAGAAGCTACACATCCCTGTCGGACACCCCTAGAGATACCGAACCAGTCTGTGTTTTCCCCGTTTATTCTTATACATGCACAAGAATCCTCATAGAGTGATACCAATGCACGTATAAGTTGGCTCCCCAAGCCGAACTTGGATAACACCTCCCACAAATACTTCCTTACCACCCTATCATATGCTTTCTCTAAATCTATGAAGGAGCAATACACCTTTCGATTCTTGGCTAAGAACTTTTCAGTGATGCTCTTTAAAGAAAAGATTTGATCCATACATCCCATTCCCTTTCTAAATCCTGCTTGCACATCCCAAATTTTGTCATCTGTTTCATTAATCACTCTTTCAATCAATACCTTTGCATACAATTTACCGACAACACTGAGTAGGCTGATTCCGCGGTAGTTTTTAGCTTAATAAATTAGACTTAATAAATTGACAACATTTCATGATATCACATTAATTATGACTATAAATTATTCCCCAAGGCGCATGTGTACTTGCATAGTTATGAAAACTATATCAAAACTATAACTATAAAAATAATAATAAATGTATAGATTCTGAACAACTTTTAGTATGGGACCAATTTGATAAGAGCAACTTTAGTTTACTGGTCTAAGTACACTTTGATACCAGCAGATTTATTTGCACAAAGACTTGACCAATTTTCCTCTGTTATCTTCCAACCTCAGTTTTCTTTAACTTAGGTCTGGCTACTCTTCTTTAGAATTATTGCTGTAAGTCTACTCTTAGGTAACACAAACCAAAATCACAACAGGGCAAAGGAAGATAAAGCACTATAGCAAGACAATTCTGGTTTTTATTTGCTGACCTTGATATTAATAACCTAATAACAATCTATATATATGTCGTAGGATGTTTTGATGTTTAGGTTTTTTGCAAAAAACCTAGGGATTTCGCAAAAATCCGGATAATTAGACAACGGTTATAATATTTTCTAATCTTACTAGGTTTTTTGCAAAAAAACTAGTTGGTTTAGTAAGATTGTACTTCTTTAATGCTGATTGGCTGATTTCTGATTGCTCGCCTACACTTATTCTGATTGGTTCGTCATTGTGGTATTGAGATATTATAGCTAGAGTTACAAAGGATAAGAAATGACAATACTTATTTGATACTAGGAATTAAATATTTTTCTTTACTCTTTTGTTGGAGTAAAATTACAATCACGTTCGGACATATTATACACAGATCAAGTTACCCCAAACTAAGTTACACTTGTAGTATGGGATACCAACTCAGCGATTTATTTAATATAATATAATACATATATGCTCATCACATAAATGTTGCTCTCAGCGGGGATCAAACCCGCAACCTCCAGATCGAAAAGCTGGTCACCTATCCACTCGGCCACGGACGTCTTCAATATAGGTAGGAGCAATAAAGTAAGTACGTTTTAAATTGTAGTATTGAGGTATTATAGCTAGAGTTATAAAGGGAAATGACAATACTATTTTTATACTTAGGAACTTTTTGTTACTTAAATTAAAATAACAATCAAATTAAATGTAGGTAGGAACAATAAAGTAAGTTCGTCTTAATTAACAACCAATCAGTAATGACGTGTTTATGGGGCACTGCAATCGACCAATCAGAGTACAGTATTCATAAAAACTGAGATTTCGTTTCGGAGTCATACTAAACCAACTAGTTTTTTTTGCAAAAAACCTAGTAAGATTAGAAAATATTATAACCGTTGTCTAATTATCCGGATTTTTGCAAAATTCCTAGGTTTTTTTGCAAAAAACCTAAACATCAAATCATCCTACGACATATATAAAAGAAAGTCGTGTTAGTTAAACCATTTTTAACTCGAGAACAGATAAACCGATCTGGCTGAAAATTGTTGGAGAGGTAGCTTAGAACCAGGAAAAGCACATAGGATATATATCATCACACTAAATATCGTAGAGGATAAGCAGAAAAATATATTTAACATCATAGGTGCGAAGCCGGGGCGGACCACTAGTATAGTATAAAGATATACCTTCATCTTGTAGTAGAACACCTTGGACTCGCCGCTCTGGCTGGCTGGTATGAGATGCTTGTCGAGCACGGCGAGGATGTCGGAGCAGATGTCTCGCAACTCCTTCTCTACTTGGCTGCGGTATGCGCGAATCATGGTCAACTTGTCTTCCGCGCCCTGGAAGCAATACAGTAGAGTTTCTATTAGACCACTATGTCCATATGACCTAGCATTGCATGCTTCAGTCAAACATACAAATGGAACCGCACTTTTGGTTGTACTTTGTGTCTTGACTATGGTTAGATTGTAGCCAATTTCACTTTTTGGGTCTAAATTAAAAGAATTTATGAATGGGACAGTTTATCATTTTACTAACTGAAAATCAAGTGTTGTGTGTGAGGTTAGACTCAATATTCTGAGTTAGCAACTTATTAATTTTATATTTTGTTTTACTGCTAAGACTGCCTCCGTGGTCTCGCGGTTTAGCGCTTGGTTTCAAGTACGGAGGTCTC
Organism: Bedellia somnulentella; assembly: GCA_963576735.1. Taxonomy (NCBI): domain Eukaryota; kingdom Metazoa; phylum Arthropoda; class Insecta; order Lepidoptera; family Bedelliidae; genus Bedellia; species Bedellia somnulentella. Next base: position 2,507,054 of record OY755190.1, read on the forward strand.
GGGTTCGATCCCCAAAGGTGGTAACCTTACAAATTTAATTTGTAAGATTTAACCCAGTCAAAATTAAGATGATTCCGTGCTTCGGAGGGCACGTTAAGCCGTCTCGGTCTCAGCTACTATTACGGTCGTAGTCGTTAGTCTGCCAACCCACAATTGGCCAGCATGGTGGACTATGGCCAAATCACCCTTTATAGGGTAGGCTCGTGCCCCTTGGTGGGGACATATATGGGCTGTGAGGAGTACTACTTTACTAAACTTTTTATTTGATTTTGTGTTAAATGTTGTTTTTTGTATGCAACAAATAATCGTTTTCTTTCTTTCAAAGCATTTTACTGTCTCACCTAGTATTTGGATTGTATGCGTTTACAAATTAACTTTCAGATCACTACGTGAACAAGAATTGATCTGTGTGAACAAGATCTGAAGGTTTATGGAGGTGTAAACCTTTTTTTAAAAGTTGATTACAAACAATAAATATGTTTGTCAATAATTAAAAGTAATGCCGTGTAGTGTTGGCTTAGAATAACACTACCCCAGTTCTACCCGTGGGTGATCGTAAGAGGCGACTAAGGGTATAGGGGCTTTTTAAGTGATTTTTGGGCGATGTGGTTGGAGACCTGACACCAAAAACATTTATTATTACCATCTTTTCCAAAAACAACTTCCAAAAGTGGCAGAGGCATTTCTCATTCCAAAGCTCTGGCTACCCCGTTAAGGGATTTATAGCCGTGAGTATATGTATGTAATTTAAAGTTTATATAAAAATATCTTTATGCTCCTTTTATATAAAGAATGACAACTTGATTGTGCAGCGCGAATAATTATAAAACTATAAAAACGAATTATTGTAGATGTAGAAAAGACTTTAGTTGGATTCTCTGCGGAATTCCATTTTTTTGTGCTAGTGTTGTAAGTTTCTTTATTTCTGCAACTATGTACAAGATCTAACAGAATTTATGTTTTTTTACTATTGAACATCACATTCTAAAACTTGTTTTTCTTATAATTCCTTGGCCACTATTGGCAAATACTCAGTCATTTCTTCTACAGTCACAATAAATTCAATGACATCATCCATGTATAGAAAATCTACTAATAACAATCCAGAGATAAGCCTCCGAATACGACAATGCCTTTACTAATATGAGAGGATGAGTCAACATGATGCAATCAGTAGTTGAAATATAATGTTGCAACACCCATTAGTTACAGCTATTTAAGCAAACCAATGAGATGGGACACCTAAAATGGACATGTACTAAGTAATATAATTACATCTTTGAAGTTCCATTAGGAAGGTGCAATGATGCAATATTCATTCATTGGCATCTTTCCACTGCTATAATTTTACTTACATAACATGACTACATGGTAAGAAAATGGTGTTCATATCTCACCTATTCTTCCATCCTCATTGCCCAAACTGGCTTCCCAGTGTAACATTTGCACTAATGTTAATATTATGTGGTTTAGAGGTGTGGTGTGACTAGTTGTGATTCTCGCTTTTAGAACTTTATGAATCTTTAATGGCCATGTATGTTACCTTGGTTTCCTCCTTCTGCTCGATGGAGGAGATGATTCTCCAGGAGGAGCGCCGAGCCCCGATCACATTCTTGTATGCGACGGACAGCAAGTTGCGCTCCTCCACTGTCAGCTCATTGTCAGCTAGGTTGCGGGAGGCCACGCTCTTCATTGCCTCCACCATTTCTGAAAAGGACCAGATACTATAGGGTCTTGAAATGAAGACTGAAGAACATTGACAGGCACCTGTATTTGTGGGACAAATGCCAAAAAATTTATGATTCTTAAGCGTAATACACACTGACCCCCTGGGCCGTCAACATTATGTTGGCAACTTTATGTCAGCGGTCTAGTTTTCATACATAGGTTAGACATAATTCTATCAACACAAGCTGCCGGGTTGAAAGATTCTAAGTAGATGTTATATTGCAGAGGAGACCTGCAAATGAGTTTGTACTTCCAGCTTTGTAATTACAGCTATGCTTCCAATATCACCTCTTCATATTTTTGAAGTTTCATGTATATGGTTTCATACAATCTTCATCAAACAGGATAGCAGAAGAGGTAGACTTTATTCAGACAACAGGGATAGAACAAGCAGCTAAAATTTCAAAACTTGCAGAAAAGGACACCTAAAGTAATGGGAAACCCAATTCAAGGGTTAGCTCTTTTTTAGTTGGCTTTTCCATTTATTTGGGTAACCCCTATCAAAAAAGCTTAATAAATTAAAAGGGTTTCATAATGGGTCAAATGAGATGGTTTCTCTTTCGTGAGAGTAATATCCAAGGGGGTTTGGGTTTCCTTTTCAAAGGTTAACAAAAACTTTTAATAGGGTATTCTAAAGGGATTTCTTGTTTCCAAACCCAATGTTTCTTTATCTCTAGGGTGGTTTGATATTTACAATGAAATAAATACCCTGAGAATGAGGAGTCAAGTTTAGTTTGTTGGCATGTATTGTGAAAAGGTTTATAAAATTGGGTTTGAATTATCCAAGTACAATATATATTACTGATACTGTTGTATCGGCAACTTGAAATATGTAAATAAAAAAAAACTTTTGTCTTTGCTACTTAGGATACACTCCAATGTGGTGTGGCTAGGTCAGAGCACCAGTATAGTACACATAAGCCACAACACCCAGAAGAAGAAAGTGTGGTGGTGCTATGTTTATGCCAGAGATTGATAGAAATGGAGAAATGAAACACAGAATGTAAGTACAGAATTGATCAAATTATAAGTGAGACAAAGTTACTCTGAATTCTGGGTTTGAAACCATTGAATCTAGCCATTTTAAATATTTTTAAGTGTGATTTGTCTTTGTCACTGTATCAAAAGAGCTTTGATACTGTGAGATTTTTAAATACAATTTATATGAACAAAGTGATAATGAGGCCATGGGCAAACAACTAAATGTACTGTAATAAATGAGTTATTTCAGTCTATACCAGCTAGGCTGAGGTTTATAGCCTGATTGACCTCGGATGTTTGACTAGTGTAACATTAAATTATACAACTATTAATTCCATTATCCAAACGTAGGAGGCAGGAGGATAATAATCATTATTGCAAAAATTTCTTGTGTTCTAGCAATAACATTTCCATCAGTAAATATATACTTTGAGTCAGGTTTTTTCTGAGGATATATTACTTTTTCAAGGTAGTTCATAAAAACTTCTACTGACCTAGTTTCAACAATTTGAGTCACGAAAGATAATAATAGGGTAAGAGTGAGTGTGACCATTGGTCAAGTCTTTTGTTTCTTAAATATTTAAGTGCCTTTATAATAATGTCATAATCAACTCATAATGTAATGAAAACTGGAGAAATGGTTGATAACTAAAGAATTTTAAGGGGTGGGGCCAAAGCATGCAGATTTTTCCTGCATTTTCACTTAGTAACACCTTACTATGACTGATGGTCTGCTACTACCAAACAGATATTAATGATATGAATATGTGTGTCTTACAGTTAAGTTTAAGCAACCGTTGGCTTTCCACCAAAAAGAAACCCATAGAATTTAGACCTTATCATGGTTTAGTCATACTTCTATCACTATAATTAAATGGATAACTAAAGGTTACATATTGGCTGATGGGAATCCAACTGAGAAGGGCTAGTCCATTGAAAAATGGTTTCTGAACGTTTATCTACCATATCATTTTAGTATAGTTAGAACAGTACGAGAATTATCATAATCCAGAGGTACTTCTATATTCCTGATCAACGGCAATAGCCACTGATAGCCTTGTAGGAGTTGACATAAGGAGTACAACTATGAGCAATCGATCGACCACCACCCGTCTTTGAAAATTGTAAATTCACCATGCTTATAAAACCAAAGCCGCAGTAGAAGTAACATACTTGAAATAAAAATACAACTCTTTTAAATTCACAATCTATATATATAGATAACTCTAAAATTGATACCCCAAGATTGAACAGGTAAAAAAGTAAAGGGCATCCCGCCGGTGTATGACGCATCGATCGGAAACCAAGCCTGAAAATGTCATTGATTTTCACAATGATTTGTTTCACGGGGCTGATAAGGATTTTAACTGTTAAAATAATTAAAGAATAGGAATACGATAAGACAAGGAATGAGCTGCACAACAGCAAAATTCCGGAATAGTCTTTCAGCTGTCGGCGAAAAGTAAGAAGAGATATTTTAGGTCTACGGCAAAGATACACCAAAAATAAGTACTTACCATCATAACGCTCAGCCTGTTCGGCTAATTTAGCTTTATACACATTATCTTCTCTCTCGGACATTGTGGATGACAAATGATTTTTCACTAACTAAATCCAAATCGCCAGGTCACTAATTCACCAAGATGGCCGCGCCCGCCAACCGAATCTAAATTCGATCTTCAATAAACTCCGCCCATGACGTCAGTAATGGCGACTTCCGTTACTTTAGGTGTTACAAGTAGAAAAAAATAATATTTCCGTTATAAATAATATTTTTTGCGATATTAAAAAGTTTTTGGTTAAAAACCTTTTTGCTTTTTAGATACTAGGATCAAATTATGAAAGAATATTAACTGTATAATATTTCAGTTATAAACATACTTTATTTCTACCATCTGGTCCTCTATTAACTTCCAAATGTGGCTGAAGAGTTTCTAGCTCTAAAAGCTACCCCATTTTGGTATTTATGGCCGTGAGTATATGTGTGTATAAATAATATTAATTTTGGCGCTTAGTAGTTGATAACTTAGATAGTCTTAGTAACGACAACTACGAAGGTTCGTCGAATATTACCATGTCTACTACCTAAGTAGGTTGATTTGTTACGGCATTGATGAAATTTCTCTATGTTGATAGGTATCAAAAATGATAAATAAGTTGGAAGGGGTTAGCAGAGATACGCATGCCTATTAATATTAATGTTCTCGATGTGAAGAGTAGATCTCCTGGATTGTCAATATATTATATCTGTATTGTATAAAGGTAAGTATTTAATTTAAAAAAGACGGTGAATGAAGCTGTAGGCAGGTTGCGAGTAATAATCGAAATAATGAGTTCCATATATTGGAGTAAAAACGAGAATACATATTTTTGTGTCATCTCTCCATTACTTTACTACGGCGTAAGTAAAGTATTTAATAAAACTCGCTATCTGCTTTTTGATGTCATAGTTTGACATGTGCAAGCAGGATTTACAACGAGAATGAAATGTATATGTCGCAGGAAAATCGTCAAACTCGTTAACTTATAAGTTTCCTAGGAAACCAGCAACCGTGATAGCCCAGTGGGTAGAACACTTGGTTATCGTGCAAGCGACTAGTGTTCAAATCCTGGGTCGGGCCTACACCAATTTGTCTTTTCTAAAGACATATGTGTGGTTAATTTATCATGGTTGTTAACGGTGAGGGAAAACATCGTGAGGAAACCCACATGGCTGAGTTGTACTTAGTCATGTGACAGTGTATTCGTACAAAAAGGCGATAGGCCTGCCCCCTACGTGAGTACACTGTCCATGTTAAACGTGGGTACTCTGAACACCAGGTGACAAAGTCACGTGATGTTCAGAAGTATTAGTACCTCTGCCAACCCCTTCGGGGATATTCGGCGTGAACGTTTATGTTATGTTATTATGAAACTTGTGAGTTGACGGAAATCCTTCAAACAGCATGCCAATTTACATCTTACCTGACAGTTTTTAGGAAACTTGTAAGTGGGGATCCTTATTCCTTAAGCGGCCAGTACACAATGGCGGACGATGGCCCACTGCTCGCCATCGCCACTGTGTACAGGGGGCAATGGTGCATGATGGCGGACAATTGCCGATCGTGGCGCGCAATGGCGCGCAATGGCGAAGTTGTCGGTTTTTCGGGCACACTTCAAAGGAATCGTGGCGTAGCATGGCCGGTGGTGTTTCCACAATGGGCCATTGTTTAGTTCGTCACCGACCGCTCATAGATACTTATACTTTTTTGGAATATTTTATTGCAAAATGTATTTATAATCACTATGTGACGTAAAAATAACATAAATAGCGCCATAAATAAAATAAATTACATACACAATAATAAATAAATAGCTGCAACCATTATTACTTCGACGTCCGTCGCAAGTGGATTGCCAGGCAGTAATGGGCAATGGGCCATTGTGTGAACACCAACTGATCGTGGCCTACAATTGCCAATTGCGAAGCATGGCCCATCGTCGGCCGTTGTGTACTGGCCGCTTTAAGCGCCCAGTACACAATGGCCAGTGATGGGCCACGCTCCGCAGTGCACAATTGTAGGCCACGATCACTTGGTGTTCACACAATGGCCCATTGCTCATTACTGCCTTGCCTGGCAATCCACTTGCGATGGACGTCGAAGTAATTATGGATGCAGCTATTTATTTATTATTATCTATGTAATTTACTTTATTTATGGCGTATTTATGTTATTTTTACGTCATATAGTGATTATAAATATTTTATGCAATAAAATATTCCAAAAAAGTATAAGTATCTATGAGCGGCCGGTGGTGAACTAAACAATGGCCCACTGTGGATTCCTTTGAAGTGTGCCCGAAAAACCGACAACTTCGCCATTGCGCCCTACGATCGACAATTGTCCGCCATCATGCACCATTGCCCCCTGTACACAGTGGCGATGGCGAGCAGTGGGCCATAGGCTTGGGTAGATCCAGCTCCGAGAGGTGATTCGAATCGCCAGGTTCAGGCTCAGTTCCGGTACTGAATCCTCTTAACCGGGCCGGACCGCTTATCGAATCCGGCTCGGTTAAGAAATTCAGAACTGAATCAAACAACCAAAAAATACCACGCTTACTTCGCGGAACGAAACGATTGCTATACATTTAAAAATAATTTAACTCATATTGTATAATGATTCTGTTTGTGTACAGGCTATGTTCGCTAACACACAAATATTCATATGTAAAAAAATAAATAATATTTAAAAACATCTTATAATTATAACAAAATACATAAATATATACAAATCAGAAAGTTACACAACATAAAACACTATCGTATTTATAATATCACAATAAACACCATTATTTATGAAAAGATTGATAAATCTATTATTTTTTTATTGATAAATTGGCAAACAAAGAACACAAAAGGACAACTCTCTTTTCGTCTCTGTCTCCCGAGTTCAAATTGTATTACATTCTTGTCTCGCTCTCACGTTCAGCAAGCAAATGTAACGGTAATAATCGAACCGATCCTGAACCTGATGCCTGAGCCTGTTGTTCGAAAACAATAGAACCGAGCCGGTGCGGAGCGGCCCGGTTAAGCGAACTCGCACCTGATAAGAAAGAGTGGGGCCAGTTAGGCCAATCAGGCTCACGCAGGGATTCGAATCATTTGAATCCACCGAGCCGGACCTACACACGGCTAGTGGGCCATCGTCGGCCATTGTGTACTGGCCGCTTTATAATCATCTTTAAAACGCCCAGTACACAATGGCCCACGATGGGCCACGCTTCGCAATTGGCAATTGTAGGCCACGATCAATTGGTGTTCACACAATGGCCCATTGCTCATTACTGCCTGGCAATCCATTTGCGACGGACGTCGAAGTAATTATGGCTGCAGCTATTTATTTATTATTATGTATGTAATTTATTTTATTTATGGCGCTATTTATGTTATTATTACGTCATATAGTGAATATAAATACATTTAGCAATAAAATATTCCAAAAAAGTGTAAGTATCTATGAGCGGTCGGTGACGAACTAAACAATGGCCCACTGTGGAAACACCACCGGCCATGCTACGCCACGATTCCTTTGAAGTGTGCCCGAAAAACCGACAACTTCGCCATTGCGCGCCATTGCGCGCCACGATCGGCAATTGTCCGCCATCATGCACCATTGCCCCCTGTACACAGTGGCGATGGCGAGCAGTGGGCCATCGTCCGCCATTGTGTACTGGCCGCTTTACACCGCACTTTTCACGATTCGCGCTATTTCTCACTCGATCACATAACCTAACATTCCAAATTTTTCTGATGAAAAGTAATATTTTCCATAAAAGCCTATTCATTTTTCATATTCCTAACTTTATAGGTATTTCTATTTATCGTACGTGCGCTACCGTGCTATCATTGCATTATCTCTATGGGTGCTAATATTGTTAATTACTACAAATATGACACTGGCGGAAATTTGTAATTTTTTGCTGTTTATATAATATAAAAATATATAACAAAAAAAAAACTTCAGTTTTATTTATTTCAACTCAAGTTTCAATTCGTCGAATCGAAGTTCATAAATTTGAATTAATTCATTAGATTGATTTATTTACACAGGATACATATTCAGTAATATAATAGTGGAGCTAAAAGCTAACTCATAATAGCAGTTATATTTTGCCAAACTTTCTTAAGAACGTTTTAAATGACCTAAACAACATTATAACCTTTGAGTACAATACATGCTGATTTATAAATTTTACTTAATATGAGGTACGCTCAACTAGTAACAGGACCTGCTGGTAGTGGGAAGGTGAGTAATGTAAAATCATTTTTTAATCATTCACTAGCAAAAGCAAAATCGATAAAATTGCTACACTAAAGTCCGCGATAGCATATCTCTATCTCTTACGGTTTACTTACAATAATCACTTTATATTCAAATTAAAGAAATAAAATGAATATGTAAGCTAGCTTAGGCATTCAATTCAGATTAAATTTTACCCTTGATATTATTTCAGCAGATGAATAGTTTTGTTATGTTCTTGTAAGAAGTAGTATGTATGCAATTAAAGTGGTTTTACCCTCTAATTTTGACTTCTGTCTGTTGGTATATCTCTTTAACTAATTTAATTTTACTAATATTAATAAATTTCTTCGCTTAATTCCGCTAAATAATACCTGCAGCCAATAATACCTCAGTCAGACTGCAGGTATTATTTAGCGGAATTAAGCGAAGAAATTTATTAATATTAGTATTGCTATGGATTTCCGCAAAGTAACGCCTGATTCAATCCAATAATTTAATTTTATATACAGTCTCTATTTAACATTAGTTTTTCTAACTTATTACAATATTATATTGAACCATTCATGAATCCAAAACCTAAATCACATTATTTTATAACAAACTAACACCCTTCATTTATTCAAAATATTTGTTATATACTTGTAAAATCTCCATTATTGAAATACGCAACCAAATGGTTATTACCATATAGTATAATTACCAATACCAATATTATACTTATAATTTCTCACACTTTCAGTCAACCTACTGCTCAACCATAGTGAAGCATGCAGGTGACGCAAAGCGCTTGGTCGAGGTAGTGAACCTAGATCCAGCAGCCGAACACTTTGACTATGAGCCTTTGGTGGATATTAGAGAGCTGATACATCTTAATGATGCAATGGAAGATGAGGAATTGCGATTTGGGCCTAATGGAGGACTTGTATTTTGTATTGAGTAAGTACTTACTATTAAAACTAAATATTTATTTTTGTTAAGGGAAATAATATAAATGCAAATTATTGTATGTAGATACTGTGTAGAATGTGACATTGATGTTTGTAATTAACAAAAATAAGGACCACACGCTTCAAACCTGCTACCATTCATGCAATATTAGGCAGTTAACTCTGCTAAAGTGTTTTGCCTTTAATTATATTGTTCTGTTTTCTATGTTTGTTAAATTAAGTTCCATTTTTTTCATTTGGATTGGGTATATATTAGATACAGCAGCAGTATCAAAAAATGCACTGTTTACATATATTTCTGCTATGTAAATGAATACACACAATTAATATTTATTCACACAAGCCTTTTATTTATGTTATACCAACTGCGGTTTACTTGTGTTTTACCATGTGAAGCAATGCAAAATTGTGCAGGTGGAAGAATATACATTTTTTGGATACTTATAATTTAAATCAATAAGAAATGCACAAGACCCTTTTTTATAAAAATTATGCTTAATGTTTAATCAAGAAAAAACTTATTTATGCATGCTATCATGCATTGAAATTGAAACATATTATGTTGTTTGTGTCAAGATCTCTGAGAGACATAATAATACAAAAACTAGTAAGGTAAATTCATTAAGATCAAATCAACCTATACTCCTAAACAAGTGTTTATTTTATTTTTTTATTCCTTCAGAACTCTCCTAGAAAACACAGATTGGCTGGAAGAGCAGCTGGGAGATGTAGACGACGACTATATCCTATTTGACTGTCCAGGCCAGATTGAGCTGTACACCCATTTACCTGTCATGAGGAAATTAGTTGATCTGCTGCAGAAGTGGAACTTCAGGATATGTGTGGTCTTCATGGTCGATTCACAGTTTATGATCGATGGGGCTAAGTTTCTTTCAGGTTTGTTATTTAACAATTCCGTATGCAACATTTTTTTTGTATTTATTAAGTATTTTTATTTCATAGCAAACACAAAAATAAAAGTATAATTTGAATATTTTTCATTAAAAATGACTAATTATAAAGTTGTGAGTTTTTAAAGATTGTTCAATATTTTCTCTTCATGACGTCATCGATCACAAAAATCACGTAGCGACATGCAAATGAAGCGAAAAATTAAATAAAAATGTTGCTGATTTCAAAACGTTTAAGGAATTGATGATCTCAAATGAATATTACGATATTATATTAAATAAACCTATGATTTTCGATATTTTATTAATAAACTGCAAAATCGAATGTCTTTGAAATGACATTGAATGTAAAACACCGTTACAGTTTTTTGATAAAATAAAGGTCATCATCATCATAGCTTTATTTGATTTAATTTTAAGAAAATATTGTTTAATACCTCCAAATGGTTTTGTAATAAGCTCACTTTTGTAAAACTTTGCATACCGAATTATGACAAAGCCACCAAATATTTTAAGATTTTTTTTTAATGAAGTAGTCCAGCATTTCTTTACCTTTAATTCCGTTTCATTTTTAACCCTAGAAGTACAAGGACCTCCTTAGTAAAAAAACTTTTAAGACCTTGTACCTCCAAATGAGAACATAGAATGGTAGTCACTATACATACACTTACAGACCCCAAGAGTCTGTCGACTACTGGTAGGCAGAGCTGCGAAATCAGTACCTTTGAGATAATTTTACGAATGGAGAAAAATGTAGAAATGCTATGTAATTAACCTGTGACTTCCCGAGCACTAGCGAAAGACAAGTACCGTCAAAACCCGGGAACATTAGAATTATTTGTAAAATAAAAACGTAATTTAACTCTTAAAATAAAAGAAATAAGGCGTTGATTCGAACACGGTAAGCTGGACATCGGCGGCTCCACGGGGAGGCATCGGGGTTCGACGGTACTTTTGCTTCTGGCTACTCTGGGAGCCGGCGAGATGTGAAAGGTTAAGAAGCATTATCGATTTTTTTTTAACCACATCGCTCAACAGTTATTTAAAGGCCCATACACTTTTTCATCTCGTACAACACCCTCAAATCGTAGCCCATTGAAGGATTTACAGACGAAATAATCATTTGATTTGGCATACCTGGCAAACTGGTTTCAAACTTAAAATTATTGGTGTACCTTCCATATCCGTAACAAATAACTATGAAGTCAACCATGCTATGTTCGAAAATGATTAATTACAAGCTTTTCGGACTAAAGTTGTGACTAAAGTATCTGTATGAATGTGTAACAAGTAGTATTATATGTTTTCAGGTACTATGGCGGCGCTTAGTGTAATGGTGAATTTAGAACTACCTCACGTGAATATTTTAACTAAAATGGATCTACTTAGTAAAACAGCCAGAAAACAGTTAGATAAGTAAGTAATTTGATCTATTTTCGAATAAGTAAAATCATGTTTAGATAACGGTGAGGGACAACATCGCGGGAAACCCACATGGCTGAGTTGTACTTAGTCATGTGACAGTGTATTCGTACAAAACGGCGATAGGCCTGCCCCCTATCACGTGAGTACACTGTCCATGCAAAACGTGGGTACTCTGAACACCAGGTGACAAAGTCACGTGATGTTCAGAAGTATTAGTACCTCTGCCAACACCTTCGGGGATATTCGTCGTGAACGTTTATGTTTATGTTATGTTATGTTTAGATAAATACTATAATTGTACTACAGTGAAGTGTCGACTTGGATAGCACTACCCCATTTCTTTCCGCAGGTATTCGTAAGAAAGGACTTTAGGGTATCCGGGCTTTTAAGTCGTTTTTGGGCGATGTGGTCGGAGACTCATCACCAACAACTTTTATTATGCTATATTAGCCCCTAAGCTTCCAAAACTAGTTAAAAAAAAACTTATTCTGAAGAACTATTACCCCTTCTAGGGATTTATAACAATGAGTAAATGTATGTATGTACCAATCCGCACTAAGCTAGCCGCTGCTGCAGCTTCCCATGTATACTCATTTAAATTATCCTTTGTGCCAGTTACAGATAAATACGAGTATCATTATTACTAGCATCAGCAAACGTGAATTCAGTTACTCATTTCAATTTATGTTCGTTACAGCTACCTCGATCCAGATCCCCAAATATTAATATCAGACATGCGGAATGGCAAATCAAAATGGCACGAAAAATACACAAAATTAACTGAAGCGATAGGAGAAGTCATAGAAAACTTTAGTTTAGTTAGATTTTATCCGCTCAATATTAAAGATGAAGAGAGCATAGACAATATACTGTTGACCATAGACAATGTGATACAATATGGTGAAGATGCTGATGTTAAAGTTAGGGACTTTGATGAACCTGATGATGATGATGATAAGGCTTTTTGTGGTGATTAAAGTTTTGGTACTAAATAGTATTTTTTGTTTCATTCAAGCATTATCATTAGGGTTGTCTTTAAACACTCAAATTACCGCTAGTCAGCTAGTTGAGTAAGATAAGTCTAAGAATCTCACAAGTTAGCCTAAGAATTAGCAAGTGAAAACTATAGAATAGCAATGGAAATCACTTCGTGCCGCAAATTCTTGGTTTGTGGAGAATAACTTTAATAACTGCTTTTTGTTTATGTCCGAGAGGTAATGTAAATGTTTTTGGGGCGCGCCTTTCCCCATTAGGAATGATTGGGGTCGATTGACAACATTCCAAATAAACGCTCATTAAAATCTTTTCAGCTTTCTGAAAATATACACCAGTTTCTTCACCCTAGGTGCCAGATTAGCGTTTATTGTCTGATTTGATCCATACACTAAAAAATCTTAGACAAGAGCTGAAATTCGGGAGGTCAGCGTGGCAGTAAATGTGGTGTGGCAGAAAGGGTTGTGTTCTGGTTGATTATAGACAAAGTAGGTTTTCAGCCAACCAAGCTGACACTATATTGAATCTACACTGGGCGTGACTATACGTCAACACTATGCCAGCCCAGCTAGTACGAGTGGTGTTTAAACTAGTTATCGCGTGGGATAAAGCAGCCATCTCTTACTTAGAATCGTATACTGCCATCTCATTCTAACCGTTATCGTATCGATATAATAGCGCTCGTACTAGCCGGGCTGGTATCACATGAGAAGAATGTAATCAGCACTTCGATCATATATACCAAAGATACACCATCAAAGCACGAAAAACGGCCCGGCCAAACTGTGATTTTTTATATGATAAGCACTGTTTTACTGACAGTCGCGTGCTGGATCTTGCAATAAATAATAGGTCTTAAGAAAATGCAGTAAGGTTGATAATTGTAGAAAAATAAATATTTAACTGTCAAACAGTCTTGTCATTTTTGCGGTCCACTTTTGTGCGTTGAATTTGTATGGAGTGCGGCATCTTTGGTTTATACTTCAAAAGAATAAGTTATCTCACTATTTTGCAATTATGCAGTGATGTTTATTATGGATATACAGGGTGTCCAGTAAATAAACGTCCAACCGTTAACCACCAATAGAGGACCCTGTGAAGTGCCCGGAAATGCAATTTTTTTTATTATATTAAACCTGGTTTAGAAATAAGCCAGGTTTAAGTTGTTTTTTATTTTTTTTAATTCCTTTGGGCTATTTTGTTATGGTAAGAGGGCAAAAATAGGGATATCGGCGTATTTTTTTTATTAGACTCCTAATGAAGCAAAGAACAGCTTGGTTAGCAAAAATTGAGGATATCTAAAGCACAAAAATAAAAAAAAACGGTTTGAACCCAAAAAAAATATTTCAAAACTTTTGATACGCAACTTTAAGTGTTAATGTTTTAAAAAAATGTAAGTACGATTAGCTGCCCATTATTTAAAAAACTTGCTCATTAATCTGGGATTCCAAAATGGTATAAAACATCTTTAAAGCTGTGTTTAAAAAAAAGTTATTTTAGTTTTTGCAACCAGTGGTAAAATTCGTCATGTTTTTGTTTGTTACTGAATGCATACAAAGTAAGCGGCATTGGTCATCTGAGATACACAAAACATTTACCTGCATTGTGAAGTGTAGTGGGGGCAAGGGAACCCACACCACGCCATCCATCGTGCTCAGATTTTTTTGTTAGTGTGCTCTATTCTTCGGTTTCGTTCACACCCGCTCGCTAATCCCAAACTTTTGAAATCTACAACGACCTTACGCTGCGACTCTGGACTTTTGTTTACCTGTTACTACTTGTTATTCTTGTTACGACGACCGAGGCTTGACTACGGACTTTTTGTTTTCTACTGTGTTTTATTATTGTTTCAATAATGCCACGATACGTGTACACGCCTCAAGAGTATGCGGATATGCATTTTATCTATGGTGTATGTGAAGGAAATGGTCGTGCAGCTGCTCGGCTTTATCATGAAAGATATCCGGATCGACGGGCTCCTGACTACAGAGTGATTTCTGGAACCCATCAAGGTAAGGGATAGGCGTTTATCATTTTCTTTATCCCAATTTACAAGTGTTGCAAATAGTCCGTTCGCCGCCGATCCTATTATTCTACCCTTATCTTGTTATCTTTGCGCATACCCTATAACATAACTTAAGAATGCCTACATGTTTGCAGAGTATTTATTTATTTTATTTTATTTAGGATCGTAACAGTTACATACTTATGAGACTAATTACATTTGATTCAAATTAACCTAGAGATCCATAAAAGAGTTATTTAAGAGTTGTTATGTTTTATTTAACGTACAACTTTTAACATGATGAATTTTGGTAGGTAGGTAGGTAAGGAGGGAGTAGTGTTGTGATGTGGTCCTTAAATTATTTATTTGTTTTAGGAGTCGGCGGAGCGGGCGAAGGACGACCTCGTGTGTATGAGGACAACATTGTCATTGAGGAGGTGTTAGCAGATCCTTCAACTTCAGTTCGAGTTATCCAACGGAGGACTGGGATACCCAAATCCACTGCTCACAACATTTTGAAGAGACACGCCTACTACCCCTATCACGTGCAGCGGGTCCAAACGCTATTGCAGAGGGATCACTACCCTCGGGTAATTTTTTGTCAGCAAATGCTGCGCCGTATGAGGGCTGATCCAGACTTTTTTAAAAGCATTTTATGGAGCGACGAATCCACATGCAGGAGAGATGGTTACCTTAACATGCATAATTTGCATGGATGGCAATTAGAAAACCCTCACCTTATCCGCGAGGATCATGCCCAGCAGCAATTTAAAATAAATTATTGATCTGGAATCATTAACGGTCAAATTGTTGGACCCTTCGAGCTACCTCCCGTAATGAACGCCGACAATTATTTGATTTTCCTAAGGGAAAATTTGCCTGAATTGTTAGCGGAGGACCACTTGCAAATCCACCAGCCAATGTGGTTCCAAAATGATGGGTGCCCGGCACATTACGCTTTAAGAGTAAGGCAATATTTAAACGAAGAGTTTCCAGAGCGCTGGATAGGCCGATTAGGTCCTATTTTGTGGCCGCCAAGATCGCCAGATCTAAATCCCCTGGATTTTTTTTATTGGGGCTACTTAAAAGAGAGGGTATACAAAAATCCCATTCGAACTATTGAGGAGCTAAGGCAACGAGTTACAGAGGCAGCTGCGTACATAAGTGGGACTAGGCATGCGCGACGAATAGAAAGAAATTTTATTAAAAGATGTAGAATGTGCATACGAGTTGGAGGAGGCCACTTCCAACAATGGATGAAAAAAATAAATATTGATGAAATTTAATATCTCTTTTTATTTACATTCCATAATAATAAGCAGTAGTTAGTACACAGTAGGCATTTATCTAGTAATACCTGGATGTCGGGTTAACTAAAAATTTTCCGCACCAAAAGTGATATAAAACACATTTTTTTTTCTTTGTTAATTTTGTACGCGACCCTTTTTCCCATGTATGACTAGTTCAATGACGGTAGGTAATCAACCCGCAGTGCAGGGTATAAGGTGCCCACCACTTTTACTCACAATCATGAGTTTAATGTATGCAGCCGGTAGAAACAAAAACATAGCGAATTTTACCACTGGTTGCAAAAACTAAAATAACTTTTTTTTAAACATAGCTTTAAAGATGTTTTATACCATTTTGGAATCCCAGATTAATGAGCAAGTTTTTAAAATAATGGGCAGCTAATCGTACATACATTTTTTTTAAAACATTAACACTTAAAGTTGCGTATCAAAAGTTTTGAAATATTTTTTTTGGGTTCAAACCGTTTTTTTTTATTTTTGTGCTTTAGATATCCTCAATTTTTGCTAACCAAGCTGTTCTTTGCTTCATTAGGAGTCTAATAAAAAAAAATTATGCCGATATCCCTATTTTTGCCCTCTTACCATAATAAAATAGCCCAAAGGAATTTAAAAAAATAAAAAACAACTTAAACCTGGCTTATTTCTAAACCAGGTTTAATATAATAAAAAAATGCATTTCCGGGCACTTCACAGGGTCCTTTAACGGTTGGACGTTTATTTACTGGACACCCTGTATAAAGGAAATAGAATTAGCCACAGCATGCTGCCCTGATGAACACCTAGTGTGTCCGTCGACGTCATACTTTTTGTTGACATAAAACTTTTAGTTTAGATATTGGTAATGCCACTAGCCGCACTAATAAAACTACCTCAATGTGAACCGGCACAGTACACCGTGTAATGAACGAGTGGACTGTATTGTGTCGGTGGCGACTGAGAACTAGCAAAGGAAAATATTCATAAATTTTTGTTAAATATTAATCATTTCTTTTTTTTAAAACCTTCCCTTGACATGCCTTAGTCAGTTTTTTTTATCTAAAGGTCCTATCACAAACTATATCGAGATGGGTCCTATCACAAACTATTTCGAGATGGGTCCTATCACAAATTATATCGAGATGTGTCCTCCTATACTATACCAACCAATATGTTGACAATTAAGAATATTGGTGAGTCACACTTACTGTGACAATACATTGAAATTTTAGGAATTACCCATCTCTAAACTAAATGTTTTACGATCGCACCGATAAAAAGTATGACTTGAAGCGGGCAGCCTTAAAAGGATATGTAGATAGGAGCTGGTTTCACCTTCTATTACAACCCACAGGGAAGGGTTTGATGAGCTCTTGAAAAGGGCTAGCTACATATTGCGACTTTGTAGTGCTTCCATATTGCTAATTTTCCATTTTAGCATCGATGTAGTATCAGACGCCTTTGTTAAGCCCAATTCATGTGAGTTTTTTTCCTTAATCCAATCCAATAACAAACCTTAACGGATTGGCTGAGAATGTTCTAATTCTGAAGAGCTGCCAAGTGAATTAATCGAATCAAACTGCCACAGTGATGATAACCGAGTCTCTTTCATCTTCTTACACAAACTTGCTTTAAAATTATGAATAGATTCATTGAATTTTTGAGCGAATTACTGTCTGTGTCACCGTCGTAGGGCTATTGTCTCGTAAGGAGCCGAGTCACCAGTCTTAAGTTGTAACGGCTGAGCATTAGCTATATAAGACTAGGTTAAGTTGGTTGGACGCCTGAATCTATCATCTAAGATATTTAGGTAATGCTCGTTTAGTAATGAACTCGATTGATTCCCTTTTCAAACCCTGTTGTATTAGATTAGGTTTGCCGAGTAGTGCCGGCTTAGAATGTCACTACTACTTTCTTCCCACGGATGTCGTAAGAGGCGGTATTAGGATGTTTTATGCGGTTTAAGGACGATGCGGTTGGAGACCCATCACCAAGGATACTTTATTTACCATCTTGTCCCCTACTGTCGACTACTTGTCGACTTCCAAATGTGGCTGAGGAGTTTCTAGTTCAAAAGCTCTGGCTGCCCCTTTTTGGGATTTATGGCCGTGAGAATATGTATGTATGTTATATTTGTATTAGACCACTAATGCTATGTAAACCACAGCACTTAAATTAAAGGTACAGGTGGATTTGGGAAAGGGTTTTTAGTTCAAAAACAAATAAACACAGATTCCATTACAACTCAGTTAATATATTTTTGAAGTAATAATAAAACTTCAAATCAAGAGTATTTTTCGCAATCTCGTTAAATAACAACGTTAACACACAAAACATTTTACCGACAAAACGATATTGAGATAAAAAAAATATTAGCTACAATTTAAAACATCCTTTTTAAACAATACAAACTTATTATATACTAGTGGATCGTCCCAGCTTCGCACGGGTAGCGTTGTTTTTTTAAATATCTGAGGTTTCTTTCTTCAGTCCCTGCTTAAGCATTGTGAAATTCAGCGCAATGTTTTCAATATATTTAATTTATAGCACTCCCTAAACAGTGTAGTTTGGTGATTTTGAATGCGCTTTAATGAACGGTTCAGTATTTCCATTAAATAGCAAATTTTAGAATAAAACGCTATGAAATATATATAACAATCTGAAAAATAAATCATTACGTGATGTAGGATGCAACTACTGGCGCCACCTAATATGTTATATATAAATTAATAAAGATTTGGTTTTTGGTCACGGGCGCGATGGCTTTTTTTATGTATAATTTCGGTGTTTGTCTACCGATTTCTATGATTCTTTTTTTATTGAATAGGTAATAATGTTACCTTTTTTAAATTAGGGATAAGTGAGAGGTTTACAAACGTAAGAGTAAACAAATATAATCAGAATGTTCCGAACTGCTAAGCTATCAGGAATTACACGTGTTATTGTGAGTCAACCGTAAAAGATAGACATAAACTGTTGGGGATTTTTTTTTAGATAATTTTATGCAGAATTTTTCCGTCATACATGATTTCTATGTAAGTTTAACCATTAAGGCTGCACACGCGAAAGAAGCTTAAAAAATGGAGTAACTTCTCCCGTTTTCCCAAAATTTCCCAAAATTCCCCTTTACTACTCTGCTGGAAAGTATACAAAAACCTGCGCGGGAGTATGAAGAATAATTGTACCAACTTTCGTTAGAATCCGTCGAGTAGTTTTTGTTTCCATAAGGAACATACAAACCGACAGACAGACAGACAGACAGACAGACAAAAATTTTACTGATTGCATTTTTGGCATCAGTATCGATCCCTAATCATCACCTGATAGTTATTTTGAAAATATATTTCATGTACAGAATTGACCTCTCTACAGATTTATTATAAGTATAGATAACCGAACATAATTAAATGTAATAATGAGCATATGATGTCTTAGCTTTAATTTGTTAGGTAATAAGAAATGAGTGTTACTTTACTAATAACAGTGTGACTATCACTGCTGTGATTGGGACAGCTCTTATGGCCCATAATTGGGACAAAGAGCGCAACAGATATCTTCCTACTTCTAAATTTGTCCAGCGAACATATTAACACTAAGATAAATCACAAGAAAATATAGAATACAAAATATAATATGTAAATTATACATTTTTCAAGTGTATTTCTCTATCCTTACAAGAAGCATCAAAAATGCTGAAATATATTTACACGCCAACATGCCATGTTCTATTGTTCATTGGTCTATTGTAAACGATGAGCGTAAGTATTAAGGTCAATTTTTTATTGATGACTTGTAAATTTATAGACCTCACTAAGCAGGAAGATTTGGAACAATCCACATAAATTTCAATGGCTTTAACTGAATCACTGTTAAAACAATCTGCAGTCTTAATTAATACAATACAATTCTACTAGGTAATTGTTTATTGCTTAATTTTATTTCTCATGTATTCATTGTATGAATGAACCGTTCGTTACTTTAACGTAGATAACCCTAATTGAACTACTACTAAATCATTCATTCAACTATTATCCTAGATCCTTAATTACTCATTCAGTCATTTGATTCATTCACAACTTTTGATACTAATGGATACGTAATACTATATTTTACCGAAGCCCATGATTGTAATTGTAAAGAAATATTGTATATATTAATCTGTACTTAAAATATGCTAATACATAATGCAATAGCAATAAATGGAACATTAGAGTTTATTGATAATTTGGAGTTTTATATATCTTTTTTATTTGTCTTGTTTATTCTATAATTCTAAGGCAGTTGTGTTGTGACAGCATATTGAATTAGTACGCTACATATTGGATAAGGCATCATTTTTATTATTTTCTAAGATTTTGTAGGATTTTTATTTTCACAATTTTTCAAATGATATGTATTCAGTGGCGGATTTGCCCTAAGGCCCAGTAGGCCCGGGCCTAGGGCGGCCAGGTATTAAGGGCGGCAAATCGTGCCAAGATAAATCACTCGTGATAACAAGATTAACAAGAAAGAAGGAACTCAAATGCAAAGTATCGTAATATGTAAAAGGATTGCGTACCGTAGGATTGAAATTTTCCTAAATTACAATTTTTACGTATCAAAAGTATAAATAATTTCGTACATCGTATCGTAGGTACATATAAAATAGTGTTACGTACCGGGTTCTTAATTTGATAAATACCAGTCACACTTTCGTGCAATAAGGTGTAATTATATTTATTGACCAATAACGCACTTTACACAACACAACAAACACTATCGATAATTAACTATCGATACTCGCACTAATTAACAACACTAATTTACTCCGTTATAGTAACACTGTCCACACCGTTAAGCTTATTTCCGTAATCCGTATATCACTGCACTGTCGTATTTAATTTCTTCGCTCTAGTATTTCGCTTGTTCTCGCTTTAGTTCTTCGCACTCGAATAACTCCGTAGCACGCGTCGCTCTTTATATATGCCAAATCTCAAATACGCGAATATTACAGAAAGTTCTAGTACCACATTCTCGAAAAGTCGATATTCGAGAAACATCTAGTAATTCCTTTACTTATTAGAATACTAGTAACGCCATCTGTTATCTAGTAGTGGCAAATCCTATCTCCTACTTGCGAACAGATGTCGTAACATTACCCCCTCCTTACATTAATACTCGTCCCGAGTATTATTGCTTCCATGGTACTTCGCAAGTCGATCGATGTGAACTATTTTCCAAGCCCCTCTAGGTTGGCGTTGAATTCTGTACGTTACATCGTTTATTCTAGTGACCACCTTGTACGGTCCTTCCCACCTATTTTGTAACTTAGGGGACTTCCCTTTCTGGCGAGTTGGATTGTGTAACCAGACGAGCATACCCTCTTCGAAACGCGGCGTGTTAGCTTTACGGTCATATCTGGTTTTCATCTTTTCACTAGCATGTAAACCATTTTCACGCACTAGGGAATGTACATCTTGCATTCTTTCCCTCAAATCGCTTACATATTCAGTTACACTCTGCGGCTCATCTGGTGACCCTCCTGTCAACAAATCTACAGGCAATCGTAGCTCTCTTCCGAAATTGACGAAAGCAGGTGTTTCCTTCGAGCTTTCGTGAACAGCTGACCGGTAAGACAGTAAAAATAATGGAATGTGTTTGTCCCAGTCCTTCTGATGTTTTTCAACCATCTTCGCCAACTGTCTCTCCAGTGTTTGGTTGAACCTCTCCACCATTCCATCTGACTGAGGATGATATGGCGTCGTCCTGGTTTTATGCATTCCAAGTAGTTTGCACACCTCTTGAAATACTTGTGACTCAAAATTTCTTCCCTGGTCAGAGTGTATCTCCAGGGGCACGCCAAATCGACAGATCACTTCCTCAACCAGTTTTGTAGCCACAGTTATTGCTTCTTGATTGGGTATGGCAAACACTTCAGGCCACTTAGTGAAGTAATCCATCACCACCATGAAATATTTATTTCCGGACTCTGATTGTGGAAACGGTCCAGCCACATCAACGGCAATCCTCTCCCAGGGAGCTCCCACATTGTACAACCGTAATCCCCCTCTACTCCGGGTCTGCGGACCTTTCACCGCGGCACACGTTGTACATTTCCGGCACCAGTCCTGTACGTCGTCCCTACAATGAAGCCAGTAAAACTTCGCACGAACCTTCTGCAACGTACGATTTACCCCAAGATGCCCGCCCGAAACACCGTCATGTGTTTCCCGCAGTACATCTTTAACCTTGGCTCTGGGCACGACCAATTGTAGGTGCTCTTCTTTACCGTTGGGTTTCTCCCACCTCCGGTACAGTAGACCATTGATCAGAACCAGGCTGTTCCATTGCGCCCAGTAAGCTTTCGTACTCACTCCTGTGGACGCTACTTCACTCCAAGCCGGTTGATCGTGTTTTTCCTTCTTCCATTTCATGATGGGTCTGAGGTTCTCATCTTCTTCTTGGGCCTTCTGCATAGCTTCTGTTTCCCATCCATCCAATGGACAAATTCGAGTCACTTTCACGACCTCCTCCTTCGACTCTTGCTTCCTACAATGTTTACAGTCTTCCGGACACGGTCTACGTGAAAGCGCGTCTGCATTGCCATGAGATTTACCACTACGGTGCTCGATAGAAAAGTCATACTCTTGTAGCTGTTCGATCCATCGAGCTACCTGTCCTTCCGGGTTTTTGAACTGGAGAAGCCATTTCAGTGCAGCATGATCAGTTCGAAGCTTGAACGGTCTCCCAATCAAATACTTGTAAAAATGCTGTAAGGTCTTCACTACAGCTAGAAGTTCCTTTCTCGTGACGCAGTAGTTTCTTTCCGCTTTAGATAGAGACTTGCTGAAATATCCGATCACAACTTCCTTGTCACCTTGGATCTGTGATAACACTCCACCAATAGCCATATTACTAGCATCGCTGTCAACGATGTACTGTCCCTCTGGCTGTGGATATCCAAGGATAGGTGTCTCGCAAAGCCTCTTCTTCAGCTCATTGAAAGATAACTCGCATTCGTCATCCCAAGAGAAGGTTTTCTTATCTTCAGTCAACCGATGCAATGGTTTGGCGATCTCAGAAAACCCTTTTACAAAACGTCGATAGTACGAGCAAAGGCCGAGAAAAGCTCGCACGTCCGTTTTGTCCTTTGGCGTCGGCCATTTCTGCACAGCTTCCACCTTTTCCGGATCCGTCTGAATTCCTTCTCGGCTGATTACGTGTCCTAAATAGTTCACTGAAGTTCTAAACAGCCGGCACTTCTTCGGATTCAGTTTCAGGTTGGCTCCACGAATTTTCTGAAAGACTTGTTCCAGGTTCTTGAGATGGTCTTGGAAGCTTTTGCCTATTATGACCACGTCGTCGAGGTACACCAGGCAAGCCTCGCCAACCAATCCCGCCAACGCACACTCCATAAGCCTTTCAAAAGTAGCTGGCGCGTTGCAGAGACCGAAAGGCATGACGTTAAACTGCCACAAACCCTTTCCAGTTGAAAACGCAGTCTTCTCTTTATCAGTCGGATGTATTTCCACCTGCCAGTAGCCTGACTTGCAGTCCAGGGTTGAAAACCACTTCATGCCACTCAAAGTATCCAGAGTGTCATCTATTCTTGGCAAAGGATAGCTGTCCTTCTTTGTCACGTTGTTCAGTTGCCTGTAGTCAACACAAAACCGTGTGCTTCCATCTTTCTTCTTAACAAGAACCACTGGAGAACACCACGGACTGGAGGACGGACTAATGACCTTCTTCTTTTTCATGTCTTCGAGCAATTCTTCAACTTCTTTCTCCTTAGCGATTGGGATTCTCCTTGCTCTCTGTCTAATAGGTCTTTCGTCCCCTGTATCAATTCTGTGTTGCACTAAAGATGTTCTGCCTAAGTCCCCTTCTGCATTTGAGAAGATGTCAGCATATTTCACCAGCAACTGTTTAACCTTGATCCTCTCCAAGTAAGATAAGTCATCCTGGATCTCACTTAACAAGTCAGTTACAGTTGAATTATCGACTTTCACTTTGACTTTCCCATTTGGAGAATGACAGCTCCTCATCCAGACTACTTCTTCACACTGACCAACTACTTCACCCCGCTTAAGCTGTACATCTTCTTGGTCAAGGTTGACTACCTTCACTATTGCCGTCTTGTTGCTTGTAACCAAAGTTCTTGCTGTCAGAAATTTCCTTGGCCCGTTCTTCCCTGTCTCTTCAATCAACACACAACGATGCCTCTTCTTCTCGCTGTCTACAGGTAACATCACCGGAACCAACTTCTGAGAACGCGCAGGAATATTGATGGTTTTCAAGCATGTCACTTCACCGACGGGACCACCCAGTATAAAGATTTCTTCCTGGCCACACTTGAAAATTCCTCTCGTTATGTCAATCCGGCAGTTATATTTCTTCATAAAGTCCAGTCCTAGTATGCATTCATCCATTATCTCAGCCACAATGACTTGATGAGTATACGACGTCTCGCCAACCATCATCCTGACTGAGAGTTCACCAAGGACAGGTATTCGCTGGCCAGAGGCGGAGAGTAGCCGACACTTAGTATCTCTGCTATACTTGATATTCGCTGCTTTCACCAGTGCCGGATTGATCACCGTTCTAGACGCTCCAGTATCAAGGGTCATCTTACAGTCTTGATCATTGACACAGCCCAATATCACCAAACTGTTCCCGTTACAGGCTTGTGAGATGGTCATTGTCAGGGCTTTCTCCTCTCCAACCAGCACCTGCCCCCCGGTCCTGGCTAATGCTCGTTTCCCTGGACGTTTGCGGCAGAAGCCTCTGCCTGCCTCTTTTCTTCCTTCCTCAGCGGGCAACTTAATCTCAAATGGCCCCTTTTCCCGCAGCCATAACAAATCGGTCCAGTACTCCTTCCGACGGGTGCTTTAATGACCTTGACGTCCTCATTTGCTTCCGCAATCTCACGAAGTCGATGAGTTTGGCGCGTATCCTGGCGGCAAGCTTCAACTTCTAGAGCGTTCGCCAAGGCATCCTTGAGAGACGTGTGGTGTTGAAGTCTCACCGCTGTTCTCACTTCGATATCTCTGATGCCGTCGACGAATGCTTGCACCAGGTTCATTTCCACCGTCTTCGGATCTACACTGGGATAGGCCTTGCGGACGAGCTTCTCGATTTCAAGGGCCCACTGCTGAAGTCCCTCTCCAGAACGCTGGACCCTATCACGCAGCTGAGCGCGGAACACGTGCTCCAGGTGTCGCTCTCCATAGCGAGACTCCAACGCATCCAGCAGGTCCTTGAAACCACCACTCGGAGTCGGCAGCGCCTCTATTACTGACAGTGCTTGACCTCGGAGCGCCACCGTCAGTGCAGTCAAACACTGTTCATCAGTCCAACCATTGGCAGCCGCAACAGTCTGGAACTGATGTCTATACGCCGACCAGGATGTTGTTCCGTCGTAGGGAGGAACCTTCACACGAGGACCATGGACAGCTACTACATTCTCACCGGAGACAACCTTGACCGGTCGTGATTCAAGCTGCAGAACCCTTTTCTCCATTCCGCGGAAGTCGGTCTTCATGTCATCGATATCTTTCTCAATAGTGGTTACCTGCTCCTTCATCTGCTCTACGTCTTTTTCCACAGTAACCACCCGACCACTGACTTCATTGACCGCAGTGAGAACTTGTGAGAACTTAGTTTGCTGTTCCTCGCGCAACTCACGAACTTCTTGTTTCACAACACCCTGTACCTCCGAATGTATGTTTTTTTTAACATCCTGTACCTCCGAATGTATGTTTTTCACAACATCCTGTATGCTTTGTTGTGCTTCACGCATGCTTTGAAACATTTCAACTATCATCGTCAAGTCAGTATTAGTTGCGGCCGCCGGCGCCGTTGATGTAGACGGCGCGTTAGTCACCGCGGACGTCTCCTCTGGAATGTCACTCCGAGGGTTCGTGACCGATGACCTCATTTCCGACAGCTGTTCACCCTCTGCGGCTTTCTGAGCGCGTGTCTTCACACCCTCTCTTCCGTCTTCCTTCGGCATAACTGGCATCTTCAAATCCCACTTCTGACACCAATTGTTACGTACCGGGTTCTTAATTTGATAAA
The DNA here is from genome assembly GCA_963576735.1 of Bedellia somnulentella. Classification (NCBI taxonomy): domain Eukaryota; kingdom Metazoa; phylum Arthropoda; class Insecta; order Lepidoptera; family Bedelliidae; genus Bedellia; species Bedellia somnulentella. The sequence continues at coordinate 2,533,169 of OY755190.1, forward strand.
TACCAGTCACACTTTCGTGCAATAAGGTGTAATTATATTTATTGACCAATAACGCACTTTACACAACACAACAAACACTATCGATAATTAACTATCGATACTCGCACTAATTAACAACACTAATTTACTCCGTTATAGTAACACTGTCCACACCGTTAAGCTTATTTCCGTAATCCGTATATCACTGCACTGTCGTATTTAATTTCTTCGCTCTAGTATTTCGCTTGTTCTCGCTTTAGTTCTTCGCACTCGAATAACTCCGTAGCACGCGTCGCTCTTTATATATGCCAAATCTCAAATACGCGAATATTACAGAAAGTTCTAGTACCACATTCTCGAAAAGTCGATATTCGAGAAACATCTAGTAATTCCTTTACTTATTAGAATACTAGTAACGCCATCTGTTATCTAGTAGTGGCAAATCCTATCTCCTACTTGCGAACAGATGTCGTAACAATAGTTTGTACTTTAGTTTAAGTAAGTAAAGTGTTCTAGGAAGTATAGGTATCGATTGTTATTCTCGTGTGTACGGCGTGTAGTCAAGTCCTACCATTCCTATCCTACCATTGAACCAACACTCGACGTTCCAAGTAGTAGCATTGAACCAACACTTGACGTTCCAAGTAGCTTCAACTGATGATTCTGCAGTGGTTTCAAGTGAAATCATTTGGTCGATGTGGCAAGTATATCAAAAGAACAAGCCGAAGATGTCCGACTAGTACCAGGAGTGGGAGTGCAGCCCAGTTCTCCGGACAAGGAGCTCAACGAAATCAGCGACGATCCAGCTAAATGGACAATCGACGAGTTCACGCGTGATCACATTTGTAAGAATGGAGCCAATCAAAACATTCAAAAGATTTTCCTGAGAGTGAGCGCATTTGCAAAGATAAAGTGCGACAGTTGCCGAGACATTTATTCGAACGTCAGCTTCTAAATGGCGAAAAAGTTCCGCGAAAGTGGCTTATTTATTCCAAAAGTACTGGATGTGTTTATTGTGGTCCTTGTCTACTTTTTAATGGCGGGGAGAGTCCGTTCGACAAAAAAGAAGGTTTCAATGACTGGAAAAATTCATATCATCGAGTTTCAACTCATGAGAATTCGCCTACTCAGAAATTATCTGTTCTGTAAATGAAAGAACGAAGTAACGTGTTAGGTGGCATCGACCGCGCATTGACAATGCAATTAGATGAAGAAATAAATTACTGGAAAAACATTCTGAAAAGAGTAGTTGCATGTGTAATAGCGCTTGCATCACGTGGTTTGCCTTTCAGAGGACACGACGAAAAATTTGGATCCATCCACAATAGAAATTATTCGATGTCCTTAGAGCTTATCGCTGAATTCGATCCGTTCTTAGCCAAACACATTACACGTTATGGAAATCCAGGCTCAGGATTTACGAGTTATCTTCAACAACGTGCGAAGAATTTATTCGACTTATGGGACACAAAGTTTTGAAGACAATTGTAATGGAAATATTAACTGCAAAATATTTTTCTCTGGTCATTGATGCGACACGGGATATATTTCACGTAGACCAGCTCACTTATGTAATCAGATATGTACTGCCTAATGGATCACCTGTAAAACGGTTCCTCAAGTTTATTCCAAACACAGGCCACAAATCACAACAAATGACAGATGCCGTTACCTCGACTTTAATTGAATTGGGAATTGACATTTCAAACTGCCGCGGGCAATCATATGACAACGCAGCTAACATGTCAGGCATATACAACGGCCTACAAGCTAAAATAAAGGAAATTTCACCCCTTGCCGACTATGTTCCCTGTTCAGCTTACTCGCTTAATTTAGTAGGTGAATGTGCAGCTGAAAGCAGCCAAAAGGCTTGTTACTTCTTTTCTCTGCTCCAAGAGTTACACAATTTCTTTGCAGCGTCAACTCAGCGTTGGGAACTCCTTCAAACCCATTTCACCGTCAAAAGTCTATCAACGACTCGTTGGTCAGCTCGTGCAGACGCATGTAAAAGTTTACGCGAATCCTGGAATGAAATCCATAAAGCGCTAGTCACCATCGAAAATGACACACAACAGAAGGGAACCGTTATATGCGAAGCAAGAGGTATTCGTTTGAAACTGGAACGTTTTGAAACGGCTCTCATGGCTGTTTTTTGGGGGATGTTTACTAGATCGCATTAACGCCACAAGTAGAAAACTTGAGAGTGTGGAAATTGACATTACCATTGTCATAGAACGCTTTAATACATTTTGTTGGCGAAACAAGAGAGAATTTTGATGAATTCGAAAATAAAGCCAAAAAATTGTCCTTCGTAGAGGAATATGAAAAAGATGTTCGACGCAATCGAAAGCGTAAGCTGCTTCCTGGCGAGACAAATACAGGTGAAGAGATACAACAAAAAAATGGCCGTAAAAATTTTAGAATAAATACTTTTTTGGTAGTCATTGATACATTATCAGAAGAACTGAAAAGACGCCGGGATGCTTATAAATTACTCAACAATAAATTTTACTTTATTACCAACCTGACGAAACTAAGCATTTCAGAAGTCGAAGATAAGGCCAAGGAATTGCAAATGATTTATTCTGCTGACTTAGAAGACAACTTTAAAGAAGAATGTCTTCATTTTCTTTCTCACTGCAGCATAAAAAATGAGGAGCGAAAGAGTGCAGTCAGTCTGTTAAAATGGTTACAAGCCGAAGGTCTTCAAACCATTTACCCAAACGTGGATATTGCTCTTCGTATGTTGTGTGTACACCCGCCAGCGCAATAGCGCGAAAGATCGTTTTCTTGTTTGCGCTGAGTTAAAAACTATTTACGCACAACAATGACGGAGCAAAGGTTAAATGATCTTGCTTTGCTTAACATAGCAGCTGATTTTTTAAGCAAATTGGATTGCGAAGATTTAATTAATGATTTCGCTGCGCTTAAGTGCAGAGGAGTTTTGTAACACATTGTAAAACATGTATGTCATTAAAAACAAAGCCTAAAACTGATCTTCCCTGAAACTTTGAATAAGACGGTAGCTTTATAAGGTAGCTTTTAGTAAACCAAATTTATGAATTAATTACAAGTGGAAGTAAAGATTTTTCTTTTCATTAAAAGTGGAAGAAGGAATTCATTACTGACTGATGTATAGTATAGTCTATAACGTTGGGGCTGGGAAAAGGGCGGCACATGGCCTGGGGCCTAGAGCGGCTAGGACTGCAAATCCGCCACTGTATGTATTGAATAAGCAATACTCAACATGTGAGCAGAACACATTTAAAACGTAAAGTATTAACACCTTAATATAAAAATATAAAGTTAATAATCACACCCCGTTCTTCTTAACTTAACTATCTACATAGTAAATATGGAACAGTACGCAATGTAAATAAAATGATTCACTATGTCAAATCACTGGGAACAAAGAACAACTTAGCTAAGTTTATATCAAATATACATTTTTTCCTTGCACTAAGACTACCAAAGAATAAATAAACGAACAGAGAATAAACATAGGAAGCTGTACCTAGATTTTTAATTGCGTAGAATTGACCTAGACCACGTTTTTAAAACATACCCTTTTTATATTTTAAATTGATAAAAGAGAATGCTTATCTAAAATATTTTAATTTTCAAAATAATTAATAAATAAAATTGTCGTACCTAGATCGAACTGGTAAAGTATAGTGAGGTACTTAGCCTCAGCTGAAATAAAAAAAAAACATCTTGTGATTTTACCATATTGATAAATATTTTAGATAAGCATTCCTTAGGCAAATTTGTTTAGTTTGATGTCTTTTATCGATTTAAAATATAAAAAGGCAATGTTTTAAAAACGAGGTCTACGCCAATTTAGACAGCTGCCATTTTTTGACAAATCAGAGGTAATAAACCTTTTTGGCCCGGCACATTTATTTCATTTCAATGAAAGTATGATCATCTAAGTCAACGCATTTTATTTGTTAGAGAATATATTAATTTTATTAAGTTCTGGATCTTTACTTCCACTATCTTTACTTTACATAGACAAAATTACAACCAAGATTACCAAAACTAGACCAATTTCTCTAACAAAGGTTCACCTTTCCCGTCTAAAACATTCTGTAGTGTATTCAACGAAACAAGTTAGTACGGGAGCAAGCAGATCGCGAGTGATTGGTTGAAGATAAAAGAACAAGGGGCGTTCAGAAGTTCTTTTTTTGAATGCCAGTCGCCAGTTTTTATTGTCACTTGTACGGCTTAGTAGTTCTGAACGAGCCTTGTGGATTATTATATTTCTTAGCGATTGTTTACGCACACTGCCCGTTAATGACGGGCATCTGTCCGTTTCATTTGCATACAGATTCACGAGTGAGAGGGCGCTATATTAACTTGTGTCGGTGAACACTATAGCTATAATTCGTTAGAATTGTCAACTACATCAGCGATACAAAACACAAATTGCAAACATCCGACTTGCAACAAATATCCGTGCGACAGCAGCGCCGCGCCCTCACTTTCCTAAGTCTCTTAACTTTACATTGACAACATTACTATCTAAACGGAAACCAATAGTCCAAAACTAAAAAAAAAACACCGTCAAAAGTACACCTTCTCCACTATAACTCACTAGAATTGTCAACTTCATCGGCGATACAAAACACAAATTGCAAACATCCGAGTTGCAATAAAGATCCGTGCGACAGCAGCGCCGCTCCCTCCCATGCTGGGGTATTCTTACCCTTTTTACCCACATTACCCCTGGTGGTGTTACCTACATTACCCCCATTACCCACACAGCGACAGGAAGATTGGCCGCGGAGAAGAGGTTTTGTGCGTCTGTGGAATTAAAAAAAATATGTAAATTAGTACTGGTTTTGTAGTTTTACCTAAAGAAGAATATTTATAGGGAACTATATTTTCTATCACCAAAATTTATATTTGTCATCAAGTTGTATCACCTAATAAATAGATCTATCGCCACGAAATATTTTCGTTCTCAGATAAACAAAAATTGTTCCCAGGTATGAATTATCAAATTAATGTTAATATATGTGTAAAATAAGAGATCGATAACCAATAAAATTATATTGCATTACATGAATATAAACTACGTTCTTATAATAACAGTTTTGTTACTTAAATAAAATAGCTCTGTGCTCAGAATGGTAGATCTGTCACCAAATAAATCGATTATCGATCCCTGACTGCGACTCCTTGTTATTTGATATTTTGTCACCAATACAGTAGTAACATTTTATTTCGTTCAGATATTAAATTAATAGTATTCGTTACCAATTTAATACATCAATTTATAATTTTAATGAAAAAAATATCAAAGGGGCGGAGACAAATTGGCAATTACAAGAAATATATGTGCAAACATATTATCGGATTAGCCATACGCTTAAAGCTGGCCAACCCCCCACCAGAATCAAAAAATGTGCTTATCGGCCAGAAAAGAAAAAGGGGGCGCCCTTCGAAATTTAAACCAGCGCTGATTATTCAGTGATTATTGTTTTTAACAATAAATATTGAGTATTTCCACTTTAATTAAGTGTTTTATCTACTATTCTGCTAGCCATAAGCCAGCTATTTTAAACCAGCGCTGATTGTTCAGTGGTAATTATTTTAAACAATAAATATTGATTATTGACTTTAATTGTTTTATTTACTACTCAGCAAAAAAAATATTTAAATATAATTTATACTACCAGTGATGTTGACAACCCTAATTTTTTATTTGCACTTAATGTAATTTTCTAGTAACATAATGTCATTTATTGGTGATCTCTTTAAATTAGTTTGCTTATATACTTATTAGGACACACCTATTATAATACATACAAAAACATTTATTTGGTACTAGACCTTATATCTCAGGATTCTAGGTGATTTATTGTGGAACTGATTTTGCATTGTTTGGTGACTACATTTTGGTGACAGATCTACTATTTTGAGGACAAACCCTATTATTTAAGAAACACAAAACTAATTAAATTGGTGATAGCTTAAATGATACCCATATTTATATACAAGAGTATAGGAAAAGCAATCTAGCCAAAACCTCTGTGGCTTCCCTTAAACAGTTATAATTATGTGTGTTTAGTATAATCTAAATTGATAAGGTTGAGGGAAACATTCTTACATTTACTACTTGTTTTACAAGTTATAGAAAATAATAGGATGCTCTTTTATGCAAATCACAGTTAAAACATTTTACAGAAGTTATGATAGAGAAAATAAGTACATTTGTCGATATTATGTCACTAAACCCTTAATTGTATCTTTAAGTTACGGTGTAAGCGTCTCAAGAGGCAATATGCTTGCTATGCAATATACCCGAGATCGCGGGTTCGATTCCCGCCTGTGTCGGAATTTTTCTTTCCTTTATTTATTCTTTATTTATTTATTCTCAACAAATAACTTAAACGCCCTTGCCAAATATCGCCGAAGGGATGGCAGAGGTACTAATACTTCTGATAATCACGTGACATTTTCACATTTTCCTCTCAGTAAAATTCACATGAAATTGAGAAAAGTAGGTTACGCACAACTATAAACTCATGCATCTTCCACAAAACCACTAACATAAAAATCCAATACATACTTAACCACCGGTTTTCTCCGTAACTCCTTAAACAATTCATTGGCCTCGGGCAACCCTCGATCAGCCAAATCAGACACATCAGACACCGAACTGGTGTATAGCACTCCGTTCACTTGGGTGCCCCATTCTGAATAGTTTATCAGCTCGTAGTGGCGGGTTACCTTTAACAGATATGTATTTTATGAGAAAATATTATTTAATGTTATGAAGAAGAAACTAAAGTCAATTAAGGTGGAATTTTGCACAAGTATATGATGTTTTCCCAATAACGAAATATAAACAAATTTAAGAACTAAACTTAGATTAGAGATGAAACACAGTACTGGAACAACTTTTTGTATGTGAGTCTTGGAAAACTACTGCAAAAATAAAACACATACATACATAATATGAATGTTTTTTTTGTTCATGAAAACCTCATGTGGGGATTATTACATACATACATACACTGACGACCGACGACCTCGCAGACGAAGCTGCAAAAGAAGGGCTGCGCATCAACTGCAGCAAAACCAAGGACATTCGCCTTAACACCCGAGATGAAGCGCCAATTTATGTCAATGGTGAGGTTGCCGAACAAGTGCAGCGATTTACCTACCTCGGGAGCGTCGTGGACCCCAGAGGGGGAGCGGAAGCGGATATAGAGGCGCGCATCAATAAAGCAAGAGCCGCGTACACCCAACTAAAACCGGTGTGGACATCTTCCATTATAACACAGCGTACGAAGATCAGAGTATTCAATTCCAATATAAAATCAGTCCTCCTGTACGGCTGCGAGACATGGCTCGTCAAAAATGAAGTAACCAGCAAGCTACAGGTCTTCGTGAACAAATGTTTACGACGCATTATGGGAATCTTCTGGCCGCAAACCATAACAAACGTAAGGAGACTAACGTAACGACAAGGAGATCCTTATGAGGAAATGGCGCTGGATTGGACATGTACCGAGAAGACCAGACAATCATCTATCCAAACAAGGGTTAAAGTGGCAAGCGTATGCCAAAAGAAGGCCGTGTCACCCCCGTACCACTTGGAGGCGCTCAGTTGAAAAAGAGGCTGCATCAACTGAACTCAGCTGGAAGGACCTGGAAGCTGCCGCACAAGATCGAGAAAAGTGGAGATCTCTTCTTAGGGCCCTATGTCCCTGATGAGGGATAACAGGACTACATGATGATGATGATACATACACTGGGGGCTATAAATACCAAAATTAGATAGCCAAAGCTTCACGATTGAGTATTCCGAAGCCATTTTTTGAAGTTGAGTGGAGAAGAGATTGTAAAAAAGGGGACGATGATGGATCTCTATCTAGTCACATAGTCTGTGTATTTCTGTTGTTTTTGTAATGTATGTGATTATGTGTGCCTTTGTGTACTAAGTTTTAATGTTCTGTACTTTTGTAAAATACATTATATCTATTCTGTATGCAATAAAGTGTTCAAATAAATAAATTAATATGTTGTTATAATTTGTGTATCTTAGTTGTGGAAATAAAATGTTTATCTCTCTATCTATCAATATATTATAAATAACTTATTTATAAATAAGTTAAGTTTTTAGGTTAATTTTAAAATGTTACAATTAGAATTAGATTAACGAAATTGTAGTTCACTTAATTCCAGTTAATGAAGGCATACTGTGTCTACTCTTAGTAGGATTTCATTTATATCTGTTCACTAACGCAATTTGTTTATTCTTAATGTTACGTACCGGGTTCTTAATTTGATAAATACCAGTCACACTTTCGTGCAATAAGGTGTAATTATATTTATTGACCAATAACGCACTTTACACAACACAACAAACACTATCGATAATTAACTATCGATACTCGCACTAATTAACAACACTAATTTACTCCGTTATAGTAACACTGTCCACACCGTTAAGCTTATTTCCGTAATCCGTATATCACTGCACTGTCGTATTTAATTTCTTCGCTCTAGTATTTCGCTTGTTCTCGCTTTAGTTCTTCGCACTCGAATGACTCCGTAGCACGCGTCGCTCTTTATATATGCCAAATCTCAAATACGCGAATATTACAGAAAGTTCTAGTACCACATTCTCGAAAAGTCGATATTCGAGAAACATCTAGTAATTCCTTTACTTATTAGAATACTAGTAACGCCATCTGTTATCTAGTAGTGGCAAATCCTATCTCCTACTTGCGAACAGATGTCGTAACATTACCCCCTCCTTACATTAATACTCGTCCCGAGTATTATTGCTTCCATGGTACTTCGCAAGTCGATCGATGTGAACTATTTTCCAAGCCCCTCTAGGTTGGCGTTGAATTCTGTACGTTACATCGTTTATTCTAGTGACCACCTTGTACGGTCCTTCCCACCTATTTTGTAACTTAGGGGACTTCCCTTTCTGGCGAGTTGGATTGTGTAACCAGACGAGCATACCCTCTTCGAAACGCGGCGTGTTAGCTTTACGGTCATATCTGGTTTTCATCTTTTCACTAGCATGTAAACCATTTTCACGCACTAGGGAATGTACATCTTGCATTCTTTCCCTCAAATCGCTTACATATTCAGTTACACTCTGCGGCTCATCTGGTGACCCTCCTGTCAACAAATCTACAGGCAATCGTAGCTCTCTTCCGAAATTGACGAAAGCAGGTGTTTCCTTCGTGCTTTCGTGAACAGCTGACCGGTAAGACAGTAAAAATAATGGAATGTGTTTGTCCCAGTCCTTCTGATGTTTTTCAACCATCTTCGCCAACTGTCTCTCCAGTGTTTGGTTGAACCTCTCCACCATTCCATCTGACTGAGGATGATATGGCGTCGTCCTGGTTTTATGCATTCCAAGCAGTTTGCACACCTCTTGAAATACTTGTGACTCAAAATTTCTTCCCTGGTCAGAGTGTATCTCCAGGGGCACGCCAAATCGACAGATCACTTCCTCAACCAGTTTTGTAGCCACAGTTATTGCTTCTTGATTGGGTATGGCAAACACTTCAGGCCACTTAGTGAAGTAATCCATCACCACCATGAAATATTTATTTCCGGACTCTGATTGTGGAAACGGTCCAGCCACATCAACGGCAATCCTCTCCCAGGGAGCTCCCACATTGTACAACCGTAATCCTCCTCTACTCCGGGTCTGCGGACCTTTCACCGCGGCACACGTTGTACATTTCCGGCACCAGTCCTGTACGTCGTCCCTACAATGAAGCCAGTAAAACTTCGCACGAACCTTCTGCAACGTACGATTTACCCCAAGATGCCCGCCCGAAACACCGTCATGTGTTTCCCGCAGTACATCTTTAACCTTGGCTCTGGGCACGACCAATTGTAGGTGCTCTTCTTTACCGTTGGGTTTCTCCCACCTCCGGTACAGTAGACCATTGATCAGAACCAGGCTGTTCCATTGCGCCCAGTAAGCTTTCGTACTCACTCCTGTGGACGCTACTTCACTCCAAGCCGGTTGATCGTGTTTTTCCTTCTTCCATTTCATGATGGGTCTGAGGTTCTCATCTTCTTCTTGGGCCTTCTGCATAGCTTCTGTTTCCCATCCATCCAATGGACAAATTCGAGTCACTTTCACGACCTCCTCCTTCGACTCTTGCTTCCTGCAATGTTTACAGTCTTGTGAGATGGTCATTGTCGGGGCTTTCTCCTCTCTAGCCAGCACCTGCCCCCCGGTCCTGGCTAATGCTCGTTTCCCTGGACGTTTGCGGCAGGAGCCTCTGCCTGCCTCTTTTCTTCCTTCCTCAGCGGGCAACTTAATCTCAAATGGCCCCTTTTCCCGCAGCCATAACAAATCGGTCCAGTACTCCTTCCGACGGGTGCTTTAATGACCTTGACGTCCTCATTTGCTTCCGCAATCTCACGAAGTCGATGAGTTTGGCGCGTATCCTGGCGGCAAGCTTCAACTTCTAGAGCGTTCGCCAAGGCATCCTTGAGAGACGTGTGGTGTTGAAGTCTCACCGCTGTTCTCACTTCGATATCTCTGATGCCGTCGACGAATGCTTGCACAAGGTTCATTTCCACCGTCTTCGGATCTACACTGGGATAGGCCTTGCGGACGAGCTTCTCGATTTCAAGGGCCCACTGCTGAAGTCCCTCTCCAGAACGCTGGACCCTATCACGCAGCTGAGCGCGGAACACGTGCTCCAGGTGTCGCTCTCCATAGCGAGACTCCAACGCATCCAGCAGGTCCTTGAAACCACCACTCGGAGTCGGCAGCGCCTCTATTACTGACAGTGCTTGACCTCGGAGCGCCACCGTCAGTGCAGTCAAACACTGTTCATCAGTCCAACCATTGGCAGCCGCAACAGTCTGGAACTGATGTCTATACGCCGACCAGGATGTTGTTCCGTCGTAGGGAGGAACCTTCACACGAGGACCATGGACAGCTACTACATTCTCACCGGAGACAACCTTGACCGGTCGTGATTCAAGCTGCAGAACCCTTTTCTCCATTCCGCGGAAGTCGGTCTTCATGTCATCGATATCTTTCTCAATAGTGGTTACCTGCTCCTTCATCTGCTCTACGTCTTTTTCCACAGTAACCACCCGACCACTGACTTCATTGACCGCAGTGAGAACTTGTGAGAACTTAGTTTGCTGTTCCTCGCGCAACTCACGAACTTCTTGTTTCACAACACCCTGTACCTCCGAATGTATGTTTTTTTTAACATCCTGTACCTCCGAATGTATGTTTTTCACAACATCCTGTATGCTTTGTTGTGCTTCACGCATGCTTTGAAACATTTCAACTATCATCGTCAAGTCAGTATTAGTTGCGGCCGCCGGCGCCGTTGATGTAGACGGCGCGTTAGTCACCGCGGACGTCTCCTCTGGAATGTCACTCCGAGGGTTCGTGACCGATGACCTCATTTCCGACAGCTGTTCACCCTCTGCGGCTTTCTGAGCGCGTGTCTTCACACCCTCTCTTCCGTCTTCCTTCGGCATAACTGGCATCTTCAAATCCACTTCTGTCACCAATTGTTACGTACCGGGTTCTTAATTTGATAAATACCAGTCACACTTTCGTGCAATAAGGTGTAATTATATTTATTGACCAATAACGCACTTTACACAACACAACAAACACTATCGATAATTAACTATCGATACTCGCACTAATTAACAACACTAATTTACTCCGTTATAGTAACACTGTCCACACCGTTAAGCTTATTTCCGTAATCCGTATATCACTGCACTGTCGTATTTAATTTCTTCGCTCTAGTATTTCGCTTGTTCTCGCTTTAGTTCTTCGCACTCGAATGACTCCGTAGCACGCGTCGCTCTTTATATATGCCAAATCTCAAATACGCGAATATTACAGAAAGTTCTAGTACCACATTCTCGAAAAGTCGATATTCGAGAAACATCTAGTAATTCCTTTACTTATTAGAATACTAGTAACGCCATCTGTTATCTAGTAGTGGCAAATCCTATCTCCTACTTGCGAACAGATGTCGTAACATTAAGTTATAATGTAATCCAGTTTGTAAACCAAATAATAAAAAAAAATACCCAATAACCCTCAGTCACCTCTCACGACATCGGTGGCCATATGTGAGTTCTATTTTAAGCTAACACTGGACACTAGAGTAGTTAAAATCAAATAGTTAAGCTGCGGTTTTATTTGCATTGTCTTAAATTTTATTTCTAATACTGAAACTCTGGCCACTATTTTTTGGAATTTTCAGCTGTAACTGTACTATACGTCTATAGTGTATTTAATTACCTCAAGTAAGTAGGTTGTAATTACCTCATCATAAAATATAACAGCATGCCTCCCATTGACCCGGTCGCAGTGCCCATATCTGCCCAGCTCCACATCGCATCCGGCCCCACCTAATGAAAGTCGACACAGCCGCATCCCGATACACGCACCTGGCATCCACCAGCCTCCACTGCTGTTTGGGGAAAAAACAATTTTTGTTATACTATGGGAACAAAAAAGATTTACAGGCCAGTATACCCCGCTGTGTACTTACAATTTGTATGTATATTGTACTGTAAACTATGACTGTCATTAAAAATTGAAATGCATGTACATACTACATAATGTACCCTTATATAATTTGACTTCAAATGTGTAATTTGTTTTTTAGATGTAATTATTATATAATTATATCAGACTACATTGTAAATAATGTATGTGTGGCTGAAACAAAAAAAATATATTTTTTTATTTATACTTAGAATGAGAAGATCTTTGATACCGCGATGTAAGACATGAGAGAGATGTCGCTAGAGTGCCAGAGCTGTCACGTGATACGTGTCCATAAACTAATTAATGTATGGCGAGACGGTTGGTTAATCGCTGATTATGAATAGCAAGGTTAGAGCATGCTTATTGCTTAGCTTTGATATTTTACATTTAGTTATCGTTGAAAAGTTGTCATTCATCTCATGTTAGAAAATATATAATAATACGAGAAGAAAACTTCCTAAAATCATTTCTTTTAATATGGTACCTATAATTCATGAGACCTGTAAGGTGCTAACTTAAGGTAAACTGCGTATGTCAATAAATTTTACTTTACTTCTTGAATCTTCGTTAGGTTCGGCTTAGATTCGGATTACGGATAAATCTTTATTGCAATGCATTGATTTGCATTTAACTGCATCTTAATACATTGGAAATAAAAATTTCTTATTTTATTGTAAATGATAAAAATCTGTGCTTCCTTTGTGCAGTGAATAAATGTCATAAAATCATATGTAACATATTTGACATACATTTAATATAATACTTACTCAGCAGGTCGTATAGGCCACACATTTAAATTTGAATTGTAAGTAACCATTCTAATAGTTCTATTCGCAGTAAATAAATATATTTTTTCCTTTCTGTTTACTATGCCGTGTCGGCTAAGCCGTGTAGTGTTGGCTTAGAATAGCACTACCCCATTTCTACCCGTGGGTGATCGTAAGAGGCGACTAAGGGTATAGGGGCTTTTTAAGTGATTTTTGGGCGATATGGTTGGAGACCCGTCACCAAAAACATTTATTATTACCATCTTTTCCCCAATCAACTTCCAAAAGTGGCTGAGGAAATTCTCATTCCAAAGCTCTGGCTACCTCGTTAAGGGATTTATAGCTGTGAGTATATGTATGTATGTATTACTAATTGTACCTCACTGTAAACTGTTTGATCACGTTTTTTTGTAAATTTGTTTTTGATGTGCAATAAAGAGTTATTCTATTCTATTCTACTAGCTATTTACTGTTTATAGCTTAAAATAATGGAATATTTTAAATAACACAATATTTACTCAGCAGGCCGTATAGGACACACGGCGGCTCTACATAATCGACTAATGGTGATAGACAAAGTTGGACTCATTTTAGTATATTCGGGCTAAACTGAGCACTTTCATTGCATCTTTGTATTTAGTAAATAATAATGTTCTTATTTTAGTTTTATGGTAAAAATCTGTGATTCCTCTATTCAGCAAAAAGATTGTCTCTCTTTCTTTTTATGTACATAGTTAAACATAATATTTTATTTTACATACATTAAGTAAAATACTTACTCAGCAGGCCGTATAGGACACACGGCGGCTCTACATAATCGACTGATGGTGATAGAAGAAGTTGGACCCATATTAGAATAGTCGGGCTGAACTGAGCCTAGAACTGAGCGGGCGATACGGGCTTGTTCCTGTAATATATATAAATAGGATTTTTAAGTATGATTATTTTGAAGGGGTAGAAAAGGGTAATCACGAAATAATTATATTGTCATCATTAGTACTTGTATACAGATGTCCCACGTTTTGCTTGGACCTTCAGGTGATTAACGGCAGGCCTATGGTTCGCCTTTATTATACATAGAATTCTTTTACAGCCATTTCCTTAAAATTACTTTATGTTTGTAAAAAGTAAGACCTGTATCATCCCCCAGGTTAATAAGTAGCTAAAAGCCGTGGCTAAAACGCTTTTGTCTTCGGGTATTGGACTAATTACATACATACATATACTCACGGCTATAAATCCCGTAACGGAGTAGCCAGAGCTTTTTGGGTGATGCGGTTGGAGACCCATCACCAACAACCTTTATTTTATCATCTTTTCCCCACGCAACTTTCAAAAGTGGCTGAGGAATTTTTAATTCCTCAGCTCTGGCTACCCCTTCTAGGGATTTATAGCGGTGAGTATATGTATGTATGTATCACTATAAAGTATTCCTACTGACCTCTCTAGACAGCAGTTCAGACGGCAGCCGGGCGCCGCCGCCGTGGCCGGCGCGCCACACGGCCAGCCCCTCGCGAGGGGCTAGAGGGGCCCCGCCGCCACCTTGTAGGGCTTTGTGGGATATTGACATCTGTTGGTACAGTAGAAAAAATATTAATAACACGCGATTAAATTAGTATCCGAAAGTCAATAATTGTTTTAATTGAAACATGGTTTCATGTTTACAAGTACAATTGATGCTACAATAATTAATTAAATAAATTAATTGGAACGCCTCGAGTATAGTAACTGAATTTTTCAAATGGTTTTATGAAAAAAAAAATACTTCTTTACTCTGAAAAAAAACTAACATAGATTTGAAAGCTCATACCCTCTTTTTTTTATAAAATTGACTTTATTTTCTTCCTTAGGACACGTTGTATATGTGTATACATATGTATGTATGTATTGTAGCATATAATTGTACTTGTAAACATAAAACCATATTTTAAAATACAAGATTTATTTTCAGTATCGATTCGCCGTTGTTGTGACTTTTCATAAATTTGTTTTACTTTTTCATTAAAGACTCATGTACTATTTTACTAAAGGTTTTGATTTTTTAATTTGTCTTATTTGTGTGATTTATTACTCTTCTGTTTATATTATTATTTGTGTAAAGAATTTAATATATACAACAAAGCTATAGACATCTTTTTTTAAATTACAGATATAACTATCATCTGAACTGTTACTGTAAGTAGTTTTGTAAAATTTTTATTTGTTTCATTATTGATGTACGTCAAATACGCGGTATTCAGTAAAACCATTTTGGTTTTGTAATACCGTGTAATATCCAAATTTGTATGTTTTTAGTAAAAATAAATAAATTAAAAAAAATAAAATGAAAACTATAAGTAGTAAAAAGACCTACTTGTTGTATTTGCTGCCACGCCAACAGCTTGACAAGTTTCTCGTCCAACTTCTTCAATTGCTCCTCCGCTATACACAATAACTGTTGGGTGTCTTCGTCTTCTATGCGGAGCTCTAGTTTGCCACTTATTGCTTCGTTCTGGAAATTATGTGCAGAGTTAGATTTGTTTTTGGTAATGGAGTTACATAAGGATGAGGTAACATTTTTAGGTAACTTCACTTAATACATCCTATTAATATTATAAATGTGAAAGTTTAGATGTTTGAGGCAAATAGTGTCCTCAAGTACATAATTTATATGAAATTTGGTAGAATGCAAGATAATGACCCAAGTTAAGACATAGGATACTTTTCATCTCGGAAAAATTTGACTAATAAAATATTCACGGCTAATTGAACTAAGGAACCGGAAAAAATGCCAAAAATTATGTCTAATGCAAATTTGACAGTACAAAGTCTGTCGGGTCAGCTAGTTTAAGATAAATTTAACTTATTTTATTCAAAGGTAATAACTCAAAGTAATTTATTATAGTTAAAACATTAATTTTAATTTTATTTTATTGAGGAAACAAACAGTCGTTTTAACATATATGTATAAAGTTTACAAGGACATATCATAAACCTATAGTTCCCTAAATATATAGAAACAGCTGAAATTAGCGTAGTTTGATTCTAGCTAGATGTATGTTTAAAAAATACATTTTACAAGTTACAAAAGGTTCTCAAGTGAGATACAATAAAAATAACAAAAGTAATAAAAAATAACAATAACAACAATAGTAATATTACAAATCCAAGAATAGTTTTTTAAGGCATCTTAGAAATGAGCTTCGACTGTTTTCAAACAAATCAATTTGAGATGAAAATAAATCAACACTACGGCTAAAGAAATTATTGCATGTATGAACAGTTCTATGTTTAGGAGCGGAAAATAAATAATTATTACGAGCACCTTGTCTGGGTATACGGAATGAATTTTTTTCTAAAAGATGATGAGGGGAATCTACAACATTATTTAAAATTTTATAAAGAAACGTTAAGTCACACTGTTTTCGTCTATTTTGAAGAGAAGACAATTTATGGGTTTTAAGATAATTGTTATAGTTGATATAATTGTTATTACACCTATATTACAATGATTTAATAAAACATGTAAAAGACAACATATGCTGTATGTTTAGCATAGGTGGGCCAGCTAATTCTTTAGATATTAAGTAATTTCTAATTTCTAATGAATAAATAAAGGAAAGAAAAATTTCGACACAGGCGGGAATCGAACCCGCGACCTCGGGTATACGCCCCGACGCTATGCCAATTGAGCCACCGTGTCAATGGCTGCCAGCGCGAAATTCTTCTATCCTTTATTTCTTTTACACGTTTAAGTAGTGTTTGCGTTTCCTACCTCCGAATTTTTACTAATTCGGAAGGCCACTTGTCTACCTTTTCAGATAGAATGCAAATTATTAGTAATAATCCCCACATGAGGTTTTCATGAACAAAAACATTTAAATTAATTTCTAATTTGTTATTGGGCTACCGCTTTTTGACTATTAATTGCAAGTCAGAAGCGAATATATTGAAGAAGAAGTAGAAAGAAGATAAATATTTTATTCAAAAAGTAAGAACACACTTACAAAGTACTTATGACCTAAACATGATTGATAAATTTAATTTAAGCTTGAGAGGTTTGCTAGAATCCTACAAAGTGGCGATCGAAAGTATCTGCCTACCCCAATGAGAACTAATGGCGTGATTATCAGCCGGTTTCACATCTGAGCATTCTAGCTCTAATCAGTTGAGTTTTTATCAAACTCTAAGTAAGCACTTAAGTTTAAGGTGTTTCACAAAACAAACACTGCTCGCTGCTATTATGTGATCAACAAAGCATTTAGTTATGATTTTAATCAAAATCTATGAACGTTTCAATTTACCTACAAAAACCGGTAATACCGATGAAGTTATATTTCATTAATTATATTTTATATTAATTAGCAAATTGTATCTACAAACTTGATTCAATAATATTTCATTAGTAGTTACATTTATTATGAGGTTTTGAGACCATTTAATTAAATAAAAAACAGAAATAAACAAACAATAAAACTTGGCAACGGAACGTACATACACTAAACAAATTATTGTTATCAAACGTCAATCAAAATAAAATTATATTATATTGCTTGTTTTGATCGGTATCGATAGTTCATGCTTGCTGTAAATGAGGAAAGATAGTTACGGAGTTACGTGTAATCTTTCGTGGTTAAGTTATTAAGTAACACCTAGCAGGGGGACTAGACATGGAAAAAGAATTAAAAAAAAGGTCTCCCAACTACACCCTCGAGGAGAAAGAAAATCTCCTCTCAATCGCAGAAAAGTGAGTAGAACCTTCTATGTATGACTTAAATATATTTTTATCTTATAAACTTTTTGGTTTGGATGGTGAGTCAGGGTTCATGTTACAGATACAATGGTGTCATTGAGTGCAAAAAGACTGGGGCATATTTTATACATAGAAAGAAGGAATCCTGGACATCTATTACAAAACAATATAATAGCGTGTGCACGTCGGGACCACGGTGAGAATGTGAGTTAGAAAATTATGATTATTATATTAGAATATCAGTAAATAATTATTTAAATACTTCCATAACTTAAATATTCAGTAATAAAATGCGTATTCCGGCTGTTATAAAAATATTTAGTTAGTTTTATAGTTTATTGACTGACATCATTGACACCTTCAATCTTTTGCTGTTTTTGTAACTGGACAATGCGAAGCAAATTAAATTAACAAATGATATTAAATAAATTATTGATGGTAAATGAATTAATATTTATTTTCAGAAACAAAAGTATATCAATGAGATACTGATAGAACACAATTCTCAATCAGTTGATGAGGTCAATGAAAATGTAAGTTAAACTTTTTATTTTATACATACATATATACTCACGGCTATAAATCCCTGAAAGGGGTAGCCAGAGCTAAGGAATTAGAAATTCCTCAGCCACTTTTGGAAGTTGCGTGGGGAATTGATGGTGAAATAAAGGTTCTTGGTGATAGCTCTCCAACTGCAACACCCAAAAATCCCTTTTAAGCCCCAATACTGTTAGTCGCCTCATACATACACCCACAGGAAGAAATGGGGTAGTATTATTCTAAGCCAACACTACACAGCTAATTAATTTATTTATTTTATGCATAAACTATAACATAATATTAAGTGCCTTTTTACCAAACTGAACATGGTAGGGTTATGATTTTAGAGTGTAGGTTGTATGTGTATGTATATTTCTTGGTGGCGACACCCATTGTCCCCTTTTCACAAAAGAGTGTCTTGATTGCAAGAGTGACAATATACATTATTTCCTGGAATTCCTCTCATAATTACTGTTAAATTAAGGGAAGGAAAATTTAGTTTTCATGCACAAAAAAGTCTAATAATTCCTCTCATAATCATAACACATGAATATAAAACATTTAAAAATGTGGGAAGATGGTCTCTTTTCTCTTTAGGTTTTAAAATTTATATTAACTATTAAGCTTGATTTACAGATAGCTATGGAAAAAAACAAAGATGTAATCATAATCGAGGAATCGCATGAAGAGTTTGAAACAGATTCTATTACTTATGAAAATAAAATTAAAGACCTGAAGAAAAAATGATATAGATATAGATTATAATTAAACTTGGTTGTTGTTAAATAATTTTATGTACCTATTTTAATAAAACAAAATAAATCGGATCATTTTTTTATTTTCATATAAGTTGCATCAAAATACAAATAAACAATTGCTCAGAAATGATTGCTGAACATTGAATAGAAAATGCTTTATTATTAACCTTAAATTATTTTTACGTTTTTTTATACTTATATTTATATTCCCGCTGGCGTTGTAATAGATGTAAAGAATATTGAGGGTTTTTAAGTCATTACTAGGCGATGCAGTTGCCCATTTGACTACCTTTTCCCCATTCAACTTCCAAAAGTGGATAAATAATTACTATCTCTGAAGCTGTGGCTACCCTTTTTTGGGATTTATAGCCGTTAGTATATACTCATGAATGATTGATAGATGAATTTCATATATTCCTTTTTGTAGTGGTTATATCAGTCAATCGCATCAAGTTTCAAATTTCTAGATACAGAAATGTATAACAACTGTAAACTATATAATATTTATTTTATGCGTAAGTATTGCATAATATATCTATGGGAATATAAGTTTAAACATAGTTATAGAACCAAAAGTTATAAATATATTCTCAGACCTACCAAATAAATACGTAAAATTCATGCAATGTACTTTCAATTATCTTTATTCATACATATTCGCATAGCTGAATGTGAAAAAGAAGGAATAGTGCTTCCTATTATTCTAAGCTAACGGAAAAGCCAAAAAAATGTAGTCCTTGAGATTCGAACCTGGGTCTGGGTCTTCCGATTGATTAGTATTAACCAAACGGCATACCGCTAAGCCACGAAGACGTTAGTGTTAGCTTTGAATTAAGCTACAATTATATCTAGCTGTCATACTATTGACAAACAATTAAATGAACATTTATTTTGATGAAAATTGATGAAACCCTTATTTTTTCCAAATAGGCTATTAATGAAGAGTCTAATAAAGCCGTTCGATAAAAAAATTCATTGTGTAAATATGAGAAGCCATATAGGTAAAAATTATGTTTTTTTGATGATGAATTAATTATTGATGAATTAACGTGATGACCGGACATACAGACAGACATTTTTGCAATGGTGATAAACAATCACTCCGTTGCGTTCTTGCTGGTGGGATCCTTCGTTGCACTTTCCTAAAGATGCTGCGCACCGATTCTTTAGTGAACCTGAAACGTTCTTTAAATTGGTTTTCACTAAGCGTTTCAAAGAAATTTGGCCGGATCCTAGGAACTCCTCGGCGACGGCGTATTTGCCTCTGAGGTATCTGCTGTGGTTCGTCTAGTGAAGATAACGATGTATCCGTAGACATCTTCAGAATATTGTCGAAAACAATGTGTTTATCGTCTAATATTTCACAATTACAAATTGAAGCACCGTTTAAGAAGCCGATTTCGACAACTTAACTGTCACTCACTCAAATCAGCGATGATTACCGTTTGAGTATTGTCAAACGAGTTCAGAAACGCAAATTTCAACATTAATGTCAGTTTTTTGACTGATGGGCAAAATTTTGATCATTTAATCAAAACTTGATTAAATTACAATATTTCATCAAATCAGAAACGTAATTTTGGTAAGTACGTACTTAAATACGGTTTGAGATGCTTTTATCGTTGAATTCTCAGATGTGAAACCGGCCGTTAATGTATCAATGTATTTCATATTTTATTTAAAGTTTTTCATATTGTTGTTCTAACAATCTCAAGTTAGTGCATACCTTAATATCAGCCATCTCCTCATCATAATAAGCCACTCTCCTTCTCTTGACAGGATACATGAGATCTTCATAATCCGACTCTGTCTCACTGCCATCCCTTTCCATGATCTTTTTTAGGTCATTCTGAGCATCCTCTTCACTCAGCCCTGGTAACTTTTGATGTTTGCTTTGAGGTTGGTTTTGGTCATCTGTTATAAAGAACTTTGTTTTAGTAAAGAAAGAAAAATATTTCTAGCCGATCGCTAATTTTTTAATGACCTCTAAAAAGCATTTCACAAAAGGGGGTTCCAGTGAGCAGAATGAAAGAGTTAAAGTTTGGGTCAAAAGTCTCTGCCTACTCCAGTGGGCATTAATTGCGTGAGAATAAGTAAGTATTCTGAATGAATACATGAAGCAAATACTTTGTTCCCCTTTTTATGAAAATAGGGTAGACAAAGAGTAAAAAAAAACTTGCAGTTTAAGTTATACAGAGGAGTTCATGATGTATACGCAAATCATGTACATAAAATACATAAATTGAATTTGAAAAAATTATACACACTACCATACTATTTATTTAACCAGAAGCACAAACTCTTTTATTTTAAACTTAAACTAAAATCATTAACATTATGTGTCTATTGCAAGGAAGTCATATTATAGTTTAACTAAAATTACGAACAATCTCTAGTTACTATTAAATTAATGTTGATAATTCTTTTTTTATATAAGAAATACCTGTTATATCATGTGGACAGACTCCATTCGGTTCGTTATATTTGGGACAGTCGAGGTTGAGACAAATAATATATTTCTTGCCATCATCCTTCTCAATGTATCCACTCTCTTTCAATTCTCTCAGAACTGTAACAAATATATTTATTTTCAGATAACTACATACAAAAAGTAATATATTGGGGTATAATGTTGATATAATATTAGCCGTGATAGCTCAGTGGGTAGAACACTGCTTATCGTGCCGATGCTGAGGGTTCTGATCCCGGGTCGGGCCTACACTAACTTATCTTTTCTAAAGACATAAGTGTGGTTTAGTTATTATGGTTGTTAACATACATATACTCACGGCTGTAAATCCTTATAATGGGTAGCCAGAGCTAAGGAATTAGAAATTCCTCAGCCACTTTTGGAAATGTGAGTGGGGAAAAGATGGTAACAGTAAAGGTTGTTGGTGATTGGTCTCCAACCGCATCGCCCAAAAATCCCTTAAAAGCCCCAATACCGTTAGTCGCCTCTTACGTACACCCACCGGAAGAAATGGGGTAGTGCTATTCTAAGCCGACACTACACAGCAGTTGTTAACAGTGCGGTAGAAACATCGTGAGAAAACCCACATGGCTACTTGTCATGTGACAATGTATTCGTACAAAACGGTGATAGGCCTGGATGTGATGTTGAGAAGTATTTGTACCTCCGCCAACTTCGCGGATATACGGCATGAAAGTTTTGATTTTGAGTAAAGTTGATACATAGAAAAGTTAACTAAATAAAATAAAATTTATACGTACTGTTTTATTTATTAGTATTGCTTTGAAATGCCTACATGTTAATAAAGTGGTGTGGGAAATCAACCACAAAATACAACTACCAAAAAGACGGTATTACATTCCATTACTAAGCATAAAATCATAATTAAATTGCAATTCAAGAGATCAATTTAAACTGGTCAACACCATAGTTCCGTCACATTCACTCTTTGCGTTGATTGTGATTACGTCTTTTTCTAGCATAACGTCAAGGATGTCCAGAGATACTTTTAGAACGGAATGGTTTTGGAACGGGAACTACGAAGCCAATCCGGTCCGGAGGTTGCGGGTTCGATCCCGATTTCAGAGCAATATTTATGTGATGAGCTTCAATGATTGTTTTTTAGTCTTAGGTATTATTTATATGTGTACTATATAATATTGAATATATCGTTAAGTTAGTATCCCATACTACAAGTCTTACTTAGTTTGGGACTTACTTAATCTGTGTATAATATGTCCGTATACAGATGATTTCTTAAATAGAAGTACAAGTATATATTTATTTGTTTTATTTAATCTTTTTGCAAAACCTAACATCAGAATTAAAAGGACGCAGACGAAGTCGCGGGTACCAGCAAGTATCTAAATATTTCAAATCTTGCTCTGATAGAATTTCGTTTATATTTGAGTTTTTCTAAATTACCCGAGATGAAAGCCAAATAGATTGAAGCTACTCATCGTTTCATCGACACTAGTTTTGTTAACCGGCCCATATATATGTATTTCCATTTATTTATTTCTTTTCAATAAAAATATGAATGTTAAAATCTATTATTCTTTCCTTACGAACTAATTTATCAATATCACTTCTCAAATGTGTCCCATCACTATTAAAGAGTTCCAGTATAGAGCGACCTTGAAAGAGCCAATCACAGGCATTGTGCGTTGTTCCCCGCTACCCGTGCTTTCCTCCAAGAGTTGCCAGTTTGGATTCATACAAATATATACTGTATGCGGAGTCTTTTGGGGGTGGTCTGTGATTTCAACAGACTCAAGTGAAGCAAATGTATGAACAACAAAAGTCGGAACATTTAATCAACCAATCAGGGTGTAGGGACAACTTTTTTTGACAGTTAGTTTTTAGCGGTGTTTTTTTATCAATTTTTGTACATACATACACATACTCACGGCTATATTTCCCTAGAAGGGGTAGCCGGAGCTAAGGAATTATAAATTCCTCATCGAAGTTAAGTGGGGAAAAGATGGTAAAATTAAAGGTTTTTGGTGATTGGTCTCCAACCGCATCGCCCAAAAATCCAATAAAAAGCCCCAATACCCTTAGTCGCCTCTTACGATACCCGTGGGTAGAAAGTGGTAGCGACATTCTAAGCCGGCACTACACGGCAAGTTTTGTACTAAACTATTAAATATATAATTGTTTGGTTTCCGCTCTATTAAGTTAAATTGCCTATGAGTTGATATATTACCTCTAGTACACCTCACGTGTTCTCTCCTAGATGGCGGTGACGGATACTCTACCACGAAAACCGCCTCGCACTTTACATCTGTGTTTCCCAACCCTTTCATAATTATAACCCCCCTACCACCTATGTGAAAACTTATTGTACCCCCCCCCCCCAAGGTACTGATAATTCTGAGCATCACGAAACATAACATTATAGTCAAAAGCAATTTTGAATTAACTTCATCGTATGAAATTTTGATGCTTTTTTTTTAGTTTGTCACGAATGTGGTTCTAGTATAGACTATTCTAGCTCTGACCACTCTTGTACATTTTCAACGATAAGTTTCGAATTGGCGTCCTTTATCTTACAATACTAATAATTAGGGTATTTTGGCTAGAAACCTAGGGCATATTCATTTACTACTTATTAATTTATTATACATTTAAACATATACATATTTTATTATTTATTTTATTATTTTATATATTATAGTTTATTATTTTATAATTAGATTTAAGTATGACTGGATTGTTGTATTGTTTGTGCAGATTAACGCATAGTATCAATTTCACCATGTTGTTGTACATCTATCACACATGACTCTAATTTATTGACCTCTCCATTCAAAGGTTGTCTGGAAGAGATCGCTTTTAGTGACAAGACCGCCAATTGTACTTTTGTTAATTCATTCTGTGTATTTGTAATTGTTTTTCCATATTTGATGTACAATAAAGAGTTTTCTATTCTATTCTATTATAATAATATATACGAGTATATATGTATTTCCTCTATTTCTTTCTTTCAATTTTCGTTGTGGAAAATTCTCTTGTACAGACTATTCGAGTACTTAAAAGTGATGGTTGGTCCTAGCAGTCTCCGGTCTATTTGGAATGCCTCGGTAACACCTAACTAAGCAAGAGATAACAGTTTTACTTGGTTCTATAGGTTTGGTATTTAAAAAGTATTTTTTAATATGTATAAATAAATAAATGAATAAAAAAATATATATGTATGTTATGAATTGTATGTATGTAAATTACCTCTAGTACACCTCACGTGTTCTCTCCTAGATGGCAGCAGCGGCGGCGGTTGTTGGTAGCAATGGCGGACCATAGCTGGAACGGAAACTCTTCCACGACAACCGCCTTGCACTTTACATCTGTGAAGATATTTCATACATACATACAAACATATACTCACGGCTATAAATCCCTTAACGGGGTAGCCAGAGCTAAGGAATTAGAAATTCCTCAGCCACTTTTGGAAGTTGAGTGTGGAAAAGATGGTAAAATAAAGGTTGTTGGTGATGGGTCTCCAACCGCATCGCCCAAAAATCCCTTAAAAGCCCCAATACCGTTAGTCGCCTCTTACGTACACCCACCGGAAGAAATGGGGTAGTGCTATTCTAAGCCGACACTACACAGCAAAGGAACTTAACTACGGAGTAAAGTAAACGATTCGATAAAACTAGCAATCCTACTTCTGTATCATTCACGTTTTGGCGTATATGTGCGCTGCACATCCAAAAACGAGGGTTCAGTCACTTCTTAATTGAATAAATATACTAATATGGAATGAATTCTAACTGATATCTTACCTGAATATAGGTTTAGAGTTCCTCGCTCTCCGAAGAAAGTCAATCTTGATCGCATGCTGGTCTACGGGCCCAGAGAACTTGTCCCATAAAGCTACTCGTTCAGTGGCTGATATTGAGTTCACCATGTGCCAATCCTGTGGTAAAAATATACATACATACATACATATACTCACGCCATTAATTCCCATTGGGGTAGGCAGAGAGACTATCGATCGCCACTTCGTACGATCCTGACAAACCTCTCTAGCTTCGTTTACATCCATCAATCTTTTCATACATGCTCTTTTATTTTTTATACTATCCTCGTAACGCCCGTTGTATCACTAGAGGAACAAAACTCCTGTGACTAATAGTAACTATTAAAAAAAATAAAGCCATAGGAATAGTTCTTGTTAAAGATATCATTAATTTTAATAATGGGCAGTCAGCACATATTTTTTTTGTTCCATTAGAGATACATTGGATAGAACTTACAAGTCATAACAATTTCTATACGGGCGTTACGAGGCTATGTAAAAATATATAATGGAGTTTCAAAAAGAGTACCTTATCTTGGTTTATTTGTTGACTTTGGCAACAAAGAGCATTTAAGTGTTTTGGGATCTGGTTTGGGAACAAAATATAATTTATTTTACTATCTCTTCTCCACTTTTTCAGCCACCAACTCATGGGCTAATTTAGCTTCTGAGTTGGCGATTTTGCAGCTATAATATCTTGCATTAAAATATATCAGTTCATATTCTTTGCATAACACTATATTAGAGGTATACATGGTTAATAGAAAAGAACATTGCTACACATTTTGTCCTTTGTTCAGTTTTATTTATTTTTTCTCCCAAAATAAAAAAATCTAGTTGTTGATACACTTTTGAGTTTTTACAAATAACTTTTGTAATTTGCTGCATCACCGGCATCAAGCTATATTGTATTTTTTTTAGGACAACCATTATATTAAATACAGTGAACATAATCTTCTCAAATACCATACTAATTACTCTTCATCTCTTCAAGCAAAGTGCAAATATATATATATATATATATATATATATATATATTTTTTTTATTTATTTATTTATACATATTTAAAAATACTTTTTTATACACCAAACCTATAGAACCAAGTAAAACAGTTATCTCTTGCTTAGTTAGGTGTTACCGAGGCAGTCCAAATAGACCGGAGTCTGTGCCAGGACCAACCATCCATTTTAAGTACTCGAGTAGTCTGTACAAGAGAATTTTCCACAACGAAAATTTTTCAAGTAAAAAGAGTAATATTAATTGATGTATTATATCTAAGTATCAAAAATAACTGTTCTATCTATATGTGTGAACTAAAGTGAACTTACAATATGCTGTTCGGCATGGTTGGGACACATCCAGCGACCGGTCGGCAGCGCCGTGAGCGGGGGGTCCAAACAGTCCTGAACAGATAAAAATATAAGATAAAAACCATTTATTTCAACATTAAAGGGATATGTCTGTTTTTGAAAGTCATAAATAACTTACGTATAAGTTATACCTTACTCTACATTGGATTCGGTAGATGTATTATTTCGAGAAGAATCCGTAAGAAACTCATCTGAACACATCTTTTTTTAGGTCGAATTACAATTTTGATGTGAATGAATGAATGAATGAAAATACATTTATTTCTATTAACTGCGACACAAAACGAACATACATTTAAAATTTACAAAATGAGTTGCAGAAAACTGAAAAAGGGTACGGCTAAGCATAGTGCCTGCCCTATAAAGTGCAGACGCTGTTATTCTGCCGCTCCCTTCGTCGACAACTGTTCTCAACATTTTTGAGATTCAAATATTTAAATTATATAAAAGAAAAAACATAAATCAGTTACAACAAGAAATATCTTAGTAAGTAAGCTATAGTGAAAATATAAATAGTATTAATTTGTGATATTAGTGAAATGGTAAAATAGATTAAATATATATACATATACATATAGTAAATAAATTAAATTAACCGCTGGGTTATTCCAACACGATAAAACCAATAGTTTTTCTGAAATATAATAAACCTATATTTATATGTACATGCAATAATTTTTTTTTATTAATATTTCTCATAATTGACTTTTGGGAGAAACCTCGACTATCATAACAATTTTTGCTTATCAAGTAATATTTTTTTAAATTGAGTTTTGAAAGAGATTTTGGAAATGGGACATTTAAGGGGTGGAGGGAGATTGTTCCAGCATTTTGTTGCCTGGTAGCGGAAGCTTCCCTCAAAAGCCCTAGTTTTGTGAAACGGTGTTACCAAAGTCATTGAATAAAGACTCCTCGAGTTAAATGTATAGGATGGCCAGGATAACTTACTATACAAGTATTCCGGTCGCTTAAACTTAATGACTTGGTGGACTAAGCTAGCCAGATAGAGAGAAGTTGCCTCCTAGAATCCATATTAAGTAGGCCCTCTCTATTCAATTTAGGAGTAATATGAGATCTTGGTGGTATTTTATAGCAGAATCTTATGCAGGCATTTTGTACTCTTTGAATCAACCGTTTTGACGTAGATAAGAGACAAGGACCCAGAACTATGCTTCCATAGTTCAATTTAGATAAAATTAGAGCCTCACACAGCAATAAACGCACTTTCTCGGAGAGCAGGTGACGGATTTTGTAGAGTACTTTAATACGGAACATACAACTTGCAACATTGATTATGTGGTCCTCAAAACGTAATCCAGAATCCACAAGAATGCCAAGAACTCTGGCCAGTGACACCTGCTCGACCTTTGTCCCATTTATAGTTATACAAGGTTTGGAAGACAAGACGGACGCAACTTGTTTTTTCGAACCCAGTACCATAAACTTAGACTTACCAGGGTTTAACAACAAAGCATTCCGGGATGTCCAAAGTGCTATATTTTCAAGGTCAGAGTTTAGTTTTGCTAAAGATGGATTTATTTGGCAAGGATTTAAGTGCATATATATTTGAACATCATCAGCGTACAAATGAAAGTGTGAATGCTTAATTTGTTTAACAATGTCTGCCGTAAATAACACAAACAAAATCGGTCCCAATATCGATCCCTGTGGCACGCCCCTAGAAACAGGTTTAACTGCAGAACTATTTGCACCATTTGCCAATTTAGTACGCACTAATTGTGACCTGTCAGTTAGGTAACTTCTAATGGTATGAATGGTGGCTATGGTGTCAGAGTGGAAACCAAAGTATCGCAGCTTGGAAAGGAGAAGTGGAAGACTTATACAATCAAAAGCGCGTGAAAAATCGAGCAAAGTCAGAACCGTTGCCGTGCCTTTATCTTGTGCCGCTAAAATATGTCAATTACATCTAACAGTGCTGTTGTAGTACTTACACCCTTACGAAAACCTGACTGCTTTGCAGGTAAGATACCATTCAATTCCAAAAAATCTGACAGCTGCCAAAAAACGATACGTTCGAGCACCTTTGACAAGCAGGGTAGAAAACTGATCGGTCTTAAATCCTTTAAATTGTTTGGTGATGGATTTTTCGGAAAAGGGGTAATAATAGCCGTTTTCCAGCACTCAGGGAATGTTAAAGAAGATATCGAAAAATTTATTAAGTAGGTTATGTAAAAAAGTGCATGAGGTAAGGTAAGTAAAATCATATTTAAATTAATATTATCAACACCCTGAGCATCCGAGTCAATTGTGGTTCCGAGTCAAATGATGTATGTTTAGAAATATTACGGTTAGACACTAATCGGTTTCATCTATCATATGGAATATCTATAATAGGAAGTCAGTTTGTAAATCTATGGATCTAAATGAAATATTTCAAAAATATTTTAGTAATATAAGGCTACATTACTCCTGAAATGATAATATTATCACACAACTGGTCAATACTAATAATTGGTTTCATTACTTTTTATATACTTATGAATGCTGTGTAGTATCGGCTTAGAATAGCACTACCCCATTTCTTCCGGTGGGTGTACGTAAGAGGCGACTAACGGTATTGGGGCTTTTAAGGGATTCTTGGGCGATGCGGTTGGAGACCCATCACCAACAACCTTTATTTTTACCATCTTTTCATCACTCACATTTCCAAAAGTGGCTGAGGAATTTCTAATTCCTTAGCTCTGGCTACCCCTTCTAGGGATATACAGCCGTGAGTATATATATGTATGTATGTATGTATACTTATGATCTGAATTTTATACTGACTTCAAAAAAGGGGTGTTCTCAATTCGACCATCATCATATTATCAAAAGAGAACATATAAGTAAGGTTAGGGTTATACATACATATTAAAAAAAATAGCAGGTTTTGATACTACGCCTTGCACAAATATATACCTGATGATACAACAGCGGACAATAATCACATAGCTGTGACATATTGGTGTAGAATAGCACTACCCCATTTCTACCCGTGGGTTTTTCGTAAGAGGCGATTTGGGTATTGGGGCTTTTTACGAGGGCTGCTATTTATGTATCCGGAATAAAAAAAAGAAACAAACATATATCAATTAATATGGTTTTATTGCTTCTCAAAATATTCGCCGCTCAGATCTATACACTTTTGCATGCGTTGAAACCAATTTTCATAGCACTTTTTCCACTCAGACTGAGGTATCTCCAAAACGTGCATTTTGAACGCATCGACTGCCTCTTCGCGGCTCGAAAAACGTTGACCACGTAATTTTTTCTTCACATTTGGAAATAAATAAAAATCATTGGGTGCCAAATCAGGGCTGTACGGCGGATGACCTGTCAATTCGATCTTTTGAGCTTCTAAAAACTGAGTTGTGACGGCCGACCTGTGACAGCTAGCATTGTCGTGATGCAGAATGATTCTACGTTGTCGGTTAGTCTTTCTTATTTGTTCAAAGACTTCCGGCAAACAAATGGTCGTATACCACTCCGAATTAACAGTTTTACGATTCTCTAAAGGCACTGTAGCTACATGGCCATTTATACCAAAAAAACAAGCGACCATTTGCTTCAATGTGCTTTTTGCACGAATAACTTTTGTTGGGTTCGGCTCATCTTGGAACACCCACACCGTGGACTGCTGCTTAGTTTCGGGGTCGTAAGCGTAGATCCAAGATTCGTCACCTGTGTAGATATTATAAACAGCTTTTGACGCACCACGGTTGTATTTTTTTAACATTTCTTTGCACCAATCGACACGAGCCTGTTTTTGATCAATACTCAAGTTGTGCGGAATCCAACGGGAGCAAATTTTTTTTACAGCTAAATGTTCATGAAGTATCTTATGTATGCTCGTCATACTAATGCCCAGAGATGCCTCTATCTCACGATATGTAACATGACGATCTTGAGTTATTAGTTCCCGGACAGCATCGATGTTTTGAGGTACAACGACCGTTTTAGGGCGACCTTCTTTAATTTCATCAGTAAGCTTAGATCGTCCACGATTAAACTCGCTAAACCAGTGATACACAGTGGTCTTTGAGGGTGCTTCATCCCCAAAAGTTGAAGTAAGCTGATCGATGCACTGTTTTTGAGTTAGACCACGCCGAAAATCGTAAAAAATCATGGCACGAAAATGTTCACGAGTTAAATCCATGGTGGTGAAGACACGCAATTTTCAAAA
This sequence comes from Bedellia somnulentella, assembly GCA_963576735.1. Taxonomy (NCBI): domain Eukaryota; kingdom Metazoa; phylum Arthropoda; class Insecta; order Lepidoptera; family Bedelliidae; genus Bedellia; species Bedellia somnulentella. The sequence continues at coordinate 2,564,309 of OY755190.1, forward strand.
TGACGCTACGATGTGAAAACAATTGACAGTCACATAAAAATAAATGTATTCTAAAGCTAAAGAGTTCTATTTTTAAATGATGTAATTACTTTTTAAATTATTGTTCTGTAAGTGGCCAGTTCCGGATACATAAATAGCAGCCCTCGTAGGTGATTTTTGGGCGATGCGGTTGGAGACACATGACCAACAACCTCATATTACCATAATTTCTGAACTCAACTTCCTAGAGTGGCTGAGGAGTTACTAGCTCTAAAGCTCTGACTTTTAGAGTTTCATAGCCGTGAGTATATAAATGTATATTATATACCTGATGATACAACAGCGGACAATAATCGCAATGTATGAGTGGAGAACTTCGACAGGTGTCCCCACAAATGAAGCAGGTTTTGGCAGGAATTGGTACTAAGCCCCACGAGTCTACTGACACTACGCCATTGCCTTTACTTGGATCTGGAACAAAGGATATTGTCAGTAAAGTAAAGGACATTTATTTGGCATATTTTGGCTTTTAGCTATCTCCTATTCAACTAATCTCCTGATTGCAGATTTGATTCCGATAGCAAACTATTCAATATCAGGATTAGTTTATTTTCTAATTATAATATTACAACAGATTTAAGTCTTTTTACAACCTATAATTAAACATAAAAACTAGGTTTTTGCAACATTATTATTATCTAACCGGGAAATCTGAAAAAAAATACGATTTAATTTATGCAAGGTATTTTATTAACTAACCTTTCTCAGTGCCTGGGAATGGACAGGGTATCCGCATTTCAACAGGCAACTCAAATTGTTTAGGGTTCATGATCTTGGCTGCTTTCACCAGAACCTCCATCGGTGATAACTCCTTTTCTTCTTCCATGTCCGATGAGTCTTTGTCATCCTTTGACTTCTTTGCAGGTGGTTGGGTACGGTTGTTACGCAGGTTTCTGTATGGCAATTTTTCACTTTACATAAAAATTTTAAGCTTTGTCATAACAGAAAATTCAAAAAGTTTAAGATGCGTATTTATAAGTTTATGGTCACACAAATTAAGCATGGTAGACGATTATTTATGAAAATATACCATTCAACAATACATTTCTGATCAAAATATGGTACATAACCTAAAAATCCCAAAAAGGGAAACTAGAGATTGAGAATAAAAAATTCCGAAGCCACATTTCAGAATGAATTAGTAAAAGAATGTAAAATAATATAGTTGGTGAATTTAAAATTATAGCTCAATGTGCAGGCAAGGAATATTTATTCTTTTCATTTGATTTGTTATTTCGTGAATTAATAATTCCGCCTTAATACTACCATTAGTACAACTTTCCGATTTTGATATTCAAAGAAAGTATTACCTTTTCTTGTCACTATCAGATTCCAAAGAGGTAGCTCGACTGGACCTGGCACTTGGTGGACTGTCAGCCTCTTTGGCACAGCACTCTTTGCACAGCCACTGTCCTGATGGAATGTCATTCTCATCCAGGGGAGGATCACTAAAAAGATGTATGATTAAAATTAAATACAATGGAAATCATTGGTAAAACACCACATATGCATGGGTAACTATTTGTTGAAAAACCATTTCTCACATGGTAGGGCTAAATTATAATGGTTGCCCTTGCAATATTTTTAAAAAAAATCAAACAATAACATAACAAATATTTTTCAAATTAGGAAGGAAAGAATACAAATACATATTTCCAAAAAGTTAAAACCTATATGAACAAATGCAGTCACACACTAATGATAGAACAGACACAAGCTGCAAGTCCAATTTGGATTTGAACCCATGTCTACTAAACTTGTGGGTAAGGTTTTTATAATTAGAATGTTTTTGATAAATAAAGGAAAGAAAAACTTCGCCGCAGGCGGGAATCAAACCCGCGACCTCGGGTATACGCCCCCGTCGCTAAAACGTTGAACGTTTAAACGAAATAAAGGATAGAAGAATTTTGCGCTGGCAGCCATTGACATGGTAGCTCAATTGGCATAGCGATGGGGGCATATACCCGAGGTCGCAGGTTCGATTCCCGCCTGTGTCGAAGGTTTTCTTTCCTTTATTTATTAGTAATAATCCCCACCTGAGTTTTTCTTGAACAAAAAGATTTAATTTGAATGTTTTTGTTCACGAAAACCTCATGTGGGGATTATTACTAATAAATAAAGGAAAGAAAAATTTCAACACTGATTTAAATAGTATTGGCATACACAAACACAACACAAGACAAGATATTTATTGCATACAAGACTGTTACATTCATTTAAATCATAGTTTCTCTCATCAGCTTTGCGGAACTTTTCATTTTACTTTAAATACTGAAAATTGTTGGTAGCTCATTGAAAGCCAATACATGCATTGTAGGGATATATGCATGTCTATATTCTCCTTCACTGTGTCACTTATACATACATACCTACATTTCATATACTCACGGCCAAAATCGCCACTAGACAAAATAGGACCAAAAGCACCAATACCCTTAGACAACCTCTTACAAACACCCATGGGTAGAAATGGGATAGAGCTGGTCTAAGCCAATCATACTTTTGTACTAATGTACACTATTTACTACCACTTTTTTGAGGAGATTCGAAATAACCGTAACTTACACACTAATTAAAGTCTTGCAGTTTGTCCAGATTAACCAACATGACAATATCATGTTAGTGATTAAAAAATTGACATTGCCCAATTATTATTTATAATAGTAACTTATGTCTATTTATTTACTTATAGAATCTTAGACAATAATATTAGGGCCACAAGGTTTCTGTTTGTGATAATGCATAGCATAAGGCTTAGGCCGGAGAAGATTTAAAATTATTAGTAAGTATAATGTTTCTTGAAATCACTTACTAGCATCCAAGATGGAAGCTAGCTGGACACCGGTCGCAGCATATAAGATCTCCGCCTTCGCCGCAAGCGTCACAGCAATCATGGTTATGACCCTTCCCTGGTCTTTTATAGTAAGGATGTTGCGGCTTTTTCGATTTCTGACCATTCGAATCTTCATCAGGGGGTTTTATAAGCGCTCGTATCAACTGAAATTCATTCATAAGTTTGTAAGAAGTGACTTTCCTATAATGTCATTGTGAGTTCAATTATATTCATTACAAAGCTTGAGAATAACTTACGGGCATTAAACCACCTGAAGTATCCAGGTCGTAACCTACGTTGGACATTTTCTAAGGGTAAAATAGTAACTTTGACTAAAAGAGATAAGTAAATAATGAAAAAATAGGCAAAGTAGTGTTTACAGTCAATGTTAATTTTGTCTCTGTAGAACTATCTCATTATCTTTTTTTGTATCAAACCAATAGCACTTTATTCCACCTTTTAACAATATACTAAAAAACATACAATATAAGACTGTTATTATATATTATATGCTTTTTCTATAATATTTTAGTTAACCAAAAACCGAAAAATAATTTTAAAAAGATGGCGGCTAGCGTACATTGTATTTGACATTAGGGATGGGTATCACGTTTTCGTTTTCACTCTTGGAGTTGGAGTTGGAGGTAGCAAAAGTAGGGCTCCGGCATCAAATATATAATTTGGTATTGCTGCTGGTCTTATGGCCTGTACGGCTTCACATTTATGGGAAGCTGAGAGTGCCATAGCGTTAGCGGGGCAGAGGTGTATGTACCAAGGCTATATGGGCTAGAGGAAAGAAAGGAATCACAACTTATTACCAAGCACGAATTCTTCCCTCATTCGCTCCAGACAAGCTGTTTTATAACTACCACTACAGTTAAAAGTAAAAATCAACATTATACAAAGGGTGAGCGGTGGGCCAAATAATTTATACTCTCTGTGTACTTAGTCGTACTTAATCCTTTTTTTTACAGCTTGTATTATTTCCAAGATTTTTAATTATTAGTTATTTATTTACGTATTGATTCGGCACGCAAACAATATTATGATATAGCAGTGCATTCTAAACGTTAAATTATATATTTATGAACCGACGCAACCCCGACATACGTAATGATCTAAACACAGCATGATAAAACTGCTTTACACCCTAACATTTACTCCGTATATCACCGAAGGGGTGCTTATGCGACATTAGTGACACCTGATGTTCAATTCAAAGTACCCACGTTTTTGTGGGACAATGTACTCAAGTAGGTATTACTTAGCCATGTGGGTTTCCCCACGATATTTTCCCTACCCGTTCACAACCATGATATAAAAATACACATGTGACCTTAGAAAATACACATAGGTGCACACACAAGGCTCGACTCGGGATTTGTATGTGAGACGCTTCTTGGCATAGATACGGTTGTACTGAGCTATCGCGCATGGTAATGAAAATACTAATCCACCCCCTGATTATGCATTTTAAGCGACCGTGGATTGTGTCGCAAGATGCAAGATTATCGCTGTCAATGCCAAAAATTTGTATGAAATTTGTCAGTTTTGACAACGATAATATTGCAACTTGCGGTACAGTCGTGTTTGCAAAAGATTCGTTATCAGGACGCAAACTAAATAACGAAAAATAGTGAAAAAGTATCAGTTTGGACATATTTTTGTCATTATTAGTAACTTAATATTATATTTATAAATAAATGGATATTACTTCTAAGTGATTTTTATTACATACTAGTGGTCCGCCCCGGCTTCGCACGGATGGTGATATTTTTTGCTGCTCACCCCCTCCGATATTTAGCGTAATGATATGTATCCTGTGTCCTTTTCCTGGTTCTAAGCTACCTCTCCCTTCATTTCCAGCCAGATCGGGTCATCCGTTCTCGAGTTATATAGTGTAACTAAAACCACTTTCTTTTATATATATAGGTATTCATTCCATTCCATACATTTTCTTCCACCAGTCACGCAATTTTTCCTCATTGGCAGGCAGAATCTATCGTTCGCTACTTTTTACGAGCTTGCCCGTTTATTCTTCACACTTTGTGCATCTGTTTTTTGAGCTTATTCTCTATTTGATCTACTGATATTACTACTCACACTTATTCTGTTATTTAATTCTGATAAACTGCTGATGATGTGTACAAAAGTATGTAACTAGATTGTACAGATTATAACGTGGTGCTGAAGCTCCTTCGTCATTGACTGAACATATAAAACACTCTTTATAAAAACACGCATTTACTTATACAGTTATACATACTTTGATAGAAAGAAGCTTCTATTTATTTTTAAATGTATAAAATCCAATTATATATTTAAAATGGTGCGTATTTGCATGGCTTATAGAATAAATGAGAATAAACAAAATAAAGATGCTTTATTCTACCATCTTTTCCCATCTCAACTTCCGAATGTGGCTGAGGAATTTCTAATTTCTTAGCTCTGGCTACTCCTTTTAGGGATTTAAGCTGTGAGTATATGTATGTATGTAAAGATGCTTGAGTACATATCACTACTACACTTCCATATGTCTACGGTGTCTACGGTGCGTAGTATATATTTCCCTTCACTATGATGTTGTCAATCTTGACCACTGGTAACAATACAATACATCTTGCGTCAGTTCAATCAATCAATCATCATCATCAATCAAATCAATGTGTTTTGTGGTTTTGTGTTGTAGTTTTCGGTGATGCCTAAACTTATTTATCAAAAATTAGCTGTTAAATTCACTTCTTAACAATGGCAAATCGAAGTCCTTCGAACTATGTTTGGTGACGCTCAATTGACAAAAAGATTAATTATTATAGCTTTGGTTCTTACTGTTATTTTAATCCTTAAGGAGTTTGTGTTTGTTTGATCATCATGACCCAACACAGAGTCTCTTATTTCTACAATCCTGATGTAGGAAACTTCCATTATGGTCCTGGACACCCCATGAAGCCACACCGGCTATCTGTTACCCACAGTCTCGTACTTCACTATGGGTTGCACAAGAAAATGCAGATCTATAAACCTTACAGAGCCAGTGCCCATGACATGTGCAGGTTTCACAGTGAAGATTACATAGAATTCTTACAAAATGTTACACCACAAAATATTCAAAGTAAGCCTACATTATTGATATTAGTGAAGCAGAAGTATATTAGTAGTGGTAGGAATAAATAATATATATAACATTAAATTAAATTAAAATAAATAAAATGGAAGCATTGTCTCTGATGCAAAGAACCATAGGTTGGAGTCCTAAATCAAGCATTCACCTGTATGAATTTTGTGTTTATGTCTCTGATGTGAAATCCTCAATGTTGCCAAAATGTTGTTACAAACATTATAAGGAGATATGCAATCAGGGACTATTATGCAGGCATACAATACCATTCTATACTATTTATATGTATCCATATTATGTTTTATTCAATTTGTCCTCATGATGTATTATTCTAGAATTCCATTGATAATATATCATGCAATATTCAGAAGTGTAGTATCTTAATTGAGATAATGAAAATGATTAAGATGTAAATTAAGATTAGAATTATTTATCTATCTACTTCTATAAGATGCTGTAGATTCGCCGGTTCTACAATTCTGGTTATCCCTTTCTGTGATTTAAGTTGTCAGTTACCACAAAATTATTAAGTATTGAATAGTGTTATTCTAAGCCTACACTGCACAGCTCCCCACATTAAAATAATACCAATATGTATATTTTTCCAGATTACTCAAAAGACTTACTGCACTACAATGTGGGTGATGACTGTCCTGTATTTGAAGGCCTGTTTGATTTCTGCTCAATGTATACAGGAGCATCGCTAGAAGGAGCCATGAAGCTAAATAATAATGCTTGCGATATAGCTATTAACTGGTCTGGTGGACTGCATCATGCTAAGAAATTTGAGCCTTCTGGTATGCTATATTTTTATACTTTCTTAACAATTTGACTGTATGTAATCTTTAGTTAAATGAAATATGTTTACTTAAATTCATGTTATTGTATTAATCATTACAATACTGATAAAATTTCTTCTCTCAACTGAGCTTGGTGCAATATATTTCAGGACAAAACCAAAATTGTACTCTGTTTGACTTAGAAAAGATGTTTGTTGTTTAGTGGCGTATATTTCTCATAACAATACAGTATACCACGCAACATCTAGTTAATAGGTCGCTTGTGCTAGCCACTGAAACAGAAGTAGAATTAGACTAAAATTAATGTATTAGTTTTAACTTGACATTTGGATTTTGAAAAACATTGCTAACACTTTTTATATTAAAACTAGCAGACTGCCCTGTTTGCAAGGTTATTAAGAATATAAACAAAAAGTGGCCCAATTTACACCTCACTGCATAAACAATTTGCAAGTCAAATAAACAAGTCCTGCGAAAATCAATTCAGCTGTCTCAATTATGAGCTGGGGAAAAACAAATCAATTATTGATTTTAAGAGTGAAAAATGTGACAATTATAATAGTCATTAAGCCCATTTCAGTAGAGATCAAACTTTATTCTAGACTATAAACATACTATGCAAATAAAATCTGAATGAATACATACATACATACATATACTCACGGCTATAAGTCCCTTAACGGGGTAGCCAGAGCTTTGTAATGAGAAATTCCTTAGCCACTTTTGGAAGTTGATTGGGGAAAAGATGGTAATAATAAATGTTTTTGGTGACGGGTCTCCAACCACATCGCCCAAAAATCACTTAAAAAGCCCCTTTACCCTTAGACGCATCTTACGATCACCTACGGGTAGAAATGGGATGGTGTTATACTAAGTCGACACTACACGCAAACTGAATACTGAATTAATATAAAATTGAATTGGTAAAGAAATATAAAATAAAGTAGAACAACCGACGTTTGGTATAAATAATGATAGCTGGTTTTCGCGGCCTGCTCACACTATTGTTTTGACAGGGTTTCATTCACAACTTCCACCCCCCTTTTAACCCTGTTCAGGATGGAATTTTCAAAAATCCTTTCTTAGCGCATGCCTAGGTCATAACATCTACCTGCATGCCAATTTTCAGCCCGATCCATTCAGTGGTTTCGGCTGTGGGTTGATATGTTACCTTTGAGTTTTATATATTTGGATATGCATGTTAATTTTATTTATTTATACATTTTATTTAACTTTTCGTTTTTCTAGGCTTCTGCTACGTAAACGACATAGTGATCGCCATTTTGGAGCTGCTGAAATACAACCCTCGCGTGCTGTACATCGACATCGACGTGCATCACGGGGATGGCGTGCAGGAGGCGTTTTATCTTACTGACAGGTGAGAGAGGGTGGTAAAGTTTGTCAGGATCGTACAAAGGAGCGAGAGTCTCCTGTGCTTCTTAAATTTTCTTGTAATGTTTTAAATTGACTAACATAACTATAGATGCGCGGGCTGGAGTTCGCTACTGGTTTGTCATATTTCTGACACCACATCAATTGAAAATACATATGTATTTTAATTTTTAGATTGTAGTTTACTAACAAAATATGAATTAGTTAGTAAAAAAATTACCAGATAACCTTACTTAAACTTTACTCACGGCTATATTAATCCTAAAACAGAGCAGCCAGGTCTTCGGAATCAAAATTTCCTTAGCCATTTTTGGAAGTCGATTGGGCAGAAGATAGTAGCAATTAAGAGTCTTGGGTGAAGGTCTCTGACCACATCGCCCAATGTCTTCTTTATAAACCCCATTCGCCTCGTACGCCACCCGCAGGAAGAAATGCGGTAATGTCTAAGCCGGATACTATACAGCAAAAATAAATGAATACTAATAATAATATTAATTGCTGATTACTCTTGTACCACAGAGTGATGACCGTGAGTTTTCACAAGTACGGCAACTATTTCCCCGGGACCGGCGACATGTACGAAATCGGGGCAGAGAGTGGCCGGTACTACTCCGTCAACGTTCCTCTCAAAGAGGGCATCGACGATCAGAGCTATGAACAGGTACTATACGTACACACAGCATAAACACACACATATATTTATAGAGACACGAATAAATGTCATAGATACATAAATAGACCATAATTAGATATCTAAAACTTACTACTCCGTCAACGTGCCGTTTAAATGCCGTGACATTGATGATCAGAGCTATGAGCAGGTAAATTCTTGCACATTTTCCGAAGTAAAGACACATATACAGTAAATACACAAGCACTAAAGACGGAAACACAGGGAGACATACATACTAAAGAGAATTGCACGAAAAGTCGCTTTCAATTGCCTTAAATTGCTATATTTTAACCACTTGAAAAGATTCGGCCCGTGTATGTTAGCATTCTGAAGATAATAGCTTTAAAAAAGACATTTAAAGCTATTATCTTCAGAATTAATATTCACAGCAATGCTTTTAAAATTTGTAGCTATTCAAGCCAGTAATCCAAGCCGTGATGGATTTCTACCGTCCCACGGCGATAGTTCTGCAATGCGGGGCGGATTCCCTGGCAGGGGACAAATTGGGCTGTTTTTTCTTTGATGACCATGATTACCATCTCTTGAACTTACTTGACACTTGTGGTTAAAAGAAGTTTCACTCTTATCGCTCGGTGTAAACTCAAAATAGTAGACAATACCAAAATTGGTGATGGATTTGATATTTATTGCGCAAAACCTTAATATGAGTACAATTGTTTTACTTTAGAACCGTTATACTCGGATTTCCTAATAACCTTAAATTGCTATAAATCACTGCCTTGTTGATTGCTCGAAGCAGTTCAACTGCCCGAGCGGTGAATAGTAAATGTTTAAGGCTAGCCTAAAAAAAGAAGCATTTTAATTTTAATTTTAATTTTCACAGCAATGCTTATAAATTTTGTAGGTATTCAAGCCAGTAATCCAAGCCGTGATGGATTTCTACCGTCCCACGGCGATAGTTCTCCAATGCGGGGCGGACTCCCTGGCAGGGGACAAACTGGGCTGTTTCTCTCTGACGACCAGGGGACACGGGGAGTGCGTCAAGTTTGTCAAGGGACTTAATGTGCCCACGCTGGTAGTGGGGGGCGGCGGGTGAGATTTTTTAATTATTTACTATCATAATAAGGAGGATTCTTACTACTAAAAGATTGGTGAAAGACGAAGCTTGATGACGAGGTTTTTCAGGATTGTAAAAAGTGGCGATTATCTCTGCCTACCCCAATGGGTACTTCTGGCGTGAGTATATGTTTGTACTTTTACTAATCTTCAGTCTTTAGTAAAAGTTTCAATAAATCGGGTTGCAACGCTGTTTCAGAGATTAGCCGTAACAGACAGACATACAAACATTTAAATAGAACAATGTTTTTTGGTATATTGAAAATGTCAAGAGGTTATATAATTTTGGGCTTAGACTATACAAATTGCAGACCATTAATGGGGAACAGTGACATGATGCCAATTTGAAGTTTCAATGTGCGAGTGAGATCTCAATACTTTATTTTAAAGATGACTTACCGGTGCTATGCGAGTTCATCTCGTGTTTTATAAAACAAGATTTGTCCTCACATCATCTACCTTCTAATTATCCTGTAGATCTTCACCAACTATTAATACAAGGTTGACTTTTGTCACATTTGTTTTAAAGTGTACGTAAAGGTTAATGTTTACTTACAAACGGTAAATTAAATTTGCACAATAAATAAATAATAGAAGATATTGTTACGACATCTGTTCGCAAGTAGGAGATAGGATTTGCCACTACTAGATAACAGATGGCGTTACTAGTATTTTAATAAGTAAAAAAAGGAATTACTAGATGTTTCTCGAATATCGACTTTTCGAGAATGTGGTACTAGAACTTTCTGTAATATTCGCGTATTTGAGATTGGCATATATAAAGAGCGACGCGTGCTACGGAGTTATTCGAGTGCGAAGAACTAAAGCGAGAACAAGCGAAATACTAGAGCGAAGAAATTAAATACGACAGTGCAGTGATATACGGATTACGGAAATAAGCTTAACGGTGTGGACAGTGTTACTATAACGGAGTAAATTAGTGTTGTTAATTAGTGCGAGTATCGATAGTTAATTATCGATAGTGTTTGTTGTGTTGTGTAAAGTGCGTTATTGGTCAATAAATATAATTACACCTTATTGCACCAAAGTGTGACTGGTATTTATCAAATTAAGAACCCGGTACGTAACAATTGGTGTCAGAAGTGGGATTTGAAGATGCCAGTTATGCCGAAGGAAGACGGAAGAGAGGGTGTGAAGACACGCGCTCAGAAAGCCGCAGAGGGTGAACAGCTGTCGGAAATGAGGTCATCGGTCACGAACCCTCGGAGTGACATTCCAGAGGAGACGTCCGCGGTGACTAACGCGCCGTCTACATCAACGGCGCCGGCGGCCGCAACTAATACTGACTTGGCGATGATAGTTGAAATGTTTCAAAGCATGCGTGAAGCACAACAAAGCATACAGGATGTTGTGAAAAACATACATTCGGAGGTACAGGGTGTTGTGAAACAAGAAGTTCGTGAGTTGCGCGAGGAACAGCAAACTAAGTTCTCACAAGTTCTCACTGCGGTCAATAAAGTCAGTGGTCGGGTGGTTACTGTGGAAAAAGACGTAGAGCAGATGAAGGAGCAGGTAACCACTATTGAGAAAGATATCGATGACATGAAGACCGACTTCCGCGGAATGGAGAAAAGGGTTCTGCAGCTTGAATCACGACCGGTCAAGGTTGTCTCCGGTGAGAATGTAGTAGCTGTCCATGGTCCTCGTGTGAAGGTTCCTCCTTACGACGGAACAACATCCTGGTCGGCGTATAGACATCAGTTCCAGACTGTTGCGGCTGCCAATGGTTGGACTGATGAACAGTGTTTGACTGCACTGACGGTGGCGCTCCGAGGTCAAGCACTGTCAGTAATAGAGGCGCTGCCGACTCCGAGTGGTGGTTTCAAGGACCTGCTGGATGCGTTGGAGTCTCGCTATGGAGAGCGACACCTGGAGCACGTGTTCCGCGCTCAGCTGCGTGATAGGGTCCAGCGTTCCGGAGAGGGACTTCAGCAGTGGGCCCTTGAAATCGAGAAGCTCGTCCGCAAGGCCTATCCCAGTGTAGATCCGAAGACGGTGGAAATGAACCTGGTGCAAGCATTCGTCGACGGCATCAGAGATATCGAAGTGAGAACAGCGGTGAGACTTCAACACCACACGTCTCTCAAGGATGCCTTGGCGAACGCTCTAGAAGTTGAAGCTTGCCGCCAGGATACGCGCCAAACTCATCGACTTCGTGAGATTGCGGAAGCAAATGAGGACGTCAAGGTCATTAAAGCACCCGTCGGAAGGAGTACTGGACCGATTTGTTATGGCTGCGGGAAAAGGGGCCATTTGAGATTAAGTTGCCCGCTGAGGGAAAGAATGCAAGATGTACATTCCCTAGTGCGTGAAAATGGTTTACATGCTAGTGAAAAGATGAAAACCAGATATGACTGTAAAGCTAACACGCCGCGTTTCGTAGAGGGTATGCTCGTCTGGTTACACAATCCAACTCGCCAGAAAGGGAAGTCCCCTAAGTTACAAAATAGGTGGGAAGGACCGTACAAGGTGGTCACTAGAATAAACGATGTAACGTACAGAATTCAACGCCAACCTAGAGGGGCTTCGAAAATAGTTCACATCGATCGACTTGCGAAGTACCATGGAAGCAATAATACTCGGGACGAGTATTAATGTAAGGAGGGGGTAATGTTACGACATCTGTTCGCAAGTAGGAGATAGGATTTGCCACTACTAGATAACAGATGGCGTTACTAGTATTTTAATAAGTAAAAAAAGGAATTACTAGATGTTTCTCGAATATCGACTTTTCGAGAATGTGGTACTAGAACTTTCTGTAATATTCGCGTATTTGAGATTGGCATATATAAAGAGCGACGCGTGCTACGGAGTTATTCGAGTGCGAAGAACTAAAGCGAGAACAAGCGAAATACTAGAGCGAAGAAATTAAATACGACAGTGCAGTGATATACGGATTACGGAAATAAGCTTAACGGTGTGGACAGTGTTACTATAACGGAGTAAATTAGTGTTGTTAATTAGTGCGAGTATCGATAGTTAATTATCGATAGTGTTTGTTGTGTTGTGTAAAGTGCGTTATTGGTCAATAAATATAATTACACCTTATTGCACCAAAGTGTGACTGGTATTTATCAAATTAAGAACCCGGTACGTAACAATATCTTATTTTTGTCCTTAGCTACACTCTCCGCAACGTAGCCCGCTGCTGGACATACGAGACCTCCTTACTAGTGGACGAAAACATCTCCAACGAGCTTCCTCTAACCGAATATCTCGAGTTCTTCAAACCTGACTTCCAACTGCATCCGGAGATCAGTCGGTGAGATTTATATATGTTTATAGTATATTTATTTAGTTACGTTGATATTGTTGTCTTTGATGGGTATTCGCTCTACATGCCATAGTTGAATGAAGGTGTGTAAAGAATGATTAAAAGACTGACTTATACTCATGGCACTATTCCCAGAAAGGGTTAAAAGAGTTTTGAATTAGGTTAAGCATTTAAATAAAAATAATAAATAAAAATGTTTTTATTGAGTAAAACAAGGCTACATAAATTAAAACGTGCTTATGCCTCCATTTAAACTTAAAAGTCTGTGTTTGGAGACATCGCTCCTATCTAAGAACAATAAAAATTATTATTACAATAAAATTACTACAATATAATGTTTTAATTTCCATGTGTGTGGGGCTATTTAAGTAATGGATAGGTTTCATATGAGACTAATGGATGAGAACATATCCAACAAGCTTCCTTTAACTGAATATCTCAAGTTCTTCCAATCTGACTTCCAACTGCATCCGGAGATCAGTCAGTGAGATGAATATGCGTATATTTATGTAGTTACGTTGATTATGATGTTTATAATGAAAACCAGCTCGAAGGACCACTAGTTGAAGTTGTATATAAAGAATGGTAAAAAGAAAAAAGTTTTTTGATGAAAGTTAAGATCGACCGATCTTTTTACACTCGAGGCTTTAATTCCCAGAAAGCATTAACAGAGCTTTAGAATTATATTTTGTATAAAAGAGTAGGGGTACTTAAGTGATGGATAGGTTCCATACTAGACATCATTACTATTGAATGAAAACATGTCTAACTAGCTTCCTCTAACTGAATATCTCAAAAAATCAAAGGATATAAAAAGTTCTATTTGATTTGGAAGTTTGCGTTTCATTTCGGGTTCGGGAATTCATAGATTTTTATTAGAGATGCGCCGAGTACTAATTTTACCGAGTACCGAGTATTACTCGGTCTAAAGTTTGTCGAACTCGGTACTCGGCCGAGTTACTCGGTTCAATCTAAGCCCTCTGTACGGAAGGAAGACAAGTCTAAACAAGTTTGCTATGCAATGACAAATGACCCCTCCTTCCGCCCCCGCGTGCACCCTATCCCGGTCGGTCAATCAGTAGTTTTTTTATAGAACAATAATAGAAAGCACGTGTTATTGCGTAAACAATTAAAAATATCGCGGTTCGTGTTAGATTACAGTTTATTACTGTTCAGTGACTATGGACAATATGAGTGTATGCAAAACATTGGACATTCTTTGACGAGATTGAAGAAGATAAAACGAAAGCAAAATATTCCTTGTGCAATTCTTTGATTTCGCGTAGTGGTGTCGGTCGTAATGCTTCTACAACAGCTATGTTAAATCATTTAAAAACCAAACACTAACTTGAGGCAAAGGATTTGCAAAACGAACCTCTTCCTAAGATTTCTCGACTTCCCGACACGGCACCTTCAACGTCATCGTTGCACTTTCAACATCAAATGCAACAAAGGTGCAACAAACCCTTCGGGAATCCATTGTTGCAAAGTGGGACATAAACTACTTGCGTGCTAAAGAAATTCACAAATCTATAGCTGAAATGATAGCCACTGACAACCAACCGGTATCCGTGGTAGAAGATAGTGGATTTCAAAGACTACCACACATTTTGAAGCCTAAATATCAGGTCCCGGGGAGAAAATACATGAGCAAAGTAGTCATTCGTTCATTACAAATCCTTTACTTCTAACTTATCACTTGAACCGAGTTATTCGTCCAATTGTACCGAGTTACTCGGCCGAGTACGAGTATCAAAAACACGCCGAGTATGCCGAGTACCGAGTAGTAACCGAGTACTCGGCCCATCTCTAATTTTTATAAATCTTTTATTTGATATAGTTACTCTTTAAGTGTTGAGATCGTCAATTGCACTTCTCAATTGTAACTCTACTTAATAACATTATTTCTGTAAGATATACCAATTATTATAATTATTGTCGTGTAGTGTCGGCTTAGAATAACACTACCCCATTTCTACCCGTGGGTGATCGTAAGAGGCGACTAAGGGTATAGGGACTTTTTAAGTGATTTTTGGGCGATGTGGTTGGAGACCCGTCACCAAAAACATTTATTATTACCATCTTTTCCCCAATCAACTTCCAAAAGTGGCTGAGGAATTTATCATTCTAAAGCTCTGGCTACCCCGTTAAGGGATTTATAACCGTGAGTATATGTATGTATGTATGTATGCATATACCAATTGTGATATCCAATAACAAGTTTTCCCTCCTATTCTATACCTACAGACCGGAGAGCACATCCAACGCAAACAGCAAGCAGTACCTGGACGCGATCACCAAGCACGTGTACGACAACCTCAAGATGTGCCAGCACTCGCCCGCCGTGCAGATGACGCATATACCAGGTCATTTTATATATTACCATTATATAATTTGGCAACCGTGATAGCCCAGTGGGTAGAACACTCGGTTATTGTGCAAACGACTAGTGTTCAAATCCTGGGTCGGGCCTACACCATTTGTCTTTTCTAAAGACATATGTGTGGTTTATTTATCATGGTTGTTAACGGTATTCAGTGTATTCGTACAAAACGGCGATAGGCCTGCCCCCTATCACGTGAGTACACTGTCTAAGCAAAACGTGGGTACCTTCTCTGGAAACTAGATGGCGCTTGCCATGTGAGTTCAGGAGTATTGGTACCTCTGCCAACCCCTTCGGGGATAAACGGCGTGAACGTTTATGTTATGTTATGTTATGTTGTTACCGGTGAGGGAAAACATCGTGAGGAAACCCACATGGCTGATTTGTACTTAGTCATGTGACAGTGTATTTGTACAAAACGGCGATAGGCCTGCCCCCTATCACGAGAGTACACTGTCCATGCAAAACGTGGGTACTCTGAACACCAGGAGACAAAGTCACGTGATGTTTAGAAGTATTAGTACCTCTGCGAACCCCTTCGGGGATATGCAGCGTGAACGTTTATGTTTATGTTATGTTTTTATTGTGTTTATAATTTGGACACATCGAGAGGATAGATGATAGAAAATTGGTAAACGGTATCAATACAGCTAATTTGGTAGTAGAGGACAGCCACGGAGGCGAACATGGACCAAATTGAGAGTGTGCTCAAAAAGGCGGCCGTCCGAAGTATGAAGAATAAAAGAGCATGTATGAAAAGATTTGGCAGGATCGTACGAAGTGGTGATCGTAGGTCTCTGCCTACCCCAATAGAAATGGCGTGGTATGGATCTTCACACATATTTGGAGGATAGCCTTCAAAATTCGAAACAAAAAGAATAGATATAATATCATCATCATCATCATATACTCACGGCTATAAATATATAAATAGTAGCCAGAGCTTTGGAATGAGAAAATCCTCAGCCACTTTTGGAAGTTGAGTGGGGAAAAGATGGTAAAAATAAAGGGTGACGGGTCTCCAACCACATCGCCCAAAAATCACTAAAAAACCCCTATGTAGAAGGTAGGGAAATATAGCCGTGAGTATATATGTATGTATGTATGTTATTCTATCTAAGCCGACACTACACGGCAAATATAATATAGATGTGTATAAGCATATTTTGCATACGTAAATGGAGCATAGAGTTAAAGTTATGTATATACCAAAAATTCCGTGCTTCGGAGGGCACTTTAAGCCGTCGGTCCCGGCTACTATCACGGTAGTAGTCGTTAGTCTGCCAACCCACAATTGGCAGCGTGGTGGACTATGGCCAAAACACCCTAAACAGGGTAGGCACGAGCCCCTTGGTGGGGCCATATTTCTGCTGTGAGGAATATAATAAAACTATACAATAACAGCATGACAAAGTTAGTGAATATACCCACAAAATTAAAATAGGTATGAGAAACAGGCTCAACTATTCTTTCTCCAAAGTGGCAAGGCCTTTTTTTAGTTTTTAATTTCTATGTCAAGACAATGTTTCGGGGTAAACTAGCTTTCTTTTATATTCATATATATTAGTGTAAACATTATTTTAATACCACTAGCATGTTTCTTTCCGCGGGTGACGTATGAAGCAACTGTGTGTAATAGTGGTTGTTCGGCGATTTGGCTAGACCTATCACCTTTTTTCTTTATTTGCCTAATTTGTTCCCACTGCTGGGAAAGGCCTCACAATTTTGAGCCCACACATCCCTGCCCAAAGCTGTACAGAATCACCCTGGATCGAACTTGTCTTGTCCCCGTAGCATGAAGCGTGTGAGAACGAGTATGTCATATGAGAAGTGAGATACTGATAGATTTCGTATGAGCAATCTGTAATTTTCTCACTTCTTCTCTGAAATACGCGCTCTCATGCTACTAGAACAGGTCATCCCTCCTCTACCTACTATACTTTATTACCTTCTCAATCGAATAAACATATTTCAGGTGACTTCTTCCCCGAAGAATATCGGATAAAGGAAGAACCGGATCCAGAAGTAAGAATGAGTCAAGAGGAAGTAGACAAGATGGTGGAACCGAAGAATGAGTTTTATGATGACGAGAAAGACAACGATAAGGAGATTATTACTGACGTTATTATGCAGATGCTGAAATGAGAGGGATTTGTCGAAGGGGTGGGCAGATTGATAACAGGAGGGCCTATTATATGTGTTCATGATTTAAATGAGGGGGAAAACCACCTAGATGAGATTTGACATCTTTATGTAACATGTGAAATTCGAAATGAGCGTTTCTCATGTCGAAGCGTATTTTAAAAAGATTTGCAATCTAAAATTTGATTTTTTTTTCTTTGAGGACAAGATAAATCATATTCTTTTTAGTCAATTGCAGTTTTGTCACTATTTGAGTATGCCTATTGCAGATAGAAGCCTTTTAAATACGTGTATTTCCCAAAAGCCCAAACTCTCAGACTATCAAAATATACAGAGATAGTGTCAATTATATAAAAACTTATACAATGAATACTCTGTCCAAGCAAAGCGTGGGTACTCTGACTGAACACTAGGAGACAATGTCACGTGATGTTCAGAAGTATTATTACCAATGATTTCCTTGGTTTTCTTATTGTTTGCACAATAAAACAATAAATTAAAACCCCTGCCATCCCTGCAAAGTGCGTTATGAATGTATAAAGAAAAAGCATCTGGTATGAAATTGATTGACTAAGAAACAGACCATAGTTTAAGTAATAACAAACTGCGTTGGAAAAATATCTAATTCAGCAGATAGTTTTATCAAAATAAGTCCATTAGTTGTTTAAATCTAGTTATATATTTTTATATTTTTCTGATTCCTTTAGTATATTATTCTAGTTATATTTTATTTTTTGTATGAAATGAATCATGTTTCTTGTTCGAAATATTAATAATTTATTAAGTTATTTTATTATCTTCATTTAATTTAATAAATAATAGGTAAAATAATTGTAAATATTTATTTGATAATCTGGATTTTGACGTACTTTTTTTTTACTATTGAAGTAAGATTATGATTGATTTTATTGATAATTTGTATATATTTGTAAATAAAATGTATTTTTAATTATATCCCGTTGTTTAATTTTTTAATTGCCCTGACTATTCAGACTGCCGAATTTTACTGCGAAGATTAAAGTAGAGAAGGTCCCTCAGAAAAGTTTGTGAAGTGAGAAATAGTTTGATTCCTGAGAGGTGCGGTGTGAAACTTGGTATTGTAAAATAAAATGAATAAATATATACGGACATATCATACATAGATCAAGTTAGCCCCTAACTAAGTAGAACTTGCATTATGGGATACTAACTCAACGATATATTTAATATTATGTTACATATAAGTAACACCCAAGACTAAGAAACAATCATTTATGCTCATCACATAAATGTTGCACTCAGCGGGTTCGAACCCGCAACCTCCGGACCGAGAAGCTAGTCCAAGACATCGTCTAAAAAAGGAAAAAAAAAGATAAGTGTGAGTCGCCCCGCTCGTGGAGGCTTTTACTGTAGCAAGTATAGGTAAGTAAAGTGATATATCAAAAGTAATACATCGCATGCTTAATACTACAGTATGTAAGATACTTACATACATAGGGCCATTGTGCCAACAGTGAGTCAAAGGGGCACACCCAGTCAACGCAATATTGAATAAAATATCTAAAAGAGCTGTACTTTGCAATAAACATATATATTTTGCTCGAGTATTAAGGTCTGATTATGTTGAGTAAAACCTAAAAACTAATTTGAGAAAATTTGCCGTGTAGTGTCGGCTTAGAATAGCACTACCCCGTTTCTACCGATGGGTGTACGTAAGAGGCGACTAACGGTATTTGGGGCTTTTAAGGCGATGCGGTTGGAGACCCATCACCAACAACCTTTACTTTACCATCTTTTTCCCACTCAACTTTCCAAAAGTGGCTGAGGAATTTCTAATTCCTTAGCTCTGGCTACCCCCTCTAGGGATTTATAGCCGTGAGTATATGTATGTAATTTGAGAAAAAAGAATAACAAAATAAGAAATTTTCACTTTTTTTGTGTTCCAAAATCCTCGTGATTCACCATTCCCTCAAGATAGATCCACTGTGTACCAAACTAAGCGCACAGAGGGCCAAAATATTTTTAATTTTTTTTATATTATTCCAGAATTACAACAAAAGATTTTTAAAAAACCTTTTAACAAAAATGTAGCTAAGTTACTTACTTATCTATGATTTGAATATAACGTATTTATCTCGTATAGTTACGAAGTTATTAGATTTGAAAAAAAGTGTGACCCACGGTTACGACAATGTACTTCGTACGATCCTGACAAACCTTTCTAGCTTCGTTTAAATACATCAATCTTTTCATACATGCTCTTTTATTCTTTATACTACGGACGCCTACCTTATTGAGCACACTCTCAATTTGGTCCAAGTGTGTTCTCCGTGGTCGTCCTCTACTAACATTACCATCCACACTAGCTCTATAGATCCCATTTACCGATTTTCTATCATCCATCCTCTCTATGTGCCCAAACCATCTCAACATTCCTTTTTCTATCTTTCTTACAATATCATCTTTCACACCACTCTTTTCACGCATAACACTATTTCTCACTCGGTCACATAATATAACATTACAAAATTTTCTGAGAGTCCTCATCTCTACTGCATTCACTCTGCTCTCATATTCTGCCACACCCAACATTCGCTTCCATACATAAGCGTAAGAACAAGAAAAACATCATGCACAGCCATTCGGGCCTTTTCAGACACCGATTGACTGGTCATTAGGCTATTCATTGCTCCATTTACCGCATTACCCTTTTTCACTCTTCATTCAATGTTTTTATCACATTTTCCATCCCTTGTAAACAAACTTCCCAGATATACAAACTCCTTCACCGGTTCCACATCCTTACCATCAATCGCAATCACGCATTCTGTCACATCTTCCTGTCTCTCAAAAACCATCGTTTTGGTCTTATCCACATTCACCCTCATTCCCTTTCTTACAAAAGACTCACATGCAATATTCATCATCTCTTGCAACTCTTCTGCCGATGATGCAAGTAGCACTTGATCGTCAGCATACAAGAGGCATTTAATGATGAATCCACCCATCCTTAGTCCATAATCACTTTCACGCAACTCTGTCAAACAGTCATCCATGAACAAATTGAAGAGCCACGGAGAAGCTACACATCCCTGTCGACACCCCTAGAGATTCCAAACCATTCAGTGTTTTCCCCGTTTACTCTTACACATGCACTAGAATCCTCATAGAGTGATACCAATGCACGTATATGTTGACTCCTCAAACCGAATTTGGATAACACCTCCCATAAACACTTTCTTACCACCCTATCATACGCCTTCTCTAAATCAATGAAGGAGCAATACACCTTTTGGTTCGTAGCTAAGAACTTTTCGGTGATGCTCAAAAAAAAGTAATATGTAAAATTAATGAACGGAATCAAAACGCAAACTTATCTTCAGTTTTTCTTAATGTTGGTAAGAAATACAATTTTACGTTAGCCGTTTTACAAAATGTGCTATATATTAAAGACTACAGAATATATGTTAACATTTATTTCGTAATTTGTACTAATTATGAGAAACCCCCCATTTTTTAAAAACCTTGAAGCAGTTCAGAGTCAATATTTTAAACATTTAGGACCACGTATTCTCTTTGGAGGAGGCCTATGTCCAGTAGTGGACGTCTATTAGCTGATTATGTTACGACGGAGTGAGTATATACATACATACATATACTCACGGCTGTAAATCCCTAGAAAGGGTAGCCAGAGCAAGGGAATTTCTAATTCCTTAGCCACTTTTGGAAAGTTGAGTGGGGAGAAGATGGTAAAACAAAGGTTATTGGTGATGGGTCTCCAACCGCATCGCCCAAAAATCCCTTAAAAGCCCCAATACCGTTAGTCGCCTCTTACGTGTGAGTTTCAAAATCAAATTGCTCAGTATTATGATTTTTTGCTATTGAAAAGGAAACAGAAAATAAATAATTTACTATATATTTTTATACTTACTTATACTTTAGACATTAATTAAGAGCAGACAGATAGACTACTGATCTACTTTGTTAATTCCTAACATAGCTCTCTGGCTTTATTCTTATTTATATGCTTCTTCTAAGTTTAACTAACTATATGTATTGGTATTGGACGACCTCGGAGGACACATTTGGATCAAATAGAAAATGTGCTCAAAAAGGCAGGTGTCCGAAATACAAATGGTATGGCACACATGCACATACACACACACGTGTTACCGGAAGAAATGGGGTAGTGCTATTCTAAGCCGACACTACACAGCATTGTGGAGTATATATGTGTGTTTGTACGATCCAGACGTTTCGAAACAAAGACAAATATTAACTTTATTAATTCTTACAAGTGTTTAGTAAAGTTATTAGTACATACATACATATACTTACGGCTATAAATCCCTAGAAGTGGTAGCCAGAGCTAAGGCATTACCACTTTTGGAAGTTAAGTAGGGAAAAGATGGTAAAATAAAGGTTGTTGGTGATGGGTCTCAAACAGAATCGCCCAAAAATCTATTAAAAAGCCCCAAATACCCATAGTCGCATCTTACGTACACCCAGGGGAAAAAACGGGTTAGTGCTTTTCTAAGCCGATACTACACAGGTATTAGTATGACTTTATAACAAATGTCTCAAAATAATTTCAGCCAATTCACATAATAATATATAAAATTGAAGTCAGTTTCGCAGTAACCCCAAAGGGGGCTTCACAGTCCGTTGACAGTTATTTTACCTCTAGCCACCTCTAGTCATAAGAAAATTTTTCTGCCGCTACTCTGAATCCTTATCGGAAAGATATACCTTATAAACATCGAAAGCAGTAAAAAAAGCAAACACCACGGGGCACTAGACACACTTCACAGCAAGTAATGCTAACATAACATGAATCAATATTAATGTCAGAGGTAAAATAAGTGTGAATGATCTGTACACGACATGGTACTAAGAGTACGGTATCAAGTAATCGTGTATTATTACCATCTTCAAGTGATTTGATTATATGTGATAGGCTAACTCTGATTTATGACACTGCATTCTTCATTGGGTAACATTGTGTTCACATCAACGATAACGACAAGGATGTGGCTTGTGCAATCTACTTGGCGCCTCGTCAGTGTTCAGTCTTCCCAGGCGATATGCATGCGCAAGCAAAACTGTAGTCAAGTTTGTGCGTGTAGTAAGCCCTTTACACTCGCTACCATACTTTAATACCATTTTGTGTATTAATTCTAAATGAGGTAAATAAGGATAACAAATAAAAGATAATTGCTGTAAAAAAATATTTGAGTATATTTATAAATTGTGCAACACAATAAGAATCGAACAGTCACGCTAATAACTACCAAATTTTAAATCTAAATTGTTATCGCTTATGTAGTTTTGTATTTCTGCCATATGCTCGCCGGAGTCAACCGTGAAGAACTGAAGATGATCACAACCTTCTATAATCCTGTACATCGTTTTCTTTGACACCTCCAAAGTACAATCTAACCATAGCGTGTTTATGCTCTTCAGATATCCTCGTTCTAAAATATTATTTAAATCACTATCTATATTCGTCTTGCTCTGATATTTTAACACTAATTTATTAATTTGTGTACATTCTAGGAAGAAAGATAAAACTTCGTTTATTGAGAAATTTTCATTACCCAATGTCAGGTTTTTTAATTGCGAGAATATTGGTTTAGTCCTTCTGTAGTATCTTGGAACTTTAAGGTGTTTTGACTGAGTCATAAGGCATAGTGAGTGTAGATTTGGACAAGACATGCCGATGGCTACTATTGAATCTAGTGTCAGCATATTGTCACATTCCCAAAGCGTGAAATGTGATAGATAACAACCTTTTATAGTCAACAGGTTTCGCATTGATTGCGTGAATGCAAAGAACGACAAGTCTAACCTGGTAAGCCGCAGCTCACTATTTTGAATTTGTTCTAAAATTACGTCTTTGCTGTGCTCTGAGATGTGTGTCACCGAAAACTCTTTAAGAAATGGACAGATCTTGATTAATTTCAATATACCTCTAGCTGACGCGAAATGCCTATTGATTTTCTTCAAACTTAAAGGACCTACTTCCATGTCAGTTCCTAATAAAGTGGATCCGACGTCACACGACTCTATCCTTAACTCTTCTAGATATTGTAGTTCCGAAACCAGCATAATAATGCCAGCCTGCGAAACGCACCGACCTATCCTATTTGCTCTTTCATTTCTAGGAGGGTCCATTGACAATATCCGTAAATGTTTTAAATTGGCAACTGAACACAGACCAGCGTCGGAAACATTCCTAATCAAGACGGAAGCATTAAATGGAGACTTACAAATATCGACCCGAGACACTATGTTAATTTCCTCAAGAAGAGGACAACTTACACCTACTACTTTTAAAATTTCATCTGTGCAAATAAATTTGAGGTCTAATACAACTAATTTCGAGAATGTCGGGAGGATTGCGATCCAGAAATGTTGGGGGATACTGTTGTCGGGGTCAGACTTTTTAAAAACAGTCATGTGTGGGTGAGTGAGGAGATGTAGTTGTGTGCGTGGGTCGCCTCGGTATTGTACGTATGAGCGCTTTAGGCAGAGGACGTCGAATAACCTGAAACAAAGACATACAAACGTAAGATCAACACAAATCATAAGAAATGAAAAGGAAGACGAAGTCCGGTTAAGTTACAGAGGGCCTCCTCTTCACATCGAGAACGATAATAGGCATACTTATATCTTCTAACGCCTATTAGAATTTACTTCTATCTCGCTCGCACAAAACAAATATTCGAATTTTGTAATTTTTGATAAGTGAGTATACGTGGTGATATTTGATGAATCCAACAATACCTCCGTAGTTCTCTAAAAACGCCAATATTAATGTTGTTCTATACATATCAAAATGAAAACATCCAAATATTCCTTGCTTGCGAGGGAGACAGAAATAAATGTTAATCTGGGTAGAAGAGATAAGTATGCTAATTATGGTTCTCGGCATGAAGAGTAGTCATTCAGTAATGCACATGTTTCAACAAAAATTTTACATACTAAGAATTATGTCATTATATGGGAACTAAATAACAGGAAGACTTTAGGGTGTGACCTATGTACAACAGTAGGTAGTGGGTAGGTAGCAGCAGTCTTCATTATGGAGACTAAGCCTAACGTCATACCTGCCAATAGAGATGGTTAAGTGCTATTTTAGAACTTTGCTACTTTTTTCTATGACAGATATAACAGCAAAATATTCACATTAAACATAAGTGATAGTCCTAGAAGTAGGTGTAAGTAACACAGTTTTCTTAGGGATAACTCTGGACTCCAAGCTCCAATGGGGACCCCACATTAGCTCACTAGCTGGCAGGCTAAGTAGTGCTGCATATGCCGTTAGGAAAATAAGACATTCGACAGATGTACAGACAGCTCGATTAGTTTATTACAGCTATTTTCATAGTGTAATGTCTTACGGTATTTTACTCTGGGGCAGAGCAGCTGATGTTGGTTCCATATTTATTCTCCAAAAGAGAGCAATAAGAGCTATATACAATTTGAGATCCCGAGATTCCCTGAGGGAATTGTTTAAAACAATAAATATAATGACACTGCCATGTCAGTATATTTATGAAAATATTATGTATGTAAGAAAGAATCAGGCCTCTTTTGTGAAAAATTGTGACAGACATATTCAAAACCTGAGAGACAACAATAAAATATCAGTACCAAAATACAGATTGTCAAAAGTAAATACATCTTTCATGGGGTTATGCGTAAAAATGTATAATAAAATACCTGAGGACATTTTAAATTTAACAGAAACAAAATTCAAAGCAGCAGTTAAAAGAAATCTTAGTTCGAAAGCCTATTACAATGTCAATGATTACATTAATGATGAAGTGGCTTGGTGTCATCAGGGCTCTGTGCAGGATGTTTCCGGGCTAACACCAAAATTGTAATGGACGTTAAAAAAAGATGTGTGTTGACGAGTTTCTTACGGGTTCTTCTCTCAACAAAACACCTTCCGAATCCGAAGTAAACTTAGTATTAGGTTAAAATTTGACGTTCAAAAAACAAAGATTTATCTTTTTATTTTGAAACAAATGATTATTTTATTTTATTTTTATAACTGGTAACCTAGTGGTGAAATGTTATGCTCCTACAAGGTTAATTGTCTTTTAAATACTTTGAACTACGCCATATGGTAGTGAATTTTACATAAAAGTGGGTTTATTGCAAATCGGGAAACAGAAAGCTTAAGTTTTTCTATGCTCTCCTAAACTTATGGTGATGGGTCCCAACCGCATCACCCAAAATCCATCTAACAAGCCCCATACCCTTAGGTCCCCTCTTACGACATCCTAGGTAGTAAGGGGTAGTGACGTCCTAAGCCCGCACTACAGGCAATAGTATTTACTTTTAATAAATATCCAAATTAATGTTTGAATAACCAGCAAGGTTAGTAGAATATTTAAATAAATAATTAAAAACCAGTATGCAGAGATGCAATGAATTTTCCTTTCTAGATTTTTTATTGGCTTGCTTTTGCCTGGACATTGAACCCATCTCATAAAGGCTGACACTCAGTTATATTAAGTTATATTGCTGCTCTTACCCTCACCCTAAACAACCCTAAGAAATGAACATATAACTTTGGGAAGGAGACAGGCCTCATTCAAATTCAAAGATTGAAGTCATGCCTCCAACATAAAAAAAAAGTCACAAAGTTTATTCTTCAAAATTAAGTTAAAAACTATCATTTTTTGAACATCAAAGTTTTAAATTTATCATTAGTCCGTTGCTTCGGAAGGTGTTCGTAAAGAGAAGAAGCAACAAAGAAACTCTTTACATTCACATTTTTTATTTTTTTCAAAACATGGTTTGTACAATTTCAGTTTATTAACATGTTTTTACTTTATAAAAAAATTTCTATGCAACAAAACCAAACGCTAGTTTGACATGATAAAAATAAATTGTCCATCACAAAAAACCAATCACATAACGTGAGAAGAAAAATCCTCACCAGACATAAGAGTTTAACCTCTGAGCCAAAGGGGAGCTGTAATTTTGCATAACTAATTATTGTATACCTCATTGCATAATGTTTCTCATGGCAAATATGAAAAAAAATAACTAATAAAGGGAAAACATATAAATTTTTTGATTGACTGTGTAAGAGTTGGTCTATTAGGAGGGAGATTTAACGCCAAACAATCACTTGAAAAACTCCATACCCTTTCTAGTCTCAAACAAAGCTCATAATGTATTGGGAAATTCTAAGCATGCTACACTATTTCATACTTCTAAAAATACCTTTTCCAATTCAAGGGCACAGAGGTTGCTCAAAAGTTTTTTATATTCAATACTTTATAAATACGATTCGTATACATTACTTACACATTCCGTGATAAGAGATAATCATTCATAAATGCAAAACAGGAGTTTGGGTACCTACCTGGCTGGTAAAATCGACATGAGATGAAACTTCAAATTGATTGCCCGCTGTTCGCACAATTCATATTCATCTTCTGTACAGGATTTCTCAATAACATAGCACGCGGAGTTGATTAAAGTAATACAATTTTTGATACAAATTTCATACAAACAACAAGGCTGTTTACGCGGAGACATTTTTGGGATTTATTGACATCACAAGATCAGTGAAGACACTTTGATCGATGTATTTTGATAAATGGCATATCTGAAATTAAATCGAAACACAATTAAACAACACTAAAGTTTAAATATAATAATTTCAATTAAATTAGAGCATTTATTTTGTATCAATTGCTCTCTTCTGTCAAATTTATGTTTTGCTCGTTTTGTTTTGACAAATATTTTTTGTTTGTAGATGGCGTTATCTTGCGCATCAAGCATTGCGACTATTCAGCCAACTTCATATTTCTCAAGACTAAATTATCTTTTCATTGCGCCTTTGCAAGGCGAGGAACATTGTGATAGAAAAGAGTATGGTAGCAATTGAACGGATAGCGTGATAGGCTGAATCATTCTGAAGTTAGCTAATCGCACTAGACGTTCAATCGCTACCATACTTTTTGAATCGAACCGAGGGAATCCGAATCCGTTTTCGCACCGATGGCAGTCTTTTCAATTTGGCCAGACTTTAAGCTCGCACAAAAGTTTCGCATGCAATAATCACAGAGATTATGTATGCTGATGATTTGTGTTTTGCGGCGAAATCCCCAGGTGGCCTGCAACAGCTGATGTCAGTTTTTTACCAAGTTTGCAAAGATTTTTGCCTGAAGATCAGTGTCAAAAAGACGGTAGTGATGTCTTTGGACTCACATGGTCACGAGAATCTATCCATAAACCTTGGTGAGGACGTTCTAAAGCAGGTAAATAAATTCCGTTACTTAGGGAGCACTATAACATCTAAGTTTGATCTTGATGCGGAGATAAATAGCAGAGTCGGTGCTGCAGCTGCAGCATTCGGCAAGCAGTGTTCCAAGGTCTTCTGCTCGCATGATTTATGGCTGGCCACCAAAATTTCAGTATAAATCGCTGTTGTACTGCCAAATCTTTTGTGCGCTTTTGGGACGTGTTGCGTGTACCGTCGCCACATTCGTACTTTAGATCGATTCCACCTCAAGTGCTTGCGTAAGGTCTTAAAAATCGGATGGTCGGATCGAGTACGAAATACCGAAGTTTAACGACGAGCCAATGTAGGTGGCATTGAGGCCTATTTGAAGCGTCGGCAGCTTCGGTGGTGCGGACACGTTTCACGTATGCCGGAGGAAAGAGTGGCGAAGCGCATCTTTTATTCTGAACTCGAGGAGGGCAAGCGAAAGAATGGCGGTCAACTCCTTCGATACAAAGATGTTCAGAAGCGACACATGAAGAGATGCAACATAGAGCCCTCTAATTGGGAAGTTTTGGCAGCACAACGTCCAGAATGGTGCAGGCTTGTATAGAGGCGAGTTAGTGACTTCTAGGAGCAGCGCAAAGCAGACCTCGACTCTAAGCACGACGGGCTGAAAGCCCAACAGCCCTGTGACATTCAATACAATTATGACAGCGGAATGCTCACGTGCCCACAATGTGCGCGAGTATTTACCGCTAAGATAGGATACATAAGCTATCTTCGGGCTCATGAACGAAGAGCCGATTAGGAGTTTTTATGTGGTCGTTATGACCGAAATCGGTCGGACGGATCATCACTTTTTGTACTATGTTGTGTAATACTCCGTTTATTAATAAATATTAGAGCCGGCTAAAGGCAGACTTACGGTATAATTTCAAAATTCACATTAATAAAAGGGATACTACCTGTCTAAACTGGATTCGTAATTATCTACAACGGCGTTTCTTACCTTCCGTGGTGTAATTAAACACTATGATACAGAAAGTATTTTGCAATGTAGTGAGACATATGGGCTGAAAGTTAATCCAAATAAAACGCAAATAATTATAGTTGCTAGCTCTCCCATTGTTTCTAATATCGATTTTAAAGTCACTACCTGCGGTAAGGAACTTTGGCGTTATGACTTAGAGCACGTTATGGTGGGTGCCACCGATAGAGATGGTAAGCCAGAAGATATGCGCGTCAACGACTCCCTGAGTACTATCTGACTTTGTACTATCCTGGCAAACCTCTCGAGCTACGTCCACATTCATAAATCTTTTCATACATTCTCTTCTATTTTTCAAACTTCTGACGCCTTACTTTTTAAGCACATTATCTATTTTACAATTTACAATCTTTCAACCGCTCTATGCGCCTAAACCATCTTAACATTCTTTTTTCTATCATTTTTATAATGTCATCTTTCTATTTTCTATACTTACATACATAAATACATATACTCATGGCTATAAATCCCTAGAAGAGTTAGCCAGAGCTAAGGAATCAGAAATTCCTCAGCCACTTTTGGAAAGTTGTGTGGGGAAAAGATGGCAAAATAAAGGTAGTTGGTGATGGGTCTCCAACCGCATCACCCAAAAATCCCTTAAAAACTCCCAATACCGTTAGTCGCCTCTTACGTACACCCATCGGAAGAAATGGGGTAGTTCTAAGCCGATACTACACAGCAATTTTTCACTAATAACCTAACTAACACACTAATTTTACATTAGAAATTTCACATACATATGCTGCCATGCATAAGCGTAGGAACAAAAACAGTATCATGTTGAGCCATAAGGGCCTTTATAGACGACGATTGCCTAATTGTCTGGTTATAGACTTTTCATTGCTCCATTTACCGCATTACTCTTTTTCATCCTTTTTTCAATGTTTTCGTCACAAATTCGATATAACAAATCCTTGCTGTTCGACATTAAACAAACACAACCCTTTAATGTGTGTTTAATGATTTTTCCCAATCAACTTCCAAAAGTGGCTGAGGAATTTCTCATTCCAAAGCTCTGGCTACCCCGTTAAGGGATTTATATCCGTGAGTATATGGATGTATGTATGTATTAATAAATAAAGGAAAGAAAAATTTCGACACAGGCGGGAATCGAACCCGCGACCTCGGGAATACGCCCCGACGCTCTGCCAACTGAGCCACCGTGTCAATTGGCTGCCAGTGCCAGTGTGTTTTCTTTCCTTTATTTATTCTTTATTTATTAGTAATAATCCCCACATGAGGTTTTCATGAACAAAAAGATTTAAATTATGTGATAGTTAGGCGTTTTCAACATTTGCATTCTATCTGAAAAGGTAGACAAATGGCCTTCCGAATTAGTAAAAAATTCGGAGGTAGGAAACGCAAACACTACTTAAACGTGTAAAAGAAATAAAGGATAGAAGAATTTCGCATTGGCAGCCAATTGACACGGTGGCTCAGTTGGCAGAGCGTCGGGGCGTATACCTGAGGTCGCGGGTTCGATTCCCGCCTGTGTCGAAATTTTTCTTTCCTTTATTTATTCTTTATTTATTAGTAATAAATCCCCACATGAGGTTTTCATGAACAAAAAGATTTAAATTGTATGTATGTATGTTAATGATTTTTAAAAGCTTAGTTCGGTGATGCAGGCTTTACAATGTGCTAGTTACATTATTTAACACAGCAACTATTGGATCTCTTTAGTATAGTAAGTAGTTTATAAAGATATGACGAATAATAGGATCAAAGCACCTGCTTGGTCAGTTCAGTATGATAAGCTTTGGGCCCCGTATTAATAATAATTCGGTCACTTTTTAAATATTTTTCTAAACAGTCTCAATTATACTTAGGCTGCCCTATTGCGGGAAACGAATTTTTTAATTAATTTATTATAATAATAAAAAAGAGGAATACGAGTATTATTCAATTTAGCTTAAGCACTTTGGGGGCTCTTATGGCAAAGAGGCCCCGTATAACTAATACGGCAGATACGGCAGTAGCTACGCCCCTGTCTAGATCATTAATATGGAAACAGCTCAATAAAAATGTATGCATGTATCCATTGACATCCATCTCTGGAACCTATTATCCAATAGCCTTTTTGGATAATACGGACGGACTTCTCGTTGTGGATGACAAAAAATGCGGTTTTCATAAAATCCTTAGATGATCCTTGATTCTTACTCTTCAAACCGACAACAATCATTTCTTTCGTACTTCTTCTTACTGCTTGTAAAATATTTTAGTGTCGCACTCATTTCGAAGATCAATCCAATTTTACTAAAAAACGTCAACAAAAGTGTTATAAAGATACGGTCCTGACAAATCTCTATTAACATTTATAGTTCTTCTAATACGCCCTCTTTTATTCTTGTCCCTTAGGACCCTTATTTAATAAAGAACATGTTAATCTCGTCTTCAAACTTCTTGCGTCACGATTCTTTATTTAACAAAACCATCAAAATTAAAACGTAAAAAGTTTTAAGGTAAAAAAAATAAACCTATGCTACTGAATAAAAAACTATGAATAAATACTTAAACTTTATTCATTCGACCCTTTGTAAGAGTATTAATTTGTAGATATTAAATCTAAAATTACTATCTAAAATCTATGCCTAAACATACTTATTTATACATTTACAAATAATCTTAGTAACAAATACATTAAATACACTGAAATTTAAGCAGTTCAAATTAAACGACCATATAACACTTATATATGACATCTTTTTATCCTGAAAAGGTAATTTGATATTATTTTGAATGGTTTCTCAAGTTTTTTAGTAGATGTTGATTCATCACTATGAACTCATCTTCTTCAATTTATCAATTCATCACTTCAGAAACTGATACGGGATAAATTTATGTGTGTCGAAAATTAGGCCAATTTAAAAACCAATAAATATAATATATAAATAATTTGTTATAAAAATGCAATATTTATTTATTTATCAACGAAGGTACACACAATCTAATAAATAATAAAAACTATTGAATTTATTAATAAATACTATTCATTCTCGTCTATCCTAGTTGACTACGGAAGGAACATAGTTAACTCCTATATATTTATTTTAAATATAAAATTATAATATTTGTTTTTCGTTTATATTAATATATAAATGGTTTCTTTGTGTATATTGATTACCATGGGACATAGGCATTTGTTCTAAACTAAAAATTAGTTTTAGATAATTTTAGGACGATTGTATTTTCACCTCTCTACGTATTTTAATAGATTATCGAATCCATTTCCATTTTTATTTTAACGTGACATTAAAAAAATAATTTAATCAATAGCAGTTACAATTAAGAGATACAATTTAAAATACAGTTATTTAAATGTTTGTGCAATCAGGTGAAGGGTTTTATTTCTAACCTCTGTTTTTGTTTGACAAATACTACGATTTATCAAATTAGAGTGAGAGTTAGAGAGAACTTATTAGATATCTATATTACATATAAATAAGTAAGATTGGGTTGTCTCTCATAAAAATAACAAAATTCGGTATGCAAAGTTTTCAAACCATTTCCAGATATTATGTTTTTAAACAATATTTTTTATTACGACTTTTGTTTTATCAAAAAACTGTGACAGTGTTTAACCTTCAAAGTTATTTCAAAGACATTTTTTGTAGGTAATAAATAAAACATCGAAAATCATTATAATATCGTAATGATATCATTTGAGATCATCAATTCGTGAAAAGTACTGCAATCATCAACATTTTTATTAATTATTTCGCTCTATTTGCATGTCGCTACGCGATGTTTTCAGCGATGACATCATTAAGAGAAAAAGTTTAACAATCTTTTAAAATTCATAGCTTTACAATTAGTCATTTTAAATGAAAAATTTTCAAATCAGTCATTTATTTTTGTGTTTGCTATCGAATAAAAAATACCGAAAAAACAACTTTGCTTACCGAATTATTTAAAAATTAAACTGTAAATCGAATCTTTTTATAAGTATCGATATAATATATCATTTCAACAAAGTAAATACATAGATAGACAAATCTGTTTGGCACATCATATACTAAAAACGTTTTTTTAATACATCCATATTTAGATAAAAGGACATACCATTTTAGGTGTTTATTAGCCACCTAATTCAGTCCATAGATTTGGCTTCATATATTTACTAAAATTGGCATGCACTTCTAAGATACGTTACAAACAAGTTATTTTTTAAATATCTAATATTTATTAAAAAAAAGATAATTTGTATACGACTATTTTGTGCATTTTTAACAAATGCTTAGTATAAATTCACTTAATTAAAAAAGGGAAATAAATTTAATTATCTTACCCTCACCGGGAGCATTCACGTGAATTCTGATTGGCCGGTTTGAAAAAATTCTGACCAATCACAGCGCATCTCTGATCGACTAAAGTTTGCGCGCGCTAATGACACTCAAGCAAAGACTATGGGCCAAAATTGAAACTTTGAAATTCTGTAACAATTAACTTAATCCAGTTACTTAACTGGATTAAGTTAATTGTTACTACATTTGAGATGTAATGCTCAAATCTGTAACGTTACATTACACGCGAATGCTCCCGGTGAGGGAACACCTTTAAATAAATAGTTCACTATAAGGGGATGGGTTTTATACTTATTTTTTTCATTTAAAAAACAAATTAGTTGATTAATATTAGATTTAAGGATAGGTAGAAAATATTTAACTCTTAATAATTAAATAATATATGTTTTGAAAGAAATAAATTAGTCATGTGTTTGATTTGACTTTACTTATTACAGATTTGTAAGATATGGTTCGGCTTTCAATGCAAAAAAGGATAATGCAGATAAACTCTTCTTGGTACAGTCAGCATCAGAGCCATAAGCTATTAATGGAACTTGATTTTTAAAGTAAACTTTAACTTTAATTAAACTTAATTCATTAACTTTACTAATAAAACATTTTTAATTAGACCGTAAATTTATTTCTGCTAATCCTCTGTCATATGAGGTTCCATAAGAAATACTATATATAGAATTACATTCTACTCATTATACAAATAAAGATTCTCCCATGAGAGAAACTTAACTTAAAACCATTAAGTAAATCACAACACGTATATATACCGTCAGCCTAACACTAATATGATTAAATATTCATTGTCCTCGTAAATAACGATAATCGCTAGTAATAATTGACCGCCATTTTGAATGACTCCATCGCTGCGGGCGTGAACCAGATCACGGTGAGGCGAAGGGCTCGGTCCGTTTTGGAAGCAAGATCAAAGTCTCTTATGCGAGTCTGTACTACACGATTTGAATGAGCCAAACCTTCTAGTTCTTTGACCTGCCGATTCTCTATCCAGACTTGCTGCTCTTAAAATCAACCCTCTTGAAGATTGTGGACGATTTCTTTCGTCTACTGAACCCACGCGGTGACGAGTCGTGTGTTCAATGAATGACGTTTCTAAAGATCTATGGGAGTCGCTTGTTGCTTGTGACAGCAAATGCGTTGTTGATGACGAGTTTGACTCGACGTTGGAATATTCTTCTAGACTGTCTTCACGTTGAGGGGTGTCGGATTCCTGCGGATAGATGTTTTTCGTTAGTTAGTTTTGAACGTCAAAAAACTACAATTCCAAAAGTTTGGTTGATAACATACAATCCTTAATAACTATAATGGTAATGGGAAGTGATTTCAGTCCGAATGGTGAGTGATGGGTCCAGATAACGCCATCACCAACCAACCTTATCCTTTGTTTTGATGTACGATAGCCAAGAGACAAAATGTAATAAAAACGTCTCTTAAAACAAATTTGTAGGAGGTCAGATTTTAGTATCGAGTTTCAAAATTAGATCCTCTGCTAATTTGTCACAGACAAAATCTGCATAGTGATATTTGGTATTTTGTAATTATATGTGCTGTAATTTATTCAAAACGGAATCAGTCGTAAGATCTTATGGGATCTATGTGCAGCATTGGATCTTATGTGTATGGGATGGCAACTATGATGATGATGACGATAATGTAAAATCAAACTCTTACTTCTTCGAGTTCTCTCAGAGTAGCTGGATAATGTCTGCGAGCCTCCTCCCGTTCCTTTTCTCGCTCCCGTTTCTCCAACTCCTCAGCCAGCATCATTACTTCCCAGTCGCTTCCAGTACCTGTGTCAATTGAAAGGTATATTAACAAGGTGCAAGCCACAATAGTTTTCCTGAGCATCATAAAAAGCATTGTATTCCATAAGAATGAAAGGTTATTTCTATTTATGTTGTCCGTACTCCACATTTTTTAACTTTCCTCCTAGTAACTCAGGAAGCTCAAACAACAATCTCCCCCATTTTTAATTTTAGTGAGACAATGTTTTTTATTAATATGATTAAGATAAAAACAAACAAATATACCATCTATGATACACAAAACGATATTATGCAAAAAAAACATAAACCAGGGTAGGCATGTGTACTTAGTGATATTGATGAAATGAAATATGTTTATTTGCATGCTGATGAACCAACCTCTGATAGGTGAAGCACTGCCGTGCCTGATCATGTCAGTTCTAAATCTTCTTGACGTGGATTCTTCAAATTCTTCAAGAGCTGGGGTCCGCGGTACTGAGTCAGAGTCACTGCTGGATGAGGTTGATGTTCTGCAAAAATAAGATGAAAATAAGGATTTACAAAAAAAAGTTATATTTGCGTTCTAAAAAGGCATAATGGTTAAATTAATGCAATTTGTAAATGTAACATACATAAGTACTTGATAATGTGCTTGTAATAGTTTTTGCTTGAGAGAGAAAACCCAAGAGAATTCGTTTTTAATCTAGGTATAATTATTTTAATTTTATAAATATATAATAAAATAAATATACTGCCTAAACAAAATTATAAAAAAAATCTTACGTGTCGCTCCAACTGTAGTCACTGCCCATGTCCAGCACCACGTCATTGGATGGTTTGGACGCGGAATGTGACGGATGAGTAGACTGAGCCATGTGCGCCCCGCGGTGGTAGCCGAAGAAGGACCCTAAACTGAATTTACGATGCTGTTTCTGACCACTTCTTTCCGCTGTAAAGAATAATAGAAAAATATAAGTCATTGCCTTAGGATACCTAGAAATTACAAAAAGCATAAATATATGTTGTTGCCTAAGGATACTTACAAAAAGAATGGAATATCGATGGAAAGTTACTTCGGCCAGAGTGTACATTCTATAGCTCAGAAATGTCACAAAACAAAATTTTTATAGCGAGTCTGATCAAAAGGCAAAAATTGTTCTATTCCTAGTCAGTCTATAGTTAGGTTATATTACTCCTGGTTATTTCATACGAGTATGATGACACAAGTAATATTTTCCTCAATATTGTAATAGTAGATGTCTGTTAATTGTATACATAGTTTTGTTAATTTAACTAACAAAGTCATCGGATAGCATAAACACTTAAAGATAAGATTAATATAAGAATTTGCGAAGTGCATGGGTTTGTTGGTAGGTAGGTAAACAAAAAAAAGAGTCTCGTTGCAAGAAAAATATTGGAAGAGTTAGAACATATACACTACAACGCGAGTTTTCAAGCTAATGAAAAACTTACGCATATCTTTTCTCCCGGTATGATGCATTCCCGTGTCAACCGACAAAGTCTTCTTCATCTTACTCCTACTGTCGAGGTGGGATCCAAAGAAGTGGAATGGAAGCATGCGACGATTGCTTCGGAGGCTAGTTTGCTCTGGACTCAGAAGTGACCGATTTTCAGAAGCTAAGTGCGGTGATAGTGGCCTGGATATGGATTTAAAAATATACTCGTAATAATCGTGGCCTTTGGAAGACTTAGAATAGGTATGGTTTTGATGCATACTCATGTGGAATCATTTTAATCGTGGATTAGAGTATTGTTAGAGTAAAACTGCTGTGTAGTGTCGGCTTAGAATAGCACTACCCCAATTCTTCCGGTGGGTGTACGTAAAAGGCGACTAACGGTATTGTGGCTTTTAAGGGATTTTTGGGCGATGCGGTTGGAGACCCACCACCAACAACCTTTATTTTACCATCTTTTCCCCACTTAACTTTCCAAAAGTGGCTGAGAAATTTCTAATTCCTCAGCTTTGGCTACCCCATCTAGGTATTTAAAGCCGTGAGTATATGTATGTATGTTAGAGTAAAAACATATTTTAAATAAGAGTCGTTATTTAAAATATGTTATATTTACGTCAACATTTTCTAGAATACTTCATGAAGTGAAATTACCTGGTCAAATCATGCAATTCCAAATGTTCCTGATCACTCTGATCTTCCCAGGATTTCTTTTGCTTCAATTTCGCAGCTTTTTTTCTCGAATACGTTCCAGCTTTTCCATCTAAATTGAGATCTAATCTTTTAGATTTATTAATAGTCCATTTGTCTTTACTCGATGTTTTCTCGCTTTTGCTTGCTAAAGAAATAGCAAGATTTTGAAGTTCAGAATACGAAAGTTTATCAAGTTCTATTCCTTCCGTCATTTCCGCTAGTTTTTCATCAGTGATTTCTTCTGACGTTTTTGCAATAACTTTTTGTTTGTCAGAAATATTTTTGTCTGGATCGTCTTCAGTGCTCACTGTTGGGGGTGATGTTGCAAACACAGTATCTAAAGAGTCACCCCTCTGCAAAAAAGTTTATATCTCGATTATACGTGTTAGCTCGGAATTTTATCGTATTACAGTAGTGATAGTCAAATTAGTTTTTTTTAAATACACATAATTATGTAAATAGGTTTCAAGTGAGAATATCGCATTTAATGTACGTAACACGTGATCAAAATGGCGGTGATTTGAAATGGATTTAATTTAGTTTTTTTCACATTTACGAACCATAAATCCTTCTTCAGTCCCGGACACATCTTCGCTACCTGAGCTCCCGCTCTTTTTGATGGTATCGGCTGATGTTGCTTCAGACAAAGTTAAGCCTTCAACTCGCGGAGACCCCGGACTTCCTTGTCCAGCTGTTTCTAACTCTTGGATCCTTTTTTGTAGTTGATTTATTATTTCGTCTCTCTTTCGTACCTCGTTCTCAAGACTGATGAACCTACAAATGAATTATGTAATAGTTTCATTTTGTGCAACAAATATTAAAATGCATAAGGAGAAAATGTTTTTTTTCATAAGTGATATAATAAAGGATTTTAAGGAATTTAAGTTATTAATGTGATAATTTAATTCACCTTTGTTGAAATTTCCCTTGTACATCTTGTAAATGTCCTTGAATAACATCTTTGATTCCTAATAATACTTCACCAAAATATTCTTGTTCCTCTAGCGAACCTAAAATAAGATTTTGCGTTAAAAATAGGGATATTGAACACGGATGTTTCAATAAAAATTACACAAAAAGTACTTGCCACGTAAAAGTTTCTTTTGGTTAGCAACTGCTGATATTAATGTTAGTTTCTGTTTTTCTGTGGGCACTTTAATTTCTTCAGGCCTCAAAGATTTCAAATCGTATGTAGGAGGTATATTTTGGCAGACCTTATAATCTGATTTAATATTTATTGGTTTTGGTTCTTCAAACACCGAATCTGAGATTGTGGTAATGGGTTCTATTAGAATAGAAGATTCTACAATTTCAGGATTGCTTTGAAGATCTTGGAAAAATCCTGATGTTACATCGGCTGGTGCGCTAGAGGGAGGAGACGGCAACGTATGTCTGTGAAAAGTAACGCTTTTTGAAAACTTCGAATGTCTTGCCGCATACCCTTCTAATGTGGGCGCCCTTATTAATTTCCTGAATTCACTTCCTCTTTCCGGACTAGCATTCGGAGTCTTATCTTCAGAAAGTTTTTTCAGTATTGATTTCAAATTCCGCCTCTCCAAAGTTTCATTCGATTCGTGGCTACCAGATGAATCGGTTGATTTTCTTTTGAACTTTCTTTTGTCCATTGTACTCCCCTCTGAATTACTTCTGGTTAATGTATCACTTAGTTTTTCATCTGGGGAACCATTTAAATCTAAACTGGAACTCCGTGTCTTAACATCTTTTTCAAGTTCTGCCAACTTTTGCCGTTCATTGAGAATCTTCAATTTCTTAACAAATGGTAGACCTCCGTATTCGGGCGATAAGTCATCAATAGAATGATAGTTTTTTGGTCTAGGAAGTAAACTTGCTCCAGTTTTGACTTCTAATTGTGATTTACCCTTTTTAGGTGATAAATTTAACAAATCTAACTTTTTTTCTTGGACGGGTTCTAATGGGCCAGTTAAACATATTTTTGGTGTATCTTGCTTAGGAGTATCACTATGAATTTCAATATTATTATTGTCTATCTTAACTAGTTCCGCTGTTGTCACTATAGGTACACTTATGCCAACAGCAAGTTCTTTAGGTTTTTCTTTCATATGGTCATCCTTCTTCTCTTCGGATTTTATTTTAGGATCACTTAAAATAGATGCCTTTTTGAGTTTGGTCCACGGTTTTTTCACTTTCGCATCAGTTTTAGTTTCAGGAATTTGAAGTGGTAATACTTCTGTGTTTGGTTTTTCTGGAGAGTGAGTTTTACATTTTTCAGAGTAGCTGCTTTTACATCTTTCTGCAGCTGCAACATCCTCTTTGTTTGAAGTCCCACTTTGTAACATTTTAAGTTTATCTCTAAAAGTAGAACCAACCACTTTTGCAGGTGATTTTATTTTACTTACCACAGAATGTGGTATTGAAATAATGTTACTTTCTGATTTTTGCGTTGGTTCGACAACTGCAGCAGGTTTTTCGAAAAATTCTTTGGCTAAAGGTTGACAAACTGCTGTCCCGTCACTTTGAACTTGTAAAATTTTATCCTTGAAACTTACTTTAGGCTTTGAGGTTCCATCACTAGATCCAGAAGAGTTTTTTCTAGACGTTTTTGATGTTGGACTTTGAAGTTTGCCAGGCGAACTAGATTCAGATCCTTTCCGGATAGGACTCAATGTTTTTATTGTAGGACTTAAAGGGCTTTTTATTGATGTTGGGCTTATCGTATCAGAACTAGAATGTTGGTTACTGTTGGTTGGCGTTAACAGATTTTTTTCTCTTTCTTCTTTGGCTTTAAGTAATAATAATCTTTGTAACAGCGGAAGACCAGCCCCAATTACTTCTTGCTCTGCGTCAGGAGCTGAACTAGTGGACGGCGTCGGTTGGGGAGGAGGCGATACTACTGAAGATGTCGAATGTCTTTGTTTAACTGCTTTATCTTCTCGGTCCTGTAAAATATTTAAAATATTATTGTTTCAATGCTATGCTATGCTAATTAATGCTATGCGTTCAACTATGAACGTAATTTTTATGGTTTAGAATATTGTATGATTGTTTATTGTATGATTGTTTTTGATTTAATAATTTTTTAAAAGAATAATTCGTCTTACCTGTTTTTCTTTTAATAATTTTAATCTAGATAATAATGGCAGTCCCGCTCCTATCGGCGATATACATTTTTCTCCGTCTTTACTCCCGGAAGTTGTTGTTTCTCCATTTTCCTGCAGTTTGGATAGTTTAAGTTAGGTATTAAGTTCTGTTAGCAGTTGCAAAAACCTTAGTTTATTCTTACAAACACAAGAGTAATTTTTAAAAGACCTACATACAGTAGATATTACATGACATGGTAGAAGGAAATATGTGCTATTATAATCCGGGAGCATTTGCGTGTAATGTAACGTTACAAATTTGAGCATGATATCAATGAAGGAGTAAAACCGAGCATTACAATTACGTTACATTAGTCATTGCGCGCGAATGCTCGTCAGTCAGGGAGGTATTATTGTAATGTAATGCTCAATGACGAATCTGTAATGTTACAGTACACATCAATGCTCCCGGTGAGGGAGCACCTTTATACTACTTAAAATCCATCAAGAAATTATTTTAACAAAAATACATCTTATTATTTCAGCAATATCAGTTTGAAGCACGAACTGCACGTAGAAAAAAATAAGTATTATAATTATAATTATCTAACCTCATGGTGATGGTGTTGTGAATCGTCGCTCTCGACCCTAGGCATGCGCCTCAGTACCTTATCTCCAGCAGACCTCTCTAAATTTTGTAGTTCCAACCCTTCACCAGATCTACGACCAACTCTCGATCTGCTTCTTATTGCGTTTCTGATTCCCTGTAACATTAATTAGTTTCAAATTATTATTTTACTAAAAAAACCTTTCTATTTACGCTGATTTTAAATTACTTGAAACAAAACTATTAGAAGACAGAAAAAAAACTAGTAATATTCAAAACAAGACAAAGCATTAAGTTTTGGCATTTTCTCCTATTTTATCATTTCTTCTTATATTACGATATGCCAATACATAAATACCTACATCAATTCATTTATGAACGTCTCATCAAAACGACTTCCACTGTTATATCTAAGCCCTGTTTGATGCCCAAAGCCATTTTAATTATGCAATTACCTACATGTACTCACAGCTATAAATGCCAATGTACAGTTGTCAGTATTTTAGAATTAGTAATTCCACAGCCAGAGTGGGGAAATTATTGTAACACCAATGATGACTGGTGATGCGTCTCCACTTCTAACTTAAAATGCCCTAGAAAACGAAGTCGCCTTCTGCGACACCCACGGGAAGAAATTGTTTAGTGCTATTCCAAGCCGATATTTAACAGCTAATCAACCAGTTTTGCAATTGATTGAGTTTAACAATAATATATTAGATACATACTTGCTTCTATATCGAGAAAAAAGTAAGATAAGTGACCATAGAAAAAAAATACATTTCATCGTGTTGTTATCTTGTATAAGGATATTTTTTTTACCTTTACATCGCTGCGCAGTTTATGCACAATTCGTTTTGATGCGCTATCATCCCCAAGCGTTTTATCGTCTCCTGGATCACCTGTAAAGTTTTGTAAATCATCTTTGCCAATCATTCATATTTAAAGTTGCATTTTATACTCATGTATCGTTTCAAACAAATCTAAATACGTCTCGTATGCATATGCCATATTTCTACATAATTTCCAATTCTATAAACTTCTTTATCAAATATACTTGGTCGTGAGGGTGTTATGTGTGTCTAACAAAATAAATCATCATCAGTCAATTGACGTCCACTGTTGGACTTAGGCCTCCCCCAAAGATCTCCACAACGACCGGTCCTGTGCTGCCCTCATCCATCGGCTTCCCGTGACCTTGACGAAGTCGTCGGTCCACCTTGTGGTATCCTACCCCCACTACGTCGCGTCGTCCGATAAAATAAATATCCATTAATAGAAGTAGTTTTACCTTTAGCAGGTCTTCTGGACATATTTTTAGCTTCTTGCAATCTTTTCCTTCCCAGGGTTTGAAGTATATCTTGTGCTTCCGGATAGTCTTTCATGGCATTCAATACATCTTCTCGGGAAAGAGAAAATAGCTCCGAATAGCCGACTGATCTTACGTCTGCTGTGCGCCTGTTAAATATAATATTTAGTCAAATAATTCTCAATATTAGATAATCAAATTATTTATTTGGTAAGTGTACACCCACATGATTGAAAACATAAAGCAGCAAAATATCTGCTGTGTGTTGTTTTGTTGCAATATTTACTAACTTCGTAAACAACTCTAGTAAATGATAAGATGCCCAAACATGAAGGCCTGATATAGGATTTGAAGACTAGGGATGTCTTGAACACTAAGCTACCAATTTGCATTGTAGAATTTACAGTAGATAAAAGAAGTACTTACTTGTTCAATCCATCCAAATTGAGGATGCCGATTTCTCCAAAGAAGTCCCCGGCCTTCATAGTAGTGAGCACTCGCCCGGTCTCTGAGATTACCTCGAGAATGCCGTCCGCTATGATGAACATCTCTCTGGCTACTTCTCCTGAAATTACCATTAATCATGTATTTAATATAAGCTGTGTAGTGTTGGCTTAGAATAGGACTAATAGATACTTTATTTCCGTGGGTGTCGTAACAGGTTATGTAGGGTTTGTGGATTTTTGTAATAAAATTGTTTGGCGATGTTGCTGGAGATCCAACCCCAATCAGCTTTAATATTATCTGAATGAGGCTGAGTAATTTATAGTTCTGGTAATTTAATTGGGATTAATTAAGACCAAAAAAGCTTACTCTTAATGATTGAGAGAATATCTTTATCGCTCACAAGAAAGCCGAGTTTATTTAAGGAATTGAACTGATCAGGAAGTCTGGTTCCAACGAAAAAAAAACATAATTATTTGCATTAAAAACTTATTTAACTTATTAATCACAGATCATCTAATTTTTGGCCGTATAGTGCTGGCTTAGATGTCCTTATGTCCCTTTCTACCCACGGGTGTTGTAAGAGAAGACTAACGGTATGGGCCTTTACAGTGGTTTTTGGTTGATGCGGTTGGAGACCCATCCATACCACCAACGATACTTTATTTCTACCATCTTGTCCCCTATCAACTACCAAATGTGGCTGAGGAGTTTTAGTTCTAAAGCTCTTGGAACCCCTTTTTGGGTTTTATGGCCGTTAGTACATGTTTATTCGTAAACAAAAAGCCCGAAAGCAAAATACGTCATACTCCATTCAACAAAAAAACAAAATCAATCTCATATTCACCTTTTCTGCAAATGGAATCGCCGGGGGTGAAAATATAAGCTTTCATTTTCAGCACCAAATCATGGAGGAACTCTGGCTGGCATTCCTGGAAAATTGTCACCTGAAACGAGGAAATACTTTTGTAAACTATCTTTTATCCCAATTCGAATTGTGTGTGACAAGCATTGGTTGAAAATATCCTGGAAAAGTTTGACCTCTAGAAATAGGAAAAAACTGAGTTCGCTCAATGATGGTAGTGCTTATGTAATTAAATTACAATATAAAAAAAATCAAAAATAAGAAACGTATATTTACAAGAACCAAGAATAAATGCGGAGGTAGGTTTTTTTCAAACGTTCATCTTGCTCTACCTTGCGGCGTGTAAATATTACGTTGTTTTAATTCCAATTACATAACATAAACATAACATAAACGTTCACGCCGAATATCCCCGAAGGGGTTGGCAGAGGTACTAATACTTCTGAACATCACGTGACTTTGTCACCTGGTGTTCAGAGTACCCACGTTTTGCATGGACAGTGTACTCACGTGATAGGGGGCAGGCCTATCGCCGTTTTTTACAAATACACTGTCACATGAGTAAGTACAACTCAGCCATGTGGGTTTCCTCACGATGTTTTCCCTCACCGTTAACAACCATGATAAATTAACCACACATATGTCTTTAGAAAAGACAAATTGGTGTAGGCCCGACTCAGGATTTGAACACTAGTCGTTTGCACGATAACCGAGTGTTCTACCCACTGGGCTATCACGGTTGCTTTCCAATTACACTTATCAATAATAATATTAAGTGACATTATACGCTGTTGAATGACAAAATCATTTTAATAAGCAGAGTTTTAGTCTAGCACTCTACTTGTTCTCTTTCTTCCGTAGTTGTAGAACTATGTGTGTGTTTAATTTATTTTCAGTATTTTAGTATTTATTTTTAGCGATATTGTTACAAGTTGTGATTTTTATGTGGAATTACATTGCAATTCTGCTTAGAACATTTATATGCTTGTCAATCCTCAACTTAAACTAGTTGTGCTCGG
Organism: Bedellia somnulentella; assembly: GCA_963576735.1. Lineage (NCBI taxonomy): Eukaryota > Metazoa > Arthropoda > Insecta > Lepidoptera > Bedelliidae > Bedellia > Bedellia somnulentella. The sequence continues at coordinate 2,608,869 of OY755190.1, forward strand.
TTAAAACTCTAATATATAGCCGCCAGCAATGGCCGTGCATTTTTTTAAGAAAGTTTTTTTTTACTTAATATAAAACCAATACCTCACCTTTTTCAAAACGCTCAAATTGACATTTAGCGCCAATTCAGTTTTGAGTTTATCAGGCAGCAACCCCAAGGCTGTGTTGATGTCGCCTCCTCCCTGGATTCGACCCCGGGACCACGAGTAGTCATACCACCGGAGTACCCGCCGCTTCATGCCCCCGGGGACCTGAAATAGATGGATAGTTATTTTTTATCATGTTTGTTAGTGAGGGAAAAGATCGTGAGGAAACCCACATGGCTGAGTTCTAATTAGAAGAAAATTTCACATGATGTTCAGAAGTATTAGTACCTCTGCCAAGCCCTTCGGGGATATAAGGCGTGAACGTTTGAGTTTGAGTTTTTTATTTATATTTCAACGCGGACGACGCTGAATGTTTACTATCCAATGATAAATAACTGACTGAATGGATACTGCATACTAATTATTTAACAGTCTCTTCGCAAGCAGAAAATTATGAAAACGTAACTGCGACGTAGAAAGATTTCACTAAACAAAATTATGGCAATTCGGTATGCAAAGTTTTACAAAAGTGATGCTGATTACAAAACCATTTCGAGATATTATGTTTTTAAAACATATTTTCTTACAATTAAATCAAACAAAGCTAAGATGACCGTTATTTTAACAAAATACTGTAACAGTCAGCGTTGTTTCAAAGACAATCGTTTTTGCAGTTTATTAATAAAATATCGAAAATCATAGGTTTGTTTAGTATAATATCCTAATAATTTCATTTGAGATCCCAAATTCGTGAAATGTTTTGCAATCAGCAACATTTTTATTAAACTTTTCGCTTTATTTGCATGTCGCTACGTGATACTTTCAATCGATGACGTCATTAAGTACAAAAGTTAAACAATCTTTAAAAAATCATAACTTTGCAATTACTCTTTTTAAATGAAAAATATTCAAATTAGTCTTTTATTTTCGTGTTTGCTATCGAATAAAAATATTTAATAAATACCAAAAAAAACTTTGCATACCGAATTCACATATTTGGATATTACGTTGTAATGGTAAAAAATTTAGACTCTAAATAGGTTTTTTTTTTCTTTCAAAGTCGTGATGTCTGTCGCAGTATAGAATAAAGTTAACATTTCCTTGCGCACACAGGACAGTAGATGTATTAAATCTCCATATTTATGCTTCCGGGATACTCTTCGTTGTGACAATCAAATCTAAATTAGAAAATTTTGCATATAATCACGTCGCATGTGAAAGTGCGAAGAGTGCGATGGAAAGCTAGTGCAATTTATAACATACATAAAATATATAACCAGATTTTCTGAATTGTAAAATAAAATAAAAACTTAAAAATAAATAAATAACATACATACATATACTCACGGCTATAAATCCCTTGAAGGGTTAGCCAGAGCTAAGGAATCAGAAATTCCTCAGCCACTTTTGGAAAGATGAATGGGGAAAAGATGGTAAAATAAAGATTGTTGGTGATGGATCCCAACCGCATCGCCCAAAAATACCTTAAAAGCCCCAATACCGTTAGTCACCTCTTACGTGCACCCACCGGAAGAAATGGGGTAGTGCTATTCTAAGACAATACACAGCATTCTACATAAATAAAAGTTAAGTAATATTAAAATATGTATATATATATATAGCGGCTTGCAGTTCATGTGCTAGATAAATCAACGAAGGAAGATCGATATAAAACTATTGGTATCGTGTTTTTATCGTCTAATATTAAAAGTAATACTATGCAAGCCATATGAAAAATAAATAACTAATATTTATCTGAAAATCACATTAATTTCAGTAAGATATTAAAATAAGATTTTTGTAGTACATGTATGAAGTTCCTGTGGCCCCACACTAGGCAAGCCTGTATCGTGTCGTCGTACCGAGTGATGGTAAACTATGTGACCTTCTTACATTAAAAACTTAAAAAATATATAAATTCTTTAAGTACTGAATTTATTCAAAGGTTATTAAGTTACAAAAAAGCAAAAATCTCTTACTTTATGATGCCTCATGTAAGTTTTGGCGCCATCCAGTAACCGCTCGAACTCCAATCGATTCGCATTTCGATTAGTAATCACGTTGCCGACTTGACCCACGATGGTAGCGAATATGAACACACCGATGAGGTACGACACTATTGTGAATATATACCTGAAATATGTTATTAAAATCATTTAATGAAATAGAAATAATAAAATTGTACCAGGATATCTATTACGAGTGAACTATTAACTAAGTATCTCGTGGGATAAAACAGCCATCTCTTTCGCTCTTACTTTCGTTTAGTATCTTGTGTATGTTAGACTAGAGAATCCATATTTACATTCATAATAAAAACGAAAAAGTATTACAAATTAATATATTTTTACCATTTAATTTTCAGTTACAAAGCAGTACTCAAGATAAGGTTCTTTCACTTACAGTCAGTCAGTTATTGTTTAAATAATTGCGTTGCACAACTAATTGAGACTACATAGGTAAAGTTCTGATTTCCAAAGGAAAGACTAGTTTATTCTAGGTAATGTTACAGGCTCTTATTGATATCATAGGTAAGGTCACAAGTTTTTACCCTACGTAGTCAGGAAATACTTCTGTTGTAGTTTCAGGGTCCAGAAAGATGAAAATGAAAATGAAAAAATGTTTATTTGTACCGCCATAGGTGATCGTCTTTTACAATTACATTACAATTTTAATCTATATAATTTATTCTTTATAATAAAGACGAAGTAGTTTATCTGTAGCCCCACGCTAGGTAAATCCTGTGTTGTGGGAGCCGTTTTAAACTAAACAATAAAATCGTGGCAGCTTATACCTGTAATTAAGTATTTAAATGGAATGATGTATGTGCATATTATATACATATTATAAATATAAGATTATATAAAACTATTATATAAGTAATATTATTTTATATTAATAGGGATAAAGGAGAATTATGTAATAATAAATATGTAATTTATAATGAATACAATAAAATAGTAACAAATATAAAAAATATTAAGATCTACCCAGTGTCCGCATCGCTCTCTACTCACCATTAAACAATACCTTAAGTGAGTGGTTCTTTTCAAAGCGTGACCCTACGAGCACAAGACTGTGTGCGTAAAGATAATTATGTGTTTTTTCTCGTTATTCCCAAGTATAAAAGTCTTGTGAGGATTATTACACCCACGTAATGTAATTGGTTCTTTTGTGATGGACAACCTGATTTAATTATGTCCTTCTAGCTTAGTTTTGTTCGTTTAGTAACATTAATATTAACGTTTTTGTAATGTATATGGTATGAATGTTAATTTAGACAAAATATGTAAAGCGTGTTTCTTGCTTCATATTTATAAACACCTTAGGAGGCATCGGTAGTCTTTTTAATTTCAATATTTATAAAAAAAACAGTGTAATTTTTTTCTAATAATCTTTTTTTTTGGTTTCCCAGAGTGCACTCTGACCTCAAGAAAACTGAATGACTGAATTTACTTACCTCTCACCATTAAAGTTGATTTGCGTATTTAATGCGTTTTAAGATGTACAAAGTGAAAAAAGAAATGATAGGGACAGTTATCTGGTTTCAATTTAATTACATAAAAGAAATAGGCTAGAAAACTTGCAAAAAAAAAAAACAAATATAAATTGCAAAGTTTTCGAACAGTACAAAAGCAAAATTGGAATTATAAAATAATTGAATCTTACAAAATGGCGTGAAACGGTCCGCGGTGTCAGACAAATGAAGGCTGTTCGAAAACTTTTCAAAATCATGTTCCGAATATGAAATTTTGAAATGGCGTAGTAAGTGGCGAATGATAGCTTTTGAACAATCCGAATTATTCTTTGTTACCTAAAAGTCGTTTGCTGCAAACAGCCTCCAAGTTTCTGCCCCGCTAAATGCCATTTGTGTAAAAGTTTTCGTATTTTGGTCAGCGGAAAGTCAGATCATGTTCTAAAGTTCTTGTTTTAACTTTAATTTCATTGTTTCTTATTAAATTAAGGTTTATGCTTTTGTTACGAGTAAGAATAAAAAATATAAATCAATCCTCTCAGCTTACCGAAACTAATTACGGCTATCTTTTGTTTATCGTGAAGGTTACAAAGAATTAACGAAGAAAAATCCGTCTTCTTAGAAGGAGCATAGTTTAAGGACAATCTGAGTCTTCGCACTCGTTCGAGTTGATTCAGTAGGTTAAGGCTTACGGGTAATTTATTATTCTTCAAGTTGAGCAATCTTTTCTTTTCAGTAATGAGATTTATTGTCTTCCAATGGCCTTTCTGTTCGGGAAAGACACTTTTCAACCGATAAAGAGTGTGTTTAAAAGATTGATTTTCATACATATACATATACCAATAGGGTAGTATTAAAAAAGGGCTTATATGCATCGATATTTAAGTACCCTAAGAAATCAGTATCTGTGTTTTGCTGTGTAGTGTCGGCTTAGAATAGCACTACCCCATTTCTATCCGTGGGTGTAGGTAAGAGGCGACTAAGGATATTGGGGCTTTTTAATGGATTTTTGGGCGATGCGGTTGGAGACCCATCACCAACAACCTTTATATTACCATCTTTTCCCACTAAAATTTCCAAAAGTGGCTGAGGTATTTTTAATTCCTTAGCTCTGGCTACCCCTTCTAGGGATCTATAGCCGTGAGTATATGTATGTTTGTATGTATGTATGTGTTTTGTGGAGGTATAACAATAAAATCTTTTTCTCTCGGCAATAAGTAGCCGGAGCTTAATAACTATAAATTTCTCAGGCAGTTTTAATGAGTAGCAATAAGATTGTTAACTATCGCCCGATTTCTGAATTGAGTATTCCAGCTGAGAACGACTTAAGTATCGTTCTGTTGCATTGAAATCTTAACAACTGAATGAGACAAAACGATACTTAAGTCGTTCTCAGCTTGAACACAGCAGACACTACACAGCAGACGAGATGTAACCTAACTCCTGTATATATATGACCTCCACCAAATTTTGCATGATGGTCACAGGTATCAAGAACTAGATTGTGACGGAGAGATTATTCGAATAAATGTTACCATTGAGGAATGGTCACCCTTTAAAGTTGCCCGTGTAAGTCTATATGGAATTATTGTAAACAAATCTGCTATCTCTTTAATTTTGTCTAGTTTCGCTCTAAATTTCGGCATGCGAAGCTTTATTTATTAATATACAAATTTCTAGTCTTACAGGCGCACCGTTACTCGAAAGTTTACTAGCTCTTAGTTTATTAAAATTCTTCGCTGGTGTAACTAAACGTATGACAAGACAGATTTTATTGTAGTTATGATATACATACATAGATACATGTACTCACGGCTGTAAATCCCTAGAAGGGGTAGGGATGTAAAGTATGAGTTTAGGCGAAGCTTTTACGATTAGGCTACCAAAGCTTCTTTACGAGCGTTTTATATAATAGAGACAGCATTGTAAGTAAGACGTTTGTTGAGACCCGAATTTATTGCTTTATGCGAATCTCTTAACCCCGCTTGGCTGTTAATGTTACAATGTGTGGAGATTGAACATGCAATTGAGGATTTATTGTGTTCATGTCGTTCAATATTTGGATGTTTTTGTGTTGATTATGTTAACTTGTGTTTTATATTGCAATTATAATTGCTATCTGTACTATTTATAGATATCTTATATAATTATCAAACCTTATAAGGTATCTTATGTAAGATATCTTATAAGGTTTGATTGTTTGTTTGTTTGTCTCGAATAGGCTCCAAAATTACTGCAACGATTAGAAAAAATCGTTTACTATTGGAAAGCTATACTATCTTTAAGTGGTATAGGCTATATTTAATTTTCAAAAAAATAGGCTGCCTTACCAAAACTCCGATCACGTAACCCAAAGTGTAAAAAAAACGAAAAAATTCTGTAATCGCGAACGCTGCTAAAATTATTGAAGATATAACAAAGTGATGAACTACGATTTTCTACAACTTATTATTACTTACAAAATGGTCGTAACTTCATATCTCTAACTATATACTGTATTTTTTTTTTCACAATACGCTATTTTTTGTATAGTTTCTTATTTTTTTTAAATTTACGTATTAATTACTAAGTTTGTACCATGTAATCTCCTCAACAATTGCTAATCGCAGTGTCGGCTATCACGTCAAGTGTAAAAGGTTCAATAAAAGTTACGCGAGTTATTTTACTTGCGACCTTACGTGTTTTTTCACTAAGAGACAGATGTCATCGCATTTCAGATGGATTTATTTATTTTTGCAATATAGTGCCGACTGAGAAGGTCACACTACCCCTTTCTACCTACGGGTGTCGTAAGAGGCAACAAAGGGTATGGGGATTTTTCAAGCGATTTTCGGGCTATCCGGTTGGAGAACGATATCACCAACGATACTTTATTTCAACCATCTTGTCCCCTAACAACTTCCATTTGTGGCTGAGGAGTTTCCAGCAGTGAAGCTCTTACTACACCTATTTTGGATTTATGGCCGTGAGTATATGTATGTAAAATTAATCACTCTTTGACTAAGTTAAAAAGTTTTGAGAGTTAAGACAGATTGTTACTTTATGTCGTATATTAAATCACAAAGTTTTTAACATTTTTATAACCTGGCGGTCAAAACAACTATTTATTTTTCGATTTTTTTAGACGATATCGTAAAATATTATACTCTCGGGGGTAAATATACTCGTTATGCAAACAAATTAGAGTTTAAAATATGGCGGAAGAGCTTTAGATCAACATTTAAATTTAGGAAAAGAGATTTAAATAAAGATTTGATGGTGGGTCTCGAGATAAATCGCCCAACAACCACTTAAAAAGCTCCACCTCTTAGAGCCATGCCTTTCAGGATCCCACGGGAAGAAAGCGTTTGTTCTATTTTAAGCAGATACTGCTCCGCAAACTTTTATAGTTTTAACAGATTAATTAATATATGACTTACGGAAAGTTCCTACTAGTTTTATATAAATACTCACGGCCATAAATTCCAAAAAGGGGTTAGCCAGAGCTTTAGTGCTAGTAACTCCTCAGCCAAAATTGGAAGTTGATAAGGGACAAGATGGTAGAAATAAAGTATCGTTGGTGATGGTTCTCCATCCACATCGCCCAAAAAACACTTAAAAAAGCCCCATACCGTTTGACGCCTCTTACGACACCTTTAGGTAGAGAGGGGAAGAGACATTCTAAGCCGCCACCACGGGAAAAATATTTAACTCCAGCAATACAAAAAGAAAACGAAACATAGCCCCGTGTGTCCCCAGTCAAAATTCCATTCGGCGTTTAACTTTCCCTTGTAACAATTCTTCGAAACATTCTCGTGAAAGTGAACATGTGGAGAACTTTCTCGTAGAGTTTGAGATGTTTTTTATGGAATCTGTTCACTGGTTTTCACTGAAACTTTCGCGATAAAAAATCGGTAAAAAATACAAATATCGTAAATAAAAGATGTTATTAAAGGAAAGAAAAATTTCGACACTGGCGGGGTTCGAACCCGCCAGTGTCGAAATTTTTCTTTCCTTTAATAACATCTTTTATTTATGAGTAATAATCCCCACATGAGGAATTCATGTCAAAAAACATTAAATAATACAAATATCGCTTCTACATAAAATGATGCGTAAAAAGCTGTATTATAATATTGATGCATTAAGGATTGATATAATTCATACCATATGATCCCTAGGTTATATTTACTGCGTAGTGTCGGCTTAGAATAGCACTACCCCATTTCTACCGGTGGGTGTACTTAAGAGGCGACTAACGGTTTTGGGGCTTTTGAGGGATTTTTGGGCGATGCGGTTGGAGACCCATCACCAACAACCTTTATTTCACCATCTTTTCCCCACACAACTTCCAAAAGTGGCTGAGGAATTTCTGATTCCTTAGCTCTGGCTACCCCTTCTAGTGATTTATAGCCGTCAGTATATGTATGTATGTATGTATGTTATATTTACAGATATGTAGTTTACACTAAAAATCAATCAGATTAGTTTTAAAAACTATTCAATTTCTTAGCCCTGTAGTGAAAACTTAGAATAGCACATACAAATTTCTTCTAACGGGTATCGATAGGCAACTTAGGGTATTGGTGGTATTACCCATTTACTCTTCATATTTTTATTCGTATTTGTAGAAGTATCAAATTAGTGCCATATAGTGCCGGCTTAGAATGTCGCTACCTTTTTCTACCCACGGGTGTCGTAAGAGGCGACTAAGGGTATTGGGGCTTTTTATTAGATTGTTGGGCGATGCGGTTGGAGACCCATCACCAAAAACCTTTATTTTTACCATCTTTTCCCCACTCAACTTTCAAAAGTAGCTGAGTTATGGTTACAGCTGAGTTAATGGTTACCCCTTCAAGGGAAACATAGCCGTGAGTATATGTATGTATGTATTAAATTACAACCTAAAAACATTCTCATTCACTTGTTACAAAAGTATATTTTTCACTTTACCCCTTCATAAATAATCGAGGACCAGGCTGTCATAAAACCGTAGGCGTTATTTTACGAGTATATTCCGGAATTTTTCATATAGGAAACCTTAATAGAGTCTTTTCATATAACAATACCTCCGAGAAAGGTTATAAATCTTTTGTCCAAGTTGTTATGAAAAAACGGCAGATTTCTTCTGTAATAAATAACATACAGTCTCGGACAATATGCCCAATATGTCCATCTTATAAGTTGTAAGAGGCCGGGCTATTCTTATTCATAAGTTTTCGTGTATACTTTACATGACTTATTAACATTATTTAAATATTTTGAACAAGGGAAAAACTCTAAAAGTTACCTTTGTTGAAATTGTACTCAGTTATGATTTCTTTCAAAAAGAACATACTGGTACAATACATAGATGGTATTAAAAGAAAGAAAGACATTTATAAGACATTAAAGCACGAAAAACTTCAATACTAATTCTATAAATAAAAGTGGAATCCATAGGCATCAAAGTATGTAAGAATTGAGATACAACAATATAATATAGCCGAAGTGAAAATATAATACACCAGCTTGCTTTTAAAATCAGTGTATAAGTCGCGGTCGAGAAGATTTCAAATCTTTTGAAGACATTCAATTCGTATGCAGTTTCTGGTTTATTCTATTAATACGAGTACATGTAGATTTTCGAAGATGCTCGTATTAAAACCATTTATAATAATAAATACGCACAAACTAATACGTTCTTTTAATCATTTAATTACCGTATAACACAAATAAAATACGAAAAGCTTGTTTAAACTAGAAGTGTCGAAGATAAGTGAAATGTATTTAATCAAGTGCACAAAAACGAATAAATGTGCAGAATTTTATAAATCCGTCCACTTATAAAGGAGGGCCATAAAAATAGTAGATAGATATAAGTGCATTTTTTATAATAAGAGAGATATAAAATAAGTGCAAAGATGTTCCATGCACTTTTATGTTACACTGGCATAGAAATAAAGAAATATTTTAAATCTTTTTGTTCATGAAAACCTCATGTGGGGATTATTACTAATAAATAAAGAATAAATAAAGGAAAGAAAAACTTCGACACAGGCGGGAATCCAACCCGCGACCTCGGGTATACGCCCCGACGCTCTGCCAACTGAGCCACCGTGTCAATATACCCGAGGTCGCGGGTTCGATTCCCGCCTGTGTCGAAGTTTTTCTTTCCTTTATTTATTCTTTATTTATTAGTAAAGAAATATTTGTTCGTTTGTTTGTTTGTTTTTTTAACTGTTCATATTCCAATCCGAATCCATGATCTGACTTTCCGATTATGACAACGTACCCTTTGTTAGACTTGAACTGCAAAAGTCGAGACTTGAGACCGCGACGAGGCAAAAACTTGGAGCCGCCATTTCTGGTTGCATAAAACAAACCGTTTACAATAGAACATTTATATTGCTGAAAAATATATTATAAAAAGTTTTTAGTTTTTTTTCATTATGTACAAGTAGTTTTTAGTATTGGTAAAAGAAAAATTGTTAGTTTTTGGAAGAATAATATAGAAATTGTGTTGTTTTGGTTTGATTACTTGTATTTTATTACGTCAGGTGAATTAATATTAATTCTATAGAATATTATGAGATCATCTAAAATACTGTGTTACATATAACACTTAACACTTACATGTATTACTTTATTATACTGAATAAAATTATTTATTTAACAACAGGCACACACATTTTTATTATCTCTTATTTTGCGAAAGTGGACTCATTTGGAAGCGCCCACGTTCCCCGTTCCAGGTTCATCCGACGTATATTATACTTAAGTTGTTTCACACTTGATCTGTGTAACCTGAATTAGGATTATACCGAATTCTGTTTTGCTACTTTCACTATTATGTAAGAAATGTTAGATAACCAGAAACTGTCTATAAGATAAATTCTTTTGCAGACCTTGAGGTTGTTGTGTATTGCGCAGAAAAGGCAGGAAGAGGAATTGAACGTGTTTGTTCGGATGAGTTGGATATACAATATACAGAGTTTTGTCTCTTTCACGTAATGAATAAATAAAAAGTGTTTTTTTATTTATAGCGAAGGAAATAATATACCTATCATTATATGTAATTATTTAAGAAATATTAAATCAATAACATTTTCTACATATTTGTTGTATTTCTAGAGCAGCTTTTTAAGGGAATCCTAAACCCACATATCATTAAAAAATAAACGGAAAGTAAAAAAAGGTGATCGGATTTCTGTTCTAGAAAACGCTTTCCAACGGAAATTCTGACCGATTTTCAAAATGAGTAAATTTCATGGGCCGTTAACATTAACGTTAGCATCGGGAATCAGAAATCGTGACCTCATCTTGCAAGTCATTAATCAGAGTTTAAATACTCGTAGCGGTTTGAATAAATTATTTAATTAATTCCTTTAATTGAAGATTCAAAGTTTGTGTTATGCTAAATCTCGCATTCCGTGGTTCTCGTACTACGGCATTTATGATTGATCTTTTCTAATCATTTAGTTATTAAATTATCTTTTTAGTATTTGTATTTTATGACCAAATCTGGCGTCAACGAAAATTATATAATACAAGCCTGAGGACGAAAGCTTGATATATTCATCTATACTAAGAAAGCTTACTGCATTGTTTCAATACCTGCTCAATGTAATCAATTTAATTGACAAAATGTTTTATTAGTGTTAAACTTTTACCCTAATCATTTAAAAGTTTTTCATTATTTGAACTTCTTTAAAAAATACTGCTAAATTTATAGATCCAGTGTGCAATGTCATTAAAATGAATATGTATGAGTTAGATAATATTTCATACATACTAAAATTGCACATGCATAACACACTGTTTAACCTAAAGGATTGTATAGTTTTACACGGATTTCGCCTTAAAAATCTCTTTATCTTTCCATATAAAATTCTATTAAAAATATTCTATTAATATCACGTTCTTAAGATTCTGAAGAAATTTCAGTGTTACTTGAAGTCAGAACTTTCATTTGAACGATTCCAACACCAACTTTATTTTATTAGTCTTTTTATCGAACAATAATACGCAAACACAGTCAAGTACTTATTTGCAATGATATAAGATCTTGATGCATATACGCACATATTAATACTAATAAAAGAGGAATTAAATATAAAAATTAATAGTTCTTCCAATATTTGGTAAAAGGAAAAAAATAACTCTTTAAAATAGACTCCTAAAAAAGATGACTACGCAATCTAAAACAGACTACTTCAAGACGATACCGGGAAGTTTTAAATATAAAATATAATGCAAGAATTCATAAACACGAAGAAATGTTGTAAACTATAACAATCTTTTGGCGATTTACTCATTTGATATGTTTAAAATAAAATTGCTGTCAGTAAAACGTTAGAAAGAGTGATCGAATAGCTAAAATATTGTGGTTTTACTTACTCTGCATTAGTTTCTGGAGTCGGCAGGTCCCCTATAGTGGTTAGGGTCAGGGTAGACCAATATAAGGATCCTAAGTATTTTCGGGTTAGAGTTGAGTAGTCTCCAGGCCGGTAAGGATAAACCCAATCTCCCTGCGAAATTAAATTAAAATTCCTAATAAAGTTAGTTATTGCGTTTTTCATAAAACCAACGAAACCTAACCCGTGAGCTAAGGCTACGACCGGTGTGACTTAAGATGCAATTCGAAGCACGGAATCATCTTACCTTTCGGATAATCGAGTGATTCAAGCTTTTAATATACTACCAACATACATACATATACTCACGGCTATATTTCCCTAGAAGGGGTAGCCAGAGCTTAGGAATTATAAATTCCTCAGCCACTTTTGGTGACTGACAAGTTGATTGGGGAAAAGTCTGGAAATATAAAGGTTTTTGGTAATGCATCTCCAACCGCATCGCCCCAAAATCCAGTAAGCCCCAATACCCTTAGTCGCCTCTTACGACACCCGTGGGTAGAGATATACTATAGAGATATACTACCAAATCATGTGAAATCTCACAAATTGTATTTTACTCTGGATTACGATCTGAACGTCTTACGAGTATCACCAGGTCACGGAAGCAGTTAAGATAACTTGAATTATAAAATCATAGTTTTTCAATATAGAAAGAAAAATATTTAACACAAAAACTGTGTTAAACACTTTGTTAAAAGCTTCATGTTATAGAGGCGACTTTAAATAAATTTTCGAAACATGACTAACATAAAACATAGAGGAACCAACTAACACACCTGAAACCCCTCAGCCTCCGATAGAAGGAAGTAGAAGCAGCCGAACCAGTGCGCCAAGATCAGCAGGATGTGGATGAGGTTGATGACCCTCCAGAAGTTAGGATACACAGTTCTGGACTCCACAATGTAGTAACAGTTTATCGCTCGGTACACCTGGAATAGAATACAAGTAATTAAAAAAATAACGTACATAATCGTATGCTGTGTAGTGTCGGCTTCGAATAGCACTACCCCATTCTTCCGGTGGGTGTACGTAAAAGGCGACTAACGGTATTGGGGGCTTTTAAGGGATTTTTGGGCGATGCGGTTGGAGACCCATCACCAACAACCTTTATTTTACTATCTTTTCCCCACAAAACTTTCCAAAAGTGGCTGAGGAATTTTTAATTCCTTAGCTCTGGCTACCCCTTTTAGGGATTTCTAGCCGTGCGTATATGTAGGTTCGTTATGTATGGAAAGGACATAATATAACAGACCGATCACATTAGTGGCTCAGTATTCACTGGCGCTTTATTCCAATATATTATATGTTGGTACGTGTCAAATATACAACAATAATGAAATATATACTTAGGCTATTGGAGTAGGCAGTGACTCTTAATTGCCAATTTTTACGATCTTGGAAAACGTCTCAAGCTTCATTTTAATCCATAAATTTTCATACATGCACTTGTATTTTTTAAATGAAATAAATAAATAAAAAAACATATATATACATATTAAACAGATCAAGTTAGCATTATTGAATAATAATATGAATGAAAAAAAAGACTAACGCCCGATTTCTGAGTTGAGTATTCCAGCTGAGAACAACTTAAGTATCGTTCTGTCGCATTGAAATCTTAACAATTGAACGAGAAAAAACGATACTTAAGTCGTTCTCAGCTTGAATACTCAATTCAGAAATGGGGCGTAAGAAACAAATCATTCAAATTACTGTTGCTCTCAGTGGGATTCGAACATGCAACCTTCCGCCTCATAAACTTGTATAGCCGTAAGCATATATTTATGCATGAATAAAACAGAGCAGGGTTGTTACAAACCTCTCGGTAGGGACAATTATATATACATTTATAACATCACAACACAGCTTACATACATAGTGCACCATGATGGTTAGTAGACATTAACGGTAGTACCGTAACTTGAGCCGGGACCTTCAGCTGTCTGCTTAAGAACAGAATTGTATTTCAGCTCCAATATCTCAACTAATGGGATAAATATACATACATACATATACTCAAGGCTATAATTCCCTAGAAGGGGTAGCCAGAGCCAAGGAATTATAAATTCCTCAGCCACTTTTGGAAGTTGAGTGGGGAAAAGGTGGTAAAATTGAGGATATAAGGATTCGGGATAAATATCCCGAAGTATTTTGTGTATATACCCTAGGATTCGCACCCGAACCCTTGGCCCTTAATCTAACCTAAGAAATAATCTTGCATAGTAATATTTACTGCTTCATGCTTACGCTACACAATCGCTATCATAAACGTGTTAAACAAAGTTTAAAAAAACTAGTTTTAATTGTAGAGCTGTATACATTTAATTTTAAAATATATCGTTGCAGAATTATTCGTCAGATAACTAGATAGCATGGTTTTTTCTAGAACAGATCTTCGCGTATAGTTTACTATCATACTTTCTCACACTGACCGATATAAATAGAAGACCCATTCTATATGATAATGTAATAGCGCGATAATACGTTTTATCGATCTCGCAGTGCTAAACCGATTTAATGTTTAATTTGTTGATATAAATTCTCAGATAACGAGTTTCCATTTCGTTTCATCGTGGACTCGAGATATAAATCTCGCTTCTTTAAATGTGCCTAAAAGGAAATCTTATTTGTTTCCATTGTTAGTAACTCAGTATTTTCTGAGGTTGTTATTGTACGGAGAAAACGGGTTTGTATTTCAAGCTACAGTTTTGTCTGATGGCTTTGAAACAATAAACGATCGTTGTTTTTGTAAAAAACTACTTTGTACTAAATATTTTTACTACAAAAATCTTGAGTATTTTAGCGTGTATTGCTACCTTAGAATGTCCCTACCCCTTTCTACACACGGGTGTTGCAAGAGGCGACTAAGGGTATGGGGCTTGTTTAAGTGATTTAAAGGCGATGCGGTTGGAGACTTATCATCAACTATAAAGTTCCAAATGTGGCTGAGCAGTTTTTAGGTCTGAAGGTCTGGCTACCCCTTTTTGGGATTTATGGCCGTGAATATATGTATGTATGTAAAAATCTTAAGTTAGAATGACACTGTCCCATTTCAAGTTGGTATTATGCGAGGTACCGTAATGGGTACCGGCCTTTTTCGATGATTGTTGCCCGAAAATTTGCGTTGCGTGAGAATAAGAAGGTTGAAAAAGGGAAGTAATTTTCCTTGTACTTCACAAAAAACTCTTTGATATGCTAGTTACATTGTAGTAGTGTACGAAAATGGACAAATATGTTTCGATTGATCTTGACAGAAAATGAAATAAAATACCTTTGAAAATTACAACCAACAGTTTAGAGAAAATATCTTATCATAACATAAAATAAACATTCACGCCGAATATCCCCGACGGAGGTTGGCAGAGGTACTAATATTTCTGAAAATCACGTGACTTTGTCACCTGGTATTCAGAGTACCCACGTCTTGCAGGCAGGTCTATTGCCGTTTTGTACGAATACACTGTCACATGACTAAGTATAACTTAGCCATGTGGGTTACCTCACGATGTATTCTCTCACCGTTAACAACCATGATAAATTATCCACACATATGTTTTTAGAAAAGACAAATTGGTGTAGGCCCGACCCGGGATTTGAACACTAGACGTTTGCACGATAACCAGTGTTCTACCCATTAAGCTATCACGGTAGTCCATTGAGCTATCACGGTAGTAACAAATATTAATAAGTAACATATTTTAGTAATGTAATCAAACCTCACATTCATTCACTCACATTCATGACAAGGACTTCGTGAATTATGTTAAGTAAATAAAAAAATCACGAAGAAAAACAGGCATTAATATATTTACACATTCTTGAAAGACTAGTAATTTTTGGTCGTGAAAAATTACTCACGTCTAGTTATAAATTAGGAATAAATCATCTATTTATTCACCTTTAATTTATTGTGTACACAAATTACTATTTGCCTAGATACAAATATGTTGTCACAAGACTAAGTATAATGCGTGGGTTCTGCTTATAATATCATTTTGAACAAATATACAGTTCACAGCCATTTGATGGAGACCCAAATTTTCATACAAAATTAAATAAATAACCGAGATTTATTTTATATCTTTTTTAATAAAATTTGAATGGGTCCCCACCCCCTTAAAAGAATATCCTACCGAACAAAAATATGCGCCCGATAGCTGATAACAGTAGTTGGGTGAAAGTATTCATGTTCTGGTATTCTTCCTGTGGTGACGGTTAATGTTATCTATTCCGGGTTAATTTTGATTTTGATGCTGCCATTCTTTCATGACATACCCTCAAAAACTCAAACGATCACGCCGAATATCCCCGAAGGGGTTGACAGAGGTACTAATACTTCTGAATATCACGTGACATTGTCATCTGGTGTTCAGAGTAACCACGTTTTTGCTTGGACAGTGTACTCACGTGATAGGGGGCAGGCCTATCTCCGTTTTATACGAATACACTGACACATGACTAAGTACAACTCAGCCATGTGGATTTCCTCACGATGTTTTCCCTCACCGTAAACAACCATGATAAACTAACCACACATATGACTTTGGAAAAGACAAATTGGTGAAAGCCCCATCCGGGATTAGAACACTAGTCGGCAGCACGATATGCTGTGTTCTACCCAATAAGCTATATTCTTACCTTAAAAAACCTTGGAAACCGGAGCATGGGGTTGGTTCCTATTTGTATCTGCAGCAGGTCTAGTGGAGCCAGCGAGGCGATGTCGAACAGGAATGATCTCGACGATAGGTAGTGCTTCGCTAGCTTCCTGGAATCGTACACCTGGGGAGGATCACGGCATTTCTTTAATGTTTTGTTTTTTTGGGTTAATTCTATATATAAGCCCATTATTATTTCTTGTTATATTATCTATATCCAAAGTGGTTCTGTATAGCTTTGGACAGGGATGTGTGGGTTCAACATTGTGAGGCCTTTGCCCAGCAGTGGGAAACAAATTAGGCTAATCAAAAATAATAATATCTTATTTTTAGACCCAGCTAAAATACGTTCCATACCAAAAGGTAAAACGGGACCCTATTACTATTACAGGCTGTATCTCCATGATCCATCCATATAAACCATGATAGCTAGAAATCTGAAATTTTCACAAACTGTATTTTTATACAATGTATTTTTGTAGCCGCTATAATAACAAATACAAAAAAATATTAAGGGGACGCCCATACAATAAACGTATTCTTTTCGTATTTTTTTGCTCGATATTAAAAACGGTAATAAATAGAAGTAGGTAAAGATTGGGGAGTCTAGATCAATTCACCCTCGCTTCGCTCGAGTGAATTGATCTAGTCCTCCCCAATCTCTCATTGCTTTTCATCAAAATTATATTTATTTCTGAATTTATATTTGCAGATCGGTCAACTTTTTGCAGAACAATTCAAATCTATGTAGTCCCTCTAATCTGTAAGTGCCTTCTTTTCAACCAAATGTATTTGTGTATTTTATCTGTTATTTAATTTCAACTATCATTTTTTTCGCATTCTACAGATGTATTCATTTGATTTTTCTATAAAATTTCACATTTTTATTTGAAAATAGCAAAATCGTACTGCCTGATTATCCCTGCAGCTTGCGCTATAGTTTTTATTTGATTTAGGATGGCGCTCACTGCAGGGATAAAATTGAATTTTATTATTCTTAATCAATTTTACTTTAGTATTTATCTCGTAATGTAGAAGATATTGCAAAGTTCATATTATATATTTTCACAACAAATTTGTTTAGAGTACTTATTTGATAGAATTATTCACAACACTTATTTTATAATATAACATAGTTTAAATCATCGTCATCGCATCTCATAAATTTTATATTAATTTCGTATCTTAGTGGGTTCTGAGTCATCGCATTGAAGAAAGTTTATCACATTTGTGTTATATACTAATAGAAAAGAAAATGTTAATACCACGATGTAGATGTTTTGGCTATAATTTGGTATGTTTTCATCTATAACCTGATAATAATAGCTTAAAATAATAATTCTGACATTTTCAATATTTAATGAGTAAATTTTTCTTTGAGATATCACTTTAACATGATGAAATTAATCAACTTTTGTTGTAACTATGACTATGTTATTATTCGCGCCATCTAGTGAGCGCTAGCGTAAAACACATTTAGAGACTGATAACTAAATATATCGGACTTAATTAATATCATCAAATTTGAAGTGGATTTTTAATTCGTTTAATTTCATCATAACTTACTTCATATGATTAAATACAAATATGATAGAAACAAAGATGAAACAATGTTACGAAACACTAAAAACATATCATTAATTGCGACATCTATTCAAACCTTTCGGTACTTAATAAATAATTAATAAATAGTAAGTAAAATGTGATCTTTAACCTGTTTGAAATTGTTACATTCGATTCGTCATAAGATGGCACTTACAATGCAGAAAAAAATACTTTTTTAGGATGTAAATAGTAATTAATGATAGTATGCGAATACATACAAGCATACTTTTATTGGAGTATAGTTAAAATATTTGTTAACCCATATGACCGAAATAATTATAAAGGTTTCGTTTTTGGAGTAGACTCTATTAGTTTCTATCTTTACCTGATTTCAAAAATTTTGATGCGATATTTAGCATAGTATTTGTCAGACTTAAGAGTAAACTTAAGTTATATAAACTTACACTAAAATGGAAGATTCGCACGTTTACACGTAAAAGTATGTATGTAATTTCGTTCGAAATTTCGTTAGGCTGAACCGATTTAGCTACGGTTTTCTCTTTTTAAACGATTTATAAAAAGTGATTCATAATTAATTTTTTGCTCAAAATTTTACATATCACAACATATAAATACGTTAACGGAGAGATTTATTTAAGTATAATTACGAGTTTAGATAAAGGGAAATAGTTCTTGTTATTCTTTCTTAAGCAATGGTTATATAACATGACAATTTAGATTCAAAATTAATGACTTAATTTATTTTTATCATAGTTCTTTTCCAACAAAAATAATAATATGTCAGCATAAGTACAAAGCGATTCCTTTTTTGATTCATGTATCATATCTCAACTGTTTTGCTGTATCAGCAGTAAATATTGAAACACTAAGACGTGTACACATTCACTCTATTGTGATCAACTTAAAAATGTGCCTTATGCATAGATCAATTAAGGAACTTTTTTATATAAACGGTTCTGTTTTGAATCGATGCATTTTGATTTTTTCTACATTGTGGAGTTGTCTTTACAATCGCTGAATATAAATACTGGATTGGGGGGCTTAATTGCTCCATTTCTGCTCGCTATACATCTAAGCGATCGTAGTGCTCTCCTATTTTGTTTTATCTGTGACGTGTGGTGCAACAAGAAAATTTCACAAGTATGTAAGTATTACTTTATTTTATTTTTTATTTGAATTTTGGAACTTGCTCCATACGCATCTTGCTTCACATCTTTATTTCATGAATAAAGGAGTATCGGTTATTTTTCTATTTTATGGACAAGTGTAATTTATTCGGCGATCGATAGTCTCTGCCTACCCCAATGGTGCGGAACTAATAGTGCAAGTACATGTATGTAATTTATTTGATGAAATTTCATAATAAACTTGTTTATTTCAGGTGTTCATTAAATCCTTTCTGGGCCGAAGAAGACGTAGCTAGCGGTAGCGGCATTGCGGCACTCGCACCACTGACAGCACAGCCCAAGAAAACCAACTCTGGTGCGGCGGAGGGCAAAAAGAAACGCACCTACAGCCGCAAGAAGCCCGAAGCGACAGCAATATCATCGCCATCACCGGCAGTCGCCGTCGCTTCCGCACTGTTACCAGAGCGGGAGCTGTTTCTCAGCTCCAGTTCCGAAAGCGAACGTGAAGAAGCTCCGCCCGTAAAAACAAAAAAGAGATCGGAGGTAAGTTCTTCTTTGCTTATTCTTTTTTGAGGACCAATGAGGAGGTGAAGTTGTAGTTATATAACAAACAACTAAATTATAATAAATCGCTGCATAATTAACATTATCCCTACTCAATCATACTACAAAAACATCAAATAAATTAAATTCCTTTATTTTAGGTTATTATCAAAGATTATTTTCGCGATTTTCCTGTACAAATACTGATAAGATTATTAATAATTTTCAGCCCGAGCCGAAACGAGAGCCAGTGCGTGCGGTGCCGTTGCGCAGTTGGCTGAGTCAGCGTGTCGCAGGCGGCTACACGACTCAATCCGACCCTGTCAAAGTAGGAGAGTACTTTGTTGAAATAAAAGTGTACCAGACGCGGGAGGTAGAAAAAATTGCTGCCAATGAGCGCTGGAAACATTCATTGTTAACATTGAAACTCGGAACCGACACCGATACGCGCTTTTGGAAAGCGCTTAATACTGCTGTCATAGCAGGCAGGGACGAATTTAAACACGTCCAACCTGTATTATACGCAAGTAATGTGTTTTGAAGTCATAACTGTTTTAGTTCGTATTCCATAATTAGATCCTGTCTTCATTATTTTAATCTCTTTTATTTTCTTAACAAATGGTGGGCAGCAATTTATTTTACATCTCGACGACCTACTAAGAAATTCGTAATATGTTAATTATAAGTTGTATTTTAAACAATTATTAATCAATATATAATCTCGACTACCTACTAAGAAATTCATAATATATATTAATTATAAGTTGTAATTTAAGTTATTATTATTAATCAATATAATACAATCTGATACAATTTAATTTGGTTAATTATTTCAATTATATTTACTTCCTTCTATTTCATAATTTGAATAAGCAATATTTCATAAATCTCGTACTGCTTAACGTTACTATATATTTATCACAAGCAATAAAATTGACATAGGTAGGTAATAATTTTTAAAATAGAATAATGTTTTTTTGTAAAGATTGCAACTTTTTTGTGCCCAAACTTACATCACACAAAAAATCTAATATTCATAAGTCCAATTGCTTACTTCGTTCTAAATTTGAGAATGTTCAATTAATAGCAACAGCTTTTCAAGGCAGGATTGCTAGTTACAAGGTTAACCCCATTTCAGCAGCAACAAATACTCCTGAATATTTTCTATCACAGTTTGCTAACACAGTTTGTGAAATTATAAAATTAAATCTTATGGAACATAAAACAATTAAAGTGAACTTAGAACTCTTCGCATCATATTATTTACCTAAGAATAATGAAAAGTCTTTGAAATCTTTTAATAGCAAGTATGAAGCAGTTTTTCAAAGTACTGATATTGTTTCTTTATACGCGCAGTTTACTGAAATACTTCTAACGAAAAGTTCTGAATTTGAACAGTCAGAATCAGGGTGGACTTTAGATTCCGTGCACCATTTAGAAATAAACATCAATAAATATAATCCTTTACGAGCTGGTTCGTACATTGCTTTACCGATGAAAATATCTAGTAAAAAAGCGTGTTTGAATATAAAGAATAATGACGATCGTTGTTTTTTGTGGTGTATAACAGCTCACATTTTTCCAACGAAAGACAACCCCAATCGAACGACTTCATATCCGCATTATTCGAATCTATATGATATATCTGGTATGGATTTTCCTCCCAGTGTTCAGAGTATAAAATTATTTGAGAAAAATAATTCTCACATTAGTGTTAATGTTTACGGTGTAGAAAACGGTGAACAAATAATGGGTCCCTTATATAAAACCCCACGACGTAAACTCAATCATGTTAATTTGTTATATTTTAGCAATGGTGTTCAAAATCATTTCTGTTTAATAAAAGATTTTGAAAGACTTGTTCGCGACCAGTTGACTCAACACAAATGTAAAATATACTTGTGTGATGAATGTTTTACTTATTTTAGTAGCGAGGAAAAATTGTTCGATCATGGTTGCTCAAGAATACGCACAATACTTCCCGATGAAAATACTAAACTACAATTTTCTCATTATGAAAGAACTCAAAAAATTCCTATTGTCATTTATGGTGATTTTGAAAGTTTATTACGAGAATATTCAGATAAAAATAAAACTAATAACGGTGAAAATGTGCAAATACATGAAGCTTCAGCCTTTGCTTATTACATATGTTGTAAATCGAGACCAGAACTTAATGATTATATTTCTTATCGTGGACCAAATTGTGCGAAAAGATTTGTTGAATCAATTACGAATGATATAAAGCGTTTGTATCAATTATTAGAGGTATCAAGAATCATGGATGCTCTTTCTACAGATGAAGAAATACAGCACAATAACGCTGATACTTGTCATATTTGCAAAACTAAGTTCAATAGTGAAGACATTATTGTAAAAGACCATGATCATTTCACTGGCAAGTACAGAGGTCCAGCCCATAGTTACTGCAATCTCAGCGCTAAGCAATGCAGTTTTATTCCAATAATATTTCATAACTTATCTGGTTACGATTGTCATTTATTTATTAAAGAGCTATCTGAAACTTTCGGCGGAATTAATTTAATACCGCATTCTAAAGAAAAGTACATATCTTTCACGAAATTTGTGCCTATTGATAGAAAAAAATTCGGGCAATTAAAATTCATTGACTCGTTTAACTTTTTAAGTTCTGGTTTAGATCAGTTAGCTAAAACTTTATGCCCTAATGACTTCAAGAATTTGCGAAAATTTTACCCGGACGATGTTTTTTTTAATTTAGTTTGTAAAAAAGGTATCTATTGCTATGATTATGTAGATAATTGGGAGAAATATTATGAAACTCAGTTACCCGATCGGTCGTGCTTTTATAATAGACTCACCTCAACAAATATATCATCAGAAGATTACCAACATGCATTAAAAGTGTGGGAAACTTTCAGTATTCGGAATTTGGGAGAATATACTGATTTATATTTGAAATGTGATGTCCTAATACTGACTGACATTTTTGAGAAATTTAGAGAAATGAGTCTGTATTATTATAATTTAGATCCATGTTATTACGTTTCTTCACCATCATTAAGTTGGGATGCTATGCTTTTTTATACCAAAATTGAATTAGATTTGATATCTAATGTAGATATGTATCAAATGATTGAAAGTGGAATAAGAGGGGGCCTTTCTCAATGCGCATTAAGGTATGCTCGGGCTAACAATAAGTATTTACCTCTTTATAATGAGCTAGAACCAAGTTCGTTTCTAATATATCTTGATTGTGTTAATTTATACGGATTTGCAATGATGCAAAAACTTCCCGTAAGTGATTTTAAATTTTTAACAGCAGATGAGGTATCCGAGTTTGATATTAAAAAAGTAAAGATCAATGGAAATCTTGGTTATATTCTTGAAGTCGACTTGCATTATCCTGAGAGTATTCATGATGCTCATCGTGATTTACCATTTGCTGCCGAAAAATTTTCCCAAGTTAAAGGTAAAACTCCAAAGCTTATTGCGAATCTATACAATAAATATCGATTTGTTATTCATTATGTTCATTTACTAGAATGTTTAAATAATGGGTTAACTCTTCTCAAGATTCATAGAGTTCTTTCTTTTAAACAAAGCAACTTTTTAGAGCCTTATATTACTCTAAACACTCGTCTTAGACAGAACGCTAAATCGGAATTCGAAAAAGACTTTTTTAAGAAACAGAATAATTCTATTTTTGGAAAAACAATAGAAAACAAAAGAAAGCAAGTGGATGTTAAGCTCGTCAATATATGGACTGATTTATTTAACACTACGAATAAAATGTGTGGTGCTGAAAAATACATAAGTGCTCCACAATTCAATAGTTTAACAATATTTTCAGAAAACTTAGTAGCGATTCAATTAAATAAGTCAAATGTGGTTTTGGATCGTCCTATTTACATAGGATTCTCAATTTTGGAATTATCTAAGGCTCACCTCTATTATTTTCACTATACCGTAATGAAAAAAATATACGGTGAACGTATACAGTTGTGTTACACAGACACTGATAGTTTGCTTTATTACATAAGAACTAATGATTTCTATGAAGACATGAAAAGCCACATCAAATACTTTGATACAAGTAATTTTAAAGATGATAATATCTATAGCATGCCTAAAAAAAATATGAAAATACCTGGCTATTTTAAGGACGAAATGGGTGGAGAGGTAATTTCTGAGTTTGTTGGATTGCGATCCAAGCTATATTGTATAGACTCCATTAATACTTCTATCAAAAAAGCTAAAGGAGTTACAAAGTGTATTACTAAACGAATAAATATAAACAATTATAAGAAAGCGCTATTTTGTAATGAAAGTCTTAGAGATGATATGTTTGTAATACGGTCAAAGAGTCATAATATATATACACACAGAATAAATAAATTAGTTCTTGATAGCACGGACAACAAAAGGCAGCAAGTTAAAAATACTTTTGAAACATTGCCTTGGGGCCATTTCACCACAATATTATGACTTTTTGAAAGTAGTTTGCTTAGATTAACCTATTTTATCCATTTACTGTATTTCTTCATCTATTTTGTAACTACTTTATTTTTTTATTAGAAATTACTGTTTATCTTTTATTTAATATTAATAAAATGCCTAAAATACAACATTATTTCTGGTTTTAATTTTTACGTTCTTATTTATTTATAATTATTTTATTCATCCAAGATCTTTTAGATAATAAAATGTTCCAATAATGAAATCAGGTTGAAATGGTAGGGAATATAAGAAACAAATAAAAAAGAATGAAATAAATTAAACTTAGGTGTTTTATTTTTTCTTTAAACCTAAAGATAAGTACATACTCAATATCACAATTTTACAATAAAATTGATTAATTAAAACATGCTTCATTATACTACTATAAATCTAAATCAGCTGATATTTTTTTAGATATTTTGTTGATAATATTTTTTGTACTGTCCATCACATCATCATATAAGTCAGTCACAAGATATTGGGCACTCACATTTTGTTCATTTTCACTTTCACAAACTGCTTTTATATCTATTTTAATTATATATCGCCCCTTCGATTGATTATTTTTCACAATAAATGAAGATTTAGTAGCAGGTTTCTTTTTTAATGTTTTCCCTTGTTTATTAACATGTGATTTCTTAAAATATTCTCGTCGCCTTTTTTCCACTCTTTCCAGCCATCCATCGACGTCCTGAGCGTGATAAAATGGATTATTCACGTCTTCAACGTCAATATTAGGTTGTATTACATCGTAGATGTTGTCTAATGTAATTTGACTTGCAGCCGACATTGCCTATAAAAGAAAAATAGACGTATTCGTAAATATGAAATAACCGGGTACTTATGACTAAATAAATTTAAAAAAATATTATACAAAACTTACCGATTAGAGTGAGTGCCTTAACTTGTATTACACTGAAATCTCGAGAGCGACTGACAGGATGAGACGTGTAGAGCATTGATGTTTCATATTATACCTTCTGTGAACTGTTAGGGTATTCGACAAAATGCTCCTTATTTCGTTGTCTTAATATACTTTTAAGAAATGCAAGTAAACATCCGACTTAATATATCATGTTTTTTTTTCAATGATTTCAGAGATATTATTCCTTATTAGTATAATTAAAGTCAACAGGCAAAAAGACGTAAGTGTGTAGTTAGGTACGTGTATATTTTTTAGAATATTCTTACATATTTAACGTATGGTTATAAAGTTACAGACATCATACAGCAAAATGAAGTTAATCAAACAACCCGTATCCTTAAAAATTGATGCATTTAAAATCGAGCCCTCTGTAAAGACTTGTAGACACAGTATACTGTTACCTAATTCCATTCGCAGTATTATATGCGGCCCCTCAAATTGCGGTAAGACAAATATTATGATTAGTCTTTTACTAAACGAAAATGGACTAAAATTTCGAAACATTTATATTTATTCGAAAACAACGTTTCAACCAAAGTATAAATTTTTAGAAGAAGTTCTTAAAAGTATTCCTAATGTCAAATTATTTATGTTTCAAAATAAAGAAGATGTGATATCACCTAATGAAGCCTTAGAAAGATCAATTATTATTTTCGATGATGTAACTTGCGAAAATCAAACTAACATACGCAATTTCTTTTCCATGGGACGTCATAAAAATATAGACTGTTTCTACTTATCACAGACCTACTCTAAAATACCTAAACAACTTATACGAGACAATGCAAATTTATTGATTATTTTTAAACAGGATGATATAAATTTAAAACATATTTACGATGAACATGTAAGTTCTGATCTCAGTTGGATCGATTTTAAATTACTAGCTGCTCGTATTTGGAAAGATCCATACTCATGTTTAATAATAAACAAAGACTGTGAACTAAATAATGGAAGGTATCGGAAAACATTCGATGTGTTTGTGAAATTTGAATAAAATATAAATACTTTGAACTATGGGAACTAAATTCAATCGAAAATAAACTGTATCAATTAGCAGTAGTTTGTTAAAATTGGCGTTTAATAATGGAAACAGATATAAAGAAACAATTAATAAAATCAGTACAAAGTATTAAAAATAAATTAAAGCAAATGCGTCAAGAAGACCACAATTTAGAAATTGAGCAGTGTAAAAGATTGAAACCAATAACAGGACCATTAGAAGCTATGATCACGCTTAATACCTTTCCAAACAAAGAAAATTCTAAGATTTCTAAACTTACTGATCATATTGATGAAAATATTACAAGCGTTAGCGAAAACAATTCGGATAATGAAGATCAGTTTAATGAAAACGACATACTAGATAGCAAATCGTCAGTCAAATTAGAAACTCATAAAGCAATTGCAGACTCGCCTTATTCTTATAATACGCTAGATAAAGAAAATATGGCAACTCCTATAATATCGCCAGACTTTACCTCACAAATCAAGTTGAAGAGTAACATGACAAATGAAATGTCTAGCAATTCTCCTCGAAATATGGTTAAAAACTACAATGTTACATACGGCGTCAGAACAGAAGGAAACAATTTAATGATCGGAAATACCCCGGTGACGTTAAAATCATATGGATCAAATCCTTCTAATAATTATACAATTCTCAGCATAAATAAGAAAAGCTATGAAGTGACACCAGGACTGAAACAACTATTATTTGAAAATAGGCCCGACGAAAGTTTAATTGCTGAAAAAGATAAACTTGTGTATAAAGATATTTTGGTTCATACACATGCACATAAAAGGGGATTTACATCTTCAGGACAAATATTAGGAAACGCTGGAATGAAATATCTGAGTATTATAAAACCTCTTTTTTCTGAATTTGATAAATGTAAGGAAGGAGGTAATTTACAGATTTTGAAAAAATATAGACCGAATACGGATTTTATATACTGGGATGATCCCAACGAACTAATTGATAGATTAAAAGTCTTGTTAGCTTCAAAAAATGCTGGCAATACAAACCATGATAATGAAATAATCTCTATTGTAGAAGAATTAAAGGAAGCGGGCATTATTAAGGAATAAATAAAGCTTGCAGCATGATTCCTCAACTAGTCAATTCGAGAAAGTCAATCATGAACGTTGACAAGTTTGGGCATCATATTTTTAAAAAACAAAAAAATATTGAAGCTGTGTATCATGAGCGCTGTATTGATTTAACAGAAGATTGCAGCTTAGATGCTAAAAATAAAATTATTAAAAACATCGGAGCACCAATCGATTCTCAAGACTGTGCAACTAAACATTACGTTGACACAATTTTTGACACATTATCTTCTCAACTCAAGACAATAAGTAAAAACTTTACACAGGCTACAAAAGAATTAACAAGGGATATATATAGCGTTCAACAACACTTAGATGCGAATTCCGCGAAAATAAAGAAAAAATGAGCAAAGAAAGTGTGGTTAACGAAATTCATAAACAAGCAAGAAAAAACTTTCCTCGAAGACACGTTGTAATGAAGGACATAGATGATCTATGGCAAGCTGATCTTATAGATATGCAGTCTTTTTCTAATAAAAATTCTGGCTACAAATATATTTTAGCAGTAATTGACACCTTTTCTAAGTACGCTTGGGCTTACCCCTTAAAACAAAAGAGTATGGAATGTATAACACTTGCGTTTCAAAATTTGTTAAACAAAGGTCGCATTCCAAAAAATTTGCAAACAGATTTAGGTACTGAATTTTACAACAAGAAATTGAAACAGTTACTACATCAATATAAAATAAATCATTATTCTACATATTCTACCAAAAAGGCATCCATTGTAGAAAGATTTATAAGGACCATTAAAGGTAAAATGTACAAGCAGTTTAGTTTACAAGGTAGTTATTTATGGTGCAATAATGTTCTTTCTAAATTAATAAAATCATACAATAATACTGTTCATAGAACAATCGCGCTCAAACCAAGTCAAGTTAATATCAATGTTAAGAAAACTGTATTAGATAGATATAGGAAATTAGAATCAAATGAAAGATCAAAACAAGGTATATCAAAACTTAACGTAGGAGACAATGTCCGTATTAGTAAATATAAAGGAACATTTGAAAAAGGATTCACTCCGAATTGGTCGACTGAAATATTTAGGATTAGTAAAGTACAGAATACGAATCCGTATACATATCTTTTAAAAGATGCACGACATCGACCCATTTTGGGTTCATTTTATCCTCAAGAATTACAAAAAACTTTATATCCAAACGTTTATCTCATTGAAAATGTAATAAAAAAGAAAGGTGACAAATTACTAGTAAAATGGTTGGGTTTACCTGCTGAAGAAAACAGTTGGATACATAAATCAAGAGTTTTATAAGTAAATAACGATCTATTTCATCTCATTTATGTTCGAGACTTGGAAGAAAGAGTAGTAATTATTCCCTTTATATTAAAAGATAAATAAAAATGCTAAGGAAGACACTAAAAAAAACAAAAATTAATAAAATTAGAAAACGTGAGAATGCATCATACAAAAAAGAAGTTAAAACTGGTACTGGAATCAAGAAAACATTTAAAAACATTGTTTCTCTTACAAAGAAACATATTAAGAAATTCAAGCCTACTTGTAAAAAGGCAGCCATAGACTTAGCTGTTGCTATTGCAAACGAATTGACCTCAGATTCAAACACACCTGTAAATGTTCTGCGAGTAATACCTGTTCCAAAAGTTGGAGGGTTTCTACCCTTGATACCAATATTTGCCGGATTGTCTGCTGTGGGAGGCTTGGCTGGTGGTGCAGCCGGCATTGCTAGAGCTATTAATGTCACAAAATCGGCTAAAGAGCGCTTGCAAGAACTTAAAAGACATAATCAAAAAATGGAAGAGTTGTACATTGGAAAAGGACTTCGTCTTAGAGAACATAGTGATGGTTTAAAAATTTATGTGAATGGAAAAAACTAGTTTCGAGGCTACCTAAAAGGGCGCTTACTAATATTGATTTACTTAATTTTAGCAAGCACATTCCGCATTTTAGAGGAGTATTTATGAGAGATGAATTACCTAGGAAACCATTAAAAAAAGAATGTGGTATTATCAATCTCGATATATCTCAAAATTCGGGAACTCATTGGGTAGCCTACGCAAAATGTGGCAACTATGTAGAATATTTTGATAGTTATGGAAATTTAAAACCCCCTGAAGAATTAGTAAAATATATAGGATCGAATATATTTTACAATTACGATAATGAACAAAAAACTCATCCGTATATATGTGGTCATTTATGTTTGAAATTCTTATTTTCATTTTGGGAATCTAGATAGATAAATAAGGAACGAGTTGAAAAAAAGGTTTAGTTCATCACGATGTCTTTAACATTAACCATCACAGGCAACACTTCTATACTTCAATGTGAATTTAATCCTCCCTTAATGTTAGATAGTAATTATGAGTGTGGTTTATTATATTTTTCGACTTTTAATACAATTCCTAATATTCATGAAAACAATAATATATTTTCTTACGGCGATAATGAAGTCGTTGAAATTCCTATTGGTACCTACGATCTATTTGATATACAAGAATATCTCAAATCTAAAATAAAAGACTGCCAGTTAATCATTCAACCTAACAACAATACTTTTAAGTGTTCTCTATTTTGTACAAAATCAATTAATTTAAAAGTTAAAAATAGTATAGGTTCATTATTGGGGTTTTCAGAAACGATTTTAGAACCCTATAAATGGCATGAATCGACTCACCCTATAAACATTCTTCCAGTGTCTGTGATACAGATAGAAAGTGATCTCATACAGGGCTCATACACTAACGGTGAACCCACACATATAATCCATGAGTTTGTGCTAAATATTCCGTCAGGACATCAATTGATTGAAGTTCCGAAAACCGTAATTTACTTTCCAATAAGAAAACGATATATTTCGTCAATAACAGTTAGGGTTTTGGATGTAAAAGGAAAACTGATTGATTTCATAAACGAAAATATACAGTTGTGTCTTCACTTGCGAAAATTAAGATGATTGTATATAACGATTATGGTAGTGCTTATAAAATACAAGGTAAAAATAAAAATAATACCACTATCAAGCGGGTTGTCAAACGGTTCAGTCACGGAAATAAAAAACAAAACATTAAAATCTCAAAAAGTAATAGAGTATTTCTTCAAGCAATTGGGTTTAAAGTATGACTGTCCTTCAGATATCTGATTATCCACAATTCGATAATTCTATCGAAAGTTATGAAGTTCATACATATAATCCGTATAACAACAGTTTTAACGAAAATGATGAAATTCGCATACCTATTCATCAGCAAGATATTTATCTATTACCTTCTGCAAGTGCAATATATATTGAAGGAAGTTTCCTTGTGCAAGTAAAAGAAAAAGATAGTACAATGATAAAAAAAAATGTTAAATTAACAAATAATGCCATATCGTTTTTATTTCAAGATATTAGATATGAAATGAATGGTGTTGAGATAGATCGTATCAAAAATGCTGGAATAACAACTACATTAAAATCTTTAGTATCCATGAACAGTGGAGAAAGCAAAGCCGCTGAAATGTGGGGGTGGAAAGTGGATGGATTTCCAGAACAAGATGGTCGATTTTGTGTTCTTTTACCATTGAATAAATTACTAGGTTTTGCTGAAGATTATAAAAAAATTATCATAAATTGTAAGCATGAACTTATACTTAACAGAAGCAGCACAAATTTAAACAGCGTAGTATTAAATAATGGTGAAATTTTAAATCTTAATTTGCAAAAGGTACAGTGGCGAATGCCTCATGTCAAAGTATCAGATCAGCAAAGGCTTACATTGTTAAAACATTTGGAAAAAGACAAAGCAGTTCAAATTGCATTCAGGAATTGGGATCTGTATGAGTATCCATTATTGCCTCAAACTACAAAACATTCGTGGGCTATAAAAACAACTTCACAATTAAAAAAGCCTCGTTACGTTATATTTGGATTACAAACTAGTCGGAAAAATAATAAGACGCGTGAGAGCACCTTTTTCGATCACTGTAATTTAACGAACATTAAATTGTTTTTAAATTCTTATTACTATCCTTATGATGCACTTAATCTAAAGTTTGATGAAAACAAGTACAGTATATTATATGACATGTACACTAAATTTCGTCAGTCATTTTATAACATTTCAGTGGACCCGCTGCTTGATTACCAAGAATTTAAAGTAAAAGCTCCAATATTTGTAATAGATTGCTCAAGGCAAAACGAAAATTTAAAAACGGGCCCTGTCGATGTTCGACTGGAAATCGAAAGTTTAATCGATATTCCTAAGGATACTAGTGCTTACTGTTTAATTATTAACGATCGCCTTGTAGAGTATCGACCGTTAAGTAACATAGTGCGAAAAATATCATGACATCTATAGCCATTGTAGACGTGCAAGGATTCAGGAAAGATGATAACCAATTTATTTTAAAAGAAATTGCAATCGCATGTAATAATCAAATGCAAGTATTTTTGGTAAAGTCACCTTTTCCATCCTATAGACTATCAGATACAGAAAGAAAGCAAATAAGGTGGATAGAAAGAAACAAACAAATGAATTGGAACGAAGGCTTTGTTACTTATGAAAAGTGTCTGACACTAGTTGTTAGTTTTTTGTTTGATAAAACTGTTTATTGCAAAGGTACTGAAAAAGTGAATTGGATTAAAGATATATTATTGGACTATAAAGATGTTATTAATTTAGAAGAGATGAATTGTCCTAGTTTGTTAATGTTGTATGAAGAATTTAAGTTAAGTAATGATATTCATAATTGTATTCATCATTCCGCTACTTGTGCGTTACGAAATGTAACATGTTTACGAAAATGGTGTATTTTAAAAAATATTATATAAATTTTAAAGCACGAATGTATTTTATTTATATTTCTTGTTCCTTTTGCAATTATAATAACCAAAATAATAACCAGATAGTTCCTATCAGAAACAATGATACACACACACAATGTACCTAAACGAAAAGATTAGTGATATGGTGGTTTATGTTATAATTACTAAAATGATAACAAAACAGGTAGCATGTTGAATATTTCTAAAAGCGGAAACAGATTGAAACAATAACAAAAAGTAGCATAAGTTCAATAAAGATTGAGTGAAATTAGACAACGGATAAAATACAAATACTTTTGGTGGGAAAAAAAGGCACTTAAAGATTGGAGGGACTAGACAGATTTGAATTGATCTGCAAAATTAGAACGATCTGCAAATAGAAATTCAGAAATAAATATAATTTTGATGAAAAGCAGCGAGAGATTGGGGAGGACTAGATGCGAAGCGAAGCGAGGGTGAATTGATCTAGACTCCCCAATCTTTACCTACTAATAGACGCTTAAAGTTTTCACAGTATATTAACTTGTATATTACTTTTCAAAACAATCAAATAATAATTAAATAAATATTAAAAGGGGGCTCTCAGACAAAAACTGATTTTCTATTATAGATGATAGTACGTAACCCTCCGTGCGTGAGTCCGACTCGCACTTGGCTGGCTCCAAGCTTTCAACAATTTATAAATTCGTCGTGTACTATTTCTGAGCTTAGACTTAGACATATCACTGTGCCATTTTCGTTTTAAGTAGTAAGTATAAAGAGGAAGCAAGGTTCAATTCATTTACGGGTCTTGTTATTTATGTATTTTTGGGTGTTATAAAAACCAAGTTTAACTTGAATTTAGCAGCGACCTAAATAGTGCAAGGCAAGATTTTATTTTACTTCACGTATTTTTTGAACAATGACAAAGGATGCCACGAATATCAAGTAGTATTCTAAAAGCTACAGTGACTGTGGCCCCTTTTTGGTATTATAGCCATGAGTATACGTATGTAAAAGTATACCTTCGTAGGTTATTTGAGACCAACCTAAATAAGAAACCAATACTAACGTTAAAGGAAACCATCAATTTATATGTCTGCGAAAAGTTCTCCTAAATAATGGATCATTCCCCTGAGTTAAACAGACAGATAAAAAGACGAATAGTGTAGCAGTTAAAGTAAAAGACAAGGTAATATATGAACGAGATGGAGAGATTAATTAATATTAAGAACGAAAATTAAGTAAATATGCTAATGTTGTTTTTAGAGAGGATAAAAATAAAATAAAATAATCATTTATTTCAAAATAAATCTTTGTTTTTTGAACGTCAAATTTTAACTTAATACTAAGTTTACTTCGGATTCGGAAGGTGTTTTGTTGAGAGAAGAACCCGTAAGAAACTCGTCAACACACATCTTTTTTACGTCCATTACAATTTTCGTGTCAGCCGGAAGGATGGATGATAGAAAATTGGTAAAAGGGATCTATAGAGCTAGTGTGGATGGTAATGTTAGTAGAGGACAACCACAGAGAACACACTTGGATCAAATTGAGAGTGTGCTTAAAAAAGGCTGGCGTCCGAAGTCTGAAGAATAAAAGAGCATGTATGAAAAGATTAATGGATGTAAACGAAGCTAGAGAGGTTTGTCAGGATTGTACGAAGTGGCGATCGATAGTCTCTGCCTACCCCAATGGGAATTAATGGCGTGAGTATATGTATGTATGTTGTTTTTAGTGACTTGGCCGTTGACTTGTAATTAGTAGATTATGATTAAAGTTTAAGGGAAATATAGAAATAATCACCAGAGTTCTTACCTCTCAAAAAAATGTTAAGTGGACTCTACATAATCGGCAAAGAAGTTTAGAAGATTTCAATAAATCTGCAAATAACTTAGTAAATAAACTGTACATACTAAACGTGTCAAGAATGTTCAACGGCCAAGTAACGTAAAATCAACAATAATAATAAATAAATCGCAGTAAGGAACCTTAGACTTGGCTCCACTTATTTTAGAGATTTCATTACTTTTTAGAGATAAACAAGCAGCTCTATTGAGACTTGGCTAGTTTTTTCTTCGATCATATATACCAAAGATGCCGCACTCCATACAAATTCAACGCACAAAAGTGGACCGCGAGAATGACAAGACTTTTTGACAATTAAATATTTATTTTTCTACAATTATCGACCTTACCGCATTTTCTAAAGACCTATTATTCATTGCAAAATCTAGCACGCGACTGTCAGTGAAACAATGCATACCATATAAAAAGCACAGTTTGGCCGGGCCGTTTTTCGTACTTTGTTGGTGTATCTTTGGTATATGATCGAAGAGTTTGCACAGAATGTTTTTGTTAGGATTTCACTTCTTTTTAACAGGACGTAGACTGATTGAATGGTTACATTTTCTTTCTATTACATTATCTTGTGAAATCAAATAAAAATAAACTCCACGTCAGTCAGTGTCACAAATGCGAAACTTTGCATTAGCTTAACTTCGGAATTAATGGATCTATCGACTTGAAATTTTGGATTTCAAGTGTGTGGTTACGAATTTCTAGGTGACGAAAGTTTTAGCCTTTTAATCCTATCCAGAGAAATTCTCAAATGGGGCCCTGAAAATGCGGCGACACGGTTCCTGAAAAGGATGGTTCGCTTCGCGCTCGACTTGGCGGGGCACTGCCGTGCCCCCAGATTTAAGTGGGACAGTAAATATTCACATGGAAATTATGAGCTTCAATAACGTATTCCTGGTATTCCTGGTATTCAGATATTTTGGATATTATCGTAACTCCGCTTAATAGCCTTCTCTCAGTAGTTGAAACTAATTTTAGTTTATAAACCGCCCAAATTACATATGATTTCCATAATATTATAGAAACAAACTAAAACTACTCCACCTAATCATGACTGATCACATAAAACCGTCAGTGAAGAGACAGTTTCAGTTGTCATTAATCCTTGCAGTAGACAATACATAACGACGCCTTTGAAACGATCTCGCTGCGACAAAGCCTTTCAGCATAGAGTCTTCCAGCGTTCGTCTTCGTTTCTTCCAAGGCGTAAATATTTTCTAAAAGCTTTAGATAAATAGAAAGATATTATTGTACTTGTTAATTGACGAATTGATTAATTAATTTTGTTTGGAATGCGAGACACCATTAATGAAGACTAATATTAATATTTGTGTAAACTATATTTATCTAATATTTAGTACGTGTAAAATTAGCATTACTTAGACTATGCAAATCTTCTAGTGACTCTCTCTCTCTCTTAGTATTTCTAAATGTTCTAATTCTGTGTATAAAATGTTTCTCCATTTTTGATGTGCAATAAAGAGGTTTATATTTTATTCTATTAGTATAAACCGCTTAAATTCGATTTACATTGCAAAATATTAAAAATACAAACTAAAGCTAGGTGGAGTACCACCTAATCATGATTGAGCACCTGAAACTGTCAGTCAAGTGACAGGTTCAGTTGTCATTAATCCTTGCAGCGGACAATACATAACGACGCTGTTGAAACGATCTCGCTGCGACAAAACCTTTCAGTATAGAGCCTTTCAGCGTACGTCTTCGTTTCTTCCAAGGCGTTATTATTTTCTAAAGGCTTTAGATATTTGAAAGTATATTAGTATGTATTGTTTAATTAATTTTGTTTGGTTAGCGGGAAACTATTGATGGAGACTAAAATAACTATTTATTATGGGATGAGCCGTATAGAAATAACATATTTTTAATATGAGACATTTTCTAGAGATTAATTGGAGTGGTCCTTCCGTAGTTCCACAAACCAAAAACATTCTTATGTTTCGATGACTTCTCAAAATTATACTTACATAGAGTGACAGTGTATTCACCATGTATACTCACGCCATTAGTTTCCATCGGGGTGGATAGATAGATAGATAGTATTGATCGCCACTATGTTCGAACCTAACAAACCTCTCAAAATTATACAGGGTGGCCAATGGGGTGATGTTATTTTTTTTTTAGATGCCCTGTACTGAGCCTATCCAAAACACCCCCATATATGTTCAGCGATTATTGATAGTTTTCAAGTTATGATTTTTTTAAATTTTGAGATCATTCAGATATTTCAAGAAATTGACAAAAAAAAACTAAAATGATTTCTGGCTTTTATTTTTTCCGTCATTGTACTCAATATTAAGCCTACTTTCATTTCCAAGAAAGAAAACCTGTACATCCGAACAATAGTTAAGTACATTTTGAGCACAAAGTTTGAAATCACTGTTTTTTGTCAGGACAACAAAAATTTCAAAATAAAATTGAAAATACTTATGCCTGGTTCTGAAGCTCCAAACTAATCTTACAAACTTTGCAAGACATTAGACTTTCGAAATAATAAAGAAAAAATAGCACTTATAGGGGGGAGGGGTATTGCTGAACATATATGGGGGTGTTTTGGATAGGTCTCGGTACAGGCTATCTAAAAAAAAAGGTCACCCGATTGGCCAGGGTGGTGGTGGTATAGAGGGATCATTTTATCTTCCAGCAATTAGTTAAAAGCCACAGGTTAATTTATTATTTTTGGTAATAAGAGAGTGGACGAACTCAAAATAAATTCTGTCCAGTAAATACGAACGAACGACGAAACGAACACAGTAAATTTTAATTGATGTTTTCCCAATGTTCAAGGCATGTTTTCGTAACGTTATTTTTCTTTTCATTTTATCCCGTGATTTTAGCATAAGTAATATTTGGGAGATGCTTTTGGAGACGTTACCTTTACTTTACAATATTTACTCTACTCAACTTCCAAAACTGGCCAAAGAACTTCTCATTCAAAAGCTACCAACTTTTAGAATTTTGAGCCGTGTGTGAAAATGTATGAAATAACTCTCTCACCATCAGCCCTTGCTCCAAGTAGCCAGTCCTCAGCTGCACCACGAGGTCCAACGCAAACACGGTGTCACTAATGCCGTCACACGTCACCCAGAAATAGTGGCAGAGGATCTGAAACAAGAGTTTATTTAAGCTTCACCGTGTGTATGTAACCGACTCCTTTTAACTCGAATTTGACTCGCTTTAAAGAATTTCAGATGATTCGGTACTAAAAAGTTAAAAATAAATATAGTATATAAAGCCCGCAAAATACGGAGAAGCACATTTAAATAAAAAGTGAATAATAGGCCGTTCTGTGCTAAATTTTTCGATTATCGAGCAACCCACGCTTCTTCATGATTTGCAGCTTATATTGGGAATTTATTTTTTAGGTAAATACATACATATACTTACGGCTATAAATTCCTTTACGGGGTAACCAGAGCTTTGGAATGAGTAATTCCTCAGCCACTTTTGGAAGTTGATTGGGGAAAAGATGGTAATAATAAATGTTTTTGGTGACGGGTCGCAACGCCCAAAAATCCCTTAAAAGCCCCTATGCCCTAAGTCGCCTCTTACGATCACCCACGGATAGAAATGGGCTAGTGTTATTCTAAGCCGACACTACACGGCATATATTACATAGTAGTACACCAATGTATTCATTCGATCCTGTGCTTCGAAGGGACATTAAATGTATTTACAAACGTTAGCCCGCCCGCCCGTAGTTATGAATAAAATATTGATACTATTGCCCGATTTCTGAATTGAGTATTCCAGCTGAGAAAATAAAATAAAATAATCATTTATTTCAAAATAAAAAGATAAATCTTTGTTTTTTGAACGTCAAATTTTTACTTAATACTAAGTTTACTTCGGATTCGAAAGGTGTTTTGTTGAGAGAAGAACCCGTAAGAAACTCGTCCACACACTTTTTTTTACGTCCATTACAATTTTGGTGTTATCCCGGAAACATCCTGCACAGAGCCCTGATGACACCAAGCCACTTCATCATTAATGTAATCATTGATATTGTAATAGGCTTTCGAACTAAGATTTCTTTTAACTGCCGCTTTGAATTTTGTTTCTGATAAATTTAAAATGTCCTCAGGTATTTTATTATACATCTTTATACAACAACATTACACAACATTTTTAGAACAACTTAAGTATCGTTCTGTCGCATTGAAATCTTAACAACTGAATGAGACCAAACGATTCTTAAGCCGTTCTCAGCTTCAATACTCAATTCAGAAATCCGGCGTATGTATTTTAAAAATAAACTTATGTATGAAATTATACTAAACTCACAAGTAGCACCATTCTTGCTGGTTTTTCTTTTATGATATAAATTTATACAATCAGTCAGTAGTCAGTAAATATAGGCAGTTTTACATGCATTGCATGCAACATGCAATGTTTTTTTATCACAGATTTTGCCTTTTATTCTGGCATAACTTTCTTCATATTCTTTTAAACTTAACCGTCTTTTAAAGATAACTTTTTTTATAATACAAACCGTAGTCCACAAAACGATGATGTATAAAATGGCAATCGTATAAACCGAGATTTCTTTAGCTTTGCGACGACTCAGCGATTTTTACAATGGAATATTTCCAGTTGAAAATCGATTTATACAGTTACTAGTAAACTTCTCAGCTCATCTAACCCCAAAGGAGAACCCTCGTATCCACTTGGCATATTTAAGTATTAATTTGAATCCGTTCTGAGAAATGCTGACAGCTCCGCGAAAACAGGAAAGCAATATTTTGTCATGTTGAGAGTTGAGATATTATTTCCTGCCGTGAATTGGTTTGGTAAGTTTTTTTAGTTCTGTTAATCATATATAAGTTTTTATTTCGATCTAATATTTTCATTCTTTTTTAATTTGTTAAATTTTATTTATTTGTTTCTAAACCAGTCTCGATGATTTTGCCGCCCCAGACAAAGTGTTGCTGCCTGAAATTATAGTAGGTAGTCGAAACACCAAGTTCCTAAATTACTACTACTACCTACTAAATTCCTACTAAATTAAATTTAATTAAACTTGTAAATTGCGTAAAAGAACACCGACCATTTATCAAATTAGAAATATCTTTTCTTTTAGGATTTACAATGAAAGAGAAAGAAAAAAAGAAAGAGAGACATTTATTCGCTGCACAGATGAGCAAGAAATGAAATGCAAATGATGCATCTGTCATTTTAAAGGGTTTGTTTGAAAATTCGACAGTGAAAGTTTATAATGGATCCGGCATTTTTGTCCTGCTATATCTGTAACTTGGAAACTACAATGTCGA
Organism: Bedellia somnulentella; assembly: GCA_963576735.1. Taxonomy (NCBI): domain Eukaryota; kingdom Metazoa; phylum Arthropoda; class Insecta; order Lepidoptera; family Bedelliidae; genus Bedellia; species Bedellia somnulentella. The sequence continues at coordinate 2,648,130 of OY755190.1, forward strand.
TATTATGTTTTCATTCAATACGAACCGTCGCAGGAACATTGTCGTTTTTATATAGCTTTTATAATAATACATATACACATACATATACTCACGGCCATAAATCCCTAGAAGGGGTAGCCAGAGCTGAGGAATTAGAAATTCATCAGCCACTTTTGGAAAATTGAGTGGGGAAAAGTTGGTAAAGGTTGTTGGTGATGGGTCTCTAACCGCATCGCCCAAAAATCCCTGAAAAGCCCCAATACAGTCGCCTTTTACTTACACCCATCGGTAGAAACGGGGTATTGCTATTCTAAGCCACTACACGGCTGTTATTAATAATAATACATGCCTTTGAGAAAATTGTGAAGGATAGGAAACTAAATAGCTGGAATAAATCATAGAAGGTAATGTAAACACCACATGTTAAACTTCTAAAGGCCACGTAATTCAATAAATTATCCATATTTTCATGTAAATATTTTTATTATTCCGACTTTGTACATTGCCTTTTTAGCACGTTCTGTATTTGATCTAAATGTGTAAATCTAAAATCCCAATTTTTTACACATATTTCGGCTAAAGGTATTCTTTTTTAAAGGATATACAACGTAAATGTTGCATCTGTCATTTCAAAGGATTCGTTTGAAAATTCAACAGCAAAAGTTTATAATGGATCCGCCATTTTAGTTCTGCTATATCTCTAACTCGACAACTACGATGTAGATATTGTGTTTTCATTCTATCCGAATCGTCGCGGGAAAATTGTCGTATTCTTTACTGTATAACTTTTCACATTTGAATTTGATATTATGTTTGTAATACTTGTATTTATTGAAAAGTTTATGTTGTGAATTGTTGGCTTTCGATAACACTAATCCATTTCTTACTGCGGTTTAGGAATTTCAAGCTTTTTAAGTGATTGTAGGGCGATGCGCTTGGAGACAAATCGCTATACATACTTTATTTCATAATCCGTAATAGCCCAGTAATAAGCAACCGTGATAGCCCAGTGGGTAGAACACTCGGTTATCGTGCAAACGACTAGTGTTCAAATCCTGGGTCGGGCCTACACCAATTTGTCTTTTCTAAAGACATATGTGTGGTTAATTTATCATGGTTGTTAACGGTGAGGGAAAACATCGCGAGGAAACCCACATGGCTGAGTTGTACTTAGTCATGTGACAGTGTATTCGTACAAAACGGCGATAGGCCTGCCCCCTATCACGTGAGTACACTGTCCATGCAAAACGTGGGTACTCTGAACACCAGGTGACAAAGTCACGTGATGTTCAGAAGTATTAGTACCTCTGCCAACCCCTTCGGGGATATTCGGCGTGAACGTTTATGTTATGATATGTTATTTCATAATCCAAATCCCACTCAATTTTATTAAATGTGTCTGAAGCTCTGGTAACTCCTTCTTATGATTTAAAGTCTTGAATATATGTAAGATTCGTGAAAGATGTGGTGTGCAACATGATATTGTAATATAGAGAGAAAAGAAAATGTTAAGATGGTTTGGGCACATTGAGAGGATGGTTTATGGTTAATTAGTAACAGAGATTTATAGAGCCAATGTGGAAGGTAATACTAGTAAAGGACGACCAGGGAGGACACACCTCGATCGATTAGAGAGTATGCTCAAAAAGGCCGGCGACCGAAGTATATAGATTAAAAGAGCATGTATGGAAAGATTGACAGATGTACACGACGCTAAAGAGGTTTGCCAGGATCGTGAAGTGAATCGAGAAGTGACGATCAATAGTCTCTGCCTACGCCATTGGGTAATAATGGGAGTAGTTTATGTTATTGTAACATTTTGAAATTGTAAATATTTGACGCAGAATATTAAAAGGACTATGCTGAAACATTGATCTGTTCTTGGCAAAATGACCGTCTTTTTTCTTGCACAAATATAAATACATACATATTTATCATTACTTCCTATTATTTGCCATGTGGTGCCGGCTTTGAATTTCACTACCCCTTACTACCCACGGGTGTCGTAAGAGGCGACCAACTAAGGGTATGGCGCTTTTATATGAGGATTTTGGGCGATACGGTGGTCCCCCATCAACTTCCAAATGTAGCTGTGAAGTTTATAGCTCTGAAACTCTGGCCAACCCTTTTTGCGGCGTTCTAGTTATCATACATAGGTAAGACATGATTCGTTTCATGCAGGCCGCCGGGTTATGTCGCCGGGCTTTGTCGACGGCCCGGCGGGCTATTGTTAATGCTGTGTTTTTCTATTCTTGGATTCACACTGTGGTTTGATGTGTTGCATCTTCTGTGAATATAAAATGTGTGTGTCTGTTGAAAAACATAGTGAATACAGATAGTATTCAAAGTAGCAGACCAGGACCAAATATGATGAAAGGGATAGAAATAATGAGTTACGTTCCGCCGGAAGTCCATATCGGAGAAAGTTACGGAAAATTATCTAGTTTGGTATAAATCATGATCGGGGGAATTTGTGCCGTCTTTATGGACGCAGGGACGTATTAGAGGTAAATAGACACCGGATTTACAGTTTTCAGGGTTCCGTTATTATAAGGTAAAACGGGACCCTATTGCTGAGACTTGTGAATCTAAGATTAAAAATAAAAACTCATTAAAAACAAATATTTAAAGTAACGACCATAATATTTTTTTTGTTTTTTTATAGACCGCGGTGCGAAATATTTAGCCTAGCATTGAAGAATTAACTATACATTTAACTTGAGGAGATACCGGAAAGGCCCAACTCAGGATATGAACTCATGTCTCGTGTATGAGAAGCGGAAAGATTCCCACTGAACTGTCAAGGTTGGTTAATCAATATCAATAGCTACATTCTATGCTTTAATAAAACTTGAAGCAAATTAGATAAATAATTTTGAATGTTACAGAAGTTTATACATACATGCATACATACATCATGGCTAAAAATCCCTAGAAGGGGTAGCTAGAGCTTTAGAATAAGATATTCCTCAGCCACTTTTGGAAGTTCAGTGGGGAAAAGAATAAAAGGAAATAATTAACACAACTATTGATTTTCGGCTATTTTAATCGCGTGCTATTATAATGTGCAATCGTGAAAGTCTTAGGAAGACTAAAGTAAAAGTTTTTAAAAAGTAGTTAATAAAAGTATTTACTTTACAACAAAACATTTTTTTTCCTAAAGTCAAAAAATATCAGCTTCTTTGTTGTAGTTTTTCATGTTACGAGTATACTAAAAAGCGCTGATTTATTGAAAATATAGAAATTATTTTATTTTACGAGTATATTGCCTACATCGTAAATATTTTTATTATCGAGGCTAGATGTCGCTCGCGTCTATCGCAATAAAAACTTTGCTTACTCTGTGAAAACTGCAAACTTGTACTTGACTGTCCGAAACTATCTGAGGAAACTATTTTACAGATCTCAGAAAAACTATGAAAATATTAACTGACTGTGATATATAGATTAATCCAAATATCAAAATAACTTTGCATGACTACTGGGAATATAAAAACACTTTGTGAACGATTAGTTTTATTACATAAGATACTACAAGAACCGTGATAGCTCAATGGGTAGAACACCGATTATCGTGCTAACGACTAGTGTTCAAATCCCGGGTTGGGCCTACACCAATTTGTCTTTTCTAAAGACATATGTGTGGTTTATTTATCATGGTTGTTAACGGTGAGGGAAAGCATCGCAAGGAAACCCACATGGCTGAGTTGTACTTAGTCATGTGACAGTGTATTCGTCCAAAACGGCGATGGGCCTGCCCGACGTGAGTACACTGTCCATGCAAAACGCGGGTACTCTAAACACCAGGTGATAAAGTCACGTAATTTTCAGAAGTATTAGTACCTCTGCCAACCCCTTCGGGGATATTCGGCGTGAACGTTTATGTTTATGTTTAACTACAACAAACATACGACAGCATAAGTTTTGTCAAATAAATAAATGGTTGAGTAAGTTACAATTTAAATCTTTTTGTTAATGAAAACCTCATTACTAATAAATAAAGAATAAATAAAGGAAAGAAAAATCTCGACACAGGCGGGAATCGAACCCGCGACCTCGGGTATACGCCCCGACGCTCTGCCAATTGAGCCACCGTGTCAATGGCTGCCAGCGCGAAATTCTTCTATCCTTTATTTCAAAGTTAGTTATATTTGTTATAGTTATAAAAATGATAATAATCTTCTTTTTCACCACTGTGGCGTTCTTCCAATAAACCCAAAAGTTGAATTTGCATTACTATCTGAACATTACTTTAAAACAGACATTCAAAAGAAATGCAAAGACTCAAGAACGCGGCAAGCTACGAAGAATATGTTGATGACAGTACCGTTCACTAATAGTTATGGTCAAAATCGGCTTAACTGTAAAATCCCAAAACTTATAAATAACCTTCCTTTTGAACTTAGGTGTAATATTACTAATCTTAAAATTAAAAAAAAAATGAAAAAATATTTCATGAACCAACTGGTTTAATTTTATTGTTAAATAATAATCCAAGACACAACTACACTCACACTTATTTCAATGTATTTTAGGTTCTATTTGATAATCATGTACGTATGATGTATTTAATATTATGTATGTACATATATTGTATATTTGTATGTAGGAACACTTGTGTGTGTATAGATATATAGATATATATATATATAATATATACATATTATTCTATTTTAAATTGGTTTATTGAGACGACTAAATAGTCACCGTAATCGAATGAAATTATCATCATACTGTATAGTATGAAGAATTGTTACTGTGAGTAGTTAAGTAAAATTTTTATTTGTTTCATTATTGATGTACGTCGAATACGCGGTATTCAGTAAAACTATTTTGTTTTTGTAATACCGTGTTATATCCAAATTTGTATGTTTCTAGTCAAAATAAATAAAATAAAAAAATATTATAAAGACATATTTTGAGGAATAAAAGCATGTAAAATTCAAGTCCTGATTTAAAGCCAGTGTCTCCGTGAGAAACGTGAGATCTAAAACTTTTTGACAGTGCCAGTTATTTTAAGATATCGTCTTGGCAAATATTTCAGGAAAATTTTATGCTATTATGTTTTGGTGGGCTTGTATAATAATACTACCCCATTTCTTCTCATGGGTGATCGTAAGAGATGACTATTGGGGCTTTTTAAGTGATTTTTGGGCGATGCGGTTGGAAACCCATCACCAACGATACTTTATTTATACCATTTCCTCCCCTGTCAAGTTTCAAATGCGGCTGAACAGTTTTCTGTGTAGTGTCGGCTTAAAATAGCACTACCCCATTTCTTCCGGTGGGTGTACGTAAAAGGCGACTAACGGTATTGGGGCTTTAAAGGGATTTTTGGGCGATGCGGTTGGAGACCCATCACCAACAACCATTATTTTTACTTATTTTCCCCACTCACATTTCCAAAAGCGGTTGAGGAATTTTTAATTCCTTAGCTCTGGCTACCCCTTCTAGGGATTTACAGCCGTGAGTATATGTATGTATGTATGTATGCTGAACAGTTTCTAGGTCTAAAGCTCTGGCTACCTCTTTTTGGAATTTCTGTCCTTGAGTGTATGTTTGTATGTACGCAAAATATTTTCCTATAGATACTTAGCTGTGTAGTGTCGGCTTAGAATAGCACTACCCCATTTCTTCCGGTGGGTGTACGTAAGAGGCGACTAACGGTATTGGGGCTTTTTAAGGGATTTTTGGGCGATGCGGTTGGAGACCCATCACCAACAACCTTTATTCTACCATCTTTTCCCCACTCAACTTCCAAAAGTGGCTGAGAAATTTCTAATTTCTCAGCTCTGGCTACCCCTTTTAGGGATTTATAGCCGTGAGTATAAGTAAGTAAGTAAGTAAGCTACTTAGAGTACGTAGCTGTTTGCTTACGATAGCTTGAAACGCGAAGCCAGTAATTTAACAAAATATAAACGATAATTAAAGTAGAATTCCGTTATCTAATGAAACTCGGCTGTTTAATTATCCGGACCCTAACTGATTTCGCCAACTGTAACTTAATCAAGATTTTAATTCGTATCTGGAAAGTGTTGCCCAGTTAGGGAAGTTATTGCCTTAAAGATTGCTTTTAGTGGATTGCGTGGAATAATGGCATTTGTATGATGGTAGTTAGTGGTGGTATTGCCGTGTAGTCACTTAGTGTAGGGCTTAGAATGTACATACATACATACATATACTCACGGCTATAAACCCTTAACGGGGTAACCAGAGCCTCTGCCACTTTTGGAAGTTGATTGGGGAAAAGATGGTAATAATAAATGTTTTTGATGACGGGTCTCCAACCACATCGCCCAAAAATCACTTAATAAGCACCTGTACCCTTAGTCGCCTCTTACGATCACCCACGGGTAGAAATGGGGTAGTGGTATTCTAAGCCGACACTACACGGCTTAGAATGTCACTTCCCCTATCAACCTTTGGGTGTCGTAAGAGTCGACTAACGGCATTAGGGCTTTTGCAGTGGTTTTTGGGCGATGCAGTTGGGAACCCATTACCAACGAAAATTTATTTCTACCATCTTGTCCCGTATTAACTTCCAAATGTAGCTGAGGAGTTTCTAGCTCTGAAGCTCTGGCTACCCCTTTTTGGGATTTATGGCCGTGAATATATGTATGTATGTGTGAGTTGTGTTACTATGATAAAATTAACTATACTTTACATTTCCCGCTCATTAATCATCCAAGGAAGAGGCGCAGCTAAATATCAGTGCCTATTGGTGTCACAGCGAAACAGGTATATGCTGAGCCTCTCCTAATCGGTCCTTAGGGTATCAAAAGGCATATAAATGTGTTTTTTGATATCTTACGCATCTTAAAAGGCACGCCATGTAAAAACTTATAATTAACTTTACCTTTATAAGTCAAAAAAAAAAAAAAAAAAAGTCGAAAAGTTTATTCTTCAAAATTAAGTTAAAAACTAACATTTTTTGAACGTCAAATGTTTTTAAATTTATCATTAGTCCGTTGCTTCGGAAGGTGTTCGTAAAGAGAAGAAGCAACAAAGAAACTCTTTACATTCACATTTTTTCATTTTTTCAAAACATGGTTTGTACAATTTCAGTTTATTAACATGTTTTTACTTTATAAAAGATTTTCTATGCGACAAAACCAAACGCTTGTTTGACATAATAAAAATAAATTGTCCATCACAAAAAACCAATCACATAACGTGAGAAGAAAAATCCTCACCAGACAATTATTCCTGGGAATAACGAGGGAAGATTTATAGCTTTACGGACACGGTCATGTGCGCGTTGGGTCCTTGTCGTTTAAAAAATCTTGAACACTGTAGTAAGATTTCTTTAAAAGCATTGCTTTAATTGCCTTTTTAAAAGATGCCACAGGCAATTCCAACATGTCAGAATGAAGTTTGTTGAACATTTGGAGGGATAGTCCCATAAAGGAGTTACTTACTTTATTAAGTCTCCACTTCGGTACGTTAAGTTTGTTCTTATTTCGAGTGTTAACAGTATGCCTATCACTAACTTTACTAAATTGACATATATTCTTTTTAGCATACATTAAATTCTCAAATATGTATTGGCAAGGGACAGTTAAAATGCCAATATCTTTAAATTTTTCGCGCAACGAATACATCGACCTCAACATGTAAATAGATCGGATAGCTCGCTTTTGTAAGACGAAAACTTTATGAACATCAGCCGCTTTACCCCATAATAAAATACCGTACGACATAATACTATGAAAATAACTGAAATACACAATGCGAGCTGTTTCTACGTCTGCTATTTCTCTAATCTTACGCACGGCATACGCTGCTGAGCTCAGCCTTTTAGAAAGTGTTAGTATATGGGGTCCCCATTGCAACTTAGAATCGATTATTATCCCTAGGAATTTTGTCTCTTTCACTAATTCTACTTTTTCACTATCAATAACAATATTGTTTTCAACTTGCCTAACATTCGGTAAAGTAAATTTAATACATTTAGTTTTTTTGGCATTTAGAACCAGGTTATTTACAGTAAACCAATGCAATACCAGTGAGATAGCTTTATTTACGTCGTCAAGAGATGTAGAGGATCTCGCTACATTAAATATTAAAGATGTGTCATCTGCAAACATAACTATCTCAGAATACTTTTGTACCATAAATGGTAAATCATTAATGTAAATCAGAAACAGTAATGGGCCAAGTATAGAACCTTGAGGAACGCCCATTTCTATTTCCGATCCTTCCGACGTGGTTCCATTAATATCAACCTTTAAAGTTCTTTTATTAAGATATGATGCCATCAATTTCAGTGCTTGCTCGTCAAAACCGTAATATTTAAGTTTAATCAACGCTATCTCTTTTTTTACACAATCAAAAGCTTTTGTGAGGTCACAGAATATACCTAACGCATCCCGGGAGTTTTCCCATGAATTAAAAATATGTTTCATTAGTGACACTCCTGCATCTACAGTAGACCTACCTTTGGTGAAACCATATTGCTCGTCATGGAATATATTATGTTTGTTGAAATAAGAAAGCATTTGGTTGGACATGATTTTCTCAAAAACTTTACTGAGAACTGGTAAAATAGAAATAGGCCTATAATTGGTAAAGTCCTGACTATCTCCTGATTTATGGAGTGGGATGAGCCTACTTAACTTCATACAGTCTGGAAATTCTCCTATATCTATACATTTATTAAAAAGTATCGTTAAATGTGGAGCGATTATATTTATTATTCTGTTTATGACGAAAACTGACATTCCGGTTATGTCTTCGGTTTTTTTAAGACTAATAGTTTTAAAATTTTTAATTATATCATTACTGTCAACATACATGAAAGAAAACTGTGCTGTTGTTTTGGTAACATTTCGTTCCAACAACTCAAGAGCTTTTTGGGGACATGAATTTAATTTCTCTGTTGTCTGAGTAGGGGTATTAATAAAATGATTTTCAAAAATGTCAGCAATTTGTGATCTTGACTGTATCAGTTCATTATCTAATAATAAATTGAGATCATGTGGGGACTTTAGTTTTCCAGTTTCACTGTTAATTATTTTCCAGACAGTCTTACTCTTGTTAGAAGAATTCTTAATTTTATGTTTTATGCATCTAGATTTAGCTTCACCACAAACTTTTTTGAAAATTTTTGAATAATTTCTGACATAAATAATAAAATCTTGGTTGAAGTTATAGGACTTTTCTCTATAAATGTTATATAGGTGATCTCTACTTATTCTAATTCCAGTGGTGGCCCATTCAGCAAAAGAGCATTTTGTATTACACAGTATTACCTTAGTTTTAAAGATTTTGTTAAATTCCGTTTTCAGCCCATTGATGAAAGAAAGACAATTCTCTAATGATTCACTGCTTCTCATTGGGGGGCTGATGCTAGACCTAATATTATTTTCAAATAAGCTAAGTTTTTTTTCAGTTATCTGTCTACATACTATTGACTTTTTCTTTTCAATGGTAAATTCTAAATTTATAAATTGACCCTTGTGGTCTGAGGTAATGCAATCAAAAAGGAAGTGACCAGAGTAATCACAATTGCAATAAATATTATCTAAACATGTTGCAGAGGTCGAGGTAATTCGGGTTGGCTCATTAAATACATTTAGAAGATTAAATGATTGAAAAAATGTTAATATTCTCTCCTTTACTAGACCCTCACCCAACAAGTCATACATACACATACTCACGGCAATTGATCTCTAGAAGGGGTTGCCAGAGCTGAGGAATTAGAAACTGCTCAGCCAATTTTGGAAGTCATGTGTGGAAAAGATGGTAAAATAGAGGTTGTTGATGTTGGGTCTCGAACCATATCGCCCAAAAATCCATTAAAAAGCCCAAGTACCCTTAGTCGCCTCTTACGTACACCCACAGGATGATATGGGGTAGAGATATTCTAACCCAACACTACACAGCAAAACATAGAATAAATTCAGATTCGCATTTACCACTTCTAACAGTTGGCAACACACTGTAGAGTAGCTTTTAAGTTATTTGAAATTATCTTTAACTAAGTTTCACAGATGTTAAGTCGAGTTTGTTGCTTTTTAAGTGGAAACTTTTAATTAATTCTAAGAAAATATCATGGGGATATTAAGAACGGAATTTACCTATATCTTTTATTACGATCAGTTCTTAAACTTTTATTACATAAAACATATGCTCACGGTGATAAATCCCAAAAAGGGGTAGCCAGAGCTTCATAGCTAGAAACTCCTCAGCAACGTTTGGAAGTTGATAGGGGACAAGATGGTAGAAATAAAGAATCGTTGTTTGGGCGATGCGGTTGGATGGGATTCCTACCACATCTCCCAAAAGCCACTTAAAAAAGCGCCATACCCTTTGTCACCTCTTACGACACCCGTGGGTAGAAAGGGGTCTCTTCCAAACAAAGGGAATTAAGATCAGATCAGATGGGTGTTTCATTATCGAATATTCATTAAAATTCATGATTGAAAATATTCATATTAAGTAAAGAGAGAATTTAAAAAACTTATTGTTTATCAATTATGCCGTGAAAGGTGCGGTGTAAAACATGATATTGACACTCTTAATAGTCAGATTCCAGTCTGAAAAAGTTTAAATTTGAATGTATTTTACTCCGTTTTTTACACAAAAGAAAATTGAAGTTATTTCGTTATTACCACTTCAAGTAAAAGAAAAGAGTCAAAAGAAAATCGATTAAAAAAAGCTATGTTATATAAAATAACATAGCAAAGTTCAATTCTAGTTCAAGTCTGAAGAACTGGTTGCAAATGTTAGGATAGAAAACGAATTATGAGTTTTCTAAGAAATCTATATACTTATAATAAATCTGTAGAGAGGTCAATTCTGTACATGAAATATATTTTCAAAATAACTATCAGGGGGTGATTAGTGATCGATACTGATGCCAAAAATGCAATCAGTCAAATTTTTGTCTGTCTGTCTGTCTGTATGTTTGTCTGTCGGTTTGTATGTTCCTTATGGAAACAAAAACTACTCGACGGATTTTAACGAAACTTGGTACAATTATTTTTCATACTCCTGGGCAGGTTATAGTATCCTTTTCAGCAGATTAGTGAGGAAGAATTTTAGGAAATTTTGGGAAAACGGGAGAAGTTACTCCATTTTTTAAGCTTCCGTCGCGTGTGCAGCCTTAATGGTTAAACTTACATAGAAATCATGTTTGACGGAAATATTCTTCATAAAATTATCTAAAAAAAAATTTACGACAGTTTATGTCTATCTTTTATGGTTGACTCACAATAACACGTGTAACTTCTGATAGCTTAGCAGTTCGGAGCATTCTGATGATATTTGTTTACTATTACGTTTATAATACTCTCATTCATCCCTAATTTAAATAAGGTAACATTTTTACCTATTCAGTAAAAAAAGAATCATAGAAATCGGTAGAGAAACACCAAAATTATACAGGAAACAAGCCATCGCGCCCGTGACCAAAACCAAATCGTTACTAATTTACATATCACATACTAGATGGCGCCAGCAATTGCATCCTACATCACGTAATGATTTCTTTTTTAGATTGTTATAAATACGTCATAGCGTTTTATTTCAAAATTTGCTAATAAACGGAAATACTGAACCGTTCATAAAAGCGCATTAAAAATCACCAAACTACAATGTTCAGGGAGTGCTATAAATTTAATAAATTGAAAACATTGCGCTAAATTTCACAACGCTTGAAGAAGAAAGAAACCTCAGATATTTAAAAAACAACGCTACCCGTGCGAAGCTGGGCCGATCCACTAGTATATAATATGCGAGATATTAACTACATAATGAGTTCTATGATTGGACCGAAAGAAAAATACTAAATGTTACATATATACATACACTCACGTCATTTTTTCCCATTGGAGTAGGCAGAGACTATCGAACGTCAATTTATACGATCATAGCAAAACTTTGAAGCATTACTTATATATTTTTTATACTTGCATTATTATTCATCAAACTTAGAATTAATGCATTTTTGAGCTCATTCTCTATTGGATCTAAATGTGTCCTTCGTGGACGTTCTCTACTGCCATCACCAATCCATACTGGCTCAATTAATCTCTTTCACCAATTTGTCGACGTCCGTAACCGAGTGGTTTGATGACTAGCTTCTGACTTCAGAGGTCGCAGTTTCGAATCCTGCTGAGGGCAACATTTATATGATGATCATAAATGGTGTTTCTTAGTCTTGAATGTAACTGCTCGACTGTTTTATATATATATGTGTAGTTATACGTGTCTAGTATATAATTTGCTTAGCTTAGCGATTCAAAAGGGTAATGCAGCCAGCCTTCTCGGAACCCTGCCACCAGGCGGCAGCGATTTCGAGAGCATTTTTATATAATTTAATCTAGGTTAGGTTTTTCATATATATTTTTTTAACCTGTATATATAGTTAAATGTGTAAATATATTTGATCATATTATTATTTTTGTAAATTTGCATATAATTTATACTAAGATTATAAAGACAAAAACTTTGTTTGATTGTAATAAATAGACTCAAAAACTATTAGACCGATTCTAAAAACTCTTTTACCAATGAAAAGCTAAGACTTGCAGAAGTAGCATAGGCTTCATTTCATTACGCTAAATATCTAAGGGGGTAAGCAGTGAAAAATACTAAACACCATCCGTGCGAAGCCGGGGCGAAGATTCCTATTCGAATACGAGTATTTGAAATGTTACCGATTTATTAACATAAATCACACTATTATTCACTCCATCTAAGCCACTCCATCTGCACTGCATTAATTACATACATAAATATACTCACGGCTATGAATCCCTAAAAGGGGTAGCCAGAGCTTCAGAATAATAATTCTCCAGCCACTTTTGGAAGTTGAGTGAGGAAAAGATAGAAGTAAAATAAGGGTTCTTGGTAACGGGTATTCAACCACATAACCCAAATATCACTTAAAAAGCCCCAAAACCCTAACTCGCCTCTTATTATCAACCACTAAATATACTAAATAAAGATACTAAATAGTTCATTAAAATATATAAAGGCATAATTTTACGTAAGAGTAAGCGCAACAGCTGCAAAGTGGAGGGAAGTCCTTAATTGAAACTGATAACTCTACCACTGATGCAGGCGTTGCCCTAATTAAACATATTTTTGGTTCGTGGGAACTTAAGAATGATGCAATCGGTTTGTTCTGCGATCTTACAAAAGCGTTTGATTGTGCAGATCATAATATTTTATTCATAAAATTGGGACATTATGGCATCGAAGGTGACGCACTTAAATTAATAAAATCCTACTTCTCAGATCGAATACAAAAAGTGCAAATCGATAAAATAAAATCATCTGGAACTCATGTAAAAATGGGTGTTCCACAGGGATCTATATTAGGCCCTTTTTTGTTTCTAGTATATATTAATGATTTGCCGTTCATGGTCGAGAAAAGGTCTGAAATAGTATTATTTGCTGATGATACGTCTTTAATTTTTGACGTTGAAAGGAATTCGGAAAATATTGACGATGTAAATAATGCAGTTTCCCAAATTCAAACATGGTTTTCTTCAAATAATCTTGTACTAAATGCCAAAAAAACCAAATGTATTAAATTTGCATTACCAAATGTTAAAAGTGTTGATAATGAAATTACATTAAATAATGAAAAAATACCATTTACGGTTAGCGCAGTTTTCTTAGGGATACATCTGGACTCAAAGCTCCAATGGGGACTCCACATTAGCGCGCTAGCTCGCAGGCTAAGCAGTGCTGCGTATGCCGTTAGAAAAATAAGACATTTAACTGATGTACAGACCGCTCGTTTAGTTTACTATAGTTATTTTCATAGCATCATGTCTTATGGCATTTTACTCTGGGGCAGAGCTGCTGATGTTGGGTCCATATTCATTCTACAGAAAAGAGCAATAAGAGCTATTTATAATTTAGGTTCACGAGATTCCCTTAGAGAATTGTTTAAAACCATAAATATAATGACACTGCCATGTCAATATATTTATGAAAACATCATGTATCTATAGAGCTAATGTGGAAGGTAATGTTAGTAGAGGACGGCCACGAAAGACACACTTAGACCAAATTGAAAGTGTGCTCAAAAAGGCAGGCGTCCGAAGTATGAAGAATAAAAGAGCATGTATGAAAAGACTGATGGATGTAGACGAAGCAAGAGAGGTTTGCCAGGATCGTACGAAGTGGCGATCGATAGTCTCTGCCTACCCCAATGGGAATTAACGGCGTGAGTATATGTATGTATGTATGTATCATGTATGTAAGAAAAATTTTGAAAGCATTTTCCAAAAACTGTGACAGACATACTAGAAGTCTTAGAGATAATAATAAAATTTCAATTCAAAAGTACAGATTGTCAAAAATAAATACATCTTTTATGGGGTTATGTGTAAAATTTTATAATAAAATACCTGATGACATTTTGAATCTAACATAAAAGAAATTCAAAGTAATTATAAAACGCAGTCTTCATTTAAAAGCTTATTACAGTTTAAATGATTATATGATAGATAAAACTGCTTGGTGTCACCAGGGCTCTATTCAGGATATTTCCAGACATACACCAATATTGGCGATAATAGTGGCGATCGATAGTCTCTGCCTACCCCAATGGGAATTAATGGCGTGAGTATATGTATGTATGTATGTACACCAATATTGTAATATGACTAAGAAAAGATGTGTGTTGCTGAGTTTCTTACGGGTTCTTCTCGCAACAATACACCTTCCGAATCCGAAGTAGAGTCAGTAAAGATTTAACTTATACGTAAGTTTGTGACGTTCAAAAAATAGAGAACAATTCTTTTTATTTTGAAATAAATATTTTTTATCTTTATCTTTTTTTAACTTTTTATGCAATCTCAAAATAAAATTAGCTATCAATACAAACAAGACTATCTATGATGATGAAGAGGCGTGGGTGTTCGTAAGAGGCGACTAAGGGTATTGAGGGCCTTATAAGTGATTTTTGAAAACCCAAATTGTACAATCATCAAAAGTAGCTGAGGAATTTTCTATTCCGGAGCTCTGGCGACCCCTACCAGAGATTTATAGCCGTGAGTATATGTATGTATATTTTAAATTTCCAAATTTTAATTCAAACAAGACTATGGATCATGATGAAAATACCATCTGTAATAATTTCCAAGATCTCAAAATAACAAGCCGCTATACCTATTCTAAAGCCTTCAAAGTTAAAACAAACGAAAATATAACATCAGCAATCTAAAAGTTGTTCAGACTGAAAAGTTATTTGAAACGATTTCACTATTCATTTGAATTTGAAATTTATTTGAAAAGCTCATTCGGAATGCAATAAAAAAGTTGTAATGTTAACCGATTTAGTTTTAGTGGTTATTCTGATAATTGCTTAGCTTATTTATAGTCTCCTGTAGGTTTCAAATTAGCTTAAACTTCTATTGAATGACTTTGAAAAGCAATTGAAGGAAATTGGTAGTCTCTTAAACGTCGCCATCTGTTAGATTGTAGAAAAACAAAACTTTCTTAAGTGAAAAGTACATACATACATACATATACTCACGGCTATAAATCCCTAGAAGGGGTAGCCAGAGCTAAGGAATTAGAAATTCCCCAGCCACATTTGGAAAATTGAGTGGGGAAAGAATGGTAAAGTAAAGGTTGTTGGTGATGGGTCTCCAGCCGCATCGCCCAAAAATCCCTTAAAAGCCCCAATACTGTTAGTCGCCCCTTACGTACACCCATATCGGTAGAAACGGCGTAGTGCTATTCTAAGCCGACACTACACGGCAAGTAAAAAGTATAGTTCGTTTATACGACTACTAATTATTATCAAAAACGATTGTTCTTTTCTAAATGTTATAACGAATATACTCATACTCGCAGGTATGACCAAAAATGGGGTGCCAGAACTCTTGAGATGGTAAAACCTCATCTACTTTCTGGAGTTAAGAGGAGAAAAGTGTAATTTAAAAATCGTGTAGTACCGACTCAGAATATCACTACCGCATTTCTTCCCATGGGTGATCGTAAGAGGCGACTAAGGGTATCGGGGCCTTTTAAGTGACCCATCACCAAGAACTTTTGTTTTTTAATCTTTTCCCCACTTAACTACCAATAGTGGCTGAGGAATTTTGTATTGCGAAGCTCTGGCTACCCCTTTTAGGGGTTTATGGCCGTGAGTATATGTATGTATGTATTGTTACTTCTTTAGTTAAAATGAAACAATTCAAAGATACGAGATAGTTTGAAGAAGCAATAGGTTGGTTTACAACATGGAACTTAATGGCACGAGTATTAATACATAATTTTAATTTTTAATTTTTTAGCAACCGTCATAGCCCAGTGGGTAGAACACTCAGTTATCGTGCAAACGACTAGTGTTCAAATCCTGGGTCGGGCCTACACCAATTTGTCTTTTCTAAAGACATATGTGTGGTTAATTTATCATGGTTGTTAACGGTGAGGGAAAACATCGTGAGGAAACCCACATGGCTGAGTTGTACTTAGTGATGTGACAGTGTATTCGTACAAAACGGCGATAGGCCTGCCCCCTATCACGTGAGTACACTGTCTTTGCAAAACGTGGGTACTCTGAAGACCAGGTGACTAAGTCACGTGATGTTCAGAAGTATTAGTACCTTTGCCAACCCCTTCGGGGATATTCGGCGTGAACGTTTATGTTATGTTACGTTTTAATTTTATCATCTATCGAATAAAATAAATAAATAAATAAAAATAAAAATGCTTTATTTACTCTTATTTAAAATTATGTCCTTAGCTTGTTCTGCCATTAAGCGTGTAAATATTCAAGTCCTAACAGCCCTATCTAGTCAATCTAAAAAATCATACTATATTACAATATCAATGTTATTTTCCTTTGAATTTTCCTAGTTAGCATCACCTTTAACCTACCAACTTGACATTAAACTAAACCGCTAACAATATCACTATGCAAAATTCCACTGACCCACTATACAGAAATACAATCTTATATTCAGGCAGACGATAAAGTTTCAACTCGAATACATCTCGTATTATCATGAATCGATATTTCGTTTCGCTATTTTCGTCTCGATACCGCTCTATTTCCCTGGAGCGGGATTTCACAGAGTATAGAGAACTTCGGCGTGAAGAGAATTAAATGGATTGAATCTTAAATGAGGGACAGTAGAAGATGCGTTGTCCGCAGGGAATATTCTATCCAATCCATCAACTATGACTGCTCACCCTCTATGGCATTAAGTGGGATAGCCTATATTTCTTCTGAAGAATTCAGATTTTCATGTATTAAATACGTGATCTTTTAATGTAAACTTCGTACTCGTCATTGCATGATAAATTATCAACTTCGTGTTTGATATTAGAAAAAATATATTCACAAACAGGTGTAAAAAATATGAAAGGAAATATTTGTGAATGGGTAGTTTGCGTATGATTCGTTTTTATTAGGAACTAGCTTTTTGCCCCGCGACTTCGTCCGCGTGGACTTCATTTTTTGCATCCAGTTTACATAATACCAAAATACCGAAACACTGTCTCAACTTCTGTTTTTTATATTTATAATCCCGCGGGCATTGTAAATGACATAAAGGACATTGAGGCTTTTTAAGTGATTGTTGGGCGATGCAGTTTGTGACCCATCACTAACAACCTTTATTAACCTATCTTTTATCAATATATTTCCAAAATTGGATGAAGAATCTCCGAAGCTATGGCTACCCTTTTATGGAATTTATGGTTGTTAGCATATATTCATGAATGATTGATAGATGAATTTCATAAATTCAATCGCACCAAGTTTTATTATAAAATGTAAAAAAGCTCTATATTAACTTTCATTTGCTATATCAACCCGTAAGGGGTTGAGTTCCAAAAATTCCTTTTTAATTGTTCATAAGAATCATGAAACAAATATACCAAGTTTTTATGTTCAGAAATGAGAATATCTTTAGTAAGTACAGATACGGATAGTAGTTTGGCGCTGCGGCGACGGCCCGGTGCTGCCCCCTACACTGACCGTTGGTGATAGTGGGAGAGCTTGCAGCGATTGCTCGGCAATATAGGGATGATTAGTGGTGGATCTCCTTCCAAAATAATCGCTAAATTGAAGGGATAGTGCTTGTTATTATTATATATAGTGTTATTTTAAGCTAACAAAACATTTTTTTACAAAAAGTTTGAATTACCTGAGATACGAACCCGGGACGATCGATTCATAATAGTTCTAATTAAATATTCATAGTAGTTTAGTTAGTTATACCGCTACGCCACGGAGACGTTACCGGGGCGGTGTCAAATTTTTATTACGCTTTATTTCATATTAGTCTTACTATTGATAAACAAATTTGTCATTTAAATTGATGAAACCCCTTCATCTTTCCAAAATGAACATTAACAAAGTGTCTGATGTGAATTCCATCGATGATAAAAATAATCGCTGCAATATTTTGAGCCATATATGAGTTAAGGTTTTTTGATGTTCCTATGAGAACTCTTGAGGATTCCTTAGTTTCAAGGAATCGTCGTCGTTTCATTTAGTTTCTAAATTTACATGTTAATATTCGTTTGCAATATAAGTAGATGTAAAAAAAATGTATACGATGAAAAAATAGTACATCATCCCTCGGGAGTTCCTTATCTTTGGGGATCCATTACCGTACCATTAAGCTTCTAAATTTTGATTTTTATATTAGTTTACAATATTTTACGTTGTTTTAAACGATACACAGCGCCATCTCCAATGCATTTAGTAAGCAAACAATATTTTTGATTTCCCATGGGAACATATTTTTTCCGGGATAAAAAGTACCCTATTATTTAATTTAGACTTCTAACTACACGTCTGAAAAATTTCAAAGCAATCGGTTCAGTATTTACGGCGTGAAAGCGGAACAAACAAACAAACAAACTCACTTTCCCATTTATAATATTAGTATGGATTTTAAACCTTAAATGGGAACTCTGTATTTTCAAAAGACGCATGGCGTAGCGACGATTCTACTGTTGTCCATTTTACTGATAAGTTTGATGGGCTGTATTTCTTCCTTTCAAATTAGTCGCCAGTGTCATATCAAAACTTACCTGCAATTCAGGAAAACTTTGCCTGACGATGAGCGTCCACAAGTTATACAACACGCAGAGGGTGATGACCCACAGCCAGTAGAAGTAAAAGTTCTCGTCAGGGTTGACGACGGTGCGGGGTACCCTCACTCGCCTGCGACGGTGGCGGTTCGAGCTCTTGTGGTCGCCAGGGGCTCCTTCTGACCCTGTGTCTTCTACCTGTACGATATAGAAGAAATTTTATGGCAAATATTAAGTTTTTGTTTTCCGTAAACTAAGCATTGACATCTTTTTACATTAGCATGGCTAGACACCCCGTTTTTGATGTGCTATGAGTTTATCAACAATCAGTTGAAAAGCTTTAGTAAAATGAGCTTCTTATAAGACTTATTAAAAGCTAACACTATTCCATTTGAGATCTAGAAGTTAACATAGCTCTAACTATGCAGTTTGTGAAAAATCAAATATCATGACTGTTACAATAGCAGGGCAGGACTCGTAAACAGTGACAGTAAACTCTAGCCGTTTGCCGTGTATTGTCGGCTTAGAATAGCACTACCCCGTTTCTACCGATGGGTGTACGTAAGAGGCGACTAACGGTATTGGGGCTTTTAAGGGATTTTTGGGCGATGCGGTTGGAGACCCATCACCAACAACCTTTACTTTACCATAATTTCCCCACTCAATTTTCCAAAAGTGGCTGAGGAATTTCTAATTCCTTAGCTCTGGCTACCCCTTCTAGGGATTTATAGCCGTGAGTATATGTTATGTTATGTTATGTAAACTCTTGCCAAGGATGTTTTAGGAAGTCGTAGTCTGTCTGTCCTTATGTCACTGAAATTTATTTCTGAATAAATGTTCTAGGCACTTACAGTTTCTTGGGTTTCCGGTATCTGCCTCGTAGAAAACCTTTTCAGGAAGGAGTCTTCTCGTTTCAGCGGCGGTTTCTTCTGAATGGCGGAGCTGAGTTGTACGGTGGTCCTGAGCTTCATCCATCGCTGGTTCGACTTAGTTCTGTATTCACACAAACGTATGTTTAAATGTATTCTTGGTTTAGATTCAATTATTTATATTGCCATGTGATTTTTTTTTGTTAATATTATTTTACTTTTCTAGTTCTAATTTGGGAGTAAGTATAAAAATAAAACATATATTAGTGATTATTGAAAAAATAAAATAATGCAATGAAAAAGAAACACAAAATCTTAAATAATAATATCTTCACATATAGTCTTTCACAAAACATACTTTCACTTCACGTCTTGCATTTTAATTTCAAGAATAAATCACATTGAGTATTCACGCAATCACGTCTTCATTAATTAAGAATATTAACTATTTTGAATTAAACGCAGACATTCAAACCCTTACTACCATCAATTTCTATTAATAAACTTTAGTTATGCCAACTTTAAAATCCAAATGCAAATTGAGCTTTAATTATTTTCTTTCTCTTTTTTCAATCAATTTAAATTATTGCAATTATATCTGAAGGGATAAAATGTAAATAAAAATCTTTATTAATTAAGGGGATCAAATGTAAATAAAAAAAATATGATTCGAATAAAATATATCGTAGAGCTATCTTGTTCTCTACATTCGCTCATACTAGAGGGTTGAAATTTGGCATGAACGACATTACAATTTAAAAACCTCATATTTTAAACATTTTGATTTAAAATTTTGTTGAAAATCAGTAGCTATCAAAATCAATGATGATTCAAATCTCTATATACGGTAGAAATTGGATTTGAGAACAGAGTGGCGAAATTATTAGTAGAATAAATCTGTGTTACTATTGAATGGTAGTAGTATATTCGGATGCCATTTACTTTATGAATGAATGAATGAATTTATGAATATGGTAAACATATTTATATACATTCATATTTATTGATTGAAAACAAATAACTCAGCTTACACTATTTTGCGAGAATGGCAGTAGTATTTCGTTTATGGGAATATAAAGTTTATTTTATTTAGGCACCCTGTCTCCGAGAGATAAGAAAAGACACATCACCGTTTTATACTGATTCACTGCAAGACCAAGTATAAACTCAGCTATATAATTTGGGCCACGTTGTTTGTCCTCAGCATTTTTAATATATTTCCATTACTTTTCTTAGTTAGAAGTACCTTCTGTGCGTTGAAGAGAAAATCTTAATGAGGCTGTCAACAACTAAAACTGGATAAAAAATTCATTTTAAAATGCTGAAGCAATTTCCTTCAAAACAGTTCAGTTAAGAGCAGACGATAATTAAATTTGTCCATCAATGCAGTTTTAATTGCATTTTTTAATAGGAAACCGTCACTGGAAAGAAGTCTTATGAAGTGTTCAAGTTTTTAGTAAAAACGATTTAGATCATGCATAGCTTTGCTTAGTTCAGTTATAGTTATGTTAGAATTATTACATTGTTGGTTAATATATCCATTGATTAGAATTTTAAGAGGGTCTTTATTTAGCTATTTTGAATTAAAACTCAGACATTCAAAACCTTATTACGAGTACCATCAATTTGTATTAATAAACTTTAGTTATGCCAACTTTCAAATCCAAATGCAAATTGAGCTTTTTTTTCAATCAATTTAATTTATTGCAATTATATCTGAAGGGATAACATCCAATCAGTTATCTTATCATACAGTGGATTCATATTTTCATTCAAAAAGTCATTTACCATTTACCATTAAGAGTTTACACAGCATTTTGTAATTCATATTCGTCAAAAAATACTTCTACGCACTCACACATCACGCACATACGCATTTTATAAACAAAAATCTTTTACAAAATCTTTTAAAATAAACAGGGGCGTATTAAGTATATTTTTGTTCTATTGGCAAGATATAAAAACTCAACTCAAGGACAAGCAAGTCGTGTCATCAATTTCTGAATTTTAGTTCTGCACAAGCCAAATAAAATATATATCACAATGGATATGAATCATATAATAAACGTAACAAAACAGTTTTTAAATTTTTATATCTTTCTTGTCCTTGTTCGGATGGTGTCGTTAAATAAATATTAATCCTGTGACATATTTTTTAAACAATTATAATTAAAATTAATTAATGATCTTATCACTGGAAACAAATAGCTGCCCTGATGCAATATGGATATAGTTTAGTTATTTTTGTGTATTTTAATATTTAAGACGTTAACAATAATTGAAACTAATACTTCAGTGTGATATTATTTAAATTGATGCAAAACTATTAATTTAGGTGATTCGAATGAAGTGAATCCGCTACTTGAAAATATATATCTTGCAGTAATTTTGTTTTAATTCGAAAACTGACGTTAACAAACAATTATTTTGTTTTCCAGCGATATGACCAATATATACTTACTTTGATTATCAGTGACAGAAATTATTACAAATTTTAACATGTAAAACAGAATATTGTAAGTCTAATTGTAAATTGTCTATACATTTAACAGTTGTATTCGTGCTCACAAACAAGTATTTGAAATTTCTATTATTTTCGTGCAAAATTTGAGCCAGACAGTTTTGAAGACTCGAAAAAACGTATTTGAACAATCTCATGTTTTTTTATAAGAACGCTTTCAACAGGACAATTTGAAGTACAGCCATTAAAAATTACAGACGTAATGCCTTATGCCGTAATGCCTAAATTTTATTCTTGTAAAGATAACCTCACTTTGGATCTTTTCGATAGCAGTATAACTCACATTAAGCGATCATTTGCATTTTTTTTTATTTTTTAGTATATCGAATTACTTATCGAATTACAGTTACTGAATATTGTGTAGCGGTGCATTTCTCTAGGTATCGTTTTATTAATGAGTTAAGTTCCTCGATTTATGCGCCTTCTGTTTCGCTTTTGTTTTTGGTGTCTTAATTTTTACGCACTGTAGTTTACCGATTTGAGTGTGAAGTTGATTTTATTTATTTTATGTTATTTATTTAGTGGCTTACAGCTAAATTTACAATATGCGATTATCACATAGACAAAAATAGGCATAAATGCTTATTTATGCCTATTTTTGTCTATGTGATAATCGCATATTGTAAATTTAGCTGTAAGCCACTAAATAAATAACATAAAATAAATAAAATCAACTTCACACTCAAATCGGTAAACTACAGTGTGGTAAGTGGAGATACTAAAATCTATGAAAGTTACAACCCTATACAATACACGTGCAATAACTTACGCGAGTAAAAACAATTTACTTTTTACAGCTTTACCTGTTTAGTTTTACTACTAGTCCTAATTTATTTTAGTTTGAAGATATTTTTGTTGATATTCCAATTTGTTGAGGTAATTTTGTATGACCAAAATCATAAGTCATAATAATAAAGATTTTTTAAATTGTAAATTTATGTAATCTCAACCACCACATTTATTTCATAGTTTTAATTAAGCATTCAAATAACTGATATATGAGATGCAATAAATTTTTAGAAAGCGTACTTATACACAATTTTCTTTATTGAATTAAAAATAACAATGAGATTGTTCAATTGCAAGTAAAAGTCGAAACAGATTACTTTTGACGAATATTTCTAAAACAACATGCTCAATTTGTTTCTATTTGAAGAATGTTCAGGAAAGTCGAAAGAACAGTCGAGAAAGTACGGCTAAAGATCATTGCTAAGCTAAACTATAAGTCTCTAAACCATGTTCTATAAACAGTTGCAGGATATCAAATGCATCATGTAAGATCGAATAGAAATACGTCGATGGTTCCGTAAAAAGATTATGTCTTCATTTTGTTATTGCTCGTGAAATATGTTATGTACTAGTAAAAGTGTAATGTAATCGCTAATGGTTGTATTATATTAATAAATAAATAAAAATAAAAAGTAAAATATGCAACACAAAAAATGAGTTACGTTTAGTAGTTAAGGTTTATTATTCGCTACTTTTAGTGTTTATATCTCCAATGTACGGATCTATGAAGGTTAAAGGCTTCGGGAGAATCGATTAACAATGAACGGATGTTTTGTCTGGGATGGAATATATTAAATCGTTCTATTCACTAATATTACGATCTCTATATAGATAACTATGTATAATTGGTAAAACCAATACCAAGTAGTACCCTTATTTTAATTAGTTCTTAATAATTTGACTCTCTTAAAAATAATATAAATAAAATAATTATAAACCATCACAAGTCAATATATTATAGTATAACAGGGAATTAAGATGTATTTGTTTGCCACAGCTTTAGACTTGTATATGTTTCAGGACTTCTGGAGTCGAGCCAAGATTCCCAGGTTTGTAGTTGTAAGCAACAGTGTGTCTGTTAAGACAATTATTGTGTTGTTTTGACAGAAACCACTGACGATAATGGTACTTTGTATTACGATTATATCATAAAAGAGTCTCGGTGAAATGGTTAACAAATATCGTTATAAGATTTAGTATTTTAACTCCTTTTTTTGTGTAAGATTGATGTGAACAATTTTAGCGGATTGTTCTGTTTTAATTAAATCTAATTGTATTAAAATAAAAAGTATATTATAAAAGCTATCGAATGAAGGCACATCTTTTTACAGAACGAAACTGATTTGATATAACCACAATTATTCAAACAGCCTAAAGATAAATAAAAATAAACATAATCCAAGGAAAAATTGTATATGAGTTGTTAAATGTAAGTAAAAAATAAAATAAATGGTGATAAATCAAATAAAAAGTAAACGAAAGCATTATAGTAACAGGGCGAAAAACAACAGAAAAAGTTAGGCAGTTTCAATAGACTGTAGCCATAATCAGATCAGTGTCGCCATAAACTAGAAGACAAGGAAAACACAATACCATTCCCACACAGACGTAGGTTAGGTGAAACACACAAATATATATCGATCTCTTTTCAACCTTTTGATTTTCCGTAAGGCCTGGTAGTAAGCCATCACAGCCTGTACGTGACGCCATTTCCCGCGTTTGTCTGTTTCCGAATTCATTCTTGAAGCCGTCTCTGATTTTTGTGTATTAGGGACGCGCCTACAACATTTGATATTATGTTATAGGCTTTTTAGTATGGGTAGCTTTTGGTGACGTTATTTTAGATGGAAATTAAATTTTATACTTAAATCTATAATTTTGCAAATTAATGCAATAATTTTGCATTTTTGTATCTGCAGTGTTGCACTAAACTATAGATGTAAACTATAGGTGGTATTGTCCGTAGAGAACGACCACAGACGATACATTTAGATCAATTGAGAATTCTTCTTTTGAAAATCTTGAGATTCGAATACATTCGACCTTATTCTTAGTCATCCTTTTTTCATACCAAATAAATTATTAACCAAGACAACGAACGTTTATATTGTACAACTTTACAAAACAAAGAGGAGATGTTCTCGAAATTTTCAACTTTACATACATATACTCACGCCGTTAATTCCCATTGGGGTAGGCAGAGACTATTGATCGCCACTTCGTACGATCCTGGCAAACCTCTCTAGCTTCATCTACATCCATCAATCTTTTCATACATGCTCTTTTATTCTTCATATTTCGGACGCCAGCCTTTTGGAGCACACTCTCAATTTGGTCCAAGTGTGTCCTCCGTGGCCGTCCTCTGCTAACATTACCTTCATTCATAACATTATTTTCAACTTTAGTACATCAAAATTCATTAGAACATAATTTGACTTTATTAAATATCCAATGCTAATTAATAATTAGCCACTTCATTTACCGAAATATTCAGCTATATTACCGAAACATGACACGAGCCCGAATTCGAGCCAAATTCTGCGTAGGTTCAAAATGCGCAGTTATATTAGTACCGACATTACACATGCAATGTACTAGAGCAAAATTAATTAAATTTAATCCACCTTTATTCATGCACAGTTCGTGCCAATCAAATTGTATTGAAAATGAACACCTTTATAGTTGAAGCGAAATTACATTTCGAATTTGAACAAATACAGCGTGAAGCCCACACGAGTATAATCCGTAGAAGTGACAGAATTACT
This sequence comes from Bedellia somnulentella, assembly GCA_963576735.1. Taxonomy (NCBI): domain Eukaryota; kingdom Metazoa; phylum Arthropoda; class Insecta; order Lepidoptera; family Bedelliidae; genus Bedellia; species Bedellia somnulentella. The sequence goes on from OY755190.1 coordinate 2,674,073, forward strand.
TGTTGTTGTGATTTACATAGTTCATTTACCTATAGGCTATGTCGGGATAGACATAAACTACCAATCGCCACCTTGTGTGACCCTGGCAAACTTTTTGAGTTTCATCTGCGTTATATTATACACGCCCTTTTAATCTTCATGTCAGACGCCTGCCTTTCTGAGCATGATCTCTATTTGATCTAAATGTGCCCCCCGTGGTCCTCCTCTACTGATATTACTTACCGAATTAGCTCTATATTTATCTTTCATCAATTTACTTTCATCCAACATCTCTATGTGCCTGTGACTAAACACTCTAAACATTTCTTTTTTAAATTAGTGTTTTGCAAACACTTGAAGCCGTCGGTCACGGCTACAATAACCGCAGTAGTTGCTAAAGATATCAATCTGCACTAAGCCTAATGGACTATGTTCAAATCGAATTACTCTATAGAATAGGTTCGATCTCATCCCTCATTGAATATTGCCGCTTCGAATTAATTTAGTGCACAAGTCTTTACTCAGCCATGTGGATTATGGTTTCCTTCGTTTTCCCCCTTGTTCGTTCTTTTATGAAAATTCCTGGCATAGCTGATTTATATCGATTACATATCGTAATATAAGATTACAACAGTGTTAACTATTATTTTTTTGTATTTTTTTATATTGTCTATTTAAGTCTAAGTTTACGACAATAACGGTAAAATAATACACATGTGCAGTATTAAAATATGATAGCAAACTTTTATACTAAATTCAAAATTCAAACTTCTTTAAAAAGAAATATCATATTACCATAAACTTTAGTACAGTTCATAGACGTCTCACACTACTGTGACCGAAAATATATAGTCTTATAAAGTTTCACTGAATTGGAAACTAAAAGTGGCTTCTGATAGTTTGCACGGACATTTTACAAGGTGACCGGATTCGTTACACAAGATATTTCTGCTTTGAAATTTAATAATAACTTAGGTCTACTGACCTGAACTGAGTAAACTTAACAGTAAAAGTAATATTAATAGAAAATAGAATGAAATGATAGATGCTCACCAAATTTGCAACTGTGATAAATTGCACAAATTATGGAATTTCATAAAATTATACAGACGCCCTTCATTTTATTATACAAATTAGCTGTGTAGTGTCGGCTTAGAATAGCACTACCTCATTTCTTCCGGTGGGTGTACGTAAGAGGCGACTAACGGTATAGGGGCTTTTGAGGGATTTTTGGGCGATGCGGTTGGAGATCCATCACCAACAAACTTTATTTCACTAACTTTTCCCCACGCAACTTCCAAAAGTGGTTAAAGAATTTCTAATTCCTTAGCTCTGGCTAAGGGCCCTTCTAGGGATTTATAGCCGTGAGCATATGTGTGTATGTATGTAACTTAATATTTTAGTAAGTGCAATTTGATGGAACCGCGCGGCGTTTAGTTCTCTAAGTAATTATTTCTATGCGCCACGCATTGAAAACCAAAATTATATTTTTTTTTAATGCATACGAATAATGGGGTTTCATGATAAAATAGCAGTTACACAATTTTGAAAGCCGAATAATTGGTATATTAATAGGTATATGGTCGGCTAAACAAGGATTCAAACCATCTTATTTTTGACTACCTAAAATGAGGAAGCGTTCAACAAGGGCGTTTTCTGTATTTTTCATATTTGATACTAACCTAATAATTAATAGTATTAATTCGACTCCGAAGAATGCGACAAGCGATTTTGAAATGTAAATATGTACAAACGTCACTGCTTCTTTTGTAACACCGTATAGTTGCTAAAGTCACAGTAAAATAACATCACCTACACAGTACCCATACAAATGAAAGCCTACACAGCCTGCACGTAACATTCGGCTCTGGAAGCGAGGGTAGTTGCAAATTAGTACACGTGTTCGTCTCGTAATGACATGCAACCATAGTGATGGCTTGTGATGCGAAGTGGTCTCTATTACCAGCTGTGCAAGGTTGTGTTTACACTGTGACTAATTTGTAGACTCTTGACTAAGTACCGATAGCATAAGTAATTTGATTTATATAATAAATAAGAGAAAGTAAATCAACCTTTTGATAAAATGTAAACCTTTCTTATACATATTTGCCAATGATCAGGTTTATTTCTAGTTAATAAAGAAATCTGCATATGATATTCCAAACAAATAAAAGGACTTAGAAAAATTAATTCTACATTTTCTTCAGCGTCATCATTACTTTTAAGTCACCCAGGGACATGCTTACGTTATGTTATGACATAGTAAACTTTTTCTTGATTTCGACTAGACTATGATTCAGAATTTTTCCTCTTTTTTGAAGTGAATTCACTACAACCATTCAAAAATATGGAAAAAAGAAAAGAAAATAAAGGTCTAACAATTACTATGCTATCGGTACTTGTAACAATTTGATGCTGGATTTAGTCAGTGTTCTGTCTTTATTGTTGCTCTAATAGGATGCAGAAATACCAACTGTCAGAATACTGTTTTAAACTGTTTTCTGAAGAATTTGCGAAAGACTGACTCAAATACACCTTTTATTTATTTAAAATACCATGTAACATATTATTTTACCTTTGTATAACGTTCTAGTGTTATAGTGTTCTCATTAGTAAACTATTTTTATAACAACATATGACATCTTTTTGCTTTGTTAGGTCAGTTCGTTTAATATGAAAAGTAATAAAAGTTTCTTTTTAATTGTTTCGAAAAGTACCAAAAACATCTTTTTCTCTTTAAATTTGTCTCATAAAGAAGTTTTATATTCCTGGTTAGATAAAAAAATAATTAATATCATATAAACAGGATTAGCTCAACATTATTTATTAATGGTTCATTTCCCTTCCTTCTTATAAATATACGACCACAAACTATATATATATAGTGTTAGTAGCCACAACAAAAGAATAAAATCCGTCTTATCTTATTATGTAAAGAAAAATGTTCCGAATTAGTAAAAAATTCGGAGGTAGGAAACGCAAACACTACTTAAACGTGTAAAAAGAAATAAAGGATAGAAGAATTTCGCACTGGCAGCCAACTGACACGGTAGCTCAGTTGGCAGAGCGTCCGGGGCGTTTACCCGAGGTCGCGGGTTCGATCCCCGCCTGTGTCGAAATTTTTCTTTCCTTTATTTATTCTTTATTTATTAGTAATAATCCCCACATGAGGTTTTCATGAACAAAAAGATTTAAAAAAGAAAAATGTGTTTATAGTTTTGATTCCAAAAAAAGTGTGTAAAATTAACAAGTAGATCATGATAAATGTGAACCGACAATTAAATTTATTCCACTAACTAAAAAGTACTAGGAGCGCATAACTTTCAAAGAAATAAAAGCTATATTTGAGTCTACTAAAACGTAGTCAGTATCATATTTTGTTTAACTTTATATTCTGCAGTTGGCTATGTTCTGCTGGTTAAATGCTGGATCGTGCCATCACTAGAAGCCTTAAAAAAGCCTTTTAATAGCTCTTTAGGCGACTTACATATCATCTTGCTTCTTAGCATTTGTGAATGGAGATATCTTGCTTAGTAATCTGAATATAAAAAAAGTTTCCAGTCATTTAGTTAAATATTTTTTTATAACATGGTAGTTCAAACATATGAAAATACATATTTTGTTTATTGACTAAATTTTTGTACAATAACGTAATTCAGAAAATTTTCTATCATCTTTATCATAAGTACATAAAGATACTTTTCAAACCATATTTTTTTCTGTTACATTAATGTCATTGTATAGCCAATCGGAACAATTATATAATATAAACAGATGGTAAATATGTGAGGTTTTGTTAATATTGAACATTATATGACTGAAGCCATTTACATAGAAAAGGGAATCAGTTGTAATTTACTAAGAATGCTGTCAATTGCTTTGAAGTCAAGGAAATAACTTTACTGTTTTTAAACCCGAAACGAATGTTACGTACATCATACGTATGGTGGTACGTTAAAAAAATTTTACTAATAAATAAAGAAAAGAAAAATTTCAAATTATGTGATAGTTAGGCGTCCTCAACATTTGCATTCTATCTGAAAAGGTAGACAAGTGGCCTTCCGAATTTGTAAAAAAAATCGGAGGTAGGGAACGCAAACACTATTTAAAAAATACATACATACATACATACATACATATTCTCACGCCGTTAGTTCCCATTGGGGTAGGCAGAGACTATCGATCGCCACTTTGTACGATCCTGGCAAACCTCTCTGGCTTCGTTTACATCCATCAATCTTTTCATACATGCTCTTTTATTCTTCATACTGCGGACACCTGCCTTTTTGAGCACATGTTCTATTTGATCCAAATGTGTCCTCCGAGGTCGTCCTCGTATTTAAAAAAGTGTAAAAGAAACAAAGGATAGAAGAATTTCGCACTGGCACCCATAGACGCGGTAGCTCAATTGGCAGAGCGACGGGGGTGTATACCCGAGGTCGAGGAATAAATGCTTTATAAATGTCAGAAGGGCACAAAGATGTTGACTTTCATGTCAAAAGATAAGTTTCAAATTACCAAGTACCAGGGACCCAAACTTGTCTAAGAAGTATGACGTGATTTGAATTTCCACCAAACTTAGTTCGAATAAAACTTGAGAGAGCTCAAAAGATAGGCCCCGATTAGAAACCTCTTTGCTGTAACTTCGGAGATAGGATTGGGGATATTTTACTTGACGTACGAGTCCATATTAACATAACCTCTCATATTACAAATCATTTCTATTTTTACTTCTAAGACGTGTCAAAGTCATCATAAGCATCATGTTTATTGTAATCATACTGTCAAGCGCAAACTTACAAACTTTGTAAGACATAAATATTTCCATAAAACACTAGATTATATGAGCTTTGATATCTTATTACTAACTTCGGCAGAGTGACTTTGGACTTTGACAGATACTTAGATGTAAGTTAGGGTGGTGTAAGAATTGTAATCATAGTTGAATAAAAGTGTTACTCATAAATGCATTTAATATCACGATCATTTTCTCATGTATCAAAATTACAGACTTATGTCCAAAATAGTATAAAAATACATTGAACCAAAAAAATTAAAACATGCTCTCTTTTGTTTTTGGAAATTTTACTTACAACTTCTATCCAACTATCAAACAATTCCCCTTATCTGAGATACTGCTATAGAATATATTGCAATAGAATTGACGTATGTATCAAAATACCTTTGTCCCGGACTCTTGCTCTCACTACTGACGTTGTTGCTGGAATCATCATCATCCTCCCGTGACGTGGCTGCTGATAGTATCCTCGATGATGTATTCTGATCACTTCCATCATTATCCTCTCCTTCCGAGGCCCGACTGTTGCCTTCCTCCGCCTGGAAAGAAAACATGTTCTAGTATAAATGTTACTCGCTTTCGTGATGCGGGCTGAAGAGGTATAGGTTAACTGAAAGGGAGTTTTTATTGACTTATTTTAATGGATTTAGCAAACACAGTAATATATTGGAAAAAACACGGCCTTATTTTAAAAATAATAATTTTATCTCCTCCTGCCTCCGTGGTCTCGCGGTTAAGCGCTTGGTTTCAAGTATGGAGGTCTCGGGTTCGATCCCCGGGTGGTGGTAACCTTACAAATTTAATTTGTAAGATTTAACCCAGTTTGGAAGGATATTGCAGGCTTGAATCACCTGATTATCTGAAAGTTAAGATGATTCCGTGCTTTGGAGAGTACGTTATGCCGTCGGTCCCGGCTACCATTACGGTAGTAGTCGATAGTCTGCCAACCCGCAATTGGCCAGCGTGGTGGACTATGGTGAGATGAGATGAATTGTATCTTATTATTTATTTTAAAATCATAAGTCCAAACAAATAATTATCGGGCAGTTTTTTATTAAGTTCATCGGCTTAGATCATGTATTTCACCATGCATTTATTCGGAATAACAATGCTTACAAGGGTAAACATTTCTAAGATTATATCTATGATCTTAAATTATTACAAGGCAAACTCAAATATCCAGATAAAAAAAACACAATTACGATCACAAGCTTACACCATTTGTTTCCGATTAGGGTAGGTAGGAGTATCAATCGCCAGTAAGTACAATCCTTGAATAACTCTCAAGCAACATTTATTACTTATAATCTTTTGATTATTGTCCTTTTATTTTAACTACTGTCCTTTTATTTTTACTACATCCTTTTACTGCTGTGTAGTGTCGGCTTAGAATAGCACTACCCCATTTCTTCCGGTGGGTGTACGTAAGAGGCGACTAACGGTATTGGGGTTTTAAGGGATTTTTGGGCGATCCGGTTGGAGACCCATCACTAACAACCTTTATTTTACCATTTTCTCCCCACTCAACTTTCCAAAAGTGGCTAAGGAATTTCTAATTCCTTAGCTCTGGCTACCCCTTCTAGGGATTTACAGCCGTGAGTATATGTATGTATGTATTTTACTCATTTCGGACGCTTGCTTTTTTGTGTCCCTTGTGCCCTCCGCTTTCTTTCTCTATTGACATTTTCATCTACTCTATATAATATATCTCTTTCTCCAATATACAAAAATAACCTTCATTAAATAGTATTAAGGTAATTTAACTCATTAGGATACAAACAGACGCCAACGCTCAGGCTTAAAGTTACCTTTACCCTTTCAATTAACATTTGAATCAGTATTAGAAACTACACGTGTATTTGAATTGCTTATGATTTTGTATTATTTTAGGACATCATTTATTATTGGGAATACCTTGAACATACATATAATCACGGCCATAATCCCATAAAGTTGTAGCTAGAGTTTCAGAGCTAGAAACTCCTCAGCCACATTTGGAAGTCGGTAGGGGACACGATGGTAGAAATAAAGTATCGTTGGTGATGGGTCTCCAACTACATCGCCCAAAAACCACATAAAAAGCCCCATGTAATGTAAAATACCTTGAAATATTTAGTATATAGACGGGGGCGTATACCCGAGGTCGCGGGTTCGATCCCCGCCTGTGTCGAAATTTTTCTTTCCTTAATTTATACTAATTATTCATTCTAAAGGTTCCAAAGGTTGTCTGGAAGAGATCGCTTTTAGCGATAAGACCGCCGATTGTACCTCACTGTAAACTGTATGATAATTTCTTTTGTAAATTTGTGTTTGATGTACAATAAAGAGTTATTCTATTCTATTCTAAATATTCTTCAAACCTAACCTAATACATAAATATCCACGCATTAATAACTACATTTCTATCGATCCACTCAACTCACCTCGACTCTAATGAGCGGTATGAGTTCCTCCATCACAGTTCACGCGGTTATGCAACACATTACTTATTACACGTGCTACAGTCTAGGGCGTATCTACGTAGTATAAGAAAAACTTACTGACATTTCAAATCACAAGAGTTTGTACATACATACATACCCATACTCACGCCGTTGATTCCCATTGGGGTAGGCAGAGACTTTATAGTAAGGTAAGAATAGACTAAGATGTGTTTGTGGTATGAATTAAGTTGAATACTTATTTCGGAATGTCAGATTATATCGTTCCTGTTTTCGTCCAACTTAAAAAATGAGGTAATCGATTCGGTTGTATGTTTTTCATTCGGTTGTATGGATCATACGCGATTACTCCATTAATAGGCAATCAATTTCTAAATTACTCCTACAAAAAAATTACTGGTCGTGTTTATCGAATTTTGTATGAAAAATTGCGGTTTCATCAAATGACCGAAGGTGACTCTTTTGTTGAAAAATATATTAACAATAATGACTACATTTCTATCGATCGATTTAACTCACCTCGATTCTGATGAGCGGTATGAGTTCCTCCATCACAGTTCACGCGGTCATGCAACACATTACTTATTACACGTGCTACAGTCTAGGGCATATCATGTACAAGTTAAACTTACTGACATTTCAAATCATAAATTGCATAGTAAGTTAGTGTTAGTAATAGATTCAGATGTGTTTGTGGTAGGAACAAAGTTGATTAATTATTTCGGAATGTTGATTATAAGGTTCCTGATTTTATCTGATAAACTTTTACTTGTAGCTCAGAAGAATTTTGTAATTAGAAAAAAAAAGGTTTGTTGTGAAAAGTTGTCATTACACGATCTATATTAAAAATATCAGAACATACACACATATATAAAAAAAATATATATTACTTTATTACTGAACTTACTTGTCCTTGCGTTTGGTAAATTTATTTGATTTATGTTTATTTATTTCTTAGGTTTGAAATATGAAAACGCGGTGTATAGTTTGCTAAGAATACAACTAAACTTCTTTTTCCCACTATACATATACTCACGCCGTTAATTCCCATTGGGGTAGGCAGAGACTATCGATCGTCACTTCGTACGATCCTGGCAAACCTCTCTTGCTTCGTCTACATCCATCAATCTTTTCATACATGCTCTTTTATTCTTCATACTTCGGACGCCTGCCTTTTTCCCCACTATATAGTATTTAAAACATATCCATTATCGAGTTCAGTTCTGTCCACTACTCTATTTCATAAAAACATTAAATCAAAAATATTACGAAAATAAAATCCTATTGTATCCATGAATAGGTTTCAATACAGTGAGGATTACATGCAAACAGCGTTCATTGTGAAACCGTGTTGCAGATGTTAAGGTTTTACCTCAGTTGCATAATTGGCCTTGGTAACTATGTGTGTAGTGTGGGCTTAGAATAGCACTACCCGATTTCTTCCGGTGGGTGTACGTAAGAGGCGACTAACGGTATTGGGGCTTTTAAGGGATTTTTGGTTGATGCGGTTGGAGACCCATCACCAACAACCTTTATTTTAACAATCTTTTCCCCACTCACATTTCCTAAAGTGGCTGAGGAATTTCTAATTCCTTAGCTCTGGCTACTACTTCTAGGGTTTACAGCCGTAAATATATGTATGTATGTAACTATGTGGTGGAATTACTATTTTATGTTTTTACATACATAGATACATACATATACTCACGGCTATTAATCCCAGGAAGGGGTAGCCAGAGCTAAAGAATTAGAAATTCCTCAGCCACTTTTGGAAATTTGAGTGGGGAAAAGATAGTAAAAATAAAGGTTGTTGGTGATGGGTCTCCAACCGCATCGACCAAAAATTCCTTAATAGCCCCATACCGTTAGTCGCCTCTTACGTACACCCACCGGAAGAAATGGGGTAGTGCTATTCTAAACCGACACTACACGGCTGTTTTTAATAAATAAAATTAAGTAATATCATAATGAATAATAAAAGTAGCTTGAGAGGTTTGGCAGGAAAGGACAAAAACTGTGATCGAAAAACTATTCCTTCCCTAATGGAAACTAATGGCATTAGTATATGTATGTATGACATATATGTAGGTTGTAGAATCATTATAAGTTTGTATGTATCAACGTAAGAGGCGACTAACGGTATTGGGGCTTTTTAAGGGATTTTTGGGCGATGCGGTTGGAGACCCATCACCACAACCTTTATTTTACCATCTTTTCCCCACGCAACTTCCAAAAGCGGCTGAGGAATTTCTAATTCGTTAGCTCTGGCTACCCCTTCTAGGGATTTATAGCCGTGAGTATATGTACATACATACATATGTATCATCAAAGTTTTGTATAATTTTGTACATAGAAAACTGATTGTTTGTTATAATATAAGGTTAACTTTATTTAAGCGGTGCTACGGCACAGTTTATTTGTAAAGATGAAAATTATAGAGCTAGTGATGTAAGTAAATGTAATAAAGAATATCATAAAATTATAAAAGCTATTACTAGCTTTCAGTTCTTAGAATCATTAATAAATGTAGTTCGCTTCTGAATTAGCTGAAATTATTAATTTATGAAAGACGATGTTACAAGTTAAGACTGTATTCTTCTGTAAAATAACGGTTTTATAACAATCTTGGTACGTGGAAAAATAAATTTAACACTGGTGGTTAAATATTTTACACCAAATCTGGCTGGCACCTACGCATTTTTTCCATACGTGGCTAAAGAGTTTCTAATACTGAAGCTCTGGCCACCCCTTTTTGGGATTTACAGCAGCAGTAGATAAGTATGTATGATAAAAATCATTTATTTTTAAGTTTATATCTATACAAATAAACAAAATCGTATATATCGTCTGATTGTAATTTCTAAATATATATTTTTTACTATACGTATATAAAACATTTTGTTCCCGCTAATATCCAAAACAATTAAACCTGTTTTTACAGGACTTTCAGCAGATAGCTGATGTAGTAAGGAGTAATTTTCACTCGTATTTTATTTACTCTTAACACCGGGGCAAACCGCTGGTAATTAATTTAAATATTTTTTGTAAAATAACTATTGGTCCTCTTTAAACAGCAGGTGTCCAAACCATATAATTCCCTACCCCTACAGACCAGTTACCTCATTGTCTGTTAACAACCTCTCATAGTGAACGAAGAGTTAGTAGATACAACGAGATTGCAATCTCCATTACGTCGTTTGTCGGAAAGAGTTTCGCTGACTCTGCGTGACAACACTCATCATGCTTCCACGGTAGAAACTCTTCAATGATATAACAGTGTTTTACAAATGTTTTATTATGAAAAAATATAAAAGTAATTAGTTAATAAATAAAGAATAAAAAAAGGAAAGAAAAATTTCGACACAGGCGGGATTCGAACCCGCGACCTCGGGTATACGCCCCCGTCGCGGCGCGGGTTCGAATCCCGCCTGTGCCGAAATTTTTCTTTCCTTTATTTATTCTTTATTTATTAGTAATAATCCCCACATGAAGTTTTCATGAACAAAAAGATTTAAAGTAATTAGTTAAGTTAATAGTGAGGGAAAACATCGTGAGGAAACATGCATGAGTGAGATTTACCTAGTCATGTGACACTAAATACGTAGAGAGCGGTCTGCCATCACGTTATATATTCTATAGTTAATGACATACATACATATACTCACGGCTGTAAATCCCTAGAAGGGGTAGCCAGAGCGAAGGAATTACAAATTCCTCTATAGTTGATTAATGGGAACCAAAAAAGTTGAAGGATTAGTTAGTAAAAGTATCTGTTTTCTGTTAATAAAAATATTAGCAACCACTCATAGTGAACGAAGAGTTAGTCGATACAAAGAGATAGCAATCTCCATTACGTCGTTTGTCAGAATCTGGGTCAGCGCACCTAAGACAGTTTAGCTGACACAGCGTGTCAACACTCATTAGACTTGCACGATGGAAACTCTTTACTGATATAACTGTGTTTTACAAACGTTTTATTAAGAAAAAATATAGGTGAGTTGGACTTAGGGATGTTGTTAATTTGTTAAGTTAATAGTGAGGGATAAAATCGTGAATTAAGCCACTTAGGTGAGTTCTACCTAGTCATCTAAAATTATTGAAGCGAAGCTCCATTTACCCCACTTTTGTATTAAGCTTGTCACAGAACTCCTCCAAAACCGTCAATCCGATCATTACCAAATTTGGCATGAGGGTCAAAGTCATTAAGAACCAGGTTTTACCGAAGAAAAAAAAGAGTGATGATACCATTAAGGAATGATCACCCTTAAAAGTTTCCCATGTAAGTTTATGGGAAACAACTGTAAACAAACTAGCGCGCGCTCATAGAATTTTTCATCGCCCTAGCGAGTACTTGACAATCACTCATCACTTCGCTCCAATTTGGCATCGCGAAGCATTCATGCCCACCTTGTATTAGTAGAAACCTGCGTACTATTACCCTATATACCCACTCTCGTAGTTGATTAATATGAGAAAACCGAAAGTTGGAAGAGTACTTTGTAAAAGTGTCTGTATTTTATTAATAAATAATACCACATTTACAGAAAATAGAAATCCAATACTTATATATAAAACATAAATAAAGGAAAGAAAAATTTCGACACCGGCGACGTTCGAACCCGCGACCTCGGGTATAGACACTGTAGCTCAATCGGCAGAGCGACGGGGGCGGATACCCGAGGTCACGGGTTCGAAACCCGCCGGTGTCGAAATTTTTCTTTCCTTTATTTATCATTTATTTATTAGTAATAATCCCCACTTGAGGTTTTCATGTCAAAAACATTCAAATTAGAAATCCAATACTTACGCCCGATTTCTGAATTGAGTATTCCAGCTGAGAACAACTTAAGTATCGTTCTGTCGCATTCTTAACAACTGAATGAGACAAAACGATACTTAAGTCGTTCTCAGCTTGAATACTCAATTCAGAAACCGGGCGTTAATATTTTTCTATTGCTATATTTCTTTATACAACTTTTTGTGGTGTTTGCAACTATATTAAATGACGCTACAGTTAATATCATACAGCATCCTAAAAGTTTATTATCGACCAACCAGTCGTAAACGTTGGTCCAAACAGAAGTAGATATTTAATGGACCCCATTTCACTAACTGGCAATATCTTCTCGCCTAATAAAACCTGGTTGGCGAGCCATTTTTGTACTGAAAAATAAAATTTCTCTTTAATTTCCCTAATGTTACTTTGGTTGCGTTGCCTTGCTTTGGAGTTACCTTACAAAAATGTAAATAGTAAAAGGCAAGTATTTATTTTGTGTCTGTCATTGTCAAAAATTTGCAGCAGTGGACGTCTTTTGGCTAATGATGATGACGATAAAAAAGATTGATCTTCATTTCATTACAATTGTCTATCAATAAGTTCACAAAAATATAGGTGCAACCGTCAGAAAAGACAGTTTCAAACAAACACCCTTAACCCTTAGTTACTCGCACTAAGAAAATTGCACAACTACTCGCACGGGGTCTTCAGTGACCCCATCTTGAATTGTAAATATTTAACTAACTAAAATAATATTTAATTAAAACACATTATAGTAGGAAGCTTAAGTATGTATTTAAACTAATCAACATAAAAAAATCTACATATTTTGTAATAGGAACATTTTTTAACGAAACATAAAAAAACCTCTTATAAAATAACAATTCAATGGCATAATGAGATCAACAATTAAAAAAAAAACTAATTTATGAATATGGTCGCTTTGGAATGGAATAAATTCGTCGTCTTCACTTTCCGATCCAGAACCAGCAACATCCTGCTCATCATCTGACTCTTCCAACCATCTGGAAATGCGCTCTTCTGTATCGTCCATGGTAAAGTTCCTAAAACAAATGAATATCGATTTTTGTCTCACAAAACATACAAACAGTTTTACAAATAAAATACCCATGCAAAAAACATACTCATACTAACAAACATACACTCGAAAAACATCACCCATTTTTAGTTCAGTATGGTACAAAACATGATATTACCTCCAATCTACAAAACTAAGGAATAAGTAATTATATATTGATTTTTGTTTATTTTAGTAATGAATATTTATTAGTACACTAATTTATTATTCATCATAAAATTATTCAAAACATCAGTGAAAATATTATAAAAATGAAGTTTACTAATACTCACCACAGCCGCAAAAAGTTACGTAACTGCTCGCATGGGGTCACACTCCAAGAGAGCAGGGACGCGTGCGCACACTACCACGTCCAGTTAGGCACTGAACTAGAATCTTTAGCGCGAATAAGAAAGCTATTCAGCGGCGCGCGTATGTACCTATCCGAATTATGCCATTTTTTGCTTACTAAAAGTGCGTTGACCCCGTGCGAGTAATTAAGGGTTAAAAAAGGTTGATAGCACCACTAATCTTCTCTTAGTTTATAAAGTATCGAAAAGCTATATTCTTTGATAGAAATGGCTAGGGAAAAAGAAAATTTAGCAATTTGATGGGGTAAAAGGTATTGAAATAAAAATATTCGGTCATTTGCTTACAATCTCTTTATAAGTCTTGCATTTGTTGTACCCTCTAAATGAATATTCATCCGTTAAATACTTTTATATGCGTACTATTGGACGTTAAGTGGGTTGTTGGTGATGGGTCTGCAACCGCATCGTCCAAAAACTTATTTAAAAGCCCTAATGCCCTTAGTCGCCTCTTACGAACACCCACAGGTAGAAATGTGAATGTGTTATTCTAACCCAACACTATGCTGCTCAATCATATTTAAATTTACGTGCATGTCGGGATATTTCCTGGATAGATCCTTGGTGACACTAAGCAGTTACATGCATGATAGGGTAGCAACACCCCTAACATCAGAGTTATAGAAGCTAAAACTACACGAATAATAAGATAAATATGTACATTTGATAAATTTTTGCCGTGTAGTGTCGGCTTAGAATATCACTACTCCTTTTCTTCCGGTGGGTGTACACCGAACGTGTACACGTGTGTACGTACGTAAGAGACGACTAACGGTATTGGGGCTTTTTAAGGGATTTTTGGGCGATGCGGTTGGGGACCCATCACCAACAATCTTTATTTTACCATCTTTTCCCCACGCAACTTCCAAAAGTGGCTGAGGAATTTCTAATCGTTTGCATATCTACTAAATAAGTATACATACACACATAAAAATATGTTCTTCATTAAAGAGAATAACGACTATTGCTTGAAACGATCACTAAAGGCTGTTAAGGCGACAACTGCTAATTGGGTGCGATAAAGCCTACTGACTAATTATTTTACTGAACGTTTTGTTATATTGGTAATTACACCGTCAAACATAATATAGAAGTGCTGAGGATAGATTGCAGTTTAGATAGATTGCTAAAAAGTTTGCATTGACGTCAATACATACATACATACATACATACATGTACTCACGGCTATAAATCCCTTAACGGGGTAGCCAGAGCTTTGGAATGAAAAATTCTCAGCCACTTTTGGAATTTGATTGGGGAAATGATGGTAATAATAAATGTATGTATGTATGAATGTATTCTCTTTGCGGATGATACTACAATAATTGCTAAATGTTCCAACATCAATACATATGAGAAAAAAATTAACACAACTCTAACCGATCTTGTTAATTGGCTAAATAGCATTAACTTAAAGATAAATTTACTTAAAACTAATTTCATTCAATTCCAAACTTATAAAAGTAAAAAAGTTAATATAAATATACAGCACAATAGTGATATAATCAAAGAAGTAAATTCAATAAAATTTCTTGGAATTATTATCGATAAACATTTAAATTGGAAGGAGCATATTGATTCTGTTTGTAAACGTATTGATAGATTCGTCTATGTCCTCTATCGTATCTGTAATACTATTTCTGAAGAAGCAGCAACTGTCGCTTATCATGGTTATGTCGCTTCCATACTTCGATATGGCTTAATTATTTGGGGCAACTCCATAGATTTTTATCGAGCGTTTAGAGCTCAAAAGAAATGCATTAGGGCACTTTGTGGAGCTGGTTACTTAGATTCCTGTGTTCCACTTTTAAAGGAAAAGAAAATTCTTCCACTTCCATGTTTATATATAATCGAAATATGTATGTTTGTTCACAAAAACTTAAGTCTTTTTGAATTAACTCCACCTTTTATTCGACCAATAAGGAGCTGCGTCAAACAAAATTTTATTGCAGTGCCATCCTACAGCAAATTAGCTTTGTATAGAAAAAACTCATATTTCATGGCAATTTCTGTGTACAATATATTAAGCGTTGAAATGAGAGAGAAGACTTTATCGAATTTTAAAAGAGATTTATTTAGCTACCTTATAAGCCACTGTTTTTATTCAGTAAACGATTTTGTAGATAAATGTGATTTATGATGATTAATAACTTTATTTGAGCTAATTAGTGGAATAGCTTTTTGAAAATTGTTTAAACTTATTTTATTTTTATGCATGACTAATTAACCAAATGATAATTTTACTAAATAATTGAAAAAAATTGTCTTAGTTAAGTAATGTGTAGTCTAATTGTAATATTTTTTTATTTGTACCATTAGTTTGATTTATAAAGATTTAAATTTAGTGATACTATCATTTTAATCTATAGTCCAATTATTATTTTTACAATTATATCATTAGAAAACAAACAAATTATGATTTGTAATTCACAAATTTAAATAATAATGTAATTTATATAAACATAACTAAACTTCAGACGCCTTCAAAGGCAAAATATAGAAATGGACAGAAGTTATCTTGTAAACATCTTTTATGTACCTATATTTCCTGAAGAAATAAATCATTTCATTTCATTTCATTTCAATGTTTTCGGTGACGGGTCTCCAACCACATCGCCCAAAAATCACTTAATAATAATAAGCTAATAAGCCCCTATACCCTTAATCGCCTCTTACGATCACCCACGGGTAGAAAGTGTTATTCTAAGACACTACACGGCGGATTGACGTCAATGAAAACTATTTACTCATGATTTATTAATTAGTGCATTATTCAGATTGGATTGGACTTTTGTCGGGTTATATTAATATTTGTAGTTGATTTTTATTCTATATAATAAAGGGTTTTTTCTTAAAACTTTGTTTTCAAAAGCTATTCCTGACCTACCCCATAACAGTTTCCAGAAATTGCTATGATGTCTTACTTTTTTTGCCTTGTAGAGTTGGCTTAGAATAGCACTACACCATTTTTTCCCATGATTATTCGTAAGAGATTTTTAAGTTATTTTATGGGCGATGCGGTTGGATCACGGTTGGATACCCATTACGAACAACCTTAATTTTACAATCTTTTTCTCACTCAATTTCGAAAAGTGACTGAGGAATTTCTTATTCGGAAGCTCTGGCTACCGCTTTCAGAGATTTTGGCCTTGAGCATATGTATTTATGTTGATTTCTTAAACTCACGCCATTAATTCATATTGGCGTAGGCAGAGTACATCTGTTGTAAACTTTAAATATCCTGAAAAATCTCTCCCGCTCTTTTCCATTCCTTAATGATCTCATACATGCTAATGTGTACTTTCTATTGGAATCTCTTAATAATGAACGATTTCTACTGAAATATCATACACAAACAAAATATCATTGAATCAGTATATTGGTTTTGCTATTCTATTTTCATCTATCCGTTATGTGCTTGTTGCTGTGTAGTGTCGGCTTAGAATAGCACTACCCCATTTTTTGCGGTGGGTGTTCGTGAGAGGCGACTAACGGTATTGGGGCGTTTAAGGGATTTTTGGGCGATGCGGTTGGAGACCCATCACCAACAACCTTTATTTTACTATCTTTTCCCCACTCAACTTTCAATTCCTTAGCTCTGGCTACCCCTTCTAGGCATTTATAGCCGTGAGTATATGTATGTAAGTATGTATCTATCCGTTATGTGGTTAATTTATCAAGGTTTTGAATGTTGGAAGTGAGTGATGTGACAGTGTTTCCGTACAAAGCAGCGATAAGCTAAGACTGAGGAACATACGGTAACAATATATATGCTCATAAATAAACTGACACTGTAGCTCAGTTGGCAGAGCGACGGGGGCGTATACCCGAAGGTCGCGGGTTCGAACCCCGCCAGTGTCGAAATTTTTCTTTCCTTTAATAACATCTTTTATTTATGAGTAATAATCCCCACATGAGGAATTCATGTCAAAAAATAATTTTTAACAAAAAGAAAACCGACTTCATAGAAAAACAACCGAAAATAAACAATCTAGTACTAAAAAGTAGGAAATAAGTTTTTTCAATTGAATATGAGTACTGTGATTGATACCTTAGCAATTTCTTTATTCCACACGCGTCAGTTCAACCTACCTAAATATTACAATTCTCTTAAATTAATTTGTGAGCCGGTGCCAGCCTCGATGATAATTGATAATAAGAAGTGTGTATTTCGCACTTCATATACATGTAAAATGTAGGGTACCTTGTAGTTGTAGGGTAAATTGATTTTTGTACGTATTATCATTTAAAACGTTAGGCGATAGATATATATTGTTTAGATTGTAATAATCAGAGATAGATAGCAGGGTGAATTTACTTTTGTTTGTCTGGCACCGACTCAAAAATTAATTTAAGAGAATTGAAATATTTAGGTAGGTTGAACTGACGCGTGTGGAATAAAGAAATTGCTAAGGTATCAATCACAGTACTCATATTCAATTGCAAAAACTTATTTCCTACTTTTTAGTACTAGATTGTTTATTTTCGGTTGTTTTTCTATGAAGTCGGTTTTCTTTTTGTTAAAAATTATTTTATTTTACGAGTTTTAGAGATGGGTAGACCTGGCAAAGATGCCTCTCGGATGAGGAAGCGACAGTTACTGTATTATTCTTCGTATTTCCGGTATTTCTATTATAGTACGATATTAAATAGGCTCAACCATATGTAATCTTACATTTTTCTTAAAATCCTTCGAAAGGCGATGGTCTTCAATTCTACATCTCAAGAAAGACTCAAACGCTCACGCCGAATATCCCTGAAGGGGTTAGCAGAGGTAGTAATACTTCTGAATATCACGTGACATTGTCACCTGTTGTTCAGCGTACCCACGATTTATTAGGCAGTGTTCTCACGTTATACAGGGCAGGCCTATCGGCGTTTTGAACAAATACACTGTCACATAATTGTGAGCTTCGACAGTCCCCTCGATTTCCTGGGATGCCATCATCAGATCCTGGTCTCATGGTACTTTCTCGGTAACAATAACATAACAAAAGAAATGTTTAGTGAACCTGTACTTCTCTTCATAAAAGCTACGAAGAGGAGTATAAATCTATATAGAATGTGGAAAGAACTGTTTCCTAATACCTAGTGATTGAGGATCCACACCTTCTATCATCAGCTCAGCAGCATAACAATATGATTTTCAGAAGCAAATGCCAATATAAGTTCAGAAAATATGTAAAACGCGGTACATTTGCCTATAAAATTTGAGGGTTCCCCTCGATTTCTCCAGGATGCCATCATCAGACCCTGATATCCCCATCATGGTACCAATCCGGGAGTATCTTCTTTTGAATAAAAAAATAATAATCAAAATCGGTTCATAAATGGCAAAGTAAGCGGCGAAAAAACATAAAAAAAAAAAAAAAAAAAAAAAAAAATATACCGGTCGAATTGAGAACACTCCTTTTTTTGAAGTCGGTTAAAAACATTAAAATAATATATATGCTCATTTTGTCGGATTTTCTTCTGTGTGAAAGTAAGTCAAAGTAAGAGTAGATTAAAACTTATTCGGGAGTTTCGTTGACGATAAAAAACAATCAATTTTCCTATTTGATATAAAACAATATTATTTATTTTTGGTATAAGCTGTGAAGTGTCGACTTAGAAGAGCATTACCCCGTTTCTTCTCATTGGCAAGAGGCAACTAAGGGTATTGGGGCTTTTTTGAAGTGATGCGATTGGAGACCCATCTTCAAAAACCTTTGTTTTAAAATCTTATCCCCACACAACCTAAGTATTTCTTTGTTCCAAAGATGTGACTACCTCTTCTAAGGATTTATAGCCGTGAGTATATGAATGTTTGTATATAATTATTAGAGACTGTAAAGAGAATTTAAAAAATGGCGAAGAAATCGGCGAACAAACATAAAAAAAAAATATATACCGGTCGAATTGAGAAGACTCCTTTTTTTGAAGTCGGTTAAAAACCATTTTTTTTTCTAGCGCTTTTTAACCTTTTGTAAAATATGTTAATTTGGTCATTAAAAATCTTTGAATCACGAAAGAGGTTGTCATTTTTATGATCCTTATTTTTCCAGCTAGGTGTCCTAAGAGGTGACTTAGGGTTTTGAGGTTTTTAAAGTGATTTTTAAGAGATCTGAATTTAAGGTTCTGGGTGAGATTTAGAGCCGTAAGTACGCGTATGTACGTTACTCTAGAATAAACCTATACGTCTTTTTATTTAAGGCCGTGCCTTATCCACTAAGACACGAAGGATGTCGAAAATAATAATTTACACTTTACACTCTCCCCAAAAACCTACTAAAGTATTTTTAAGCTCAACAAAATCCGCCTCTCTAAATGTCAGTTCCTGTCCTGTCCATTTTCTATTTTCTATATGCATTAGTAATATTCATATTAAATTTTAAATATGTATTTTTTAATTTAAACAATCTATTTCCTGCAACTATTATTGTTGTAGTTTATGTTGTTTTCTTGTCATTAATTATTTTAATCTTGTGTTTGTTTGTATATAAATATATTATACTCGTATACATGTATTACATAGAAATATACTAATTCATAGTATAAGTGCAGTGTAGTGTGGGCTTAGAATAGCACTATCCCGATTCTACCGATGGGTCTACGTAAGAGGCGACTAACGGTATTGGGGCTTTTAAGGGATTTTTGGGCGATGCGGTTGGAGACCCATCACCAACAACCTTTACTTTTACCATCTTTTCCCCACTCATATTTCCAAAAGTGGCTGAGGAATTTCTAATTCCTTAGTTCTGGCTACCCCGACTAGGGATTTATAGCCGTGAGTATATGTATGTATGTATGTATTTAATTTAAACAATCTATTTTCTGCAACTATTATTGTAAGTAGGTTACGTTGTTTTCTTTTCATTAATTATTTTAATCTGTTCGTTTGTATAAAGATATATTATATACACGTATTAAATAGAAATATACTAATTCATATTATAAGTTATATTTTTTGTGTTCAGATATATGTCGAACGTATTTGTTATTTAAGTTATTATTGATTTGATATATATGATTTGTATTATATTTGTGTATGTATTTATGTAATCAGCATATTTTAGCACTGATCATTTTTTTGTTATGTTTTACAATCAATTGGCTGTAGTGATTTAAATTCATGTATGGTCCGTGTGTCACTAAAAGTCTGGCGCTGACTGAAAATCAGTGTTGTAAGGTAAAACTCACAACGACAACGGTGAGTCAGACGCCATTTTGTTGTTTTCGCGCTTTATGTGAGATCAACACTGTTTTTATTGTTAAATGTTTTTTTCTTTCATTTATTTTGTAAAAAAAATTACACGTTTATGTGCGACTGGCAACAAATAAACGTTTTTTCTTCTTCTTCTAATAAAATAGTAAACCATATTGTCAAAGTCTCTGAATACAATGTCAGTTTCCACTAATTGATTCGTTTAATGACTGCACGGTATGTAGTTCATTACGAGCTGCCAGGGCGGGAATCAGTCGAGTTTTTCACACTATTAACCCGTTTATGTGGGTTAAGAGACTCGGGGCTTAATTGTTTATTGCTTTTTGCGTTTATTGTTTTGTAGGTTGGGTTGGGAAAGTATTGCTTAAATAAATGGGAAAAAGGATCTAGTTTTTTAAGTGTTAATTTATGAATTAGTCGTGTATGAAATTTATAAAGTATGTATGAAGTTAGTCGAAATGTGTCAATATTAGTCGTGTAGTGTCGACTTAAAATAGCACTAACTAAAGCTAAGATGTGACTTATAGTTTTGGGGCGTTTTTAGTGATTTAAGAGTGTTGTGTACTGAAAAAGCGAAACTATACTAAAATTTTAGATTATTACTCATTTTATAATTGAATCAGTCGAGTTTTTTACACTAGTAACCCGTTTATGTGGGTTAAGAAACTTGGGCGCTAAATTATTTATTGCTTTTTGTGTTTATTGTTTTGTACGTTGGGTTTGGAAAATATTTCTTGAATAACTGGGAAAAGTATCTAGTGTAGTTGAAGTGCCTATTTATAATGTTAGTCGTGTAGTGTCGACTTAGAATAGCACTAACTAACGCTAAGATGTAGCTTAGTGTTTTGGGGAGTTTTTTAGTGATTTTATTTGGGTTAAGAGATTCGGGACGCTTAATTGTTTATTGTCATTGTGTTGTTGAAGGTTGGGTTAGGAAAGTATTACTCAAATAAGTGGGAAAATTATCTGGTATTTTTAGTGTCAATTCATTCAGGTAGTTCAATTAACAAAGATAAGCTCTACCATTTCTTCTAAACTTTTATATGAGAAGTTGTATATAAAGGCTTATGTGTTAGTGCTTTCACGGTTATATACTGTATCGATGTGTACATATGAACATATATATACATTAAATCAAATATTGCCCAATCGTATCAAAGCATGAGATTGACATTGAAAGTGTAAATCGTAAAAAAGTGTTCGGAAACTAATGTAAGGTAAAAAATATTTATAACTAGTCGCCAGCCAAAGTCATAAAATAATCTCCCACACATTAAAGCCATTAAGATATTGAGAGAAGAGTGAAAAAGGGTAATGCGATTAATGGAGCATTGGATAGTCAATTGATATTGTAAGTAAGATAGTCTAATGTCTAGTCAATCGGTGTCCGAAGGGCCCGAATGGCTGTGCATGATGCCGTTCTTGTTCCTACGCTTATGTATGGCAGTGAATGTTGGGTGTGACAGAAGAAGCATGAAAGCAGAGTGAATGCAGTTGAAATGAGGTCCCCCAGAAAAGTTTGTAATGTAAGGTTATGTGATCGTGTGAGGAACGATGTGATTCGTGAAAGATGTGGTATAAAAGATGATATTTTAAGTAAGATAGAAAAAGGAATGTTGAGATGGTTTGGGCACATCGAGAGGATGGATGATAGGAAATTGGTAAAAGGTATCTATAGAGCTAATGTGGAAGGTAATGTTAGTAGAGGACGGCCACGAAAGACACACTTGGACAAAATTGAAAGTGTGCTCAAAAAGGCAGGCGTCCCAAGTATGAAGAATAAAAGAGCATGTATGAAAAGAGTGATGGATGTAGACGAAGCAAGAGAGGTTTGCCAGGATCGTACGAAGTGGCGATCGATAGTGTCTGCCTACCCCAATGGGAGTCAACGGCGTGAGTATATGTATGTATGTACATTATAGCCAAAAAATATAAAAACAGAAAGATCAAATTAATTCTGCCTGATGAAAATTTAAAAGGGATACACGCGTTTATAAAGTCCCAACTCACATTTCGGCAGCCGATACATTTAAAAAGATACTTTTCGACACATGTTACCGTATGTGATTACAAAAAATGTATGCAAAATGAATTTGTGAAGGTTCATCCCTCGATAAACATGTTTACTCTGTATTTAGGATAGCAATCATAACATATTTATTGAAAAGAGAAAATACGGAGTATTTGTTTAGGAACGTTGATATGAAACATATTTGGCAATAAATACTATAAGAGTTTATTTTGTTTACTCACAAATGGTCCGCCCTGGTTTTAGACGGTGTTGTTTTTCACTACAATACTGTATGACATTTAGCGTTATATAATTAACTTTTTAAAATTAAATATTTAAACACTTAATATTGCACACATCAATCACGTGCAATATTAAGTTATTATATTAAGTGGCCTGCCTCCTATCACGTGAGTACACTGTCCATGCAAAACGTGGGTACTCTGAACACCAGGTGACAAAGTCACGTGATGTTCAGAAGTATTAGTACCTCTGCCAACCCCTTCGGGGATATTCGGCGTGAACGTTTATGTTATGTTATGTTTATGTTATTAATATTGCACGATTTCTAAGTTTCCAAGGTACAGCGTAAAATTTTATACAGAAAAGTATTATAACTTCTTTCGAATAGATTCCCATTTAAGGTACGTTTTTTTTTTGAAGCAACTCTTTTATACTAAGAATAAAATAAAGAAAGAATGAAGTAACATGTACGAGTATTCTTATAAAAAGTACGGAGAAGAAAGACACAATAACACGACAAACTAAATAAGCATGCACACGGAAAATCAAACACTATACAAATACACTCAACACACTTCAATCTATACTAAAACTATTATATATGCACTAAATTTTTTGCCGTGTAGTAACGGCTTAGAATAGCACTACCCCGTTTCTACCGATGGGTGTACGTAAGAGGCGCCTAACGGTATTCGGGCTTTTAAGGGATTTTTGGGCGATGCGGTTGGAGACCCATCACCTTTACTTTACCATATTTACTCCTCTCAATTTTCCAGAGGAGGCTGAGGAATTTCTTATTTCTTAGCTCTGGCTACCCCTTCTAGGGATTTATAGCCGTGAGTATATGTGTGTATGTATGTAAAATTATTGAATTGAAAAGATCCTGATTCGGATATAGTAATATATCATTAAAAATGCATGACACTTGCATATTTGCTACACAAATTTATGTTTCAACTTGTTTTATGTCGGTTTTTTTTGCGAATAAATGAATTATTTATTATTTTACATATTTTTAAGACTATTTTAAAATAATGTAATATGATTGTGAAGAGGTAGAGTGTAAATGAAAATCGAGAGGTTTGCCTGGATCTTACAAAGAGACAATCAATATTCAATGCCTAACCCAATGGGAACTAATGGCCTGAATATGCATATGTATGTATGTAACTTGATTGTATACTTTTAATAAAAAACGTACTCATGCTTTCTGACCCACTCTGACCAAATGTATTGTACAAGCATTTACAAATGAATAAATGTCTTCCTATGAAATTGGATTGAATCAGGCGTTACTTTGCGGAAATCCATAGCAATACTAATATTAATAAATTTCTTTAATTTATTAATATTAGTATTGTCTTCCTTTGAGTTGAATCATGTCCGAATCCATGTCTGTCAGTGATTGCATCACAGTCCCTATTGATTTGTAACCGTATCGGCGGCGTTTCATTTCACTCATTAACCCGGCGAATACGAGTAGGAAGCCATCCATTTCTGCTTTGTACGTTTTGTCCACTGAATACTGTGAAAATGAGAAGGTAGAAATGGCTACGGCGGTTTATTTGTTGATTGACTTGTTGGTTGTAAATGTGTTTTGTTTGAGGCAGGTAGAATTCTTGTGAATCTCTTTTACAAAAACATACTGTGCCGTGTAGTGTCGGCTTAGAATAGCACTACCCCATTTCTTCCGGTGGGTGTACGTAAGAGACGACTAACGGTATTGGGGCTTTAAAGGGATTTTTGGGCGATGCGGTTGGAGACCCATCACCAACAACCTTTATTTTAGCATCTTTTCCCCACTTAACTTCCAAAAGTGGCTGAGAAATTTTTCATTCTTTAGCTCTGGCTACCCTATCTAGGGAATATATAGGAAATATAGTATATGTGTATGTCTGTGACGTTGTGTAATTTGGCTCGAGACGATTCACCAACTATAATTACTACATATTTTCCCCACTCAACTTCTAAAAGTACTGAGGACTTTCGAATTCTTAAGCTCAAGATTATTAGAGGTAGTAGAAGTATTTTAAAATGTACGCCGTGATATTGTATATTAAAAGAATATAAATAATAAAAGGTTAGGTTGTCAATGATACATACATACATATACTCACGGCCGGCATACATATGTCAATGAATAAAGGTTAAAATGGAAATATAAGGTCAGGGCACGGGGCAAGCGCGCTACTTATTTTTGAATACCTGATGTTCCGAGTTTTGCTAAATTTTAATATTGCTGTGTAGTGTCGGCTTAGAATAGCACTACCCCATTTCTTCCGGTGGGAGTACGTAAGAGGCGTCTAAGGGTATTGGGACTCTTAAGGATTTTTTAGCGATGAGGTTGGAGATCCATTACCAATCACTTTTATTTTACATTTTTTCCCTACTTAACTTTCCAAAATTAGCTGAGGAATTTCTATTTCTTTAGATCTGGGTAGCCCATCTAGGGATTTATAGCCGTGAGTATATATATGCATGTATGTATAATATTAAGAAACACGGGGTGTGTAATAAGGGTAAACTTTATGACAATGTGTGTTGAGTGATGAGTGGCTTTATCAATAGTTTTAAGGCTTTTAGCCTCTCTTAAAAGTACATAACACGAGTAAAGAAATATACAATAAAGAAAACTTTTAACTGAAAAATTAGGTAAAGAACAAGCAACTATTTGGTGACCTTGCTAAGTCGGGAGGGTGGGTGATTATAATACCTTTATTCAAAGCTGTGATAAAGTACACGGTTTATCACGGTTATTAACGGTGAGGGAAAACATCGTGAGGGAACCCACATGACTGAGTTGTACTTAGTCATGTGACAGTGTATTCGTACAAAACGGCGATAGGCCTGCCCCCTATCACGTGAGTACACTGTCCATGCAAAACGTGGGTACTCTGAACACTAGGTGACGATGTCACGTGATGTTTAGAAGTATTAGTACCTCTGCCAAACCCTTTGGGAATATTCGGCGTGAACGTTATGTTATGTTATGATAAATTACACGGTGAACAATAAAAATAAACCCAATGCTTTGAATTACTACAATGAACTAAAAAGGGTTTCTCGGAATTGCTCCTTTTAGTATCCATCACAAAATCTGTTCCACAAATAATCACTTGAGACATTTTTCTCGCTTTAACCATCAAGGTTTTGGAAGATTAATGAATGTTAGTGCGAAACATTTTTTCGCAGTCTCAATCGTTTTTCGCTAAGCCTTACGTCTTCTCTAAGCTTAGTGTTTCGTTTTGTTATAGTGAGATTTCAAGTTCATTTTAGATAGATAGATAAAACATTTATTTCCACAACTAAGACACACAAATTATAACAGCATAATCACATACATTACAAAACCAAAAGAAATACACATTACAACACCAATTTTGTGTGTCACAGCAATGGAAATGGGATCCAACTCAGCGTTGAAATTTGCTTTACGCAAAACACTGATTTTCAGTTAGCTTGTGCTTATGACTGTGTATTGGTTTATAAAAGACGAAAAAGTTTTGATGTTATAAAATAAGCGTTACATGTTTACTCATAAGCAAACTTTGTAGCCCAAAGACAATACAGCGAGGGGTTATTTTTATAATAGTGTTTCTCTTTCTTTGCTTTAGTATTTTTGGCTATTTTACTAGATGGCCGGTAGACTGGTAGACGGTATCATTAATCACTTTTACATTTAATTTAATAATAGTGAGTAATATGAGTATGAGCAAAAATAATTTTGATTAAACGCATGTACTAGGTGAGAATGTGATGGTTCTATCTTGGTTGCATGTTCTATTGGATTGTCTACCACGACCATTTATGTCCAGTATAATTTAAAGTACCCTATTAAAAAAGGTGAAATTTATTGAAAAGTACCATCGGTAAAAAATCAGCAACATACTTGCTTTTGCCATTTCCAGAATCAACGATTTAATGGTAACCACTTTTGATTTAACAAACGATTTATATGATGGTGAAACAAAATATTGACATCTTGATCAAAAATTGCTTATTTTATACTTTTGAATTTTTAAACAAATTGTGCCCTAACCCAATTTCTTACCGCGTAAAAGACAAATTTGGACAATAAGGCTTTTTGAGTGATTGTTGAGCGAAAAGTGGCTGAGCAATTCCTAATTGTTAAACTCTTACAATATGTAAAAAATTGCAAGCATTCCGCCATTTACATCAAAATTTATTCGTTACATCGCGTACAGTAAACAGAAAAATATTCAACGTGAATTCACAGGCGTGTGTTTCTGGCAGACTAGAGTCAACAGTAAACCGTTTTTGATTTACCCGCGGGAAACCGACTGACGTACGATTTGAATACTTTTTATTCTTAAATCAAACTCAAACGTTAATCAGAGGATTTATACTTCTGAATATCACGTGATGATATTATTGTCACTTGTTTTTTTAAATATTATATACTTACGCGATAAGGAGCAGGCTTATCGCTATTATATTGTACTTTTTTTGCCCAAAAATCCAATAAAAAGTCCCAATACCCTTGGTCGCCTCTTACGGCACCCGTGGGTAGAAAGGGGTAGCGACATTCTAAGCCGGCACTACACGGCAATGACGTTGTACTATATAGTTATTATATATTCATATATATTTTATGTTAAATTTATGAACTTAAAGCATTTTTTAATGTCTTTGAACCGTTATTGCGGAAATTGACTTTTTATTCGACGAAGACCTCTAAAAGTAATTGAAGCGATTAAAAAGTTAAATCGAGTTCTCACATCAAACAATACGAAGTAGGTAACTTGGCAAACCAATTATGGTGTATAGTCAGCTTAATGACGTTCGTTTGCGAGGTTCACAGGAATAACACTGCCCCATTTCTGCCATGGGTGATTGTAAGAGGCGGCTAAATGTAGCAGGGCGTATTAAGTGATTTTTGGGCGATGGGTCCCGATACCCATCACCAAAAGCATTTATTTTACAATCTTTTCCCCATTTAGTTTCCAATAGTGGGTAAAGAATTTTATGATTCTGCAGCTCTGGCTACCCCTTTTAGGGATTTATAGCCGTGAGTATATGAATGTAAAACATACAAGTGGACCGCCCAAGCTTCGCACGTTGGTCATCTTATACGTTGAATATACGCGTGATGATACATAGTCTGTGCTTGTGCACGTCCGTTTCCTGGTCCTATACAGCCTCCCTGTCAATTTACAGCTGAATCGGTTCAGACGTGCATGAGTTGTAAATGGTGTGACTAACACATCTACCTGTTTATGTATTTAAACTCAATTCAAACGTTTAAGCCGTATATCTCCGAAGGGGTTGGCAGAAATACTAATACTTCTGAACATCACGTTACATTGTCGCGTGCTGGGTGCAGGCCTTTTGTACGAATACACTGCCACATGACAAAGTACAACTTGGCCATGTGGGTTACCTCACGATATTTTCCCTCACCGTTAACAACCATGATAAATTAACCACACGTATGACTTTAGAAAAGACAAATTGGTTTAGGCCCGACCCGGGATTTGATTTGGTGTTAAATGTTTGTAATTGTAAAATATTTAGTAAAAATGAATGATAATAAGATTTTTTATTTTTATATTTATACAAGCTTTAACTTAATTTTGTAATTTGTTAGTTTGTTAACTAGTATTTGATTAGTTTTTATTATATAAACCTAAAATTATATGACAAGATAGAAGAAGAGCATGTATGAGAAGAATGATGAATGTGACAGAAGCAAGAGAGAATTGTCAGGATCGCACAAAGTGACGATCGAGTCTCTGCTTACCCCAATAGAAATAACGGACGTGAGAATGAGTAACAGCTTTACATAATTGGATGAGTTTTTATTATATAACATAACATAATACATAAACGTTCACGCCGAATATCCCCGAAGGGGTTGGCAGAGGTACTAATACTTCTGAACATCACGTGACATTGTCACCTGGCGTTCAGAGTACCCACGTTTTGCATGGACAGTGTACTCACGTGATAGGGGGCAAGCCTATCGCCGTTTTGTACGAATACACTGTCACTTCGCTCTCTGACCTAGTACTTGCTTTCATAATGAGATTACTTCGTCTTCTCTAGTCCGAATAACGACAACTCAGCTTGTACGTATTATAATTGAAACAACTATTGATTTTTCGGATATTTTAATCGCGTGTTATTACATTATTTTTAAAGCCCGACGTTTCGAAAATTTTTCAGTGATCATGGTCACGGGAAGACTGAGGTGTTATTTGTCATTATACAGTACTATAAAATTATTAATACTAACTACCTTCAAAAAATTTTAAGTTACATTTGCGTTTAATATTTGCTATGTACAAAAAGAGCTAATGTTATCTGGAGTCTTGCTAGTGTTCTTCCCTCGCTTAGTTGTGCTAATGATCGGGTTCCAAGCAGGTGGTAATTGCCAACCATCATCTCTATTGAAGTTTGGATATTTCTTTATTTCAATAGATTCGCGTATTAAAATATCCGAAAAATCAATAGTTGTTTCAATTATAATGTGCAATCGTGAAAATCTTAGAATATACTATTGTACGTATTAGATTGAGTTTAACGCAGTTTTTTTGGAGCAAAAAGTGGATTAGAAAAAATCTTTATTATCCAATTACTTTTGGAAGTTGAGTGGGGAAAAGTGGGGTGATAGCTCTCCAACCGCCTAAAAATCCCTTAAAAAGCCCCAATACCCTTAGCCGCCTCTTACGACACCCGTATTCTAAACCAGAACTACACGGCATGATGAACAAACATTCGCCAAATTTATTGCATAATCGAGTTTCCTAACGAAAACAAAGTTAAACCCCGATTCTTACCATCGATTATTACACAACGACTATGTTTCTTCGCTCTCTGACCTAGTACTTGCTTTCATAATGAGATTACATCGTCTTCACTAGTCCAAATGACGACAACTCGGCTTGTACATATAAGATTGAGTTTGACGCAGTTTTTTGTGAGCAAAATGTGGATTGGAAGAAGTTTTAACAAAGTAATGATCATGATGTGTGCAATTCAAATATTTGAATGTTAATTTATAAGAATAAAATACAGCAATAAAAAAATCTACAACCTTACTGTAGGTAAGCCTATGTCGTGGGTAGATGTGTAAAAAGAAATATTTTTGTAACTGTAGTATATTTAAATACGCATCTAATGTCAGAATATAAATGACACAAAAAATATATATTAAGTAAAATTATAACATAACATAAACGTTCACGCCGTTTTTCCCCGAAGGGGTTGGCAGAGGTACCAATACTTCTGAACTCACATGGCAGCGCCATCTAGTGTCCAGAGAAAGGTACCCACGTTTTGCTTAGACAGTGTACTCACGTGATAGGGGGCAGGCCTATCGCCGTTTTGTACGAATACACTGTCACATGACTAAGTACAACTCAGCCATGTGGGTTTCCTCACGATGTTTTCCCTCACCGTTAACAACCATGATAAATTAACCACACATATGACTTTAGAAAAGACAAATTGGTGTAGGCTCGACCCAGGATTGGAACTCACGCCCTTCTGTTTTTCGGGCGGGTGTTCTATCCACTGGACTATCATGTCGTTATATTAAAATTATATTTTTAAATATTGTAAGTAGTCTACTTGTGAACGACGAAATAATTTGATTCATTAGAGTAAGTTATTCCCATAATATTAATTAGACGGCTTTACTTATATTCTAATCAAAAAACATATTACAGGATATACAAAACCCTTTGAGTTTTTTTAATTTTTAATAAATTTCCATCTAGTTCGTAAATTTTTTCCTCGACACTTGAAGGCAATCCAACGTTGACATTATCAGCATTACAGCTAACAAATGGCCTCACCCAGGGCGCAACAAATTTCAACAAATATTTTATAACAAGCGGCGCTATAAATATCCTGGAAACCGGATATCCGGATCTCATACGTTAGAAGGGTTAACATAAGATGTGAAAAATCTTGACAGAATGCAACTTATATTTATGTAACGTAAATCTGGTCGAAATAAGGAAAGTTACTGTTAAAGCGATTTGGATACGCAACTTGGATCACTCGCTTTAACGGGCTCAAAACATGAGCAATCCAGAGGCGCGTCACTGCACAAGAGAATATTTTGATAACCTCACTATAAAAGGCCGATCAAAACCCATTTCAAACCCCTTTTTTTCTACTACAAAATCAGCAATAAGACACAGAGACGACGAGAAGTCATTTTATTTTATGTATAAAGTCATTTATGGTCATTTCATTTCATAATAAGCTTACTGTAACTGTAATACAGATGTAAATTGCATTAGACGTAATAAAACCCAAGTCAAACAAGAAGATCTTGTCATTATTTCTACAACCACTCCATCAAGCCACCATCACCACTTCGACTTCGAGACGCCACCACGAGGCTGATCGAGTCCGTGAGCGAGCAGCAGGCGCACAACAGCCTGCTATCGTTCAGTTACAAATTTATCAATTTGCAATGATCACTACAATATTCAATTTTTTATTTGTATTCGTAATTTTGTTGTGCAAAACTACGTCGTTAACTAGTGAAGAACTCTAATAATATTGACCACACCGAGGTGTCTTATCATTCAGGATAATTAACAGAAACTATTTATTTTATACTTAACTACTAACTATTACTTCTGAACATCGAGTGACATTGTCGTCTGCTTAACCAGTGTAATCACATAATTACTTACAGTGAAAGTATATCGATAGGGCATTATTTTTTACATTTATTAAGTTTACACAACACGAAATAAAGATATGAATAAAGTCGTGTTTTTTTTTAAATTTTGAATTGTCTGACCATATTCTCTAATAGTTATTATGCTGCTAAATTTTGGTTCTACCACACAAGATTCATTCTCTGACAGTATTTAAAATAATTAACCGTATTAAATTTGGGCTTACTCAAAATCTGCACAATTCTGTAAATATTGTGATGATCGTTACAATTGATAGTAATATCAACACTGCCATGAAACACGATTGTTTCTTCAGTTGTGAAAAA
Source organism: Bedellia somnulentella (assembly GCA_963576735.1). Lineage (NCBI taxonomy): Eukaryota > Metazoa > Arthropoda > Insecta > Lepidoptera > Bedelliidae > Bedellia > Bedellia somnulentella. The sequence goes on from OY755190.1 coordinate 2,705,961, forward strand.
ATAAGGACTTTTGATTATTTACAGATAAATGTAACGTACCTTAACTATGGACCCATTATTTTGTGATTTGTTTATAAATTGAATATAACAAAAACTAGCGAGTAACACTACCTATAGTTATTCTTGAAGGTTATTAATAGAGTGCCCTTGTCTGTCATATGAAAATGAAGATAGAGCTTTACTAAATGTTTCCTTTTTTCTGTAGAGGCAATTAAAACTGACATAATATTTGCAGGAAGTAAGGACATTATCTGTAGAGACATTGAGTGGTTACCAATTCCCTATAATATATAACTATAACCTATAATAAATAGAACCTATCGTTGTTCTTCTGTTTCTTTACATTTTTCCTTAACTTATTCATCCTCGTTATATCCACTTACATTTTATTTCTTATCATATTAGACAACTTAAGGTATTGGAGCTAGGGGTGTGCTGAAAGATTTGTCTGAAAACCTATCACTAGAAATCATTCTTTTAAGAAGAAGAAATTAAAACAAATCTGATTCCAAAGCTCTGGCCACTTTTGTTTAGGTATTAATAGCTGGGAAAGTTAGGTATAAATTTATTATAATGCAAACATTCTATTTCAACAACGGCATCAAAAGTTGGCCAAATTACCAAGTTCAGTTAGCAATTCAGACAGAGACTGGAAATGTCTGTTACGAACTTCCAATCTAATTTTGCTGATCATTTAAACTGTCTGAGTACACCAAAATTATAATTACTAGTTTTCAACTTTAATCTGTCCGTGGTTTAGAGTATAAAAGTAGTACTTAAAGTTATCAAAATTGAAGATCTTGGTTTTAGTTCAGTGTGAATTATTTTGTTGAGAAAATTCAAACCACAAACAATTATTCAGTAATTCAGGCACTGAGTATGAAGGGGTCCTAAAGGGATGAGCCTGGGATTCAAAATATTAGTTAATTATGTATGGTTATTATAGTGATATCATAATAACTACCAATCATATTTAAACTGTGAAAATTTTTTATTTTTTAAAAATTAAAAAAAGCTATGAGCTAATATGATAATATTCAAATTCCTGATTTTATCCAGTAATTATTTGATGAATTGTCAAGTGTCGGCTTACCATTAGTAATTAATAGTTAATAGCAGTAACTCATATTTTCTTAAGGGTATCGTAAATGATGACTTTGGCTAAGGGGATTTTTAGGGATTTGACCTATACGGCTGAGAAACAATACTTTCATACATGATGAAGCATTACATTGTCTGTTTTTTCTTGTGTATGTATGTTGTGTGTAATACATACATACATACATAAACTCACGGCTATAAATCCCTTGAAGGGGTAGCCAGAGCTAGGGAATGAGACATTCCTCAGCCACCTTTGGAAGTTGCGTGGGGAAAAGATGGTGAAATAAAGGTTGTTGGTGATGGGTCTCCAACTGCATCGCCCAAAAATCCCTTAAAAGCCCCAATACCGTTAGTCGCCTCTTACGTACACCCACCGGAAGAATTGGGGTAGTGCTATGCTAAGCCGACACTACACAGCAATGTGTGTAATTCTGTGTAATGTATGTTAAATTGTTTGTAATAATTAATTGTTCATAGTTCTCATTAAATATTATGTTCTATTAATTCCTTTCACGACATACTAAACAATAGTAAGAAAAAAAATCTCATCAATATAATTCAATTGTAGATTTCAGACAGTGATATTACTTTTCTTACAATTTCAAAGGTTTGAGAGCTGTCCTGAATTTCTATGTCACGACCTTCTCGGGGTCACCGTTCGATCATATCTGGATTATGTAAAAATGAAGATGAGTTTCCTTTCAATAGTCCAAAATGGTCAATAGTGTGAGTGTTTAAATTTTGATTAAATTTCTATACTGCCACAGAATTTGAAAGTTTTAACATTTATAATGTGGATATATTCTACCGAATATTTATGCCATATTTCATTTAAATAGGTTCAGCCGTTAAGGAGAAGTTTGGTGACAAACACTGAAACACGTGAATTTTATATATTATATAAATTAAAGATAGATTTACAGTTAACAGTAGCTATTTATTTTCAAATGCGTCTTAACGTGTATGGAAATAGGGTTGTGCTCCTCCAAACCAACATAACAAAGCATTGCTAATGATTCCTAAGTAAATGATTAACCCAATCAAAGTTAGTTTAGTCGGGCTCAGGACTAACTGTTAGTTAATTAAAACTTTAGTTATCGCATACTTCTTTGATTAAACAAGTTATACTTGTATTTACTTGATTAATCGTTCTGTTGATGTTGGAGTGAAATACCTCAGGATTCTGTTAATTCGAGTAGAGTAAAATTTTCTTACTTTTGTTTTTGTATGTTGTATACAGAATATATTTATTAAGGTACTTTGAAGTGTTGACTTAAAAAACACTAACACATTTCTGCCCGTGGTTGTTGTAAGAGGCGATGTGGTAGTTGAATGGGGGCTTTTAAAGTTAGTTGGGCGATGTGGCCGGAAACTTATCACCAACCATTGATTTTTGCAATAATGTTCAATTCAACTTCCAAAAGTGGGCGCGGAACTTCTAATTCAAATGCTCTTTAATCATTTTTGGGGTTTAAACTAAAAAATATTATGTATTTTTCTAAATTATTTGTGACAAACTATTTTGGGTAAAACACAGTCTTGCAAAAATAAAACAGTTTTACATTATACGCATATTCGCCATGCATCAGTATGAGACGGATAAAAATTTACAGACTACGTACACCCATTAATTTATTATATAATTATACATTTTACTTGGGTTACTCGTGAAAATGTTGCAATATTCACGTTAACATTCTTTTTTTCTTTTGTTCAAGATACAGTATTATATACTATATGAAGAAGGTTAGAAGAACGTTTGATCCTTAAACACAAATTTCTTTCTATCACAAAAAGACCAACAAATAAAAAGGATGTCAAATATTTATTCAGCATGAATAAACAAATCATTTTTGGCCTCAAATCCTTCCCAAATCACACAAAACTATCTAAGCTTACGATTGATGTCTACGAAAAATTCGTAGCAAATTCGTAGTAATTTACAAAACTACACGCGCAGCTTTCAAATCTTTACTAAACGTGTTGTAAGGTAAATATGGGTTGTTTTTTGCCTGCGATATTTTTTGTAGTATTTCTACCAGATAATGAATCTTTAACATCATTAACAGTATTTAATGAGATACAGTACCAGAGTTTTCTTTTTTGTCCTTGAACTATTTAGTTATTGTTGAGAAACATAATGAGCGTACAGAAGAAATTTTGCAAATTATTTGGTTGAAGATTGCGGGCACAATTTATTCAATCAACTACAATTTATTTATTGCATTGCTCATATGGAATCTAATATCACTCTGTCAATTAGATATTATTGCTAAAAATCTCTAACTCTAATAGTACGATTCCGGTTATCCTCCACAATTTTAACCTGGTTAAATATAAACAACGAACAAGGTCTCGATCTAAGAAACTTGGAATAAATATTTAACTTTCTGACATGATAGTAGCGGCAACAAAAATGTTTCCCCTAAGATTTTATTGAACGATTATAAACAAAGAGTTTGTTGATGTTTTCTTAAGGAAAAATTTCATGATTTAAATATTTTGATCGATAACATTATGTAGATATATTTTTGTTAAGGTGCTCCCTCACCTGAACATTCTCATGTAATGTTACGTTACAGATTTGAGCATTGTATCAGTGAAGGAGGAGAACCGAGCATTACAATACTTGAAATGATACAAGGTGCTCATGTATGTACAATACATATTACATTACACGCGAATTCGAGTCAGTTAGGAAGGTATTATTGTAGTAGAATGCTCATAAACGAATCTATAATGTTAAATTAGACTCAAATGCTTGTCGGAGAGGAGCACCTTTAAAGATTATTAAGTAAGTAAATTCCAAAAGGGGGGTAGAGGGCGGTCGTCGAAGGAAGAGTTTAAGGATTAATTTTTTTTCTTTAACTTTTGAAAGTTGAGTGGGAAAAAGAATATTCATCGTCGTAATCAACATCACAGCACATATTTTTTTCTCAAAGTATCCATTTAGGGGTGAAAAGCTATCTCATTTAATCCTTAGTTAAAAACAGTATTTTTTCGTATAAAGTCAAAATGATAGAGCCACTGCCATCCCCAAAAGAATCAGTCGTGGTCTCGTGTCTTCGTATGACTCACACTCGCAACGTTATTACCTAACCAAGTATTCCAGTGAACACATAAAAGAGTTGTTAACTCACTTTATTTGCTATCTGTACGATATTTGTTCGAATTTGTTGTATATCCGGACCGAATCGTTAAGAGTGACTCAAATAATCCGGGAATAAAACGGGAAAACATGTCTTTAAATTTTAACGGTTTTCTAGAATATGTGCGTTGATTGAAATTGACTTTTTATTAACTCATATAGAATGTGCGCTTAAAGATTGGACTCATTTGAAAATTTAAATGTCTAGTTATTCCCAACGACCCGAGTTATATTTCGTATCGAAAAGAAGTAAGTACAATGGTGTCTGATGTCGCATGTATTTTTTGTTATTAGTTAATAAAGTATAAATAGTTAATGTTATCAACATTTTATTGTTTATTAACGTTATAAATCTTTTTTATAACGTTGTATAAGGCGGCATATATTGTTAAATAATATAGTTCTAAGGCCTATGCATTTTTTCCGTCGTATTTAACGTATTTTTGTATGTTATACAAAAACATATATTTATTTTTAAGGTTTTGAAGATTAAAAAAATCCAAAAAGGAAAGATGGTTTTAATTTGAAATCGACGCCAGTCGTTCATGTGATAAGGGATCTTGAGAGACAGGCGGATAGACACAGATTGACATTGTTCCTATAAGAATTCCGTTTCTTTTCTTGTTTAGTATTAAACTAAAAAACCTTTTAAATCGTATACTGCAATTATTTAATTTATCTCACAAAATAAGCTTTTCCCTTTGGGCTAAGTACAAACTTAAGATTTATAAATTCATATCTCATCTTTTTAACAAATACTTTAGGAGTAAAGATAGTGAAGGAATATGACTTTAATGAAATTGCTCAATAACCACAGGCAACAATATTTAATTAATGACGTAATTAACAAAGATAAAATTTAGTGCTGTAATAATGCTGTGTAATGTCAACTTAGAATGCAGTGTAGTGTCGGCTGAGAATAGCACTACCCCATTACTTCCTATGGGTGATCGTAAGTGACGACTAAGTGTATTGGGACTTTTTAAGTGATTTTTTTGCGATGGAGGCTCATCACCAAAAACATTTATTTCACAATATTTTCCCTACTAAAATTTTAAAATTAGCTGAAGAATTTTTGGCTTCTGAATATGTACGTAGATGATAATTATGTATGTAACAATTTATGTATATAAGCCAAAATCAAAGTAGGATAAGTATCAAGGTTATTTTAATTAGACATCGGTGATAACCTTCTATTAATAGTGTAAGTGCCACTACATTTGAGATCAAAGGCTTGAGTTGGCTTTTGATCACTTCAGTAACCTGTTGTGACATGTTGACAGAGGACTATCTCATGTCTTTTGTAAGATAATACACTGGAATAGTTTTGACAAACCCAGCAATAGTCATATTTGTATTGCCGATGGGCTGTACGAAAATATGATGAATATGAATGAAGTTCGAGAGGTTTGCGGAATCTTACGAATGGGATTAATAGCGTGGGTATATATATTAAAGTAGTGTTGCAATTCTCATAAAATATTAAAAATCATTTTTTTTTTACAGTTTCTTACCAAATACTGCACTGCAGAATACAATGAATCTGTTTTGGAACTTATAACTGATTATTTTATGATTTCAGTCAATGATTAAAAGCAAACTGATAGTAAAATATTTTATTTGAATGAAAAATAATAGTTTCAGGGACCGAACTGCCATACCAGCCTTCGTTTATTAATACTATAATTTACTAATATAATAAACACATTCAAGCCTTGAGTAAATATTTGGCTACCATCATAGCTAAGGTAAACATACTTTACTATAAGGTCAAGAACGTCTTAAGAAACTAAAGGGAATAAAGACATAATTCATCTAAACTTGTTCCAGCACTGAATTCTATTTATTAGTTGCAAACGATTCAACTGGAGCAAAGGGAGAATCCCAGTAACTTCTTGACCCTATGTTGGGCAACAAATCATTTTTAGTACAGCCACAGCTTAGAAGATATAAAATGTTCTACAATTCTGTATGTTGAAAATATACGTATCTTGATGATCATACTTATTTGTTATTCAGTAATTAGAAGTATGTGTATAAAATTCAGAATAGAATGAAAAAAAATCATGTTCTTACTTTTATTAAATAAAATCTTTAAATAGGTCAGTGTTGTTTTTTATACAACATCTGTTGAGTTTTATGACAGATCCAGATCCATGTCTTTAATAAAAAAATAATAATTTTTAATTATTATCTCAGAAATCCTAATCAACTTAATTTAAACGTATTGTCAATTAAGTGAAATATTGTAAAAAAATAAAATTGATCAAACAATCAAATTTTTCGTAGAATTATATATAAAATGATTAACTTAGCCGTAAATATGAATATATTTTTAAGTTTTTAATTATTGTGTTACGAGCCACTTGTCATCTCATCTGTTTTTTAGTCTTTATTTTGTTAGAACATTGTAAAGTTATAGTGATAAAAAAATAAAATTAATCTAAATCCGGAAAATTAAATAATAAATTTATGACTTACTTATTTATCGGGGGAAACTTAGGTTCATGCCAAGTTATAAATATATATGAAGACAAACAAAAATACGAGTATAAATATCTACTAGTACTTGTAACAGATAAAGTTTTTATTCGCTGCAGTGTATTTAAATAATGTGTATTTCTAAATGCACAACTAAAACTATTACGAGTTGTTTCCACAAACACATCTCAACTATTTTACATGCACCTTATGCCATAACAATAAGAGCTACAATCGTGTGACAGAGTTAATCTAGGTATTGCCCGTTATACCTATGAAACTTGTAGAACTTCACAATACTAGGAATAGCTCAAACAACCAAGCAAGAAATATGTAAAACATGCCCAAAAGTGCACTTCATTCCATATGAAACACTTCTTACCACGGACGGTAATCGTATTCGTTTATTTTCTAACATTTATTTAAATAAATCACTGCCCTAGATAACACAAAAAAGAATATTTTCATTATTCAGTTGGATCACAAAATGGCGCACCATAATCACAAAACAAATTCAAATTGAGAACGTTTGTTTTTTATTGGTTTGTTTACCGACTTTTTTTTTCGGCAAGAAAGCGGCCAGTTCGCTTGCCGCCTCGAACTCGACTCACGGACTGAAATACCTCTTGCTACGAACTCTATGGAGGTTGCTGTGTTTTATTGTCTACTCTGCTTGAATGTGTGGAGTTTATTTGAGTTTTATGATAATGTTTTTGTTTTAATCCCAATATGTAGAGAAGAAATTTAGTTATATGTATTGTATAGTGTCGGTATTGATATCTTATTTGTAAAGGTTGCAAGCAAATTTGCTCACAACTGATATAATTTCAAGAATTGCGTTTTCGTCTAAAAGGTTTTCATTCCATATTAATTAATTTCGGTGCAGCTTTTCAAAATGAGTCCATTTGCTAAGTGTTTTTATGTATGTGTCTTTTGCATGGTGGCATTATTATAAAAAGCAAAGATTTATAGTTATACGGTTATTTCTTATTATCTTATTATTATCTTCTTATGAACTTCCGTTTTAAAATATGTAGATAAAATGTCCTAAATTCCTAACTAAAGATTGTTAAAAATATTAAATCCGTTTATCCGTTTATACAGCCTCTATGGTCTATCGGTAGAGCATTTGGCTCACGACCCGGAGATATCGGGTTTGTTGATTGATTCCCAAAAATTCAATTTATAAGACTTTACACAATTTGGTAGAACATCGTAGGGTTGTATCATCTGATTATTTGAGCCAAGCTTATTTGACTTTTGTATTTTATTAATTACTGTTTTATTATTTTTAAGTATTTAATTATTTATTGTATTTTTTTACTTCTCTCAATTAAATTTACTTAGTTCACTTCATTTAGTTTTAAGGTTAAACTTATCTATATATTTAAAGTGTTCTTTTGTCTATGACTTAACGCATTTACAAAAAAGCAGGTATTTTCATATTACAGATATCTCACTTTTATTTATCTGTGTACTCGTAGATAGAGATTTACCAAGATCTTAAAAAAAGTGGCGTTCAAAATTCTGCCCAAATGGAAACTGATGGCGTGAGTTTAGTGAGATATGTTTAGTCCTGTTGCATTGTATGGAGAAGGCGTGGTAAAAAAACTTGCTCTATGTGTATGAGAGTAGTAGTTATGGTGAGAAAAGTATATATACGTAAAACGATGGTAAACTATTAGTTTTTCCCAAATCTATCAAGCTATCCATCGTGGAGTATTTGGCGTATGTCTCTCTAAATATGTTGTGTTAATTCGTCAGCCAATTAGTAAAAGAGGTATGAAAATTTATTGTTTTGACAATAATATATTAATTTATTTAAATACTATATAAACTTGAATTTAATTAAAGTAATCGTTTTCAAATATTACATTTATAAAAAAGATATAAGTACCGTAGAAAAGAGAGAACTCAATAAAAAAGAAATAAGTGAAAACATAATCTTTCTTGGCGCGAAAGTCACATTTTTGTCCCTTATACCGCCGCGACCCTTGGAGTCAATAAATTCTTTGTGGATATTTTTCAAAAAAATCTACGCACTTATATGAAACTTGCAGGAATAAAAGAATCATCAGTATGTCAGGGTCCACCATACGCTTAGGCTACACTTGTTTAGGTTAAAAGGCTCTATAATCCTTAGTTACCTTCTACCATATCTGTGTGAAAAAAAAATTACATCTATTCTAAACAGACACGGCAAAGCTAATGATAATTTCTGTGCGCATATGTCGCAAAACAATTCAGTGCCTCCAGTAAAAAGGGGATTAGTTGAAAATCGGCACTTTTCAGGAGAGCCAAAAAACTAAACTTTTGTTTTTTTGAACAAAACTTAAATTTATTTCAGTTAAATGTTAATGCAGTATTATAGATGCATTTAATACCCATAAAATGATATACACCATGTTTATGTATCATGCATGAATAATATGTTTTTTCATAGTTTTGTTGAACTATTCCCTTGTTAACCACATAATTATGGCATAGCTGCAGTTAAAATATATATTTTTTTCTTCCTAAAGACATAAATGCTATTATACTTCATTTATGTATGGTCCAAAAGGGAATAATATTGTTTATTTCTTTAAAATTTTTTCACAACTTATGAGTTTCAGTGGCACCAAAGAGCTTACTCATGCCTAAATATGTATGAAATTTATTTTTTTACAGTCATGGTGCGCATATTACTTATCTGCCTGGTAAATTAAAACTTAAAACTAAAACCCAATCGCATATGTTGTAATTAAATATATAACTAAATAACATACAGACATACATATACTCAGGGCTAAAAATCCATAAAAGGGGTAGCCAGAGCTTTTGGAACTAAAGTATTCATAAAAAAAGAAAAAATTGCAAGAAATCTTCACACATGGAAGGATTTACTTATAGAGTAATTACATTGCTGTTGGGAAGTTTAGTTCAGCCAGTAGTCCGTTAAAATGTGTTTTTTTAAAGTCATAACCATAGTTCAGGTTGGTTTTATGTTTCATCAGAAATCATTATTTCGTGTGTACCTAAACCACCGCACGTCCGGCCAGTACATGTTTTCCAAAGTCATCACGAATCGTGTGTCTCGTAGATTTGATGACTTCCAGCCTCCCTAATAAGCCGGTTTCCGAAAAGGCTTTGGTACCATAGCCCACATTCAGACACCATCCACAGGAGACCGAGGAGTTTAATCTGCCACTGTGCCTAGAGCTCGTGGACTATGAAATAGCCTTTGATTCAATGGAACGATGGACTATACTTTGCAGGTATATCGAGGTGTGAAAGTGTTTGTATTAAAACGCCACTATGTCGGTCCCACTCCAGGACCAGAACACGAATCCAATCCAGTTGCAGCGAGAAGCGAGACAGGGGGAAGTAATTTCTCCCAAAACTGTTCATTGCGGCATTGGAGATGTGTTTAAGCTTCTGGACTGGAAAGGGCTCGGTATCAACATAATCGGCGAGTACATCATGCATCTTCGATTTGCTGACGATATTGTACTTAGATACATATACTCACGCCGTGAATTCTCTTTGGGGTCGGCAGAGACTATCGATCGCCACTTCGTACGATCCTGGCACACCACTCTTGCTTCGTCTACAGCCATATTTTTTTTCATACATGCTCCGTTATTTTTCATACTTCGGTCGCCTGCCTTTTTGAGCACACTCTCAATTTGGTCCAAGTGTGTCCTCCGTGGCCGTCTTATACTTACAGAGCAAGTAAATGCAGTAGAAATGAGGTCCCTCAGAAAAGTTTGTAATGTGAGGTTATATGATCGTGTGAAGAATGACGTGATTCGTGAAATGTATGGTGTAAAAGATGATATTGTAAGGAAAAAAGAAAAAGGAATGTTGAGATGGTTAGGCACATCGAGAGGATGGATGATAAGTAATTGGTAAAAGGTATATCTCTAGGCTCTATAGAGCTGATGTCGAATGTAATGTTAGTAGAGGACGATATTGCAGTTTTGACTCAATCCACTGAAGATTAATGTAAAATGCTGAAGGACCCCAATAGATTATCTGAGAGAGTTGGTCTTAAAATTAACATGGATCAAACGAAAGTCATGTTATACCTATTATTGTCGAGCTTGGACCTGGGACAAACCATTCGGTTAGGTAGAGTTAACTTCGAAAATGAGGTCAACTGTCGAATCCAGCTCGATTGGGCTGCGTTCGGGAAGCTGCGCCATATCTTCAATGCGCTATCACATAGCGCGAAGAGTTGCAAAACTTAAGTAACAATGGGCAGGGCACATTGCACGCAGAACCTACAGTCTTTGGGGCTCGAAGGTTCTGGAGTAGCGGCCACGTACCGGACGAAGCAGTGTGGGTAAGCCTCCCACAAGGTGGACCGATGGCTTGGTCAAAGTCGCGGGAAGCCGATGGATGAGGGCAACACAGGACCGTTCGTTGTAGAGAGGAGTAGGTATTTGGGGAAGGCCTATGTCCAGCAGTGGTGGCTATTGGCTGATGATGATGATGATGTATTTCAAGTGAGGGCATTCTTTTATAAGCGCCAAGAACATGGCAGTGACAGATGAGTTCTTATTTCGACCCCCACATGTGCCAGATTATAATATGATTTTTGTGATATAAACTGGTAACTTTTTGATGTAATCATAGAGGCAGGAAGCAGTTTGATTTCCACCGCGTTTACCTGATGCTTCGTACTTTTAGTAGCCAGTAGCTTGATTAGTTTTAAAGTTGTGAATGGTTAAATTATAGGTACTTCTTTTGTAAAATAGCGACTTTACGACAACATGGGAGTGGGAAGATATTGTTTAATATCAAAAGTGAACACCACTAGTCATCCTCCAATGTCAATATTTTTATCATTGCTTTCCTGCTGGTAAGCTCTGTAGAATCAGCTTGAGGTTTATTGAGACGGTTTACTAGATCTGTTTCTTCTGCTGAAGTAGTATACTGAATATTTGCTTGTAGAATGTCACACTTTGTACATGTATCCACCATCGGGGGCTTAAATGATAGATTTAAGCTGTGAAATATTTTTGAGTATATAGTCTTACAAACTTGTTCCTCCTTTGGACGGTCTTTGCAATTCAAAGAATAAATAGTATGCATTTTTAAAGTAGTTAACAAAAATTTCTTTGATGTTTTATTACGAGCATAGTGACTTTCATACCGTGGAAATGTCAAAATATGCTCATGATCTTTTTCTAAATCTTCGTCCGGCCATTTGTTTTTAACAGTGATTTCCCTTGTACTGCTTGGCTTAGCATAGTTCCAGTTATATAATCCTTTTTATGTAGCTTGTAGAGAAACAAACTCAAAAGTGTCACCTTATATTACAAAAAAGCAGTTTTTACATACAATTTCATGTAAATATTTACCTCAATTCTGTTCAATGTATCATATTACGTGAAAGAGCAACTTCCTTGATTGGTCGCACGAGTTTTTCTTTCTTTTGGTTCCTCTGGTGTTATCAAAAAAGCTGTGAAACTAAACGACTTATATCTATGATTCACCTAATCAACCAATATCTTTTCGGTATAAGCGCGAGTATCCCTGGGTAAAGTCATCAATGCAAAGGCGTGAGACGACTTAATCCCTTGTTAACGTTCAATTGTAACTGAATGCAAGGAACTAAATGATGTTATGTCTATATTTTGTTAAGTTAACAAAGATGTAACAAATGTTGATCCCAAAATGATATGAAGTATTTAGGAACTATACTAGTTGTACCATTTTATTCGTGTTTAAGTACAATAATATCGTTAATGACATGGGAATGCAACGATGTAGCTCCACTTATCCCATTTTAATCAGAAAAATTGCTAGTATAAATACTCTTAACCCAATAATAGCTCCAATTATGCCTTTAGATGGTTTTAAAAATCCATGAAGAAGGTCAGATAGAGTTATGTCCTTTTGATATGTTATGTAACTCGGTGCGCTGATCACGATGGTTTAATAAAAACAAAAGGGATTAAGTCGAGTTAATCCCTTTTTTACTGGAGGCACTGAATTTATGTTGACAAGTAATCGCTGCTCAGTGCAACCCTCCATTTAATATATGTCCTTTATCTTCAGTCCATTTACTATAAGCGATATAAGGGGACTGACTACACTGGGAGCTTATCTGACCCACAATTTGAACTTGCCACTGATGTGAATAGGACGGGAGGTAATGGGATATTTTTTATATTACGTACGGAGGTAATGGAGATTTTTTTATATTACTTGAGTAAATTTTAGTAAGTATAGTTTTTTTTAAATATTATTATGAATGTTTATAAGTGAATTTTCATGTCAAATTTATTTAAAAAGTTATGAAATACTTACTTACTTATAATCACTCCCATTATTCTCATTGGGGTAGGCAGAGACTATCGATCGCCGCTTGGTACGATCTTGACAAACCTCTCTTGCTTTCCTTACATTCATTATTCTTCTCATACATGCTATTTTATTCTTCTCACTTCGGACCCCCGCCTTTATAAGAAGGTATGAAATAATTAAGCTTATATTATATCATGAATATTCAATTCTTTTTTTTAGTTAAAGTAGCACAAGTAAATGATTAGTAGATTTAATTGGTGAACATTACTACAATTACATCGGTAATATACTAATTGGTGCTTTTTGCAATTCGTTTGTCATTTGACATCGCTTGTCGACGTCAAATGACAAACGTTAAATAAAAGTATGCAAATACATCTCTCTTTTAATGGCAACATGTAGTTAGATGCTGACCTAGCTTTCTCATCACAATACACGTTTAACGCCCGATTTCTGAATTGAGTATTCCAGCTGAGAACAACTTAGGTATCGTTCTGTCGCATTGAAATGTTAACGACCGAATGAGACAAAACGATACTTAAGTCGTTCTCAGCTTGAATACTCAATTCAGAAATCGGGCGTAAGAGTATAAAAAAAGCGACTTATCTGGAGTCAGTAAAACACATTTTTTGGTGGTACCGTTCATCCATTGGTATACTTAAATAATGATAAAATTTTAACCCTAAAAAGCTAGAAAGAAAGAAAGAAAGAAAATACGTTTATTCGCCGTTGTAGGCACAAGATAAACAATTATTTTCCAAATACAACACACAAAAAAAACACATATAAAAATACAACAAAAAAAATACACATGTACAACACTGAAACGCGACAGTTAAGATATAGAGTATCAATACTTCTTGCGCCACTGCAACAGCGAATCGGTACTGTCTCAGCATTTTCTGTAAGCCTTCGACTCACAGTACTGATTTTCAGCCAGCACCATTATAGAGTTACATCTGAGTCATCTCAAGAATCACAAACGGTAGAATATATTAAAAAAAAAAACAATAAAACTAATTTCGTTACTTATTACATATACCTATAATGAAGATATAAACTAAATACCTATTTAAATATTACTACATACATATCTATGATGGCTACGATTTATATATCAATTACACAAATTATTATAAAATTACCAGTAGGTAAACAAACGCAGTACAGGCAAAAGCTTGTAAGTATCAAATATCCTTTCAAGTAGGCCGCCTCTCGGCCTATTTTTCTGCATTCGATTTATAAGCAGTTGAAATCAATATGTCCGATAGAATCGTATCGGTAAATTGGATTCCCGCCTTTTCACAGTTTTCTTTACAGTTTGAAAGTATGCTTTCCATACTTGCATTTAAAATAATCTCGGTTCTGTTACCTAAATACAACCCGTGTTTTGCCGACTTAGAATGTAATTTTTTAAAGTTGTTTTTAGGCGATGCGGTTGGAGACCCATCATCAATGATACTTTATTTCTACCATCTTGTCTCCAATCAACTTCCAAATGTGGCTAAGGAGTTACTAGCTCTAATGCTCTTGCTGAAAGTGAATATATGAGTATGTATGTAAACTATAAAGTATAAAGAATAACTATGTCCGAAGTATGAAGAATAAAAGAGCATGTATGAAAAGATTGATGGATGTAAACGAAGCTAGAGAGGTTTGTCAGGATCGTATGAAGTGGCGATCGATAGTCTCTGCCTACCCCAATGGGAATTAATGGCGTGAGTATATGTATGTATGTATATGTATGTAAACTCAAAAGTGTTTGAGGCAGTGTCAGTATCAATGCTTTGGTAGCCATTTTTAGGATTATGGCCGTGTGTAAAGAGAAGTAAATAACCCGGTTCTAGTGTAAATAAAGGCGTTTCTTTAACAATCTCTTATTTCCTGCCGAGTAAAGATCAGTTTTCGTCCTGGAAATTTCATTTAGATAATCTCGCTGGTTACCCTTATTGAAATGTGGCCGTTAGTGTTTCCTTACCGAGTTGAGTTATTTTACTAAAAAGTTGTCTTTAATAAACTAAATTTTCAATTATAATTACATTCGTCACAGCCCATATACGTCCCCACCAAGGGACTCATATTGAATTATAATTAACATAACATAAACATAAACGTTCACACCGAATATGCCCGAAGGGGTTGGCAGAGGTACTAATACTTCTGAACATCACCTGACTTTGTCACCTGGTGTTCAGAGTACCCACGTTTTGCATGGACAGTGTACTCACGTGATAGGGGGCAGGCCTAGTATAAATAATATTAAATTATAATTATTTTAATTTAAACATACATACGTATATGCACGGCTATAAATACCTAAAAGGGGTGGCGATTGCTTCAGCGTTACAATTTCCTAAGCAACTACATGATGTTGAGTGGAAAAAAGATGGTAAAATTAATTTGTTGGTGATAGTAATTGTCTCTGACCGCATCGCCCGAAAATCATTTAAAAAGACGCAATACTCAGGCGTTTCTTACGGACACATACGGATGGAAGTGGGGTAGTTGTATATTTTAACATTTCAATTGAATGGTCTGTTACTGTAAGTTTATTTCATTAAAGACGCGTGTGTTATTGTTTATTTTCTAAAAACATATACTTTATACGTACAAGCTACTGCATAATGCACATTTTGACACAAATTCTAAGTTTACTTAGATCATCTTTATTAAAAATTAAATTAACCTAATTATATTTTAACTATTAGTAAACTTATTATAAATTAAGCCTAGATAAATATTATCAGTAAATTCAAATTATATCATTTATAATATCTTATATATACACGTATGCATACATATACTCACGGCTATAAATCCCTAGAAGGGAAAGAAATTCCTCAGCCACTTTTGGAAATGTGAGTGGGGAAAAGATGGTAAAATAAGGGTTGTTGGTGATGGGTCTCTAACCGCATCGCCCAAAAATCCTTTAAAAGATTCAATACCGTTTGTCGCCTTTTACGTACACCCACCGAAAGAAATGGGGTAGTGCTATTCTAAGCTAACACTAACACTACACAGCAAATGCACTACAAGTATGCTTCGAATAAAACATGATTCAACATGTAATTAAAAGCTAAATTACCTTATAAAATGAAACCCTTGCGCTCGCTGAAAAAACACCCCTACGATCAAAGCCTTTCCTTCAAAGTTTCTATAAACAGCAGCCCGATTGGGGTATTAGGGAGGTTCTAGTCAAAATAACCCTTGTCAGGCGTTTTTGTTGAGTTAAATTAATTTAGTTTTAGTTTTGCGAATATTGTTGAAATATATGAGAGCCTTATTGCATGGTTAAAATTGGGGTTTGACTGGTTTTTCTATTGATAATGCCTCTTTAAGATTTTAAGTAATGTATGCTTGGTTTTGAATAGAACCACCCCTATTTCATTTAATTTTGTAGGTTAGGTTATAGCCATAGCCATCATTAACCATCAATAGATATAGATCTATTTGATTTGACACATGAGACCTATATTAAGTCTCATGTGTCATCAAAAAGACCTGTCGCCTATCACATTAATACATTGTCCAAACTTAACTTGAGGACTGTAAACATCGGTGGATAGAAGTCACGTGACGTGATTTTTAGTACCTCTGTTACCCCTTCGTGAATAAACGACGTGAACACTGAGTTTTTATTCGAGTGTATTCATCATTAAAAAATAAGATATTTATAGAAAGAGAAGTAATAATGAAATATGAACTATTTGAAACAAATTTTATTGGAAGGGTCAACAAAAGGTCTCATAAAATAAATTGGGCACGGAAAGGATTTCAGTACCTTTTCTGTGATGTTTTAAAATGAGACTTAGTTCAAAGACTTACAACCTGGAATCAAATTATTTTTGGCACAGGTATTGAGCTGCCTGAAAGAGGCTTTATTTTTATGTTACTATTTGTATTTTATGATTTATTATAATTTTATGCTTTATTTATAAGTTACCTACCCCATTTCTTCCGGTGGGTGTACGTAAGAGGCGACTAACGGTATTGGGGCTTTTCAAGGGATTTTTGGGCGATGCGGTTGGAGACCCATCACCAACAACCTTTATTCTACCATCTTTTCCCCACTCGACTTCCAAAAGTGGCTGAGAAATTTTTAATTTCTCAGCTCTGGCTACCCCTTTTAGGGATTTATAGCCGTGAGTATATGTATGTATGTATGTATTTATAAGTTTCAATTTGTAAAAATGTTATAGAAAATTTTTAGTTACCGTGTAGTGCCGGCTTAAAATGACACTACCCCTTTCTAATAGGCGGCTAACGGTAAGGGGCTTTTTAAGAGGTTTTTTGGCGACGATACTTTATTTCTACCATCTTGTGACCGATTAACTTCCAAAAATGGCTATTGCTCTCTCTCTCTCTCTCTCTCTCTGGCTATCCCTTTTTGGATTAAAGGCCGTGAGCACACGTTAAATTTTAAAAGACACTGTTTTTAAAACCAAACGTTAAAAATACATATTACAGGATGAGCTCTGGTGTCCTTCTCATAAGCTACTTTTTTTTTGGGATTTATAGCCGTGAGTTTATGTATATATATATGTAAAATTTTAATGGATACTGTTTTTCAAGCGAAACGATAAAAATACGAGTAACACATATTTTGCGCTAAGCTCTGGTATCCACTATCCATACCCGTAATGCATGAATTTGGACTCAATACAATAGGAAAACTGCAGTTTATAATATATTACTCATTCTCTTTTTTATGTCTTTCTTTAGCTCGTTAACAACAGCTGTCTTGAAACTACCATTAGTGCAATACATGTCCTGGGATAGTTAGTGTCGAGACTGTTTTGAATTACTGAGTTTACGGTTGAAGCAAGACTTTATTTTACTGTTCGCTTTTATGCTATCCTAGTATGTGCGGTTTCGTGGTTAAACAATAAGTTTTGTATTTTGCTGGAAACAGTGAATAAGAGGACTGTAAAATACTTATGACGGTTTTGGTCGATTACTTTTTAAAATCTTACTTATACTTATGTAAATAATTCCTAAATAGTTTAAAATCCATATTCGTCACACACACAGAATTTTCAGTAATTTTAGTTTAAGTTATTGGAAGTAGAAGGCCAAAACTGTCAACAAAAAAATTGGTTTATAAGTTCCCAAAGTTCCAGTAAATATTCAAATGATATTCTTGAGTGTTGCTACCATAATGATTATATTTATTTATATATTTATTTTTCCTCGAAAGTCTTTGTAGCGTGTGTGTTTCGCATTTGAAGCGCTCTTACTAATGGCGGCATAGAATAATTTATTTTGTTTCAAGCTAAACAAATATAAACATATAACATAATTCTTTTCATGTTTTGCCAAATATTTTTAAAATACAAAACAATATAAATAATTTATTTGTTCTTGTGCAACAAACTAATCAAATCAAGGTTTCAGAGGAAAAAACTTGTAGAGAGAATATTATCTCAAAAGATTTACTGGCTCTAAGTAAGATAAGTCTGCAAATGGTTTAGGAACCTGTCAGTTTTTTTTAATTAACGTGTCTCGATTTTGCTGAAGAATTTCAAATTTACACTTATCAATCAATCAATTATTCAAAGTAAAATTTAATAATAAGAAGATAAACAATAATGTCAAGTACCGGATCACGATCTCGGCGTTCAAGAGCTCTTTACTGCGTCTGACAGGTTAATTTATGGACGCTACGAATTACGATTGGCTATCGTCTACGCGATAGTTGGACTTGTCTACGCGGCGTAGACAATATATGCATGTGTGGTTTGTTAACGAAACTAAGATAAATACTTAAATAACAATGAATAGATATGGGCAACTATTGGCTATAATTTTGTTGTCCTCCTTCTGTTCACCTTTAAACAATTACATTTGTTTACTTAAAATACTACCCCGAAACCTTTTAGGATTCACACTAACTTATAGATGAGAGAATAAATAAATAAATATTTTCGTCACGACCCTTTTCTACCCACAAGTGTTGTAAGAGGCGACAAAGGGTATGAGGCTTTTTTAAATGTTATTTGGGCGATATCATCGGAGACCCATCACCAACGATATTTTATTTCGACAATCTTGTCCTCTATCAATTTCCAAATGTAGCTTGAAGTTCTTAGCTCTCAAACTCTGGCTACCCCTTTTTGGGATTAATGGCCGTGGGTATATGTTTGTATGTATAAATAACATACATACATACATATACTCACGGCTATATTTCCCTTGAAGGGGTAGCCAGAGCTAAGGAATTATAAATTCCTCAGCCACTTTTGGAAGTTGAGTGGGGAAAAGATGGTAAAATAAAGGTTTTTGGTGATGGGTCTCCAACCGCATCGCCCAAAAATCCAATTAAAGGCCCCAATACCCTAGTCGCCTCTTGCGACACCCTTGGGCAGAAAGGGGTAGTAACATTCTAAGCCGGCACTACAAGGCAAAATAAAATACGGCATGTATAAATAAATACAGACAAATTACACAGATCCAGTTAACCCTGAAAATGAACAAAATTGACTATCGTATCGACTCATTCAACTAACATAGGTTTAATTAACAAACACCCCACCAACTTCACAATGTAATGGAGAAATAATTATAGGACAAACATTTGTGTAACATTATCAAATATTTGCTCATCTTATCTTAATAGTTATTGAATACTTACGTCTTCAAACACACATGTTATAGCATAATTGAAACGATTTATTTCAGTCAAGATTGTCAATAAGTGAAAGCTCTCTAATTAATGTAGAAGCTCGTTTACTCGTTCAATCAAATATTGTAAACAAACACAACATCGCTAGTACGAGCGACCTTTTAAATAGATATCATCTATACTTATAATAAATCTGTAGAGAGGTCAATTCTGTACATGGAATATATTTTCAAAATAACTATCAGGTGGTGATAAGGGATCGATACTGATGCCAAAAATGCAATCAGTAAAATTTTTGTCTGTCTGTCTGTCTGTCTGTCTGTCTGTCTGTCTGTCGGTTTGTATGTTCCTTATGGAAACAAAAACTACTCGACGGATTTTAACGAAACTTGGTACAATTATTCTCCATACTCCTGGGCAGGTTTTTGTATACTTTCCAGCAGAGTAGTAAAGGGGAATTTTGGGAAGTTTTGGGAAAACGGGAGAAGTTACTACATTTTTTAAGCTTCCGTCCCGTGTGCAGCCTTAATGGTTAAACTAACATAGAAATCATGTATCACGGAAATATTCTTCATAAAATTATCTAAAAAAAAATCTTCAACAGTTTATGTCTATCTTTTACGGTTGACTCACAATAACACGTGTAATTCCTGATAGCTTAGCAGTTCGGAACATTCTGATTATATTTGTTTACTCTTACGTTTGTAAACCTCTCATTCATTCCTAATTTAAAAAAGGTAACATTATTACCTATTTAATAAAAAAAGAATCATAGAAATCGGTAGAGAAACACCGAAATTATACATAAAATAAGCCATCGCGCCCGTGACCAAAACCGAATCGTTACTAATTTACATATAACATACTAGATGGCGTCAGTAGTTGCATCCTACAACACGTAATGATTTATTTTTTAGATTGTTATTAATACTTCTTAGCGTTTTATTCCAAAATTTGCTATTAAACAGAAATACTGAACCGTTCATTAAAGCGCATTAAAAATCACCAAACTTCACTGTTTAGGGAGTGCTATAAATTTAATAAATTAAAAACATTGCGCTGAATTTCACAATGCTTGAGCAGTGACTAAAGAAAGAAACCTCAGATATTTAAAAAACAACGCCACCCGTGCGAAGCTGGGACGATCCACTAGTGTGGAATAAAACAGCCATCTCTTTCGCACTTATTTAGTATCGTATACTGTCATCTCATTCTGAGGCCAGTGTTGTGAGGTTTCACTCACAACAATAATGCTGAGGCAGTCACTAGTTCATTGCTACGCAGGCATTTAAGTACGAGAAACTTTTAATAATAATAATAATAATAAACGTTTATTTTCAGAAAACTTGTTCCATACATTTTGTTAGTACAATTGCAAACTTATTATCTATGTTAGTAATTATACCTAATAAACACAAAAAATATTTACAAAACAAGCATGGATTGATCCACGCTCACTTTCTGTTATTGAGGCAATGGTATCCCATCCATGTCCGCAGCATAGGGGAGTCCCACCTCTGTGCCAACGTGGCCAGGAGGGTGTTGGGGCTACCGCGCAGGCGCGCTAGCACAGCGGCACATCGCGCGCGCATCACCGCGAAGAAGTCGGGCGTGCGGTGCTCCGCGAACATGGCGGACGCGCTGCACCACCGCGGCAGCCCCAACATCGCCCTGAACGCGTTGTTGTACTGCACTCGGAGCGCGCTGTAGGCCCGCCGCGTGTAGCTTACCCATAGGCTGCATGTGTACAAACACTGGCAATACGACTTAAATAGCGTCACTTTGACGTCCTTGCTGCATTGCGCAAACCTACGAGCGAGCATGTTACAACGAACCGACAGCGCCCTCCGCTCTCTCTCAATATCTGAATCATCAGATAAGTTTTCAGTGACCCAGTGCCCCAGATATTTAAATTGGCTTACCTGCTTAAGCTCAGCGCCACAAAGAGTGATAACTGGTGATTTATATTGCTTTTTAGCTGATTTAAAAATCATAAATTCACTCTTCTTCGAGTTATATCTGAGACCATGGGTCACCGAGTACTCCTCACACATCCTAAGCAACCGGTTCATTGCGCTGACTGAGGGGCTCAGCAGCACCATATCGTCTGCATAACTGATATTATTTATGCTATTACCATCTATGGAGCAGCCGATCCCGGCGCTGCTAAGCTCCTCAATCAGCCCATTAATATACAGATTAAAAAGTCTCGGCGAAGTCAGTCCCCCCTGTCTCACCCCGCATTGCAACCTATATATGTCAGATAAGGAGTCAGCCCATCGTACCACATTATCCTGATTCTGATACCAATATTTGAACAGCCGGATCACTTCACTAGGAAGTTCCGTGAGCGATTCGAGTTTCCGCCATAATATTTCATAATTTACAAGGTCAAATGCGCGCGAAAGATCCAAAAAACAAGCGTAAACAGGCGTGTTCCTGTCAGTATAATAGTGAACTGTCTGCTTGAGACAGAGGATAGCACTCTCAGTTGAAAGATTAGGTCTGAACCCAAACTGTGCGTCATGCAATTTAATATATCTGTCCAGCTGTTTATCAAGCAAGCAGTCCAGCACTTTGGCCACAATAGTAGCTAACGATATGGGCCTATAGTTTCTTATATCTGACTGATCCCCGGTCTTATTTTTTACAATGGGAACGACCACTGTACTCATGAGCTGCTCAGGAAGGTAACCATGTGACAGTAACAGATTAAAGAATAAAGCCAAAACCCGAGGCAGGTGAGCTCCAGCGTACTTCAGATGCTCGATGCTGAGGGAATCGTGACCCGGTGACTTTCCCCTAGACATACTTTGAATGACTTTTGATACATCTTTCGCCGAAAATCTAAACGAAAGATTGTTGTCACCCTCACCACGTCCCCCAGCACCGAGCAACCGAGGCGGCTGTGCAGGTAAAGTTGGCGGTTCTACTCTAAAATGTTGTCGGAAAGAGTTGGCAATATCACATGAGTCATGTTTTCCATTTACACTCACAGGAACGCCCGACTTTGGGTTTAAACGTCTAGTTGATTTCCAAAATTTTCCGAATTGTTTACTCTTATGTTGTTCCGCGATAATATTCATTTTTATTTTATTTTCATTATCTTGGCAATATTTTAACTTTGACTTAAATATTTTCCTGGATTCACACATATCTAAATAAATTTTTCCTGCATTTGGTTTACCGTATAATAACCACATTTCAAAACAAAGTCGTGCGCTCCTGTGAGCTGCCTTTACGTAACGATTCCACCCTGTGACTACTTTGAATTTACTATGCTTTTGGGCCTTACATTCCACAGCCGCTGAAGACAATATATTTACAATATCTGAGTACATATTATTTAACATTGTCTTATGACTATTTCTATTGCAAATTTGTTTTGAACGCGTACATAATTGGAAATCCTGCGGAAAATCTACATCTCTAAGCTTTGAATTACACAATGCCATATATTCATTTATTTGATTGGAATCACGCTCCCCCCATATTATACTATTGGATGAGGTTACAATATTATTACACTTTTTTTGACACATTTTATCTATATCACACTCTAGTTGTAGCGGAAAATGATCTGAGTAGTAAGTACCATACAAAACAGAAGCCGCTCGCACGGAGGCCCGCGCTGCACTGGTCACTGCACAGTGGTCCAGCCAGCGCCGACTGCCGTGCGCGTCACTCACAAAGGTAAACGTATCACCGGGTAACAGTTCCATATCAACACATGACCACATTTGTTCAGCACAAAAAATAAGTAGTTCTTTTGAAAACAACTCACCCGGATGCGCATTAAAATCTCCCAATATGTATGAAGATTCTACATTTTGGTTTTCGATTATTGAGCACATTTCACCCAAACAGTCTGTAAACTCCGACAAATGATCTCGTGAATCCGTAGGCATATACACTGAGAACACTAACACTGAACGATCATTTTGCACAAATTTTATCGCTGAGAGGCGAACACTACTACACTGAATTACTGACACCGAGGGAAAAGCAGATTTTCTCCAAAGCAGCGCCACACCGCCGTATGGCCTACCAACAAGCACACCAGCTGCGGTATCTACAGCAGACGTTCCGGTATAACAGAAAGAGTCGTCTATCGTGCCCAGATATGGTAGGTCACCGGGCAGTAACCACGTCTCCTGTAATGCTATAATATCCGTACTAGTACACAGTTTTCGTATGCATTCAGTTGACCTTTTGACCCCTTTACAATTAAAACTTATTATTTTTGTCATCATTAATAACAGTATTATTGTCACGTGATCGGTGTCTAAAGTAGATATATTGTCTAAATGCAATTCCTTCAGGCCAAAAATCATCTTTCAAAACTGTATCTAGGTGGTTTTTGGATACAAATATTTTAAATGATTGATATTCCTTTGCAATTTTCATGTGAACTTTTTCTATATTTACACTAATAATACCCCGTTTCTTTATGTATTCCACAATGTCATCCTCGGTAACACTCTTTTCTACATTATAAATATAAATTGGAATCTTTACATCAGCCGCTTTAAATTTATTATTGGGGTCCATTATCGCCCTACCTTTTTGACCGGCAAACTTATTTCCCAACCTTTTCTTTTGCACAGTAATCCATTCGTCATTCTTTAATGTGGGTTTCCATTCACCTTTTTTCAAAATCTCAGCCATAGTTCTTTTAATCGATAAGTCCGTATGTCTCGACCCACTGTGCACGCATTCATTCGACGCTGTCAAGGCCGTCTCGGCTGTGACGGGAGGTTGTGACGCATGAATCACGCTCTCAGCTGACATCGCTTGCGCAAGCGCGGTTCGATGACCCGATTCCAAACAATCTTCACATTTATTTTGCTCTGCAGTTTTTTTCAGGGTACCCTCTGAATTCGATTTATTACTCAATATTTGAATGTCTCGATATTCAAAATTCGGTGACGATGCAGGATGTTCCACAAAGGTATCTTCACACAACAAGGGGGGCAAACCCACAGGACCACTATCATAGGTAAAACTGTTCAACAAGCCGTCTTTTCTATGGTTGTGTATCTTATATTTCAAGTTCTCTTGTGCATATAACGGTTTCATATGTTCTATGTCATATTTTACACTCTCTAGCTGTTCACGGGTAACATAATTGTTTTTTAAAAAGCTTACTTCTTGTTGTATTTTTAGTAAGTCTTTAAGTAATCTAGTTACATCAACATGATCAAATAAAACCGGTGGAAGTTTTTGCAGTTCCCGCGCTACAAATACCGGTATTTCCTCTGAATCTGTTTCTTTTAATAAACAAATAATATCGTCTATATTACGGAGACTTTTCCCTTTGCATTTACGTTGTTTCTTTTTTTTTGATGTAGACAACGATTCAAATAGCAAATTTTTTGCATTTAAAATATCATCTTCCGAAAAAGCACTTACACAAATCTGAGCGATACTATCCTCAGTCATCACGTCAATCTTATTACTCACAAAAGCTAACACTTCATTTATTACTATATTACAGCTCGAACATTTTACACGATTTGTAGCCATTCTGATCAATTCACGAGAATAAAACTACCAGCGAGCGAGAGGCGTACGCGCAGATTCGCGGTCGAAGGCAGACTGTGTTAATGGATATCTCATTTAAGTATAAGTAATATTATTTTAAATGTATATCTGTGTTTAATGTGCTGTATTCTATTGTTGATCTTCTTTCCCTTTGTAATATTTTTATTATTTTTTATGAAATTTACGTTTACTTTCTTTATGTTGATTGTTAAGTGTTTCTTAATGTATGTGAGTGTAACTGTGCTTTTCTTTGTATGTAGCAATGAACAAATGTTTTCTTTCTTTCTTTCTTTCTTTAATTCTAACCGATATCGTGAAGATAAAATAGCGCTCGTGCTAGGCCTTTTGAAAATCAATAAGTGAAGCTTAACGACTTATCTCACGCAAAGTTGTTTTGGAGTGTTTTGCCGAGGCTTTGGGTTTCTGTTTGTTTATTTACAAATTTTAATTAATTTAACCTTGTTTTGAAAATTTCATGTTAAATTGGGTTTGTTTTTATTAAATATACTATGGATTTATTTATATTTTATTACTAACGCGTATAGGCCATGACTATTGGGAGCCATTAGGTCAAAAAAAAGTCAAAAAGTTTATTTTTCAAAATTAAGTTAACAACTATCATTTTTTGAACGTCAATTTTTTTAAATTTATCATTAGTCCGTTGCTTCGGAAAGTGTCCGTAAAGAGAAGAAGCAATAAATAGGTGATCTAGTGAAATTCCACAATCATCATTTATTCCTACATACTTGTATACTTTCTACACATGTGTTTTTAAGATCACTTTCCATTTAAATAATACACATCATTATGACACTTATTTTCATTAATCTGCTGAAACATTTTTAATATACCAAGTTTGTGTCATTTTCAACACATAATTTGTTTTTTTTTCCAAAATATTAGTATATATCTGGTTTCCGCCCTTGCCATAGTACTGTAACGGCTTTGATCAAAATAACTGATGACATGCGTTTGGGAATGCATAAGGGACTGCTGACTGTTTTAGCACTGCTTGATTTTAGTAGCGCCTTTACGGTTGACTTCGAAATATTACTTGCTTTACTTCGTTCTCTTAACATATCTCCAACGTTAGTTGACTGGTTTCGTAGTTATCTTCTGGGGCGTCGGCAGCGCATTCACCTCAAAGATGCCATGTCTCCGTGGATTGAGTTAAATGCCGGTGTTCCACAAGGTAGTGTGTTGTCTCCTCTCTTATTCGCTATATTTATTAACTCCATTTCTCATAAACTTACTTCTTCCTACCACCTTTATGCAGATGATCTTCAGATTTACACACAGGCTAATTTTGACCAAATAAATATGTCCATAAGCTTAATTAATAATGATTTAATGCAAATTTTGAAATGGAGTGAAGCATATGGATTGAAAGTTAATCCGAATAAAATGCAAATAATTATAGTTGGTAGCTCACGAATTGTTTCCAAGATTGACTATAAATCACTACCGCCTGTTTTATTTGATGGCACATCCATTTCTTTCAGCGCTGCTGTAAAAAACCTTGGTGTGATGATAGATAGTACCTTATCTTGGGTACCGCAACTGGAATTAGTAAGCCGGAGGCTGTTTGCGTCAGCAGGGTCCCTCAGGAGGCTACGTAACTTTCTCCCTACTGCTACCAAAACTTCGTTAGCCCAATCTCTTCTACTACCTATTCTTGATTATGCTGACACCTGCTATCTCGATCTAACTGAAGATCAACTGAACAAACTTGAACGCTTACAAAACTTATGTATTAGGTTTATTTTCGGACTGCGTAAATATGACCCTGTCTCTGCGTATCGCAATAAACTTCAGTGGCTTCCAATTCGTCTCCGCCGGAATGCACATACTCTGTCTCTCTTGTACTCTATCTTGTTTAATCCTGCCACCCCCTCCTACCTTAGAGAGCGTTTCCAATTCCTTCACTCTTCACATGACCTCAATCTGCGTTCTTACCACAATCTTTTGTTGAGTACCCCTTCCCATTCCACCAATTTTTACAGTTCCTCCTTTACCGTCCAGGCTGTACAACTATGGAACGGTCTTCCTGTAGAGGTGCGATTAGCCAAGTCTCTCCCTATTTTCAAGAAAATGGAAAAAAAACACTTCCTCTCCGAAACATTATAATATTATTTGTGTTGCATACAAAAGTTTATATATTCTATTATATATTAAGTCGTAAAATGTATATATGTATTTTATTTAAAAATCTTTAAATATATTGCATATGTATTGTATTTATTGAATATTATTTATTTTATGGAATACTATCTGTATCTGTAAGTGTATTAGAACTTAATAAATATTTAGTAATACTTAAAATAGATAGATAATAGTTTGATGAATAATTTTAGTTTTTAAGCAAATCAGTTTAATTTATTGGACATCTACCGAACATGTTTTTAATCCAGCAATTTTTTTCATTAATGGGTTGTCTGGAAGAGATCGCTCTTAGTGATAAGACCGCCAGTTGTACTTTGGCTTTTATACCGATCTTTTTTTGTAATTGTTGTTTTTATTTTGTAATGTGCAATAAAGAGTTTTATTATTATTTTGGGTATGACATTTAGTTCCTCGCCTCTCCCATGGCCGAAAAAGAAAATATAAATTTTAAATGGGAGAGGCGGTACTCCCCGACAAGAGCACAGTCGGTCGGGGTCAGGGAGTCAGGTTCAAGAACCGACGGACGATCCGAGCCGTATCGAGCAGCACCGCTTTCTGCATCTGTGCTGGAACCGACACGCCACAGAAATCCAACCGCCTCAAGTTGGTCGCGAGGCTGGTTGGAATTAACCCGTTCGCGGACAAAACAATTGGGATTATTTCTGTCGAAGTCACACCCCACATGTCGGTGATCTCGTGAGCCAGATCGAGATATTTCCGACGCTTCTTGGTGTCGGCTTTCACGAGACCCTCGTCATGAGGGATAGTGACATCCACTAGAAACACCCTCGACTGCGACCGATCCCATACCACGATATCAGGCTTATTCGCTAGAATAGTCCTGTCCGTGATAACGGATCGGTCCCAATAGATTTTGGCACGGTCGTTTTCTAGGATTGGCTCCGGCAGATACTTGTAATACGGCAGCCTCTGTTGCAAGAGTCCGTATTTCAGAGCGAGCTCCTGATGCAGGATTTTGGCTGCTTGGTTGTGTCTGTGCAAGTACTCAGTGTTAGCAAGAGCCGAACAACCGGAAATAACATGCCTAAGTGACTCTCCGGGACGGCCACATGCTCGACAAACGTCTGTGGTACCGTCCTTTAGGATGTATTTCCGATAGTTCCACGTCTTGATAACCTGGTCTTGTATTGCACAGACAAAACCTTCGGTTTCCCCAAAGAGGTCCCCGAAACGCAGCCAATGCAGGGAGGCTTTACGGTCCACGAAAGGTTCGTGAAGTACCTTGTAAAACCTCCCGTGCAGCTCCTTCTCTTTCCATACGGACTCCCGATCAGAGGTGCTAAGTACCTCCGGGGTTCGCCAATCCTGTGAGGCCAACGATAAGGGAGTCAGTCCTTTATCACTAGCGACCACCTCTCCCCGAATACTATCATCCGTCATCGTCAAAAAATAGTTTCTGAGGTTGCATACCTCGCGGTTGTGCATGGTTTTGGCACTCAAGAGGCCTCGACCACCACACTTCCGCGGGATATACAATCTCATAACCGACGACCTCGGATGATGCATTCGATGAGAGGTCATCATCGTGCGGACTCGTCTGTCCAGAGCGTCGAGTTCGGTCTGAGTCCATCTGAGCACGCCAAATGTGTACATCAGTACAGGCATGACCCAGGAGTTAATGGCTCGGATCTTATTAACGCCTGACAAGTAGCTATTAAGCACACTTTTCAGGCGTTCATAAAACTCCTCGCAAACACCCTGTTTCACGTCTGCCACCTTCACACCGATGGTTTGTGACATGCCCAGATACCGGTATGTTTCAGCCTCGGAGAGTGCCCTCAAATGATTGGTGCCGACATCGACACCATCAGAGTGCACGACATGCCCCTTCTCAACATGGATGACCGCACACTTATCGACCCCGAGCTCCATCTTGACGGAACCACTGAAATCGTTAGTGATCGTCAGTAGCTCCGCCAATCTGTCAGCCGTGGGGGCGTAAAGCTTCAGGTCATCCATGTAAAGGAGATGAGGCAAGCGTGGTCCGCCTCTCCGAAACTGAAAGCCCGTCCCCGAATTCTCCAAGAGTGTACTTAGAGGATTCAGGGCCAAGCAAAACCAAACTGGACTCAGGCAATCGCCCTGGAAAATCCCTCGCCTTATATCAATTTGGTCATCCGCATCCGTCATCCGCTGACCGTCTAGACTCAGGATCGTTCTCCAGCACCCCATACATTGCCCGAGGAAGTGTCGAACTGCACTATCAATTTTGTACAGCTCGAGGACCCTCATGAGCCATGTATGAGGTACCGAATCGAACGCCTTCCTGTAGTCTATCCAGCCAGCGGAGAAGTTCCGACGGTTGCGTTTGACCAGTTGGCCTACGACCGCGTCGATGAGGAGCAGCTCCTTGCTACCGCGACTACCGCCCCTACATCCGTTCTGAGCTCCAGATATCACATTGTTATCAACAATGTGTTGAGTAATCTTGGAGCTCAGAACGGATGTTAAGGTCTTGTAAATTGTACAAAGACAAGTAATGGGGCGGTATTGTGATGGATCCGCGGTAGCATCGCTCTTTGGAGCTAAATGAGTGACCCCAGTAGTTAAGAAGTTCGGGAGCGTCCCACTCTCGAGGGCGCTTTGGAACTGACGGGCGAGAGTAGCGTGACAGCGCGTGAACCCCTTCAACCAGTAATGGTGCAATCCATCCGGCCCCGGACTTTTCCAGTTCGGAGCCTTACGGATCGCAGCCACCACATCCTCCTCGGATATGTTGACGGGGTTCATGGGCGCTATGGGCTCGCACGCTCCCTCGACCGCCTCGAACCATCGGCCCTCTTCGTGATCAACAGGCAGCGACCAAAGCCCACGCCAAAAGGCAACTACATCTGCTTTTTCCGGTCGCTGACCTGTCGTAACCACGTCGGGACGCTCCAAAGTTCTGTAGAACTTCTTCTGGTCACTCATGAAGAGACGATTCTGTTGGTACCTCTTTACCCTTTCAGAATATCGCCTAATTCGCTTACCCCAAGCAGCGATCTTCTGCTTCAGATCATCGATGCGCTCCACCAGTCTACAGGCAAACTCCGGTGAGTTGTCAAAGACATTCTCACCAGGGAATGCCTCCCTGACGAAGCGCACCACCCTCGGCCTATTGTTGCCTGATCTGAAGCTGGTCAGTTTGCCGATGAGGACCCTGGCCCTTGTGATACGGCTTTCAATCCGCCTCATCCAGGCTGGTCTAGTTCTAGTCCTGGGACTAGTACTGCCAGCCTGGCGGGAGCCACCAGCTCTTGTTGGCGGCATCCTGACGCCGACAATTTGACAAACTGTCATCGCGGCGCCAAAGAGAATTGAACCCGTATCCCAAAGGTCCATGCTGCTCTCTAAAAATGAGGGCAGCATGTTATTGACGGCCTCAACGACATCCCGAACCTTGATGCTGAGAGGAACTCGGGGCAGCCTTGGCCTCCTTTCGAGAGGCACTTGGCGATATTCCAGGATCGTCTCTTCGAGTGCGCTCCTCACCAAATCCAAATCCAGGGAGACCGTTCCCCAATCGCTTTCCGCACCACCCACATCCGGCAGGTTAGCAATTGGCTCCCTCCGTACTTCCCGTTCAGGGACTGGAGGGAGAACCTGCAAAGGTGGCTCTTCGTCTAGCGGGGGAACAGTCTCGCGTCGCAATTGTTCGAGTTCGGTAGTGCTAAAAAGTTCTGAGCGCTGTATGTACCGAAGTCGATCCGCCAGGTTTTGTTCTGTGACGGTCAAATTGGGCTCCAGCCGCAGAAATTCGCGGTACATTGCTGCCCGATAACCCGTCCGTCCAGTTCTTGAACCCGAGGCCCTAATATAGGCCCGCATGGCATTCCTGTTCATTTCGACCGTCCATGCCATGCGGCGCCTTGTTCCACCAGCGGCGGGCACCGACTGCTGGGACTGAGTTGCCCCAGTCCCAACCGATGCCAAGCCATCTGGTGGCTGAGGTGGTCGCGCAGACCGGCCAGGTGGTCGAGCCGGTCCGCGGCGGCTGGGGGACCGCATGCTGCCACGTCCAGCCCCAGCTCCAGACGTGCCCCTTCGATCACCCAAGGGAAGCGGCCCTATACGCTCATCGTTTCTATTTCGTTCCATTTTACGATGAGCGAAGATTCACCCGGGGTTTCACTCACTTGCCCCGGGGAGACCGTTGTCACCCTATTCAGCGCTGGGACCAGTTTGTAGACACGGTCAACACCTACAAACTCAAGCGCAGACTATTTGCAAAGCCGGAATGGCAGACATATCATCCTGCCATTCCAACAATGGGCGGTGGGGTCGTCACATCCCTACGCCTTTTATTTTTATTATTATTATATTTGCGCATGTTTTTTAAACCCTACATTAAAGCATTATTGTGGTTGCTAAGTAGTGTCGGCTTAGAATAACACTACCCCATTTCTGCTGGTGAGTGTACGTAAGAGGTGACTAACGGTATTGGGGCTTTTTAGGGATATTTGGGCGATGCGGTTGGAGACCCATCACCAACAACCTTTATTTTGCCATCTTTTCCTCACTCAAATTTCTTAAAAAGGCTGAAGAACTTCTAGTTCCTTAGCTCTTGCTACCCCTTCTAGGGATTTATAGCCGTGAGTATATGTATGTATGTGGTTTGAAACTGTTTATAGTGAGAATTGCATATATTTTTAAGCTATCCGTTTTGGGTAAAAACTTGAGTTGAGCAGCTGAAGTGGTCTGCGGGAAACATGACTGATACATACATACTGAGCCAGAGCCTATTTTGCAAATAGAGACAAATACTTTTTAAAATTTCGTAATAAAGTTACTTCATAAATTCCATAGAAGATAAATGAGGTAAAAAAAATCAAATAATGCATAGATAAAGCTATTATATAATCAACTAGGTTACCAGGCAAAAGTTATTTTGTCATATTATTTTTTTTGGAAATTTCTAGTCTATAATGTAAAAATGAAATATTCGTTTAGGAGGATAAAAAAATGTTACAAACATATTATAAGACCTACTAAATTTATGTTCAAAATTTCATTCAAATCGGTTCAGCCGTTTCGGAGCAGTTTGGTGACAAATATTCATATTCATATTCGTTTATTGCTTCATGTGGTATACATAGGTGGTACAATTTATAGAAGTAGCCGTAACATGAGCCCTGCAAGGGCACTGCAATGCCTTAAAATAATTTACACAAGAACATTTAAATTTAAACATTCTTTTTTAAACATATTGTATTAGCTTAAATAACTAGGTATCTTAATAATAATATATATTTATAATTATATGTATTGCGTGAAGTATATGTTAGTTGTTAATAGGTTTGTGTGACTAGGTAGTTGTATGTGAGGTAGGTTGTTTGAAGTAATTATGTGTGTGTTTATAGAATGTCTGTTAATTTACGGATATTCAGTCTTGTAGAAAATCATAAATACTGAGACACGTGAATTTTAATGTTAAAAATAACAAAGTCATTCAAATTATTGAATGTTTTGACATGAAAACCTCATGTGGGGATTATTACTTATAAATAAAAGATGAATTTGAATTTTGAAGAAAAATTCTTTTTTATTTCCCGCCGATATGTCGAAATTTTTCTTTCCTTTATTCATCTTTTATTTATTAGTAATAGCAAAGTACTTATAAATAGCAAGTAAAGTACGCTACTTCACACATCTAATAACGACATTTAGCGAAGTGAGTTCTCGTAAAGAATGCTCGCCTGCGAATATGTTACGTCACATTTGATGACGTCATTTCGGAGTCATTACCGCCTCTCATGTTGCAGTCATTCCGCGGGTTTCATTATCCTATTAGCTTTTTTATAACTAATTTAAAATAAATTTTGCATGGGGATGCAAAGCAATTGTAGACCACCATTATTATATTACTACATTAATACATATGCTCAATATATAATATATTTGCTGTGTAGTGTCGGCTTAGAATAGCACTACCCCATTTCTTCCGGTGGGTGTACGTAAAAGGCGACTAACGGTATTGGGGCTTTTAAGGGATTTTTGGGCGATGCGGTTGGAGACCCATCACCAAGAACCTTTATTTCACCATCTTTTCCCCACGCACCTTCCAAAAGTGGCTGAGGAATTTCTAATTCCTTAGCTCTGGCTACCCCTTTATTGGGATTTATAGCCGTGAGTATATGTATGTATATGCTCAAGGCCATAAATCCCAAAAATGAGTAGCCAGAGTTTCAAAGCTAGAAACTCCTCAGCCACATTTGAAAGTCTATAGACGATAAGATGGTAGAAATAAAGTATCGTTTGTGATGGGTCTCCACGATCACCCAAAGACCACATACAAAAGCCTCATACCTTCAGTCGCCTCTTATGACACCCCTGGGTAGAAAAGGTTAGAATGTCACTAACATTCTAACGCCCCATTTCTGAATTGAATATTCCAGCTGAGACCAACTTAAGTATCGTTCTGTCGCATTGAAATCCTAACAACTGAATGAGACAAAACGATACTTAAGTCGTTCTCAGCTTGAATACTCAATTCAGAAATCAGGCGTAAGACATTACTACTTGTACACGGCAAAAAAAAATAAGATAATGAAAAAGAGATAGAATATTATTATTTTAATGACAAAAAGACTAGTGGCTGTGTAATGTCGGCTTAGAAAAGCACTTACCTTATACTTCTTCCCGCCGCCGGTGTCAATAATTTGGTGAGTAATATGACTGGACTCCCATCACCATCATTTTTTATTTCACATTCGTTTCAAAAGCAGCTGAGGCATTTCTAGTTATGACGCTTCGATGAGGGTTCAAATCCCGGGTCAGGCTTAAACCAATGTCTTTTCTATAGACATATGTGAAGTTAATTTTTCATGGTTGTTAACGGTGAGGAAAAACATCGTTAGGATACCCATATGGCTGAGTTGTTCTTAGTCATGTGATAGTGTATTCGTACAAATCAGCGATAAGCCTGCCCCTATAACGTGGATACTCTAATTCAGTTGACAATGTCACGTGATGTTCAAAAGTATTGGTATCTCTACCAAATCCTTCGGGGATATTCAGCGTGAACGTTTGAGTTTTGAGTTGAAGCTTCGTCAACCCCTCTTAGGATTTGTGACCATAATCTTTGGCTGCAAATGTAGATTATTGAAACCAAGTATATGCATACATACATTTATACATATACTCACGGCTATAAATCCAGGGGTAGCCAGAGCTAAGGAATCAGAAATTCCTCAGCCACTTTTGGAAAGTTGAATGGGGAAAAGATGGTAAAATAAAGGTTGTTGGTGATGGGTCTCCAACCGCATCGCCCAAAAATCCCTTTAAATCCCCAATACCGTTAGTCGCCTCTTACGTACACCCGCCGGAAGAATTGGGGTAGTGCTATTCTAAGCCGACACTACACAGCACAAGTATATGCAAATACTTTCATGTTTTACAGTTGAAGATGTTTCAAGTTATGTGCCAAGTTAAGTTATAGCGGGTATATTCAGAAATTATGACGTCATGAAACAAGCCCAGTTTATCGTCCGTGGTTATTAATGGCTATGTCGTTTATTTACTTTACAACAGCCGTGTTCTTAGTTATAAAATATGATATAAAGAGTAATAAATGTATGTTTGAATTGCCTATGAAACTTAACTAGGTTTTACGGTTATGATCGGTGGTTATTGTTACGGTAATTTACTGACTTTGTGATGAAGTATTTCTGTCATATATGGATAAAAAATTTTTTTGCTCATGTTGAGTGACCGTACTTTTTTGATTTCAATTTTTAATGAGTATATACGTTGTAAATATAGTTTAAGAAATCTTCTACAAAACAACAATTCTACAGTGACTGCAACATTCATTATTATTTATGGTATGTAAATTGATACTTGATACTTTATCTACAACGCATGACCAGTCAGTATTGTCTTACCACTACATATATATACCCTCATACTCACTGTTATAATCCCAAAACGGGGTAGCCAGAGCTCATAAATTAGAAATTCTGTAGTCGCAAGTAGTATTAAACTTGATTTAGAATACACTACTACAACACACGTCAGCTATTATGTCAAGCCTGTATATATTTATTTAGTATACTTACTCCGCAAATCTTCACGCCTATCACATCTGCTGCGATCCTACAAAATAACTTTTCCTTTACTGTTAAAGACTATACTATGTCCAAACTTCTGAATTCTAAATAGTTAAATATAATACCTTATTATTGTATTAAACATATTAAATGGTTTTTTTTCTCAATTTTCAGTTGTTTTAATATGACGACCGATATTTTCTAGCCTTTGAAACTAGAAAGAAATACACATATATGTAGGTTTATTCTAGAATTACAATGCACCCACATTTACGACTTAATAAATGGTTTTAACACTTTGAGATAAAAAAATATATTATTTATATGGTTACATAACATCTCAAAACTCAAGTTAGCCCCAAAGTAAGTATAACTTAGTTACTATTGGTATGGGATATCTCAACTATATATTTTTATAACAACATAATTAAACAGACATAAATAACAACAAAGACTAAAAAAACAAACATAATTCATATAACCTTTGTGCTCAGCGGGAATAGAATCCGCGGTTTCGGGACCCAGAAGCTAGTAACCTATTAACGGACATCGGAACAAAAACACTAAGTCTGTTTATTTTGCAACCTAGAAATGAGTACCTAGAATTGCAAATTATTTAGAGAACCTTCCGCTAGAACAAAACTAGATAGGTGTTATTTAAATGAGTCCCAAATCCGCTAATGATTTAATTCAAGAGGAAAATCCTATCATGCGGTCCCGCGGGATTTCACTCTGCATTAATTTTATTTGGATCGTAATTTTGATTTAAATTACGCTTTCATGAAATTGACGGAACTAATTTAATGTTATTTCCCTAAGGTCTTTTAGGAATGACGTGACGTCAGATCATGCGTTTTAGTATGTTAGTTCTTACTATTCGAATTAAGCAGAAAATCAGAGGTGCTAATGATAGGATATTTACGTTTCTTTGCAAATATTATTCACCCCATTTGCATCAATAATTAATCTAACAATTTGAAAATAACTGTTTGTCTTTGTTTAACTTCTTTTATTTGTTCTACCGGGTGCCAGTAGCGTTGAGAAGATTGTTTAACGTACTTAAGAAGTGTAACAATTAAATACTCGTAAAATGTACCGTATATGTAATGTACCAGGCCACTCAGAAAGTATTGCGAAAAAAGGTTTTAATGTATGAAACACTGGCCGGTTGTAATGTATACTGAAAATATGAGTCTTTATAAATAAAAAAAGGTACGTTCCAATTTTAAAATTTCCCTCTTTATTTTTTACGAGCTATTTTAAATTGTCGTGTCTTACTGAAAAATGAATCTGAGCCGGGAACATTTTCGCGCTATGATTTTTTACGATTTCAAATGTCGCTTAAAACCAGACGAATCATACGATAGACTTCAAATGGCGTTTATGGATGAAGGGCCTTCCAAGGCAACCGTGTATCGTTGGTATAACGAATTCAAGCATGGTCGATTAACTTTGCGGGATGAAGAAAGAAGTGGTCGCCCTCTAACGGCTGTTACGGATGAAAACGTGGTGGAAGTGAAAAATTTAATTCATGACAATAGGCGAATAACGTATCTAGAGATTCAACACATTATGCAGATTGGATCGGGAAGCGTTCATGAGATTTTACACGAACATCTTCACGTGAGGAGGATAGTTTCACGCTGGGTGCCACACAACCTCACCGAGGTACAGAAACAGGCCCGGGTGGAATGGTGTCGTGATATGATTAATAAATTTGATGCTGGCTCGTCTCTGGATTTATCAATACGATCCAAAAACGAAGCGCAAGTCGACGGTTTGGTTATTTCAAAACGAAGCGACCCCTACCAAAGTGAAGAGATCTAGAAGCGGTGGGAAGATTTTGATCGCAAGTTTTTTCAATATGACTGGCTGTTTGGTGTCAATTCCTTTACAAGATCAAAGAAGTATTAACGCAGACTGGTATACTACTAAATGCTTGCCATTAGTTTTCTCAGTTGTGAGCAACAATCGACCAAACACAGGGCTCCGCGGGATACTGCTTCACCACGACAACGCGCCCGCTCACACCGCGCTCAAAACGACGGACTTCCTGAACAGCACGCCGGTCAAACCCTTGGGTCACCCTCCTTACAGCCCTGACCTGACACCGTGTGACTTCTTTTTATTCCCTAAAATAAAAAAACCAACTCAAAGGCATACAATTTTCATCGCCGGAAGATGCGCTGTCATCGTTTCAGTGGGCTGTAAATGAGGTGTCTGCGGCGGACTGGAAAAAGTGTTTCGAAAACTGGTTTAGACGTATGAAACTTTGTATAGATGCTAGATAGATAGGTGGAGAGTACTTTGAAAAGATTAAATAAAAACATTTTTACCCATAGAACATTTTTTTTTATTTTCGCAAAATTTTCTGATGTAGTACCACAACAGCATGTACAGCATTTTCCAATTAGTTAAAATAATTTACAAGAATAAAAACAATACCACTTGTATATAGAATCATATAAATATTCAATAAAATTCATATATAAAAAGAGTTCAAAAGACAACAACAATGCATAGTTAGTGAGCGGAGATATGAAATAAAAAAGGTTTGCATTAACCCGATATTAAAACCTCAAGGCTTATTAATTAAATGCAAGCTAGGCAGCGATAGAAGCATTAAGCGTCGCTAAGTTAGTTTTATATAAATAAAAAGCATCGCAAAGCCTGTCAGTGCTAGATACGACCGCAGACCTCAAGCTGATGGAAGAGTTCTGATGAAGCTCTCACTGGTGACGGGTTGTTCTTTAAACATCCTGTGAGTTCTGTTTTAACTATATATTTCAGACTAATGGTTCGCGGAGGACACATTAGGACCATAATGAGAGTGTACTCAAAAAGGCAGGTATCCGAAGTATGAAGATTAAAAGAGCATGTAGGAAAAAAAATATGGATGTGAACGAAGTTAGAGAGGTTTGCCAGGATCGTACAAAGTATCGCCTATTCCAATGGGAACCATCAGCGTGAGACTATATATTTCAAATAAAAAACGGTTTGCATTAACTTGATTTTGAAACCTCAAGGTTTATTAATTAAATGCAAGCTACGCAGCGATAGAAGTCTATTGCGCCGCTAAGTTAGTTTTATATAAATAAAAAGCATCGCAAAGCCTGTCAGTACTAGATCCGACCGCAAGTTGTGATGAAGCTTACATTGGTGAAGTAGTATTGTTGAAATGTCCTATGAGTTCTTTTCTACCAAACTATATCAAATATGAAACTAACGGATTTATTGTAACACATTATTATTTTATAAGATAGTCCGTGGCGTGACACATGGTTCTGGCTGAAAACCAGTTTTAAAGGCATAAGGCCTTCAAATAATGCTGAGCCAGAAGCCAATTCTTTGCCTTTGCATGCCTTTATTCTTTTACCATTACTAGTATGTTTAATTTCGTTTTTTTTGTTATTTGTTTTCGATTATTCTACCACGTACTTTTAATTTGGCGATAATAATTGTTATCAAATCATAATTTGTGAATTGTTTGTATTATGTCATAGTTGTGCCCTTAGGCAATGAATAAACACTATCTTTCTTTTTTTCTTTTTAAATCAGCGTTGCCGTTGTTGTTCTTAACACATCGATAGCATTATGCTGAGTCACAGCTGCGGAACACTAACAAAAAACAATAAGATATACATAAGTTTATTTGTTCTTTTTTGTTTAGTTTTAATTATGATTAATTAAGATGACTGTTCTGTGTTTAAAGTGTATGAATAAATGTTTTTTTTTCTTCTTCTTCTTGAGATGAGACAGGAAAGGCCTGTGAGCAGACGGTAAAGCCTAATTTAAGTTTAATATTGAATGTCGTAACTCAAATAGTTTCCTCGCCACGTCCTCAAAACACTTTAACGCTACGCTAATCACTTTTGTTACTCATTTGTGAGATTAATTCAGTCTCTTTATTAATGTTTCTCAATGTGTGGTTATGTTTATCAAATTGAGGTTGTATTTCTTGAAAATTAGTTTGGAGATGACAACACGAGCTTAGAAATTCGTTTTTATATACAATCGGTACAAAATAAGTACTATGAATTAATTTATTATGATATTATTGAATATAACCTGTATTATTTAACTCTTTCTTTAATGTTTTATGGAAAACATCAATGAGACTATAAAAAAACAAAAAATATATAAGTAACAAAAAAAATACAAACGAAGCTAGATAGGATCGCCACCGTGTATGATCATATTCTCTATATGATCTAAATATGACCTCCGCGGTCGTGGTCGTCTTTTAATTCCATCACTATTTATATTCGCTCTATAAATTTCTTTACCCACTTTACATTTTTCCATTCTTTAAAAATAATACTACAATATTTAATATTCGTATACAATATTTTAAATTCAATGGAAAGTTCCTGTAACTTTACTAAGAGGCTTACCAACGTTGCATTGTCTGTGATATATGGTTTCAGAAATACAATGGGTATAGTAACAAAACTGTATAAAATATTGAATAAATACTGCTATATTAGTTACGCTCAACGAACTAAACTGCTTACAGTTTCAGGAACTATATTTGTTTACATTTTTTTAATAACTTTATAAATTGTTTTAAAATTGTATTAACAGGAAAATTTTGTTACTCAACACAACAAAGTTTAAAAACATCTTCAATGCTTCTCATAACATAATCCTTTCAAACAAGAACCACTAGCATTTTCTATGATTTACTTACATACATACACATATAAACTCACTCACATAAATTCCCAAAAGGGGTAGTCAGAGCTTGAGAATCAAAAAATTCTTCAGCCACACAAGTTAAGTAGGGAAAAAATTGTAAGTAAAGTAAATGTTTTTGGTGATGTTGTATACGCGCCGTCGCCCAATACCGTTAGTCGCTTCCTACGTACACCCACCGGGAGAAATGGGTTAGTGCTATTCTAAGCCGACACAACACAGCAAAAAGAAATATAATATCTTATTAACAAACATTTGCTGTGTAGTGTCAGCTTAGAATAGCACTACCCCATTTCTTCCGGAGGCGTACAACCTCCGGAAAGAAGAGGCGACTCACGGTATTGGGGTTTTAAGGGGTTTTTGGGCGAATGTAATATTATATATAATAAAATAACGATATGTTGAATTAAATTACAAATCGTTCTTTCTTATAATATTATCCTTACATACAAGAATTATTAGCAATTTCTATGGTTTCTTAAACTTAAATACTATAAGGTCAGTAACAGATCTATTATTGATGCTGGAAATGCTAGAAGTTTTATTAATATTTATCAAACATAAGTATGAAAGAAGTTTAAACAACTCGTTTGGTTCCCAACTGCTAGCTAAGCGTGTGAGGCGCTTTATTCAGCATTTTTTAGATACTGTTACTCGTTGAAAAATTGAATCAATAATATAAATGACATCGTCCATAGCCTAGTAGATTTGTACCCGCTAAGAGCACGTTTATTGGATGAAAATAAATGACATACATATACATACATATAGTCACGGCTATAATTCCCTAGAAGGGGTAGCCAGAGCCAAGGAATTATAAATTCCTCAGCCACTTTTGGAAGTTTAGTGGGGAAAAGGCGGTAAAATAAAGGTTTTTGGTGATGGGTCTCCAACCGCATCGCCCAAAAATCCAATAAAAAGCCCCAATACCCTTAGTCGCCTCTTACGACACCCGTGGGTAGAAAGGGGTGGCGACATTCTAACCCGACACTACACGGCAAATAAATGATTGTTTCTTAAATTAAATTATATGTTCTTTGGGGCTAACTTGATCTGTGTACTATGCCCGTTGGCCGTATGTACACTCATACGTATGACACACACATATATTATTAAATTTCACCAGTGAGAAGAGGAATGATAAATGAGAGGGAAATAAGAGGTTTTTCTGGATTAAAATAATTGGCGATCAATAGTCTCTGTCTAGCGAAATGTGAGACTTAAGTGTTATTCTAAATAAATTGGCATAAACATACATAAAATCACGGCTATAAATCCCTAGAAGGGGTAGCCAGAGCCAAGGAACTAGAAATTCCTGAGCCACTTTTGGAAAGTTGAGTGGGGAAAAGATGGCAAAATAAAGGTTGTTGGTGATGGGTCTCCAACCGCATCGCCCAAAAATCCCTTAAAAGCCCCAATACCGTTAGTTGCCTCTTACGTACACCCACCGGCAGAAATGGGGTAGTGTTATTCTAAGCCGACACTACACAGCTATATATAAATACAGCTATAAATTGGCATACTCATGAATATACCTCATTAAGGAAGAAAGACAGAAGAAAAATTTACTCCTACTAACAGAACAGATAAGAGAAAAAATACGCAACATATTAAAGAAACATACATACATACATACATATATATACTCACGCTATTAGTTCCCGCATTGGGGTAGGCAGAGACTATTGATCGCCACTTCGTACATAAGAAACATACTCATCGGTACAATAAAAGTGGAAGCCCATTTAGTTGCATTTTTTTCCTCGTGATTAACTTTGTCATAACGAATACATACATACATACATATTCTCACGCCGTTAGTTCCCATTGGGGTAGGCAGAGACTATCGATCGCCACTTTGTACGATCCTGGCAAACCTCTCTGGCTTCGTTTACATCCATCAATCTTTTCATACATGCTCTTTTATTCTTCATACTGCGGACACCTGCCTTTTTGAGCACATTTTCTATTTGATCCAAATGTGTCATATCATAACGAATATGGCATAATATTTAATTTTATAATGATAGTATGGCATATATATTTTTATTATATGTTTTCAGCATTGCCATGTGTGTAACTATAAATATTACTTTTAGTTATTTATAATTAAATTGAAAAATATATCTAATTAAAATGAGAATATTTTATTATTTAATAAGTGAGTAAATTTTGAAGAAAATTAAGTCTTCAGAAATGTAGAAAAATTTACACCAATCTGATAGC
The DNA here is from genome assembly GCA_963576735.1 of Bedellia somnulentella. NCBI lineage: Eukaryota > Metazoa > Arthropoda > Insecta > Lepidoptera > Bedelliidae > Bedellia > Bedellia somnulentella. Next base: position 2,748,286 of record OY755190.1, read on the forward strand.
AGAGGCAATATGGACAATTTATTTTAAGGGCATTTCTACAGAAGGCCCGTGTTTTTCTCAATTCGGTGCTGAAATTGAAATAAGGTTTTATAAAGTAATTTTATAATGAAGTCTGAAGTATATTGTATACTTAATATAAATATAGCATTGGCACCAGTTTTCGTAAAGTGGTTTATGAGAAAAGTTAATCACCGTATTGAGAAAGCACCGAATTGACAAAATGGGTCACCGAATTGAAATACATGGCAGCGAATTTAGAAAATGAACAACCGAATTGGAATATAGTACAACGAATTCAGAAAATGTTCTAGCGAAATAAGAAACGCTGTCACCTATTAGAGAAATAATGTAATGGTTACTAAAAAATACCGAAACATGCTTGATTTTATTTATTGACGGTGGAATTTATATATTGAAAATACTGATACATAATCAGAAATAAAACTAATTTATTGCAGCAATAACAGGAAAGTAAAAGAAGACAATCTTATAAATGCTATTTATTTAATAAATTAACTTCGTTTTATCATTATTAACATAGCGAGATCATCATTTTAAGTAACTCGAATAGCTTAAATATCATTAATTTTCATATAAAGAAGAAATTTCACAAAATAAAAACACCGTTGTGTTATACCAGGAACTACAAAAATACCAGGAACTAGTTTAACAATTTAACAAACTGTACTTATCAAAAGATTACTTAAGTACTACAACAAATGACATCTAGATATCAATAATATTTCAATACTACCTACATTATAGATTAATCAAGCATTTCCTTTTTCAAAATGCCAGACTCATCGGCCACTTCGATTTTGATGTTATTGACATGTTTTTTCAAAAGATTCACGAAAGTTGTCAATACCAGGATGCCATACTATTTTATCAGCCGTACTTTTGAGGCATCCTCCAACGCCATCAGGCGCTCCTTTACCATGCCCATGCTCTGTATAGTTCCATCCGACGCAAGGCTAAGAAAATGCTAGTGAAGACAAGTCATGATAAAAAAGATTTTTCGGTTGCAATACTGAGCTGAAGGTGAATCGGATATAAAAAAAAGAATGTATATCAGATATTTCATCTTCTCAAAATCGTACAGCATCGTACCTAAGACATTCACTTACAGTACAGAATGATTGGGTAACGAGGTTTCCATGTTTCATATAGTAAGTAAGCCGTGTAGAGCCGGCTTAGAATGTCGCTACCCCTTTCTACCCACGGGTGTCGTAAGAGGTGACTAAGGGTATTGGGGCATTTTATTGGATTTTTGGGCGATGCGGTTGAAGACCCATCACCAAAAACCTTTATTTATACCATCTTTTCCCCACTCAACTTCCAAAAGAGGCTGAGGAATTTATAATTCCGCCGTGAGTATATGTATGTATGTATATAGTAAATAAGTGTTGTGTGTTAGGATATTTGTTGCCTGCTACTTCCATCGTATCCCATTCCTGCTATTTCGTTAGCGTACTTCGTGCAATAGTTCTGACCAAAGTCACAGTGGATTATGCATTGGTCATAAGCAAGTTCAGCTTTGATTTTTTTAATGTACGTGTTTTGGGATGTCATATTAGAAACATGAAGCATATATTGGTAAAGTAGTTTTTGCTTATTTAAGCTAATTTTCATCAAATCTTTATAGTGAATTCTTAAAAGCATATTGGATTGAATCAGGCGTTACTTTGCGGAAATCCATAGCAATACTAATATTAATAAATTTCTTCGCTTAATTCCGCTAAATACTAATATTTAGCGGAATTAAGCGAAGAAATTTATTAAGATTAGTATTCTTAAAAGCATAGTAAAATTTCAAATCGGTGTAAGTTTTCTCAATTCGGTGCTCAATTTTCCAGGTAATTGAGACCCACCGAATTGGGGAAATAACACATTTCACCAAATAACTCATAAATTATACAATTTGAAGCTATTTATTCAAAATACATAGGAAGATATCACTAAACTAGTCGATAAATTGAGCAATAATCGTTGTAAATACTTTTATAGTCATAATTTATGTAACACACCGATTTCAGAAATGACACGATCCAAAAATTACCGACTACTTTCGTACCTTCGAAAAATGCTACTCAATAATGCTGTCCCTTTGCACATATTGCTCGGCCGCTCGGGCGCTACCGGCAGTTTGTGGGAACCAGCTAGCGACGTTCGTACTGCGCTTAGTTAGTGATGTAGGTAGACAAAAGTAAATTTCAGCGAATTGAGACCGAAGCTTCCGACAAAGTTACAAAGTGTTATTGTATTAAAACCCAAGTAGTTACATTAAATATATTTACTTATATAGATTAATTGTCTATTCCATGTTCTGGGAATGTAAGATTTTTAACTATGAAGGTATTATAAAAAAAAGTTATGAAGTAATATCGAGTCAATTCTGGAATCCCGACACGACTTTTTTGGCCAAATTTTCCCCGTTTTCAAAGTTTAGGTTTTTTTTTCAGAGTTTATATAAAGTATAACAATCTTTTAGAAATGCTCTCCATGGAGTCAAAAGCCCTTAAAAGTCGTGTGATTTTTTTGAAGTATTTCATTATAATTATAAGATACTTTTTGCACAGCAGTAGCTCAATTGACACTGCCCGTAGAAATGCCCTTAATTATGTCAAACTAGCGTTTGGTTTGGTCGCATAGAAAATCTTTTATAAAGTAAAAACATGTTTAAACTGGATTTGTACAAACCATATTTTGAAAAAATGAAAAAATGTGAATGTAAAGAGTTTCTTTGTTGCTTCTTCTCTTTACGAACACCTTCCGAAGCAACGGATTAACGATTAATTTAAAACTTTGACGTTCACAAAATTGAAAAATAAACTTTTTGACTTTTTTTATGCAATAAAATATTAATAATTAAAGTGTTATTCAAATAGAAAATTTAAGTCAATTTTTAATTTTAACCTTCTTCTACTTCGTGTTCAGAAATTCGTATTGATGTGAAAAGAACCCATAAGAAATATTTTCATAAATCAATGTCATTGGAGTGATGCTCCATTTACGCCCGACTTTTGTATTTCGCATGTTTCCTGACTCCTCCTAAACGGTATATTCGACCTCAACGGCAATCAAGGACCAGAGGGCAAGCACGAGCACTATTTCATCGACACGATAACGGTTTCAATGAGATGACAGTATACGATACTAAGTAAGTGCGTAAGAGACGGCTGCTTTATCCCGCGCGGGAACTAGTTTAAACACCGCTCGTACTAGCCGGGCAGGTTGTGATGGAGAGATTTTTCGAATAAATGTTGCCATTGAGGAATGATCACCCTTTTAAGTTTCCCATATAAGTCTATGGGAAACTATTGTAAACAAATCTGCTTTCACATAAATAAAAGATGTTATTAAAGGAAAGAAAAATTTCGACACTGGCGTGAACGTGTAAAAAAAAGAAACAAAGGATAGAGAAATTTCGCGCTGGATGCCAACTGACACTGTAGCTCAGTTGGCAGAGCGACGGGGGCGTATACCCGAAGGTCGCGGGTTCGAACCCCGCCAGTGTCGAAATTTTTCTTTCCTTTAATAACATCTTTTATTTATGAGTAATAATCCCCACATGAGGAATTCATGTCAAAAAACATTAAAAAATCTGCTTTCACTTTAATTTTGTTCAACTCCGCTCCAAGTTTCGGCATGCGAAGCTTTATTGCCCACCTAGTAGTAATATGAGTATATAATTTAAATCTTTTTGTTCATGAAAACCTCATGTGGGGATTATTACTAATAAATAAAGAATAAATAAAGGAAAGAAAAATTTCGACACAGGCGGGAATCGAACCCGCGACCTTCGGGTATACGCCCCCGTCGCTCTGCCAATTGAGCTACCGTGTCAATGGCTGCCAGCGCGAAATTCTTCTATCCTTTATTTCTTTTACACGTTTAAGTAGTGTTTGCGTTTCCTACCTCCGAATTTTTACTAATTCGGAAGGCCACTTGACGACCTTTTCAGATAGAATGCAAATGTTGAAAACGCCTACCTATCACATAATTTAAATCCTTTTGTTCATGAAAACCTCATGTTTTAACTTTTCTTTCCTTTTACCAACCATCTTAGGTTCGAGATATTTAATAATAAATTAATAATAATTCAGCGCTTTTGAAACGAAAAACAGCGCATATAAGCTGAAAAGATACAGTATCCAGTTTCACCCTCCTCGATCGCATTCGAGATTGAGTGCTTTACAAATAAACTGCAGGCTTCAACTTTGGTTTTAAAACTTCGTGCTGCGAATAATAACGCGGTGCTTCTTTAGAACTTGCTGGTATACTTTGCAGAAGGGGAATTAAACGGGTTACCAGAAGGGCAAGCACGAGCCGTGTTTAAACTAGTTATCGCGTGGGATAAAGCAGCCATCTCTTACGCACTTACTTAGTATCGTATACTGCCATCTCATTCTAACCGTTATCGTGTTGATAAAATAGCGCTCCTGCTTGCTCAGCAGATCTACCTTTGATTTTATTGTAACTTTTATTCAGGTTTATTAATTAGCTTTTGTGGTGTTGATTTAGAATATCAGTAATCCGTTTCTTTCCGCGCAGGTTTTGTAAGAGGCGAATTAGGGTATTGGGGCTTTTAAGTGATTCTTTTGCGATGGGATTGGAGACCTATATCCATCTATTTTTAAATTCTATTGCTATTTCTATAAATTTCTATTTCTGAAGCTTTGGCTACCCCTTTGTGGGATTTATAGCCGTGAGCATAAGTAGCTCAGTAGCGGTATGCGTAAATGTTAATTGGGACTTGTGACCGAATCTCGCTTTTGACTTCCGCGTAAACCGCGTTAATGGTTTTAATCTAGTATAAGCCAGTTTGATGAATCGATCAATTTAGATTATGATCTACATTAAATCACTGTTGTTTCAGTATTATAAGACTGAAGTCTAAAGGATCGACCACAAGACGGTGGCGGTTTGATTCAGACTATATCGAATTCAATATGATTTATGGACACCGAATATGTAGTTCCAAATTATATTAATGACACTACCTATGGGGCTTTTAAGGGATAATTGGGCGATGCGGTTGGAGACCCATCACCAACATCCTTTATTTTGCCATCTGTTCCTCACTCAACTTTCCAAGAGTGGCTGGGGACCTTCTAGTTCCTTAGCTCTGGCTACCCCTTCTAGGGATTTATAGCCGTGAGTATATGTATGTATGTAAGTACCTATGAAACTTAGTGGCATGGTTTTGAGTCTTGAGTAAGTATATGTAATACCTACGAATGTATTTATTATCATCACTTTGATATACTATTCATGTTGTATGTTGAACGGGTAGTGCCCTACGATCCATTATTACATCTGTCATATAGAAGCTGAGAGAGCATATGTATGAGTAGATCAGGTAATTATCTTGGTTATAAAAATACATATTTTAGTCGCACAGCTCTGCTAGATTCTCAGCCTTATTATTCGCTTATTTTATTGTTTGAACTACAAGAAAATAGCACAAAGAACTAACTTAAACTACAAATCATATTAAGTACCAGGACGACATAAATTAAAAAGAGCTTTAAACTTACTCGAAAGAAATAATTGTCTAGCGACTGGCTACATACAATGCTACTTGAATAGAAGCCAAAACAGCATTCGCAAAATTTAGCGCAATTAGCCTTTGTAGCACAATTTAAGATAGTTGCAGTTTTGGTGCAGGTGGCTAAAATAGCGTTATTATGCTAAGTGTACACAATTCCTGGCTAGATTGCACTGTTGCGACTTTCAACAGATTTACAAGTGTCATTATTAAAGTTTTCAATGTTTGAGAACTTATTTTGTTCACTTTGTTTTCATTAAACCTCGGAAACAACACATTAAGGTAGATATTTGACTTCTATATATAATTTACAGCGTTTATTCTAAAAGAGGTGGTAGAAGTCCTAATTTTACAGATCATTCTTCTTTTATCCATCATTTTTCACATTGACATACTCACGTGATATTATATCATTGTAATTTGTATGGATTATAGTGCCCTAGCTTATTAGTAGGGCACAAAACTTAATTATTTTAAGGATAGAACGGTGTAATTTGGCGTAGGCTTGGAGAAATTTGTAATGAATATTTAAATAACTTTGTTAGTAAAATTGTGTCTACCAGAATATCGCGCTTCTTCCTTGTCTCTGATCGATTTGAAAAAAACGTATAGTTATCGAGAATTCTTGTTTATCGATATTTTTTCATAATGATTGATGCGTGGGTGAAACTTGATAGGTTTGCCCGAATCGTTAAGTGACGATTGATGATCCCTATATTTCTAATTCCAATGGGAACTAACGGCGTGAAACTATTATGTAAGTAAACATAGACAGACTAGTGTTATCGATTAGGTATAGGCTAAGCGAGTAGAACTTATGTAATTTGGTATTACTCGTTTAAATTATTAAAACATTACTTTAATATCACAAGTTTATTTTTATTCAGCCTAACTGATTTTTGGTTTAATTTAAAATGTAAGTAAGATTTTATCTCGTATCAACTATCGTTTTTTTTTGCTGTACGAGAACTATTTTATTATCTGTGGTTGTACCTCTACATAAACTTGTAAACTTATGAATGATCATAGTGAGCTTTTAACTAAATTGAGAAAAAACGAAGAATGTCAATATCAGTAAATGATTTAGTGTATTTCCACTGACCTAAGCGAAGCAAATATAGGAGCAACAAAAGTCGGAATATTGAAACAACCAATCAAGGTGTAGAGGTAACTTCTTTTGACAATTAGTTTTTAACAGAGTTTTTGGACTGAACAATTTTTGTTCCCGCTCTATTTAGTTTAGTTTTCTAATTTCTATGCTTATGATACAGACAACGCCATCTTCATTTAGTTTGCGGTACTAAAATTATGAACTACTTTTTCCTTAAACTCATATATTGTTCGGTGCAGCAGGAATACGTTAGCGAGTGCGAGCAGTTTTAGTATGGTAGTATAGAGTTTTTAATTTCAATTAAACTTCGCCAATGGGTAAATTAGTATGACCTCTTTGTAGCAGTTTTAAACATTAAAAATATTTTAACGGTGAAAAGTTTTACCCATTTCAGTTTATGTATTTTTCAGCCATGTTCTTAATATCATATATTCCATGGAAGATGGAAAATGTGATGAAGACATTGAAAGAAGAGTGAAAAAGGGTAATGCGGTAAATGGAGCAATGAATAGCCTAATGATCAGTCAATCGGTGTCTGAAAAGGCCCGAATGGCTGTGCATGATGCTGTTCTTGTTCCTACGCTTATGTATGGAAGCGAATGTTGGGTGTGGCAGAAGAAGCATGAGAGCAGAGTGAATGCAGTAGAGATGAGGTCCCTCAGAAAAATTTGTAATGTTAGATTGTGTGACCGAGTGAGAAATAGTGTTATTCGTGAAAAGTGTGGTGTGAAAGATGATATTGTAAGAAAGATAGAAAAAGGAATGTTGAGATGGTTTGGGCACATAGAGAGGATGGATGATAGAAAATTGGTAAAAGGGATCTATAGAGCTAGTGTGGATGGTAATGTTAGTAGAGCACGACCACGGAGAACACACTTGGACCAAATAGAGAGTGTGCTCAAAAAGGCTGGCGTCCGAAGTATGAAGAATAAAAGAGCATGTATGAAAAGATTGATGGATGTAAACGAAGCTAGAGAGGTTTGTCAGGATCGTACGAAGTGGCGATCGATAGTCTCTGCCTACCCCAATGGGAATTAATGGCGTGAGTATATGTATGTATGTATGTATGTTCTTAATATTACAAAATTTGGCAGTCATTACATAAAAAAAAACTTTTCTGAAGTTTAATATTCATACTATATTGATGCTAAGGGGATAATTTTTGTTCTATCAAGTTAATAATTTGTATTTATTACAGTTTTATGCAAAAAACATGTTGAAGAGTGCTTAACTTTTTTTTGTATTGTATCAAAGGTCAATAATGGGCACACAAATATGTTAATTAGTCAGATCTGCTGTTATTAGCTTGTAATTTTGCTAGCATCATTATAACAAACATAGCTCTAAGTTGTTTGCTTGGCAGTTTCATGGAAGCCCTTTTAAATATTGTTTGTATTTATATTTATTAAAATAATTTTTCATCTAGATGGTGGCGTCTTGCCTTTTTTCAATTAATATAAAATGAAATTTTGCAAAAAAAAATTATAAAGAGCCCCTCTTTTCATTTATTTATTTTTATTAGGAACATCAACAGCGACATAAATAATAATACACAGTTAATAATATAAATCAAGTAAGGCCAATAACAGATGTTCACAGATGTACAGAAAACATATCTAACAATAATCTTGTTTTTACGTTACATTTGATTTTCAACACATGTTTTTTTTTTTATAGCAAGTAACTCTAACAAATACATACAATTTTAAGAGGAAATAAAATATATATTAACAACAATATTTAAAGCAAAATTGTTTTGATCCACGATATCTCAAGGGTGTGTGTATGTGCATGTGTGTGTATATGTATATTTTTCAGATTTTTAATATCTGTTGTTAATGTGGCATCAGAAATAAACCATCGGTAAAACTTTCACTATCTTACTATTACGTTTCAAAAGAAAGAGCTTGGTGACAGACATACATCGAAGTGTCAGTTGTAGGGCACCGTTTTACACTTTACGGAACCCTTAAAAGGGAAATGAGATTCTCGCTACATTACTACATTTCTTAAACGTGTAGCGACTGCGAGAGTTTTATGATCAATAAACACAGCAGTAAACCCCAATACACATTGTAATTCTAAATTCAATAACGAAATCACGAAATAATTTACGAAAATATGCGAATGAGAAAATTATGTTTTTATATATGTGTCCGTAGTGATAAATTCTTAAATAAATAGAGACATTCAAACAATTTTATATATGATACTCGTAGCTGTTAAGCAGCTTAGTTAGTATCCCATACGTAGTCATTTTGTGAAAAGAGTTCACCATTTGTTGTAATAATATGACATACATACATACATACATATACTCACGGCTATAAATCCCTAGAAGGGGTAGCCAGAGCTTTGGAATTAAAAATTTCTAAGCCACTTTTGGAAAGTTGTGGGGGGAAAAGATGGTAAAATAAAGGTTGTTAGTGATGGGTCTCCAACCGCATAGCCCAAAAATCCCTTAAAAGCCCCCAATACCGTTAGTCGCCTCTTACGTACACCCACCGGAAGAAATAGAGTAGTGCTATTCTAAGCCGACACTACACAGCAATGACAATACATAAAAAAAGAAACTCAGGTATTTATTTTATTGTGTAGTTATTTAACTGTCCGTACTTTATTGTGTGGTCTATTAGTGGCTTCTGTTTCGTATAAAAACTTAGTTAGGCCACTTAAAAGTAGTTAGATAGCCGGAGTCAAGTTTGCTGGCAGCTCCATAACTTTGTTGGTGTTCTCTTCAATCCAAGTTCGCTAACCAAACACAAGCCAGACGTTTCATAGACTATTACTTTAACAGAAGGCATGTGAATGGATACCTGATGTCGATGTGCTACAAAACATATACAAACTATGTTTTGTGTTTTGCGATAAGATATGATTTTTTTCTAATGGTGTAGCAATAAATAATATCGATACCTCGCCTTCTTTCTATTTTTACTACTAAAAGATTTTTATTAAAATTTCTTGTGAACTTTCAGTGTCTGAATTAATGAAAAGCCTGAGTATAAATGTTACTGACAAAAAATTGTTGTTAATAATAATTTGCATTCGTCAATATGAGCCAAGACTTTTTGTCCTTGTCCAGTTTTCAGCTTGACAAGAAATTGATAAATCGATTATTAAATAGCTAACAGACTCAAACTTTTTAGGATTTAAACAACAACAACAAATATTTCATCTTAAATTCATAACTAATCACCTCTCTCCTAGCAATGAAGCAGTCTAAATTTAAATTTTAACATTGAAGGTAAAAGCAAAGAGGTTTCAAGTATTTTTTGGCTTCTGTATCCATATCTACTCTTTGGCATCAAGATAGTGTTTGCGTTGTGTTATGTTGACATGTTACTTGATAGTTGACTCAACTATTACTACCTTAGTATAAGTCTTCAGCTAGTTATTAGACGTGGGATATAACGACCTACACAAATCCTTGATCAATTTCGATATTGGGCTAGTTTTAACTGTTATAGACTTATCCGCCAACTTCATAGAACTTAAACATGAGCCACTATAATGTAAGAAACTAAGTTAGATTACTTTAATAACATCAATAGAAAAGTTTTACAAAAATCAATTTAAAAATAATCAATATGATCATTATGTAGAATTTCTAAGATACTTATATAAGTTGAAATAGTAATAAAATATCTTACAAAAATATTACAGCTTTATTAATAAATATAATACCTACCTGCTTTTTAAACAAACATAACATTTTGTCTTTCAGGAATGCTGAGGTCAGGGACACCGGTTTTCAAAAATGATATTAAGAAAGAATTAACAATTTTCATTCTTTCATTGTCATTTATAATGTATATCAATAAATAAAGGAAAGAAAAATTTCGACACCGATGGGGATTGAAACCGTAACCACGGGTATACGCCCCCGTCGCTCTGCTAATTGAGCTACAGCGTCAATGGCATCCAGTGCGAAATTTTTATATCCTTTGTTTCTTTTACACTTTTAAGTAGTGTTTGCGTTCCCTGCCTCCGAATTTTCTGCAAATTCGGAAGGCCACTTGTCTACCTTTTCAGATAGAATGCAAATGTTGAAAACGCCTAACTAAAAAACCTCATGTGGGAATTATTACTAATAAATAAAGGATAAATATTGGGAATATTTATCCTTTATTTATTAGTAATTATCATGAGGTTCTCATGAACAAAAACATTCAAATTATATAACGTATATCCTTGATAACAACCGCCACATCACCACCTCTGATGCAGAGAGGCGTGGGTTCGAATCCTGAGTCGGACGTAGACCAATATGTATTTTCTTAATTCATATACGAGGCTGATTTATCATAGTTGTTAATAGAAAGGGTGAAAAATCGCGCGGAAACCCACATGGTTGAGTTGTACTTTGTTATATGACAGAGTACAATATAGTTTACTAGGGGGGGCGATAATGCTTTGCGATGGCAAATCACAGTGAAGTGGCAAGTGATTGTCGCGTAATTATAAGGGCTTCCATACACTAACATGGACAATTCCGAAGTGTGATTATTTCTCTAGTTATAGTCTATTTTTCCGTGGTTAGTCTAATCTAGAATTTTGTCATTAGAGTGTGTGACCATCGTGCAAAATTTTGCTCTTGAATCATAAATTGGGTGGAAGGAGTAATAAAATAAAATGATTTCATAAATATAACCTTTGTGCAGGTATAATGCCAACAATGGGTGCCCTAGCATTTATTAACACTTAATCCAGACATATTGAGCGGGTGAAAGTTGGTGTCATAATGATTATAGTTCGTGATATGTTCTATTGCAACTTATCATCGTGAAAAATCTTTATTTTATTTTAATTGGGTATTGGGGCTTCATAAGGGAATTTTGGGCGATTTGGTTGGAGACCCATTACCAACAACCTTGATTTTACCATCTCTTCCTGGCTGGCTACTGGCTACCCCTTCTAGAGATTTATAATCGTGAGAATATGTATTTTATTTTAGATCGGCTCAAAAGAACGATAGAAACAGAAAAACCATAGTTATTCTCAATTTAAAAAACCGCGCTTTAATTGTGAACTCTGCATGGTCTGTGGAAAAGACAAAGTTTCCATTGAACAGCACAATTACTTTCTCCAATTAACAAGCGCATGGTTTTAATTTGATTGCATCGGCTTGGGTCAACGACAATGTCATATTAATGCAGCTAAATTGTCGGGACCCATTTCGACGCGATGAATATTTCAACAGCCATCCGCAACTCCGGAGCAGAATAATAGATGTCGTTAGTGTGGCAATTTGTTACTGTAGTCTCACAGAATATTAAGAGATATCGGTTAATAGTCGTATTACCTACAACTGTGATTTTCACTTTTGAATTGCTATTTGGAATTCCATAGGATTATCTTTTGGGGTCCATGTGGTACATTCATACATATACTCACACCATTAGTTCCTATTGGGTTGGCAGTTACTATCAATCGCCACTTTTTACGATCCTGCAAAACTTCTTCACTTTTATTTACATTGTCTAATGTTTTCATACATGTTCTTCTATTCTTTGCACTTCAGTCTACTACATGTTGTGCCTAATTGGGCACAACTTCTAATTTATATAAATGTTTTTCTCACATTGGCTCTATACTCGTACATCTCCTTTAACTATTTACTTTTATCTATCCTCTCTCTCAACGGTAAGGGAAAACATCGTGAGGAAACCCACATGGCTGAGTTGGACTTAGTCATGTGACAGTGTATTCGTACAAAACGGCGATAGGCCTGCCCCCTATCACGTGAGTACACTGTCCATGCAAAACGTGGGTACTCTGAACACCAGATGACAAAGTCACGTGTTGTTCAGAAGTATTAGTACCTCTGCCAACCCCTTCGGGGATATGCGGCGTGAACGTTTATGCTTTATGCTTATGCTATCCTCTCTATATGCCCAAACCGTCTTAACTGCCCCTTTTCCATCTTCTTCACAAAAATATATATATAATAATAATTTTAATATTGGTACACTATCTCAACTGCATTCACTCTGTTCTCATGCTTGTGTCTCACACAACGTTAGCTACCATACATTAGTGCAGAGGAACTAAGAACATCTTTCGTATATTTTCGGACACTTACTGACTAGTCATTAGGGAGCGTCCTTTCACTAGTTTTTTACCGCTTAGTTAGGACAAGAATCACTGTATATCTCCAGCATAGAAGTGGTACAAATATTTACCATAGCGTGATATTTTATCACCTGTTGTCTTCGCCCCTGTCGTATTGTATAAAAGACAAGCCATGTTAATATCCGTACGATATTTTATCTCACGGTTAACAACCTCAATAATTTGAATTGATATACGCTCTATTCTAAACTACACGGTGACTAAATAATAATAACCCATTCTAAACTCTTACTTACTTACTTATTCTCACGGCTGTAAATCCCTAGAAGGGGTAGCCAGAGCTAAGGAATTAGAAATTCCTCAGCCACTTTTGGAAATGTGAGTGGGGAAAACATGGTAAAAATAGAGGTTGTTGGTGATGGGTCTCCAACCACATCGCCCAAAAATCCCTTAAAAACCCCAAAACCGTTAGTCGCCTCTTACGTACACCCACCGGAAGAAATGGGGTAGTGCTATTCTAAGCCGACACTACACAGCATAGGAAGCATTGTCCTCCGATAAGAAGTTTTTAATGAACTCAGTTTAAATACCAAAATTTAATTGGATCATTATAACTAGAATATTCTTATTTTTTTCTAGATCTCTGTATTAAAAGTGGGACTGGAACTAGAATGAGAATTTTAATTAAGGCTATGTTGATCTTCATTAAGTTTTAACCTTTTCATATGTTCTTCTTTTTATAATGATTTGAACTTATCACTTTCCAATTAATCCACGAATTCCTATGATTTTGCTGAATAACAAAGATTTTAAGACAAAAACTGACACGATATTCTTAAATATAGCAAAAGTAAAGGTTTATTTCAATTAGAAGTCAAACATATTTATGTCATTTTAAAACGTTATGTTTCGATGTTTTCCAAAAACTAAAACGATTTATCACTATTTACAAAAACATATTATATTTTATTCTTACATCCCTCCAAACCCTCAGGTTAATAAATCGAGATTTATTTTATTTTCTTTAAATTATTGTTTACTGAAAAAACATACATACATATACACACGGCTATAAATCCCTAAAAGGGGGAGCGAGAGCTAAGGAATTAGAAATTCCTCAGCCACTTTTGGAAAGTTGAGTGGGGAAAAGATGTTTCAATAAAGGTTGTTGGTGATGGGTCTCCAACCGCATCGCCCAAAAATCCCTTAAAATCCCCAATACCGTTGGTCGCCTCTGACGTACACCCACCGGAAGAAATAGGGTAGTGCTATTCTAAGCCGACACTACACGGCTACGGATACTGAAAAAAAATAGTATTTATCCAAATATTTATTGTGATGTTATTATTTTACGTTAAGTCCACTTGAATTTAATTATACCTTGTTCCTACATCTTCTAAACCAATATCAGTTTTTACTATGTGAAATAATAGCTAGTAGAAAGTAGAACGTGTTGAAATGGTATACAAAAAAAATCGAACTACGACGAAATCTTTATTAATTGTTGAATAAATAAATTCGTGCAAGTATTTAAAAGGTAATAAATTAATCGTATTAAATGACACCCTCCTTAAAAACACTAAAACTTCCTAAAAGAATCAGCCAAATCAGTCAAGACCTCAAATTAGGACCGAAAGAAACGAGGGTACATTTTTTATAGAAAATAGGCGGCTCGTAGGCCGCCAACTCTTGATAGACACAAATCTCATTTTGTTTCGTTTCCAATCACGACGAAGTTCGAACACAATTTTATTTATTTACGAAGAGAGCTGGATAAATTTGTAGAGTCCGCAAGATAAATAAGGACTACTTAAGGCCTTATCTTAAGCAAGAGCGCATTTCGTACCTGTTTTTATTTCTTTGATTAAGACCGTTCATGTGATGTTGGCCATATGAGGCGTTGGTTAAACTACATACATACATATACTCACGGCCATAAATCCCTAAAAGGGGTAGCCAGAGCCAAGGAATTATAAATTCCTCAGCCACTTTTGGAAGTTGAGTGGGGAAAAGGCCGTAAAATAAAGGTTTTTGGTGATGGGTATCCAACCGCATCGCCCAAAAATACCGTTAGTAATTATATATTACTCAATTATAATATTAAGTACAATCTAAAAATCCATTGGGGAATAATCTTAAGTTCATAACTCAAAGTTCTCCGTCTTTAGGTGCTGATCTACCAGAGATGTGTGCGTTCTTAAAATACCAACTATTTTATCAATACAATATTAATAATCACATTTATCTCACTTCGCTTAGCATCTTGATGACGCAGGTAAATAAAGC
This sequence comes from Bedellia somnulentella, assembly GCA_963576735.1. Lineage (NCBI taxonomy): Eukaryota > Metazoa > Arthropoda > Insecta > Lepidoptera > Bedelliidae > Bedellia > Bedellia somnulentella. Next base: position 2,763,309 of record OY755190.1, read on the forward strand.
TATTCAATTAGTTTTAAAATTCATATTCACCTGGCATATAATAAGATGTTTGTTATAGATCAGATGTATGTTGAATAGATTACAATGTCACGTGATGTTGAAAAGTATTAGTACCTCTGCCAACCCCTTTGGGAATATACGGCATAAACGTTTGAGTTTGATCAGATGGATTTTGAGCCGGAGTAGGTACCAAAGATTCCCTCCTTTTATTGTCATACTGTAGTTCAATACATACCTAACAGAGGTACCTATCTACCTAGAGAAGTAGAAACATTCATAAATGTGGTAATTATATTTCTAAAACCGAGATCTAAAATTTATAACTTTTTGAAAAAACTGAAAAGATCCTGATAAATGAACCACACATAAAATAAATTAACTAATTCAATATGCTATATCTATAACACTTCTTATCTCGTAGTTTTAAAGTTCCATCTCTTTGGTGCGATTACCTATTTGCTTTCAGGCTTTTAGATATGTCTTTAGGGGTCCCTAACCGAATGACGCCTTGAAGAATTTTCTCAAGTTTATCAAATACCCAAGAGGTGGAGACATCTTTTTAGAGATATACAATAGTCGCTGGTAATATTAAATGCAATTTCTTATGAATCAGTGTAGGTGTAGCCTAAAAAAGTAGTTCCTTATTTCTTCTGTGAATTTCACGCATGTGTCTCAGATATGGAATAGTTTCTACAGAACCATAGAGAAACTTCTTTTATGAAGTAACTTGTCTTTTATTTGAGTGTCTTCGATGTCCACTTTCCCGCCAAATTGCGTTTCATAGTTACCTTTATTGGAATAGTTCGGGAACATGTAAGTCGGGACTTAGGACATATTGGCCGATGAACTTATTTCGTTTTAAGATAGTATTGAGTTCACTTACATTAAAGATATACTTAGATAGAAAGATATCTAGAAAAAACCTTAAGATTTTATATACATGGGATTATGTTAAGCTTAATTATTGTTTATACCTTGCGGGATGCAATTGACAAATTAAATTATAACTTTTTACTGTATGAAATGAAATTGAAACTTGAGTAGGTATGTTTCAATCTCATATCTTATTGCATATGATGCTGCGTAGTGTCGGCTTAGAATAGCACTATCCCATTTATTCCGGTACGTACGAGGCGACTAACGGTTTTGGAGCTTTTTAAGGGATTTTTGGCCGATGCGGTTGGAGACTCATCACCAACAACCTTTATTTTACCATCTTTTCCCCACGCAACTTCCAAATTTGGCTAAGAAATTTCTACATATAAAATAATTTAATATGTCACGTGACATGTTGTCAAAGCGACAATTTGTTTTGTTTGGATTTGAATAAGTTTTTACCTTATTCAAATTATCGACTGGGTACTGTATACATACCCTTAAATCAAAAGCGGAACATTGCTAAATTATTAGCATATAATATATCTGACCCCCATATATTTAATATAAGGGGAAACTTACTTCTAGTATGCGATGGTGGAAACCATAATTTAAACTTTTAAGAGTGACAATGGAAGAGCCTCCTGTCGTCCTTAAGTCGTCACCTAACATCAATATTGTAAACAAGGAAGGAGGTTCTTCTGGCAATATTAATAAAAAGAATACTTTACAAGGAGTCTCCCAGTTTAAACTTGTATGTCAAAATACTCAGGGGTTTTCTTGTAAAGAATTAGAAATAGAACTGTTTTTGGAAAAATATGAAATAGATTGTTTATGTGTTACTGAACACTGGCTTAAGAATTGCGAACTCATATTTGGTTTTGAAAACTATTATTTAGCTAGCAACTACTGCCGCAATTCTAAAGCCTGTGGTGGCTCCGCTATTTTTTTAAAAAATAATATTAAATCAAAAATTCGTAATGATATTGTAAAGTTAAGCGTTGAGCAAGTCGTGGAATTATCCTGCATAGAGTTAAAAAACTATTTCTTAGTATGTGTGTATCGACCCCCTTATAACCAAAATTATGATAAATTCGAAAATGTAATGGAAGATGTATTAAGCAAAGTTTTCAGGAATAAAAAACGTATAATAATATGTGGAGACTTCAATGTGGATCTCCTACAAGACAGTTATCTTAAAACACGGTTGATGAGTTTATTCCAATCGTTCAATTTAGAAAATTTATTCTTGGAACCGACTAGAATCAAAACATGCTTAGATAATGTATTTACTAATGCAGATTTTTCAAGTAAAAGTGTTATAAATAAACTAAAGTCTGATCACAGCGGCCTTTTTGTTAGCTTTCCTCTAGAGATACCAGAACCAAAAATTGTTATTAAAAAAAGGCATATTACTGCTAGTAAAGTAGAAAAATATATAAATATAATAAGCTCTAAGTTGCCTACATTTACAATTAATAAAAACTCAGATACTAGCTATGATATCTTTTATAATGTTCTGATAAATGAGTTTAATGAAATTTTCAATGTAAAAAATTTAACTATTACCAGTAAATTTAAGTTTTGTGAGTGGGCAACACCAAGTATTTATAGATCAAGAGAAAAACTCTTCGATTTATATGATCAAAAAGCTTATAGTAATAATAATGAATTGAGTGAATATGTAAAAAAATACTCAAAAATATTTAATAAAGTATGTAAAGAGGCTAAAGCCAGATACCTAAGCCGACGTATCCGAACATCCGATAATAAAGTTAAAACAGTGTGGAATATTATCAACACCCAAACAGGCCGAGGTAAACCATGTGATCAGGAGTTCTGTGTTCGATCTGATAAAGGTCTGACTACCTCTAATGAGGAAATCGCTTGTATTTTTGAAAAATATTTTACTGACATACCATCAAAAACAACTGAATATTTAAACACATCGGTCATAAAAGCTCAACACTTGTTACAACAAAATGTTGATAGGTGCGAAACTTTGTTTTGTTTTAAAGATGTCAGCCCTACAGATATCGAAAAATGTTTTAAATCATTTAAACTAAAAAGTTCTGAAGACATTTGGGGTATGTCAGTGAAAGTTTGCCATAATTTTATTGTAACTTTGTCTCCATATTTAGCAGACATATTTAATGAATGTATAAGAAATAAAATCTTTCCAAATCTCATGAAACATAGTAAAATTGTACCTCTTCTTAAATCCGGAGGAGATAAAATTAGTCCTGATGGTTATAGACCCATATCAATTCTGCCAGTTTTAAGTAAAATTTTCGAAAAACTAATGTTCAATCAAATGCTTTTGCATTTCGCTTCAAACAAATTGTTTCATCCAAAACAATTTGGCTTTACGAAGGGCCGCTCTACCACCGATGCAGGCGTTGCCTTAATGAAACACATTTTTGATTCGTGGGAACGCAAAAATGATGCTGTTGGTTTGTTTTGCGATCTTACGAAGGCATTTGATTGTGCAGATCATGAAATCCTTTTTATTAAATTAGAACATTATGGCATACAAGGTGACGCACTTAAATTAATAAAGTCTTACTTTTCGGATCGGATACAGAAAGTGCAAATCAATAATGCAATATCACCTGGAACTCATGTAAAAATGGGTGTTCCGCAGGGTTCTATTTTGGGCCCATTTTTATTTTTAGTTTATATTAATGATTTGCCGTTCATGGTCGAGAAAATGTCCGAGATAGTGTTATTTGCTGATGATACTTCTTTAGTATTTGACGTTGAAAGAAATAATCAGAATATTGACGAGGTGAATAACACGGTTTCACAGATTCAAACATGGTTTGCTTCCAATAATCTTGTACTGAATGGTAAAAAAACCAAATGCATTAAATTTGTATTACCTAATGTTAGGTGCGTTGATAACGAAATAATTTTAAATAATGAAAAGTTAGTATTTTCGGATGACACAGTTTTCTTAGGGATAACTCTGGACTCCAAGCTCCAATGGGGACCCCACATTAGCTCACTAGCTGGCAGGCTAAGTAGTGCTGCATATGCCGTTAGGAAAATAAGACATTTGACAGATGTACAGACAGCTCGATTAGTTTATTACAGCTATTTTCATAGTGTAATGTCTTACGGTATTTTACTCTGGGGCAGAGCAGCTGATGTTGGTTCCATATTTATTCTCCAAAAGAGAGCAATAAGAGCTATATACAATTTGAGATCCCGAGATTCCCTGAGGGAATTGTTTAAAACAATAAATATAATGACACTGCCATGTCAATATATTTATGAAAATATTATGTATGTAAGAAAGAATCAGGCCTCTTTTGTGAAAAATTGTGACAGACATATTCGAAACCTGAGAGACAACAATAAAATATCAGTACCAAAATACAGATTGTCAAAAGTAAATACATCTTTCATGGGGTTATGCGTAAAAATGTATAATAAAATACCTGAGGACATTTTAAATTTAACAGAAACAAAATTCAAAGCAGCAGTTAAAAGAAATCTTAGTTCGAAAGCCTATTACAATGTCAATGATTACATTAATGATGAAGTGGCTTGGTGTCATCAGGGCTCTGTGCAGGATGTTTCCGGGCTAACACCAAAATTGTAATGGACGTTAAAAAAAGATGTGTGTTGACGAGTTTCTTACGGGTTCTTCTCTCAACAAAACACCTTCCGAATCCGAAGTAAACTTAGTATTAAGTTAAAATTTGACGTTCAAAAAACAAAGATTTATCTTTTTATTTTGAAATAAATGATTATTTTTTTATTTTACATCCTTACGTCTGGCTACCCCTTCTAGGGATTTATAGCCGTGAGTATATGTATCTTATTGCAAAAAGTAGTAATATTCTTTACATTTGGTGACTTTGTCAACACACTCAACATTGTTTATATAATTCATTTTCTGCCTTGTTAAGGGAAGTACGTGGTAAGGACTGAGCATAAACATAGTCATGTAGATTTCATACATACATACATATTCTTACGCCGTTAGTTCCCATTGGGGTAGGCAGAGACTATCGATCGCCACTTTGTACGATCCTGGCACACCTCTCTGGCTTCGTTTACATCCATCAATCCTTTCATACATGCTCTTTTATTCTTCATACTGCGGACACCTGCCTTTTTGAGCACATTTTCTGCTTTTTTGTAGATTTCCTTGCCAAAAATAATGTGTGGGTGCATTGAGTAGGTAACCAAAAAGGAAAAACATTGAAATATATAACAATAATTTATATTCCTTCAATAACAGCATAATATTTCAGTCTTTTAAATGTATATCCATTTCAATTCAAGAACGTTGAGTAATAAATTTATTGACCAAACTTTAATACATTTAAACACTAGATTGTGCTTTAATATCCTTAAGCTTCTCTTTAGTTTTCTCCAAAAGAGTGCTTGGGTCGTCGTTAGCCAAATCTTCAAGAGCGTTGCCAGAGAGCCTGTAATAGCACCAATCTTCTTCTTCCGTCAAATTTATGGCTCCCTTCGTCTCGTAAAACAGACGAGCATCGTTCCATTGCAGGACATGAAAATCTAAGCGTTTACACTTACTTGCGTGGGCTTCCTGCAAAGTTATTGGAAGAAAATTTAAAATGTAACTGCTGTTAACTGAATACAATTACCGCAGTTTTTATGGTTCTAACGACCTATTTCTGAATTGAGTATTCCAGCTGAGAACAACTTAAGTATCACATAATTTAATGTTTTTTGACATGAATTCCTCATGTGGGGATTATTACTCATAAATAAAAGATGTTATTAAAGGAAAGAAAAATTTCGACACTGGCGGGGTTTGAACCCGCGACCCGCGCGACCCGCGCGTTTAAACAGCGACGGGGGCGTATACCCGAAGGTCGCGGGTTCAAACCCCGCCAGTGTCGAAATTTTTCTTTCCTTTAATAACATCTTTTATTTATGAACTTAAGTATCGTTCTGTCGCATTGAAATCTTAACAACTGAATGAGACAAAACGATACTTAACTCGTTCTCAGCTTGAATACTCAATTCAGCAATCGGGCGTTAGTGAGCTAGATTTTTTGAGTTCTGGTCAGTTTATGTATTGTTTTGATGCAGTAAACAGCTTTTCATCTATGAATGTTTGGTGGTTATCATTTTAACACCGCATAACATTTTGTCACTAATCGATGTTTGGACAACAACTTATTATTTACTTTATTGATATAACAAGGACGTAAGAGATCCTAACGTAAGTAATTTTAAATTCATAACGTAGGTTCTTACGTTATTATCTTCAAAATTGCCTCTGTTATAAAATGCAGAAAAAAAAGAATCTAATTTATTAAACCGAAACATCTTGTTCGTTGCAGTGTTTTGTTGCGAGTAGTACAATGTTCGCAAAATTAAGTCTGTTAAACTAAAGTGTTGAACTTTCACGTTGCTACAAAAAGATTCCACGGTGCCTATTTCGTGCAACATTGCAACTAAAATCTCCATCACCCGAAGACCAGATTTCATTTGACACTGGCTAACGACGCACTCATTTATTGCGAATTGAGTTCACTGGAAACACTCTAGTCAAAGCTTTTGACACGTTTTTGCAACCAAATTTCAATGAAACCCGAACTTTCTAAATGCTTTTCAAAGTTCATTTTGTAATTCAGGACTACGTACGTTTGTTGGCGATGTGAGTGCCGGATATTTTATGACTTTTCATTACGAGTCTTTATACGGCGATGACAATTTAACAAGTAGCATTGGAATGGGAATTTGTTAAGTATTCAACACATGATGACACTGATGTGATAATAACACATGTCATTAATATTAATAGAAAAGTTTGTAACCGATGAGTCTTAAAAACTTACAATTACATAATAGGCTATAATAGAAAATCATACGGATTTATGACTTTTCTCCAGAATAGGTCTATTAAAAGAACATAAAAAACTATTTGAAGTTTCAGATTTAAGTATGTTCTAATAAACTTTAACTAACTTTCATTAAAATTCGACGATTGAAAGCCTAATTCAGTCTTTTAGTCCCCAATCCTTATTCATAAGATCAGTCTGATAAGTCGTCTCTTTTAACTTAAAAGGTTCAGCGGTTACTTAGACAGCTTAAAGGACTTAAAAGACTGTACAGTCGGCGCCTTAGAGTCGTAAAATTTAAATCAGATACAATTAAAGGATAAACGATAATGATCTTTTATTGAAATATTTACACTCTCTAAAATATTAATAAAAGAATCTAATAGTACACAAAAAGGTTCACTCGAACGCCAGCTCTCTAGTAAAAGACTGAGTTCTTAAGTACTTTTAGCCGTTTAAGTTGTTTAAGCCTTCTAGTCTTATACGTTGACTGACTCAGTCGTATCATTAAAGACTGCTTAAGACTGCTTGCTTAAGCAATATTGGATCAAAAGAGGCTGCTTTAATTTGGAAAAATATGGTTTGTCACTTGTTCGTCCAGAATCGTTCAAAGGAGGACCCTTCTATACATAACCAATAGAAATTAATAGCGCAGCCTGTAAAGATAATGTTTATTTTATTTTTATTTATTGAACAACAGTTATATACTCTTAATTGTACAATTTACATAGTATAATACCTAATTATTCGGAGACCCCAGTCGAGACAAAAGTACCCGTTTACTTTCCTAGAGTTTTCAAAAAATTACGCTGACTTCTTTTAATACGTAAATACGCAAATTAAGGAAGTGATAATATAAAGTATGTGTAATGATAAATTGTCGGCAAAAAAAACATCTATTAATTTTACCTTAACAACGGCCTGAAAGAGTCTTGCCCCAACACCTTTTCCCCTTTGACTTCTCTTCACATACAAGTCCTCCATCATCATTGACCTCCCTTCCCATGTGGAGTAAGTCGGGAAGTATAGAGCATAGCCGATGAGAGGGTCAGTACCTATGTCAGGTTTTTGGACCTCAGCAACCAAACAACGGAACCGAGGAGGTATGGTTTCAAAACCGTCGCGGATTAAATCTAGGAAGAAGAATAAACCAAGGGTTTTTTAAAAAATATATATATATTTCTGTAATAGAGTAGCAAGCTTTAGAATTAGCATTCTTTTGTCACTTTTGAAAGTTGTGTAGGGAAGAGTTTGTTTCAATTGTGTTTTTCAAACAAAGGATTCAAGCAAATTCTTCATAAATACCTAATTTATAAAATAGCAATTAAAAAAACTGGTAAGGTCGGTAGAGGACGACTACGGAGGACACATTGAGATCAAATGGAAAATGCGCTTAAAAAGTCAGGAGTGCATAGTCTAAAGATTAAAGAACATGAATAAAAAGATTGATGAATGTTAAACAAGCTCAAGAGTTTTGTCATGATCGAACAAATTGAATCTCACTTGACTGGTTTATAACATTGCAATTAGCATTTCACTACAAACATCGACTTGTTCAATTTCTATGAAATAAAAAACTAGAAGTATCAAACGGATATTTTTACAGCCTTTGTTTAACTTGCAAAGTTTGTATGCGATTGTTCGGAACAGAATTTGCAACTAAATTTTAAAGCAGTTAGCCCACCCAACTGGATGGGACGGAATTTTGCATACACATATTTTTGTTTTGTTTGCATGAAATGAATCGCTTGCCAAGTGACTATATTTTAAACAGATTTTTCCGGTGTATGCTAGTCTGGCGTGATTTATGTATTAACGTTGTAACGGTAAAGAGGATGGATGACAGTAATTTGGTGACTGGAATATATAGATTTTTAATGAGAAAGGTAATGTAGAAGACGATCTTGTATGAAACATTAAGATCAATTAGAAAACATGGTCAAAAAGGCACGAGACTGAAGAGTGAAGAATATGGAAGAGCATGTATGAAAATATTGATCGCTGTAGGTCAAACTGGAGAGGTTTGCCAGTTTCAAACAATTTGCCGATCATGGCTACTCCAATGGCGTTAATGGGGAGGGTATATCTGAGAATGTATGTTGATAAATTGAAGTTGGTGAAGGAAAACGTAGTGAGGAAATCCAACTGAATGAATTCTACCGTCCAGAATCTAAAATGTAGTAATGGCCATTTTGGTCATTTTGAGTTAATTGAATATTTGTGATCAGGAAATTCGCGCTATTTTTCTGTCTTTTCCATGTTTTCCTAAGACTGTTTTAGTACTTTGAAAATCGGTCAAATAGTCTAATTTACAAGTTAAAATGCAGTAAAACACATCAAATATGAAGTAAAGTTTATAAACAGTAATAATATAAAAATATAATACTAATTAACATGCAGTTGGAGCTAACATACTGCTTTCTTATTTAAATCAATGTTCTATCATCATTGACACAAACACATATTAAAACACAGTTCATCTCATGTTGAATAGAGATCAAAACTATTGTAACGCATTTTAGTAAGGTAATCACTATATTTTCAATGCAGTACCCCCTGTACTGCATTGAAAATATAGTGGTTAAAATTTATTATTTAATTTATTTGTATGTTAAAGCGATTTGTGTCATTATTATATTGGGTCTATAATATCCACACTAATAATTTAAAAAAAGTACATACATACAAACATACATATACTCACGCCCTTAATTCCCATTGGGGTAGGCAGAGACTATCGATCGCCACTTTAAGTACTTTGACAAAAATGTTTTTTTCTTTTTAGAAATACAACCAATATTTTTTTAATACTTTAAATATGTTTATCTCGGTATCATCTTTTTGCTATTATTGCGTTTTTGCTTTTGGATGGCAGAATTGTGCAGTGCCAGTTTTTGCCACAAGAGGCAATATTCCTATCTTTCTATCATCTGTTAACTCTAAAATGACTTAATTAAACTTCAAAAAGTGTCATAAATTGCAGTATGTAGTATGAATATTATTTAAAACATAATTGTATAATAATTAAAGAATAAATAAAGGAAAGAAAAATTTCGACACAGGCGGGGATCGAACCCGCGACCTCGGGTAAACGCCCCGACGCACTGTGGGCAGGACAGGTCGGTATCGGATCGAAAATATATAACTTCATGAGTTTTTGTCCTAAAGTGATGAAATTTGGTACATATATGCAGTAAGGTGTGGATATTCAAATAATGTATAATTTCTAATTAAAAAATTTTTTTTTTTTTTGTTTTTTTTTTATTCTTACGCAAAATAAGTGCAAACTTGATAATATACCCTCGTTATCAATGAATATTAATTAATTTTGAACGGTGGTAAACCGCAAAAGATACCGATTTTCTGTTCCGTCCTTTATAACATTCTTGCTGATATTTTCCAAAACCGCAAACATCCGCAGCAGATTTTTTTTTTGTTGTGTTATAGAATAGTTAGACTATCAATTAACACAAATTGTAGCGCGTGCGGAGACGTGGGTAATAATGAAAACCTTCGACGAAATAAATAAATCAGTGAAAAATATGGTATGTCACTTTTTAAGTACCTACTGATACATTTGTCGCTTTTTTAGAAATCAATGACATGTATTCTAATAAACATGAAATAAGCTTTCCAAAAATGTATGATACTGCATATCGGTAGCAAATATTTCTTTCACAATATGGTTTTGAAATACGTGTACACAAAGATATAAGTTTGGTACTCCTATGTTGTATATACTTTCTACACATGAAAAATAATGTCATTTTGTGCAATTTTGTGAAAAAACGTAATGAATATTATATTACAATTATTAGAGAACCAAATAAAATAACCATATTAGACAAATTATGATATTCGTAAAAAGTATTTTCGATATGCTCTTGTTCTACCGTTTTCCACAGTGCGACGCTCTGCCAACTGAGCTACCGTGTCAGTGGGCTGCCAGTACGAAATTCTCCTATCCTTTATTTCTTTTACACGTTTAAGTAGTGTTTGCGTTTCCTACCTCCGAATTATTACTAATTCGAAAGGAATTTCGTACTGGCAGCCAACTGACACGGTAGCTCAGTTGGCAGAGCGTCGGGGCGTTTACCCGAGGTCGCGGGTTCGATCCCCGCCTGTGTCGAAATTTTTCTTTCCTTTATTTATTCTTTAATTATTAGTAATAATCCCCACATGAGGTTTTCATGAACAAAAAGATTTAAATTACATAATTGTATAACTTTAATCTTAACCTTTCGAGTCCCGACGTTTCAAAACAAAAATCGCTTCAAATCCCGGGAACAAATATGGTGCCGACTCTAAATCGCGTCGGCGGGTCTTAGAAGAACTAAATTGCCGACTCGATATTATGACAGTGGGACTCAGAGATACTATTTTTTTTTCTACAGGATGATTAATTTCTATACCATTGGTTAAAGGTTATATAACTTACTAAATATAATTGGGAAACATATATTTTATGAATGTACCGTATTAATAGATTTGCTTTTTAAAAAAACATAAAAAGCAGAATTTTAACTTAAAATTTTATGAGGCTAAATATATTGCGATTTGATGATAGAGTAGCATCAAAAAGCTTTTTTTGAACTTAATTTTATAATATTAAGGACACAGTGTTTAATACATAATTAATAACATTGGACAATTTGTTTATTTTACTTAACATTCTATGAAAATACTTGTATCGAAATAGCTGTACTGTAATACGAGTAACATTCTAGGACATATCTATTACTAACTACGAGAAAATAACTTTTATGAAAGAAACTAATTACGTAAACCACTAATGAGTCTTAGATAAGATTTGGTTATCGCAATAAATACAGATTTACCGAAGCCAAACATTGAACATCCTATACGTAAATTTGACAGACAAAATGGCGGCATTTTCAAATCAGTCACAACAGCGGTCTCATTTTTATTTCATATTTTAGACCCAAAAAACTGTTATTTAGGTAATAAAATTTATATCAAATTATATGTCCAATAGTTTATATCTATCTATACTATAATAAGACTGTAACGAGGTCAAAACTGTACATTTAAGAAAAAAAAAATAAAAACCGGTGGAATATGTTTTATTTTCTTGATCTTGATCAAATTTGACATGAATGTAGGTTATACACCTGGCCAACATATAGGATATAATTTATCCCGGATTTCGCAAGGGTTCCCATAGGAGCATAAAAAAACATAACTTTTATATGATTCCCCATATTTACACGATAAATTTTTTCATCGACCGACTTTATCGGACTCTTCATTAATAGTCTTTTTGGAAAAAATAAGGGTTTCATCCATTTTCATCAAAATAATTGTCCATTTAATTGTTTGTCAATAGTATGACTACTAGATATATAGGATATCACAAATTTGAGACTTACACGAATGTCTGCGTGGCGTAGCGGTATACCGTTTGGTAAACACTACGTACGAAAGACCCAGGTTCGAATCCCGGGTGGTCAATGTCTTTAAGCGTATTTTTTTGCTTTTGTGTTAGGTTAGAATAATAGGATGCACTAATCCTTCTTTTTCACATTCAACTATGCAAATATGTATGAATAAAGATAATTGAAAGCATATTGTATGAATATTGCGTTGCTTTCTGCATCGCGGTACGATTTCTTATTTTCTTTGTTATAGATACTTCAGTTCATACTAAACTTTTATGACAGTTCGAAGACTGTCGGGTCAGCTAGTAGTTTATAAATATACAGAATTTAGCAGTTATACATGTATTGGAAAAGAAAACGAACAAATTCCGCACTGCATACGCATTGCCGACGAGCGATTTTCAAACAGTTCAAACTGTCTGTTTTGATGATTTCTAATCTATTCTTTTTACCAATAGTGAAAGAATATATACTCATTCATTCAAAAAAGTCACACGCAAACGAAAATAAATCGTATTTCATAGCTAAAAAGACTAAAATAAATTTCACTTAAGCGACTTAATATTGTGTGGCCGGGTCTCAGAGGAATATTTTGACTGACTCGATAACGTGACTGCGGGGCTTGAAAGGTTAAAGCAACAACAAAAAGAACAAGTCTTTTTATTAACATTCTGATGGGGAAGGATGTTGTAAGAAACCAATCAATCATCATCATTTTTGCAAATGAAGATATGTAATTAGTAAAATTTTGCATATAATTCGGTATGCAACGTTTTACAAAAGTGGTGCTGATTACGAAACCATTTCAAGATATTATGTTTTTAAAACATATTTTCTTGAAATTAAATCAAACAGAGCTAAGATGACCGCTATTTTACCAAAAAACTGTAACAATATTTGACCTTCAGCGTTATGTCAAAGACATTCGTTCTTGCAGTTTATTAATAAAACATCGAAAATCATAGGTTTGTTTAGTATAATAGCTTAATAATTTCATTTGGGATCACAAATTCGTGAAATATTTTGCAATTAGCAACATTTTTACTAAACATTTCGCTTTATTTGCATGTCGCTTTAATTGATGACGTCATTAAGTACAAAATGTGAACAATCTTTAAAAAATCATAACTTTGCAATAATTCATTTAAAATTAAAAACATTCAAATCAGTTTTTGATTTTCGTGTTTGCTATCGAATAAAAATATTTAATAAATACCAAAAAAAACTTTGCATACCGAATTGCCAAAGTTGTGACCATTCTATGACATAATTTCAAAACAAAATTTTCTTTAAGTGTAAGTTTAAAGATTAGAAATAAATAAAATATAGATACACACCTTCTGAAGTTATTTTAGGTCCTTCTGGCATTTTTTCATATTCAGCTAATTCCTTTAGAAAATGCAAAATAACCTATTATTTTATACTTACAGTACAGTAAATAGTGATAGTGATTGATATAAATATTAGTTGTGTAATGTAATTGTAAAGAAGGCAATAAACAACCTTCTATTGGACCCTTAATATGTTCTCTTTTATTATTAAGAAATTTATTTATATAACTGAATAGTTAGAAAATTACCCAAAAGCCATGACCTTGGCCTTATCCACGGCCTACCCTGGCAGTAACTTAATGTTTGTTTGAAATTGCTTCTTTTAATCTTAAAGCTATCGTAATATCTTTAAGTGGAAAGAAAAACATGCACTGAATTTTGTACTGGGATAACAGTAGGAATTTTCTTATAGAATATAGAATCATGGCTTCAGGAAGATAAAGCATATATATATGTTTGAGTCAAGTTGAATTCGGATAGCAATATTTATTTTCATTGATATATTATTTTATATTATTCTGTAATATTATTTCAAATGGATACTTAAGAGTTTCATGTTGTATTATATAAAGCCGTGAGACTAATAATATTAGATTTACTATGATTTGAGAATATTTTTCACAGGTACTTTTTGCAATTACCAACTACTCTAAATACGGGGCTTTTTAAGTTATGAGAAGTGAATCAATGAATTAGATAGTTTTACTACATCTATGACATTGTGTTAACACACAGATGAAAAAGTTAATACATAAAAATTATATCAGGTCTTAATGTTATCTCATACCTTTATCATATTATAAATATCAACCATATCACTTTTGTTAGCTGGGCGAATGTTGACTTCATCATTGGCATATTTGACTCTTTTTTCTTCTACTTTTACTTCTGCGTCCGACATAATATATTAATTTTATCAGTTTATATAATTTAACTAAAATATATAACGAATTTATAAAGTAGAATTAAGAAAACTTTTAAACTAAACTGAAACTGAAAATATACTGAAATTTCATGACAGTCATGACACTGACCGGACAATCTGACATTGGCAACTGACAATTGACAGGAAATGGACACAGATAAATAATGATTCCTTGGCAAAAGTGCCAGTGTCAGTATATTAAGCCAACAAAATATTATCCTATCCTTTATTTTTCTCTCCAGTAATCACTACCCATTCACTAACTACTAAACACATAACATGAAAAAACCTATCACATAGTAAGTTAATTCCACGTTCGCCAAACAGTACAGATGAAAATTAAGAAATAAATTCATGAAAAAAATGGTACTTATCTATACAACTACATCTCCTTTTTATTGTATATATGACACCAGATGAAAAACGTTGGGGGTTTGAATAAAAGAGCATAATATGAGAAGAATAATGAATGTAAGGGAATATAGCGTCAAGGGAATATGGCGGGTGAGGAAGAAATGACACATTTTTCGAGTTGAAAAAGTCTAGTAATCTGGCAGACGTGTGCGGCGCTGCATTGTCAGAGAAGGGGCCGGATTCCTGACTTCGGTCGCTTGTCACACCCAGCTGATATTACTGTTGGAGCACAAATTGTCACATACCATTCGGAGTTCACCGTTCTCTCATTATCTAGCACAACAGTAGCAATACCCCGCAATGACCCGTTTTGCAGAAAAACGAGGTGACCATTTGTTTCTGTGTGCTTCGTGCACGGCAACATTTCTTTGGAGTTGGCTCGTCTTCAAAGCACTATACAATCGACTGTGGCTTTGATTCGGGATCATATTTATATAGCCATGTTTCGTCACTAGTCAGTATATCATATACGTTTTTTTTCTCGCCTCCGTTAAATTTATCTATCATGAATAGGCACCAATCCACCCGACGGTCTTTCTGCTCATCGGTAAGTTTGTGCGGCACCCATCTCGAACAACGTTTACGGAGAGAAAGGTGGTCGTGAATAATAATTATGGTTTGCGTTGCTGCTGATCCAATTCCTAGTTCTCGCTCTAGCTCTACATATGTAATTCGTCGATTTTCGCGAATAAGTTTTTCGACGGCACGAACGTTTTCTTGCGTGGCCGCGGTTGGCGGCCGTCCTGTCTTCGCTTCATCTTCCAGACATCCCCGTCCTCTTTTAAATTCAGCAAACCAATTGAATACTGTTGCTCGGGAACAAGCAGACTCACCAAAAGTTCAAAACATTCATGAGGCTTTAAACCTTTTTTAAAGTCATAATAAATCATAGCGCGAAAATCACGTCGACTGAGCTCCATTGTTGCAAGTGGATTCCCGCCAGATTCTCGGAAAAATTATGCTCATTCAAATAAAAAATAAATAAAAGAAGTGTGTTCTATATACAAATATGTCAATAAAAAACCAGCCTATAAGATGGTGTATAGCTTGCCAGTGTCAATTAAATGAGAAAAGAGTATTTAACTTCTATTGGCATGCCCCTCGTACCTACAGATGAAAATCTGTTATATACTCTTGTTCCCGTAAATAAACGATTTTTATTTTATTTATATCCTGATCTTTTACACACAAGTGTATTTTTCTGTAATTTTCCTATTTTCATTTATAAACGAATGAATAGTGCATCTTCGATATTCACGTAAGAAACTAGAGGACAGAACTAACAAATAAACGGAAGACGTAAATCCCAACAAAAAGTGTTACATTCTATAACAAAGTGGTAGTCGACATTTCCTCTGTTGCGGAAAGCGGAAAATAAAATTCGTGTCACGCGAACTTGTATCCTGGAACACGAAATTATGTTGTTTTAGAGAACTAATGTGGGCAAGTTGCCAGTAGACAGAAATGCGAATAAAATTATGTCTACTTTGTGGTTTCAGCAACGCCCGGCAGCATCTTTATTAGGATTTAATATTTTTCTCTTAATCTTAAATGCACTCATATGCTCACTGTTTTAAATTCAATAACGGGTAGCTATATCTCCGGATTTAGAAATTCTTTTTTCACATTAAGCAGATGTGTGGGGGATTGTATTGTCAAATTAAGGTTGGTGATGGGTTGGCCAATCGCCCAAGAATCACTTAAAAAACCTCATAACTAAATGATAGGGGTTGGAGCTTTTTTAAGCCTTTTTAAATAAATTGAATAAAACCATAATCTCCCATTTTTCCCAAAAATATTGAAGGATATAAACAAAATATCTAAAGGGTGGGGTAGGGGGTCTGCAGTCCCTTAGAATACCGTCTTTTTAACACGCTTTTATTAGGTCGACCTGTATGTATGTAACTATGTAATCAAATCTAAGAAAACTAATTTAACCATCTTCTAAAGGTCATAGCGTTATGAAAATTGGCAGTTGTATGTGATTTCGATGACAATACAATAATATGGTACTGTCGAGCTGATCTGATGATGGAGCCGGAAGATATGAACTGGAACTTCATGATGGATGATCATATCATAGCCGTGTTTGGACTTGTTAAAAAGGTCTTGTAATGAACGTTGACCATGATTAGGTTTCAAGGTCTGATGATGAAGCCGGAAGATAGGCACTAGCATTCCATGATGAAATATCGTATCATATTGTGTTGGACTTGTTAGAAAGGTCTTTTAATGAACTTTGACCACGAAATGAACTTTGAGCACGATTAGGTTTCAAGGTCTGAATACAATAATATGGTACTATCGAACTGATCTGATGATGGAGCCGGAAGATTTGAACTGGAACTTCATTATGAATATTAGCATACGATGTACCGTTACCAACCCATAACGTCCCACTGCTGGGCACGGGTCTCTTCTGTGAGGAAGGTATTAGCCATACTTCACCACGGGGGCCAGCCGGGTTGGTGGAGGTTTGTAAGGCTAGTGGTCACCTTACCGTTAGATGTTATCAAGCCGCCCGTTTGGGTCTCTGACAAAGCTTGACGACTGCTATCTTACGATATCAACCGGCACCAACGGCTTTACGTGCCTTGCGAAGCACGGTAGCGCCCCCGAGATAAATACCACTAGGCGGTTACCCATTCGTGGACGGACCGCAGCTCGCGTTGCTAACTTGTAAATACGATCACATCAGTCCAACTAAGCTACATTGAGATGGAGAGGATGCGGGCTCATTCGTCTATTTGAAATAAATGTTTAAAATATGCCATTAGCAAAGACTAAAAAGCATAAAATAAATTAATAGTTTAAAAAACACGCTTTTGTAAGTGCACTTAAAAGTCAAAAATAAATTACGGGTCTTTCAAGTTGTCTCTATTTCTGGGCTGAAGTGTAAACTATGTGCTTTTAATTATAATATTTGATTGTAGAAGCGTGGGGCGCTGGAGCAGGAAAAACTTTCTTGTAAACAAATACACGAACAAGAACTCTACATTTTGCCACTGTTGACTAGTACTTTGAACAGACTGTTTAATATAGAGCCTCCAACTAGTGGTGCTGCAACTCTAGTTAGAGATCTCTGTAACCTGCTTCCCGAAACATCGCTGAACTTGATTTCTTAGCAAGGTAAACAAAAAATCTTTCCTTTTCCAGCGCCCCACGCTTTTACAATCAAATAATATAATTTAAAGCACATAGTTTACACTTCAGCCCAGAAATAGAGACAACTTGAAAGACCCGTTATTTATTTTTGACTTTTAAGTGCACTTACAAAAGCGTGTTTTTTAAACTATTAATTTATTTTTTATTTGGCAATAGGACAATTTTAAATAAAAAGTATCTACAGAAATTTGGTAATACTTTGTAATTGGTCACTTTCAGCTCCACCACCTACGCCTCTAAGCTATGTTTATGCTATCTCATTCTCAATTTAGTATGTAAGATATTTGAGTGCGTTAATAAGACAAGAAGTTTGTTTTAAGACATATAATTTCGCCATATAATTACACCTTAAAAGAATTGTGTAGCGATAAAATTTTCTTTGCAAATTGGCTCCTACATTGCGAGCGCCTTTGAGCCTATTTAGATGCAAAGTAAAATATTCGCAGTTTTAAGAAAACAACATTCCCGCTATTTTGCCGCGTTGTCTGAAAGTGGCTGCATATTTAACATGGATTTACACTTGAATCGGTTTATTGTGTCGCATTGAATAATATTTTTATAGAATGGATCTTTAAATAGAAATTTGAAGGTTCTAGATTTCGAGACTGAATTTTTCGTTAAATTCAGTTACTTTAAGAGTAGAATAAAATTTATTCGAACCATACTTGAATGGTTTTTAGTATCATTATAGGCCAGTGTAAAGTTCAATTATATTAAGTGTCAATTTCTCAAAGGTAAGGGTAGAAAATTGTTCTACACTTTGTTATAAATAAGTATAGTTCTTTTGAAGATAATGCTGGATGCAATTGAATTGACTTTAAAAAGTCCGTCAACACCAAAAGAAATAATTACCCAGTGAATAAAAAAAGATTTCAATATATTGCGCAATCTCGTAGTTCGACTTGAGAACTCTCACTGCGAATTGGTATTTAACTTTCGCAATACTCGCCAACGCTATAGTATTTTCTAAGATTTTCACGATTGCACATTATAATTGAAACAACTTTTGATTTTCGGATATTTCAATCGCGTGTTATTACATTATTTTTAAAGCCCGACGTTTCGAAAACTTTTCAGTTATCATGGTCACGGGAAGACTGAGGTGTTATTTGTCATTATACAGTACTATAAAATTATTAATACTAACTACCTTCACAAAATTTAAGTTACATTTGCGTTTAATATTTGCTATGTACAAAAAGAGCTAATGTTATCTGGAGCCTTGCTAGTGTTCTCCCCTCGCTTAGTTGTGCTAAAGATGTGTGCGAAACGTCGGGCTTTAAAAATAATGTAATAACACGCGATTAAAATATCCGAAAATCAATAGTTGTTTCGCCAACGCTATGTTAGTGTGTAAATAGGCACGCCAAAATAAATAAGTAATAATTGATTTATTTATTATATAAGGACCATCAAAAGTACACAGTATAAATAAGATCAATAACAAATGATCAAAAGTTACAATTAGATACACACTCAGCTAATATAAAAGAAAAATAATTAAACTAGACTATCTGTTCAAGTGTGAACATTAGCAGTATAAATCACAAAGAAATGCACCATCCGTATAGATTAATACAAACATATAATTTTATATAAATACTATGAAAAATGTAAATAAAGTCTTTTTTTACCTTTGACTCCGACTATTACTTACCTACCACTTCCTTACCCTTCCATCACTGTGGCCAAGACACCTTTAGCCTTCGCAGTTGCATAAGTCTGTGTAACTGACAGTGATTATCGTACCACTTCCTATATCCTACCAACCCTCCGTTTGTTACCTTAGGTCTCCCGGTATACAGACATTCCCGTACTTATTTATATATTTCAACTTGTATGGTTAGGACTATATAGAGGTAATCTCTACCTACCCCTTAGGAATTTAGGCGTGCATATTATAGATTGATAGGTTAGGATCCTAGGTCTTATAGCTGTCCCATTAAGTTAGTATATTAAAGTCTAGTTAGTATAGTACATATTATCTAAAAACAAAAATGAATAACAACAGAAAAAGAAAAAAACATAAATAAAAATGCCTAACAATTGAAAATAGAATAAAATTTAATAATAATAATGGCCCAATTATGGCGTCACAAAATAAAATCAGACGGATAAACACACTATAATATATTTACAGTTAATCAATCAAACAAGGAATCATATCATTAATTGGCGACTGCTTTAAGACACCTAGCGCTGTAATAATTAAGTGTGCGTGTGTTTCATAAATAAAAACTAAATTAAATAGAACGGAATTTGCCGTGTAGTGCCGGCTTAGAATGTCGCTACCCCTTTCTACCCACGGGTGTCGTAAGAGGTGACTAAGGGTTTTGGGGCTTTTTATTGGATTTTTGTGCGATGCGGTTGGAGAACCCTTCATCAAAAACCTTTATTCTTACCATCTTTTCCCCACTCAACTTCTAAAAGTGGCTGAGGAATTTATAATTCCTTAGCTCTGGTTACCCCTTCTAGGAAAATATAGCCGTGAGTATATGTATAAATGTAAATAGAACAGAAACCACACCTAGTCCAGTACAAAAATTGCTAAATAATCCACTAAAAACTTCAAAATTGTAGTAGTAATAGGAACAACCCTACACCCTGATTGGTTGATTCAATGTTCTGACTTTTGTTAGTCATACATTTGCTTCGCTTAATACAGTTGAAATGCATTCAATCATTTACGAATATTGACATTCTTACATAATAACATACATAAACGTTCACGACGAATATCCCCAAAGGGGTTGGCAGAGGTACTAATACTTCTGAACATCACGTGACTGTCACCTGGTGTTCAGAGTACCCACGTTTTGCATGGACAGAGTACTCACGTGATAGGGGGCAGGCCTATCGCTGTTTTGTACGAATACACTGTCACATGACTAAGTTAACAACCATGATAAATTCACCACACATATGTCTAT
This sequence comes from Bedellia somnulentella, assembly GCA_963576735.1. Classification (NCBI taxonomy): domain Eukaryota; kingdom Metazoa; phylum Arthropoda; class Insecta; order Lepidoptera; family Bedelliidae; genus Bedellia; species Bedellia somnulentella. Next base: position 2,784,180 of record OY755190.1, read on the forward strand.
AGAAAAGACAAATTGGTGTAGGTCCGACCCAGGATTCATGACATTCTTCTTATTTCACTATTAGCTAAGTCCTCTATGGTTTTATATGACTATTTTTTCTTAAACATATCAACTTGTGCAGCACAAATACGTAACAGTCTTCAACGCCAAACTTATTCAGTATCGTTATACTATCAAACTTTAACTTTATATTATGATTATCAATTGGACGTAGTTATGTAGAAAGGATTCAACCCACAAAAAAGTCTTATACGAGATATTAGCGTTTAAAGTTTGAACTAAAGCGCTTGTCATACTGTGAATTAGGTCGGGTTTTTAAAATAAACAGTTTGCATGCACTTTTTATAAGTAAAGTTTTCACTACTTCATAGATTCAACCCTCAACAGCACATTGGCATACTTAACTAAATTTGGGCGAAAGTGTGGGTTGAGTCCTTTCTGCTAAACTCGTCCAAGTATGTAAGATTTCAAAATATTAAATATGTATTAAACATCACTAATCAATTAAGCAAATAAATATTATCGACACCAGCGGACTCGAACCGACGACATACGGGTATACGCCCCCGTCGCTTTGCCAACTGAGAGTACCAGGTGACCACTCGCGCGAATATTTCAGAAATGTATTTGTATTTGCTTGTTTCTTTACACCTTTACTATTGATTGCGCCATCTATTGCCGAGGTATTACAACTCCGGAAAGCCACTCGTCTAATTTTTATTTGCTTAATTGATTAAATTATCCCCACATGAGGTTTTCATGCAAAACAAAGCCTGATTATGAATTAAACATGCTTATAACATACCGATAACCTTTGCACTCCTGGTAGATTTCTTCTAGCCCATCCGATGCGTTTACTCGCTTCCTCAGGTCATGGAGGCGAGAGAGTACAGTAAAGACGTACAAATAATCCTTCGCTTACATGACCTGAGAAAATGAGCATTACTGGTGCTTTTCATACCTGGACCCAAGAACTTGGTGTATAAATTTTCTATGTTTCTGAACTGAAGCTTCATTCTTCTTTGTTTCGTTTTTATATCGTTAGAGAAATTAAAATTGATAGTATGTAACGGTACAGTAAGAGTAAATAATATTTATCTAATAAAAAATCAACTTTTAGCAGCAATTTTTTAACTATCTGGATAAAAAACGAATAATATTATACAATAACCAAATTTCATATTATACTCGACTTTGAACTTAAGATTAAATTTGCCTATTCTTAATTCGGTATGCAAAGTTTTACAAAAGTGGTGCTGATTACGAAACCATTTCGAGATATTATGTTTTTAAAACATATTTTCTTGAAATTTAATCAAACAGAGCTAAGATGACCGTTATTTTAGCAAAAAACTGTAACAGTATTTAACCTTCAGCGTTATGTCAAAGACATTCGTTCTTGCAGTTTATTAATAAAACATCGAAAATCATAGGTTTGTTTAGTATAATATCGTAATAATTTTATTTGGGATCACAAATTCGTGAAATATTTTGCAATTAGCAACATTTTTACTAAACATTTCGCTTTATTTGCATGTCGCTACGTGATATTTTCAATCGATGACGTCATTAAGTACAAAAATTGAACAATCTTCAAAAAAACATAACTTGGCAATTACTCATTTAAAATGAAAAATATTTAAATCAGTTTTTTGTTTTCGTGTTTGCTATCGAATAAAAATATTTAATAAATACCAAAAAAAAACTTTGTATACCGAATTGAGAAAAGAAATTAATTAATATGTAAAATTCATACATCCTAGTTTTTTTTAATCATAAGCGTGATTCCTTGTTTGGTTGAATATTGCATTTTGGTTAGGTACTGCTATTTTGAATGCTTAATATTGACTTGCAAGTTTAATATAATTAATAAATTAATTTCAAAATATATATGAATGTCAAACTAACAACGTAACAAATGAACATACAAAAAAAATTACAGTATATATACATTCCTCCCATAATATTCATAAACAAAAAGGCGGGAAAAAAACAATACTTACCATACTGAAAATTAGAGAAACCTATTTTTATTTGCACCCAAATTCATTCCTTTTTAAATCACTTAAAATATCCGTTTAAGTTTTCCAACTAATCACCAACTCAAATAAAAACTAACGGGGATGTTACTTCAAATAAGTCCAAGGAAGTTAAAGTTTCTAGCAGTTGGTTATTCGTTTGAGTTGCCAAATGCATCTAATGTTACGATCAACGTTGTGTGTGAAAAGTTTTTTCTTTTTACTATTTACACCAAAATTTTGAACTAAAGAAAACTTAACATTTCCGCTGACTTAAGCAAAGTAAAAATATTAATTAAAAAGTTAGAACATTGAATCAACCAATAAGGGTGTATAGGGACAACTTAATATGACAATTCAGTTTCAGCGGTTTTTTTTAATAACGTTTGGTTTCCACTCTATTTAGTTAAATTCTCCATGTCTTGAACCTATCATAGCCTCTGAGAAACCTACGATCATTGAAAACTACTAATAGCCAATGAATATAGAATTGGCGGGTAAATCAAGCTAAGCCTTTAGGCAAATGAAAGGACCTGATAGAATTATGTCTATGCGCCATAATATGCGATGCATTGAGCATAAGTATAGGCCAAGCAAGTTTTACGTTTATTATTTTAAATTGTCGCATTTTTTGTTGATTAATTTGTCTAATTTAACTTAATTTATTAATTTATGTGATTGTATTTTATTTAGATTTGATTTGATTTTGTTTTGTTTATATTTTTATGGGCCGCATGTAAAAGCCTGAAATAAAGATTTATTTATTTATTTATTAATCACTGATGCCAAGTTTAAATAAAAATATAATAATAGTGTGCTCTCTTTGGTGCTAAGATAGTAAAACAATAATAATTAGTTAGGTATCGGGGCTTTATATTGGATTTTTGGGCGATGCGGTTGGAGACCCATCACTAAAAACCTTTATTTTTCCATATTTTCCCCACTCAACTTCCAAAAGTGGCTGAGGAATTTCTAATTCCTTAGCTCTGGCTACCCCTTCTAGGGAAATATAGCCGTGAGTATATGTATGTAAGTAAAAGTAAAAGTAAAAGACATTTATTTGGCAAATTAACACACATACACACAAACGTAAACAGAATGACACATAATAGAAAACACATTGAAAACACAAAGATAAAAAAAAAAATATAGTAAAAACATTAATTAACATTGCCAAAAGGGTGTCGTCTCAGCATGTGTGCCTGGAACGGGACACAGACCGTTCCGAGACACGCTGGTTTTCAGCCGACACCGCCTAATTTAAACAAAACAAAAATATAATATAACAAGATAAAACAAACCTACACATTTTTATTTTATAACTAACAACGTTTCAAATACTAACAAAATTTCAATAACTAACAATAAAATAAAAAAACACTCATTATATTGTAAGTACATACCAATTAATAAATAAAGTAAAAATTATAAAAATAGATATATAGGTAATATGATATAATACATATAACATTCTATAGGAGTAATTTATAATTCAATAAATGATCAGTCAAATTTTAGTAGATAAATATCGCGTACAAAGGATAGAAGAGTTATCATAATATTTATATATGCGACAGTAAATTATAATAATTTAAATGTAGAACATAGATTTTTTAACGTTATATTTGAACGACGCAGTAGAGGTAAGATCTTTTAGCGGTGGAGGTAAGTCGTTCCAGCATTTCGAAGCCGCGTATCTAAAGCTTCCTCGGAAGGCCGTGGTTCGATGTTTAGGAGTTACCAATAGATGTGAGTGACCGCGCGTATGGTATTGTGACACTGTCCGAGACCATATCAGTTTCTCAAATAAGTATTTGGGGATCTGGGTTTTTATAACACCGAAAAGAAGCGTAGATAGATGTAGCTTTCTTCTTGCTTCGAGATTTAACATCTTATTAGTGTGCAGGTAAGGCGTAACATGGGTTCTAGGTGGTATTTCGAAACAATATCGCGCACAAGCGTTCTGAACTCGTTGTAATAATTTCCGCGAGCGAGACAGTAGGCATGGACCATATACCACATCACCGTAGTTGAGTTTGCTGAGTATGAGGGATTCACAAAGTCTTATTCGAATTTCAGTTTTTAGGTACGGTCGTATTTTGTATAACACTTTGAGCCTATAAAAACAACCTTTCACAGTGTTAATGACGTGATTTTCAAACGTTAAGCCTGAATCGAACAACAAACCTAAACTTCGCGCCTCATTAACTTTTTCTATTTGTGTGTTGCCAATTTTAACCACAAAGTTCTGTTCTTCCATCTCACGCTGTTGATGCTTACTTCCTATAACCATGTATTTAGTTTTTAAAGGATTAAGCACTAGTGAATTTTGCATAGACCATTCTTCGATATTTTTAAGATCTTGGTTTAGATCATGTATGACTTTTACTGCTCGGCTCGGAGTCAAAGATATATACAACTGCAAGTCGTCAGCAAAAATTTGGTATTTGCAATTTTTTATACATTTGATGATGTCAGCAGTGTAGAGAATAAAAAGTACGGGAGCCAGGTTCGATCCTTGCGGGGCGCCTCTCGTAACTAGACGGTTCTCTGAATATTTTATCTCTCCACTTTGCCTATGGAGCTCCACTATTTGGGATCTCGATTGCAAATAACTATCAAACCATTTAATTGTGTCAGAACTGAATCCATAATAGGCTAGTTTAGATAGTATTAGGGTTATATTCATGCATTCGAAGGCACGGGAGAAATCCAATAACATAAGAACTGTGGCTTGTTTCCTATCCTGGGCATACAGGATGTTATCTACAATATCGATGAGTGCGGTCGACGTGCTATGGTTTTTGCGAAATCCCGATTGATGAATAGGAAGTATTTCGTTATCTTCCAGGTATTTGGTCATTTGTTCATAGACAACTTTTTCGAGTATTTTAGACATACATGGAAGCAAGCTAATTGGACGCAAATCTGACATTGTTTCTGGATTGGATACTTTTGGGATAGGTCGTATAAGTGCAGTTTTCCAACTGTCGGGAAATACAGAGTCAACAATTGATTTATTAATAATATGAGTAATGACATCAAGCGTATTCGGCAATGTCATTAAAATCATTGAGAGCGATATTTTATCTAAGCCCTGGGCATTGCTATTAAGGCTTTTTATAATTCGGTCAATTGTGTCAGAGTTTACTGTATGTAACTTGAATGTCGCGGTGCCATGTCTATGATATTCATAATATGTCAAGAGAGATATGTCAACACTGTCCTTACCAGGTATGTTTAAGAAATGTTCATTTAATGTGTCAGGGTCGTCAAAGTGCTCAGGCAAGTCAGAATCAGTATGTTTTCGCAGTACTGTAGCTTTAAGGTTTTTCCAAAGACTTTTTGAGTCTTTTGAATATTTATTTACATACGACTGGAAGTAAGCTTTTTTCTCATTATAAATTGTACTATTTACTAATTGCTTAAAATCTTTATAATAAGTTCTTTTGGAGTCCGTTTTGTAAGCTCGATATTCTGAAAATGCTTTATCCCGTTTAGCCATCATACATTGCAAAGTCTCAGTTATCCAAGGATATTTCCTTTCTCGTATCAAAACTGTTTTTAACGGAGCATGGAGGTCAAAAAGTATTGTCAGGCAGGAAGTCAGAGCATTAACCATATCTGTTACCCGTTTCATGTTATAAATATTGCTCCAATCAATCTTCATTAGATCTATATGGAACAAATCAGAAATAATATTATGGAGAGGTCGGAAAGTCACATATTTTGGGAAAGGTTTAGGTTTGCGAACTTTACACTCAGCGGTTATAAATGCATGACGTCCTAAAGCTGGGATATAATTAACAGTAGTAGTCAATATGGGAATGTCGGTCAATATAATGTCTATCAAGGTTTCACTATCGTCTGTAAAATGCGTTGGCTGATTCACTACTTGTTTCAAGCTTAAAATTTTATAAAAATCACTTAATATTTTATATTTAGTGTCATTAGTATTTAAAAAATTGATATTAAAGTCACCTAAAATTATAATTTTGTCATGATCTCGGAACGATGCTATTGACTCTGTGAGCGCATCAAAGAAGGTCTCAACACTAAGCCATGGAGGGCGGTATGCTGTACCAATAATAATAGTTACAGAATTAACTCTCAGTCGAATCCACATTTGTTCAACTTGAGGAGTAGAAGGGTGCCGTAAAACCGTGGCAGACAGTCCACAACGAATATAAAATCCTACCCCACCTCCGCGCGCGCGCCGGCCGGTCGCGCTCCGCGGCACGTGCCGCAGTCGGTAGCCGGGCACGACGGGGGCGCGCTGCTCCTCGCCGCGCCGCAGCCACGTCTCGTTCACAGCGAGTACGTCGACTTCGAAACGCTGGATACATGCGATCAATTCCTCATGTTTTGTACCAAGAGATCCTGCATTATGAAGTCCCAATTTAAGAAAATTTGTTTTATAAGTCATTGTAATAAATATTAATATAGTTAGGTAGCACGACATTAATATAAAGGATAAAATACGTATGATATATAAATATATACTGATATGCATGATGAGCTCTTGCTTGTGGCAACTGCTTACCTATAGATATATTATTAATCAAAGAACAAAACGGTAATCGGTGCCAATAATATTTTATGATTATTAACAGTTTAATATCAATCTTGCTTAGCGGAACATATACATACAATTTGATATGATAACGATAATTGTTCTCAAATAGGTGACTGAAAGTGTGTCCTAATATTATCATTAGTAACCTATTCAAAAATATATGATTATTATTTCTATACATGCACAAATTTATAATATTTAAATAGTAAAATAACAAAAATACAATTCCAAATTTATATTGTTTTATCAACCTCTGTTTGCATGTTAAAAACCCTGTCGATGTCTTCGAGCGTGAACAGCTGATGTGCTGAGGAGGATGAAGTTTTCCTAGCGAAAACACGGCCATCCTTCGTCCATACGTAGCGCCATCCTCGAGCTCGTCCTACCTCTCGAGCTTTACCAAAAAGAAGACGTTTTGCCTTCGTTAGTCTCTCGTTAACATAAAAGACTTGTGACTCGTGTGGTGGTAGACCTATGTCAGCTGTGTTAACTCCTCTTCTTGTCCTACTGTTCCTGATTAGAGCGTCTCGGATTGATCGGCGCACAACCCTCACAACGATAGTGCGAGGCCGTGAGGCGGCGGCGGGAGCGGCGGCGGCGGCGGCAGTAGTTGTGGCAGCGGCGGCGGCGGTGGTGGCATGTCGGTCGTCGGAGCGCAAGCGCCGCGCGCCGACCCGTTCGGCCGTGATGATGTCGCGCTCGTCGAGAACTACTCCAATTTTGGCGGCCGCAGCTAACACTATGTGTCCCACATTCTCATTCGGATATTCTGGTATACCCGAAACTTCGACCTCGGTAACTAAGTGACGGCGCTCCTGTTCATCTATGTCGTTTTTCAGTTGCAATATGGTGGTCTTTAAGGAATTTATTTCGTTAGTCGAAAATTGACTTTTTAATGTGACTATTTCAGATTGCAATTGAGCAGTCAAAAAATCAGTGGTTGCGGTGAATTCTTCTTTTATGGCTTTCGTGGCTTTGGCTATTTCGGTCGACATTGCAGTTTCCATATACAAAATAAGTGTTTTTTTTAACGCGTCAATTTTTGTATCAAAAAGGTCACTAAACTGTTTAATGTTAATAGAAACTGAGTCTCGTGATAAAGGGGAAATGGCACAATGTTCGTCACAAGACATATTTGTGTCATCTGCTAGAGAATAGTCGTGACATGTTACTGGAGTTTCATCATTCCTTTCCCTTCTTACGGTTATGTTTCTGCATGGATCACAAATCCAGGACTTTTTATAATTGGCCATATATGTTGCGGTTGTCATGTTATAACACCGATAGTGGTATGTAGCACCACATCGAGTGCATTTAAGCAACTCTGAAATGTCTAAACGGTCGGTACAATTAATGCATTTCATTTTTAAAAATATTAAATTTGGCGGGTTGGTAATAAAACGGCTCGGTGGCTACGTCGATTAGGACTACGACACTGATTCAACTCGCACTCAATCACGAACAGTCGGAACAACAGAGAATGCTAGCCGTTCATTGGATAAATTTGTCGTAGCGCTTGCATCCCCAGAGTGAGTCTGCTACGAAAACTTGGGCGTCTCTTTCTGACCTCGCTTCGCACGTGTCTAGCGTCGCTTCTCCGGTCCGCGGCGATTTCGGCGTAGCTCTATTACACTTTCTTTGTTCTTTTCAAAACAGATAAACCGTTAACGCACAAATTGATATGTTTAGATAAGATTTAAACAGCGAAAAATCACAGTATATGCACTAAGATAAGCACTAAATATAACACTAGGATTGTCCTGAACTTAAGTCACTATAAACTTTAATTTATCTTGCTTTTTCCAATATTATTTGATTATTAATAGTAAAGAGTTCGCAGTGCGGTGTTAACGCTATAACGATCGGTCGATATGTATGTATCTCCTAAATATTACTGGGTGTTTATAGTCAGTATTATTTTCATCTTAGACTTATTAAAAACTCTAGATCGATTATAGGAAGCAGTACTAGACAGATATGACTGTCAATCATAGGTGCAGTTTCGAGTTAAATTGAAAGAGCGAAATGAGATGAGAGAAAAATCAGAAATATTCTCTCATCTCATAAGTTTCATCTAACAAGTAAAAGTAAATCCTATAATATTATAAAGGCGAAAGTTTGTAAGTATGGATATACATCCATACGGATCTTTGTTACTCTTTCACGTAAAAACTACTGAATGGATTTGAATGAAACTTTACCACAATATAGCTAATACATCAGAATAACACATAGACTATAACTTATACATCAGAATAACACATAGGCTACAATTTTTGAGGTTTTATTAAATTATTTAAAAAAACGCCTTAAGCTTTGTCATAAGCAAATTTGACAGTACGAAGTACGTCGGGTCAGCTAGTAAACTATAATTTACTTCAAAGTCTAAAAAAAAATCATTTATAGTCAATCTCACAATCTCTACCGCCCACAGGGCATCATACATGACAGTCTCACTAGTTTTGATCTAAAAATGGTTGGGCAGAGTTTCGGACTACTGAAATAGTTTTGAAAACAGAGAAAAAATTATGATGAATAAAATGATCAAACAATAATAATGTATCATAGAACAAGAACACAAATCTGTAAAAATATAAGCAGAAAATTAACAGAATTACAGACAAAATGGAGTTTTTCATTATATTACCCAGAAATAAAACTCACGTAAACTCACTTCACACGAGATCTGTCTAGAAATGCAAAGGCGTGTAGGAGATTTAGCCCACTCTACGTACAATTACGTACAAACACAAATAAATAACAATATTTATTAGATAACAATGTGTATATTTACGTAACGTCCTTATGTATTTAGATTACCTAAGGCTTTTATTAGGTATATACTCAAATATCTCTCAATGTATTTTGTTATTCCAATGAATAATCCCACGTGTTCGTGTGTTATAAAATTTCCAAGGAAAAATAATTATTATCGAAAATAGGTTACAGACCAATTGTGATTTTTTGGACAGCAACAACGATTTACTTGGAATTGGATCTCCATTTAGGAATCTATATATAAATACCTAGAAGGGGTAGTCAGAGCTAAGGAATTAGAAATTCCTCAACCGCTTTTTGAAGGTTGAGTGGAGAAAAGATGGTAAAATAAGGGTTGTTGGTGATGGGTCTCCAACCGCATCGCCCAAAAATCCCTTAAAAATCCCCAATACCGTTAGTCGCTTTTTACGTACACCACCGGAAGAAATGGGGTAGTGCTATTCCAAGCCGACACTACACAGCAGTTATACATAAGAGTTTATTAGAAGCTTTGGAATTATCATCGTAACTTTTATATTACATAAATGTTACATTGTTAAGTTATCAAAGTGGGTATTTCATGGCATGGTACTAATTATATGGTAATAAGTGAAAACAAAGAGTGATAAGCTAAGTAATTAAATTGACATGTGAAAATTATTCAATACAAATTACGAAAATTGCATGCAACTGCACATTAATATTTAATCATACAAATACATACATACATATTCTCACGCCGTTAGTTCCCATTGGGGTAGGTAGAGACTATCGATCGCCACTTTGTACGATCCGGGCAAACCACACAAATTACATACAATGAACCGATTCAGGATTTGAACCAATACATCTATGCGTCATAAGAAGCTAACTGAGCTGCTAAGTTTTAAAATATTTTGGATGTTTAATAGATATTAGTTGTTTGCAAACTTTACTAAAAACAGCACATTATCTCTACACGACCCGGCCTTCACTTTTTCTTCTACAATTGTAAAATGACAAAGACAAATCATATAATAAGGGAAGTGCCTTAATTACAACAAAAACGCATATTACTCGTAATAAATTGACGGTTTTGTTACCAGAAACAACCCTCGTCACAATAGGACACGTGACACACATTAACAATGGCGTCATATCCGCTTCCTGCGATCATAACGTTCCATTTTCAAGAACAAGATTGCAGTGAATGGAGTTCTAAGTTTCATTTGTCACCTCCTTTCAACTTATGCTGCTCGCATAAAAACTTTTTGCTTCGTTGAAACTTCCGTTTATGTTTTTTGAATTGTGCATTCGTCGTAATACTATGTAGGGATGGGAAGTAAGCTCATATCTTTCACCAGGGCCGGATTAGGAGGTCCAGAGGCTTCGGTGCACCAAAGGAGCGGAGGGCCCCTCGCCCCAAATGATTTTTAAAATATATATATTTCCGAAGTCTCCATTTATTTTTCCGAAATCTCTATTTGTTTTTCCGAAGTCTAGGGGCCTACCGTTTGTTAAGGTTCTGGGGTTTTCGACCCGGTTGTCCTGCCCTAAATCCGGCCCTGTTTTTCACGACTTCTAATTGTTGTCACTTCAGCAGTGTTAAGTGTAAGTACAATAACACGATTTTACACGTCTCGTGAAAGCGGAGATGAAGTTTTGTCTTTTTTGTTGTATATTTCGTTTTCTTGTTCATATTTGTTGGAATTTAATAATCTTACCGAAAAGAGAAGCCAGAGCTTCATCATTGTTGAATTCCTCAGCCGTTTTTTGGGTAAGGCAAATTTATTTGTAAAATAAAGGATGTTTGGTCATGGGTCTTAGTCGCTCTTACTACACCCGTGGGTAGAAAGGGGTAGTGACATTCTAAACCAGCACTACAAGGAACATAAACATAAAAGATAGGGCATTTGTAGAGCTATTATATAAAAAAAAACATAACATAACATATACTCACGGCTATAAATCCCTAGAAGGGGTAGCCAGAGCTAAGGAATTAGAAATTCCTCAGCCACTTTTGGAAATGTGAGTGGGGAAAAGATGGTAAATGTAAAGGTTGTTGGTGATGGGTCTCCAACCGCATCGCCCAAAAATTCCTTAAAAGCCCCAATACCGTTAGTCGCCTCTTACGTACACCCATCGGTAGAATCGGGGTAGTGCTATTCTAAGGCAAAAAAACAACTTTATTATAAAGTAAAGAAAATAAGTCATAAAAAATCACGCCTAATAACTAAAACCTCTGCAAACTTCATTTCTCAAATCATAAAAAGACACAAAACGTTCGCGTGAAGTGTAATTTTTGTGGTTGTTAAAATGATTGAAACATTATACGGTAGATAATGGAAGCACATTAATTTGAGAGCCGCTAAGTGCGGGTGACATCGCGATGCTTATTTCTAACTGTCAAGCCTTGAGTACGCTATCGCTAGGCTTTTTACGAGATTCTTTGTATACGATTACGTTCTTAATCAGCCGCAAATCTTATTTTAATAAATAAACGCATATTTTAATGATAAATATAGCAAAATATAATATAAATAACGGCTCAGAATAGCACTAATCCATTTCTTTCCATGTGTGACGTTAAGGCATCTATGGACTGTCTCTCAGTGATCATGTGGTCATCAGATGTGTCATAATTTTGTAGGATTGGCGGAGTATATGTAAGTAAGTGAGTGAATATGGGGAAAAATGCATTATATACCAGGAAAATATTTAAACTTTTTATCGGATTAATTAGTAAATATTATTACTTACTTACTTATACTCACGCCCATTGTTCCCATTGGGGTAGGCAGAGACTATCGATCGCCACTTAGTACGATCTTGATAAACCTCTCTTGCTTCCCTTACATTCATTATTCTTCTCATACATGCTCTTTTATTCTTCTCACTTCGGACCCCCGCTTTTATAAGAACGTTTTCTATCTGGTAAAGAAACGTTTTACGAGGCCGTCCTCTACTGACAATCCCATCCACATTGGCTCTATATATCTTTTTCGCTACTTTATTTTCATCCATCCTCTCTATGTGCCCAAACCACCTCAACATTCCTTTTTCTATCTTGCATACTACGTCATCTTTCAAACCTACTCGTTCACGGATCACAGTATTTCTCACTCTATCACACAGCCTTACATTACATATACTTCTGAGGGATCTCATTTCCACTGCATTAACTCTACTTTCATGCTTCTTCTGCCATGCCCAACATTCACTACCATACATCAGCGTGGGAACCAGAACAGCATTATGCACAGCCATTTGAGCCTTTATTATTATTCGGAAATGTTTGCGAACGCGAGGGTAGACTGTTTCTGCGCAACAATTCGAAAAAGGTGCGGATCTCTGGTGCGCAGGATACGTGGTAGCACCAACAGTATCCTAAACATGATCGGGAGTAGGCTCAACTGCCAGTATTTGAGGCATTGTTGCGCTATTTCAAGCGGAATGGCGCAGCGATGACTCCTATTACTGCATCTGTATATATTGTATGATTATATGTAATATAATGAGTCCTGGTCACTTAAATAAAAATCTTTATTATTATTATTAATAATTCACCTTCGAGGATGAAAGTAAAGAGCTGTCTGTATTGAACAAAAATAGATAAGCATCAAAATTCTTCTATGAATATAAAAAGCTATAAATCTAAGAAAAACTAGCCAGAGCTTCAGAGTTACACTCTTCCACGACTTTTAGAAGTTGAGTTGATTATAGCCCAACAATCACTTATAAAGCCCCCCAGCAGGGCAAGCACGAGCCGTGTTTAAACTAGTTATCGCGTGGGATAAAGCAGCCATCTCTTACGCACTTACTTAGTATCGTATACTGCCATCTCATTCTAACCGTTATCGTGTCGATAAAATAGCGCTAGTGCTTGCTCTTCAGGAATAATATTAATAAAGGAATTTCTAGTCCTGGGGCTCTGATTAAATTGGGATTTATAGCCCTGAGTAAATGTATCTATGTGAAAAATATTGTTCCAAACGGCGAAAGAAGAATCGATGTTAAAGTTCATGCCGTAAATTGTAAAAAGCATCGCTTTATTGCATCGTCAATGAATGAAAAATGCATTATTATTTTTCAATCTGGTTATTCATATAGATTAGCTGGCTAGTGTCGGTTTGGAATAGCGCTAACCCATTTCTTCCCGCGGGTGTGTAAAGATGCAACTTAGGGTATTGGGACCTATTAAGTGACAATCTTGTCCCCACAAACTTCCAAAGTGGCTAAGGAATTATAATTCCAAAGCTCTGCCTATCCCTTTCTGGCATCTATAGTCGTGAGTATATGCATATTTTTATGTTCGCTAACCTAGTTTTAAGTTATTAGATTCTAAGTTTTTTAAGCAGCGAATAAACGTTTTCTTTCTTCTTTATGTATGTATATCATTCATGTAGAATACATAGTACTTAAAACTAATTATATCATGTATCCTATTGTATCCATTGTTATAGTTAAATATTTCATCAATCAAAACTGCTAATTGCATGCATTACTCCGAAGATCCTGTTAAACTATTTTCCGCATAACATAGTGTAAAAGTTTTCAATATACACACAGTAATTGAGTTCGTCACTATGCAGACTTCATCCTATCAACTATTTAAAAAGCATCCGACCTCACCATATTCAGTGGAAAACCCGATAAATTCCTATTAGTCACGCCCTGATTCACGTCGGCTACGTTTTTGTAAAATGAAACTTTCATGCGAATGTAGATTTATTGTGATTAAGACAGAAGGGCTGATTTATCTTTGGGTATCTTGGGCTTCTAAGATTAAGCTGACTTGGTATTAAATGAATGTTTTAGGGAATGTACAGAAAGGTAGTTTCTACAGTAAAATTTTATTTACAAAGTTTTGATATTTCTATCATTACTGCGGGTTTTTTTACATACATTACTCTTATTATGATAGAGTGAGAAATAGTGTGATCCGTGAACGAGTAGGTTTGAAAGATGACGTAGTATGCAAGATAGAAAAAGGAATGTTGAGGTGGTTTGGGCACGTAGAGAGGATGGATGAAAATAAAGTAGCAAAATAGATAAATAAAGCCAATGTGGATGGGATTATTAGTAGAGAACGGCCCCGTAAAACGTTTCTAGATCAGATAGAAAACGTTTTTATAAAGGTGGGGTCCGAAGTGAGAAGAATAAAAGAGCATGTATGAGAAGAATAATGAATGTACGGGAAGCAAGAGAGGTTTGTCAAGAGCGTACTAAGTGGCGATCGATAGTCTATTATCTAGTATGTATTTTTAAGTAATTTGTATTATACAGATTACGATTTGTTAACATACAAATAGTCACGGATATAAATTCCTAGAATTGGTAGCCAGAGCTTTTGAATTAAATAGTTGTTTTTGCCAATTTTAATTGTAAAATAAAGTTACTGGTTATCACCTATCGGCCTGCAACCAAATCGCACAAAAATCACAAAATAATCCCCAATACTCAAAGTCACATACTAGGAACGCTTACTGAAAGAAATGGGTAATTTAAAGATTTTTGTTCATGAAAACCTCATGTGGGGATTATTACTAATAAATAAAAACCGCCTGTGTCGAAATTTTTCTTTCCTTTATTTATTCTTTACTTATTAGAAATACCACATGAGGTTTTCATGAACAAAAAGATTTAAATTATGTGATAGTTAGGCATTTTCAACATTTGCATTCTATCTGAAAAGATAGACAAGTGGCCTTCCGAATTAGTAAAAACTTCGGAGGTAGGAAACGCAAATCACTTCTTAAACGTGTAAAATAAATAAAGGATAGAAGAATTTCGCGCTGGCAGCCATTGACACGGTAGCTCAGTTGGCAGAGCGTCGGGGCGTATACCCGAGGTCGCGGGTTCGTTTCCCGCCTGTGTCGAAATTTTCTTTCCTTTATTTATTCTTTATTTGAAAGGAATGGGGTAGTGCTATTTTAAGTGAATTGGTTATCCCGTAGTAAATTTAAACTATCCAATAAGAGTGACATATTAAATAAAATCTTATAAGTTCGACACGTTTTAAACTGTATATTAGAATTGAATCCGTAGTCAACAGAAAGCAATAAGACGGTATCTAGATGTGAGGACGAGTATTTACTATGTACTGCAAACGAGCCTTCCGATGCATCATATGAACCAGTGAACACGCCTTTATTTCTAGTACGGGGAAGATAGAGTTTTATACATATATATATAAGCCATTACTCAAGCCATTAGTTCCCATTGTGGTAGGCAGAGATCGCTAATTTGTACGATCCTGGCAAACCTCTCCAGCTTCTTCTACATTCATCAACATTTTTAAAAGGCTTTTTTATACTTCAGACTACGGACGTCTGCCTTTATTGAAACATTATCTAATTCATAACTAGACTTTAAAATATGTTAGTAGAAGATGTTACTAATCAATCAAAAATTTCGATACCAGTAGTACTTGAACCCGCAACATCCCGGTCGCAGGATTGAGGTTTCATGCACAACAAAGTCTTAACTAAGAAATAAAGAATGTGTTCAAAAAAGCAGGCGTCTGAACATGAAGAATAAAAGAGCATGTATGAAAAGATTGAAGGATGTAAACGATTCTAGAGCGGTTTGATCGCAAGAAGTAGCGAATGATAGTCACTACCTACCCCAATAGGAACTAACGGCGTGAGTGTATGCATGTATGTATGAATGTAAATATGTCCTCCGTAGTCGTCCTCTCCTGACATTACCACCTATATTTCAAATAATAAATAAACATAGATATCTTCTAATTTAAATATTTTTGTTCGAGAAAAACCTCATGTGGGGATTATTACTAATAAATAAAGAATAAATAAAG
This sequence comes from Bedellia somnulentella, assembly GCA_963576735.1. Classification (NCBI taxonomy): domain Eukaryota; kingdom Metazoa; phylum Arthropoda; class Insecta; order Lepidoptera; family Bedelliidae; genus Bedellia; species Bedellia somnulentella. The sequence continues at coordinate 2,800,330 of OY755190.1, forward strand.
GAAAGAAAAATTTCGACACAGGCGTATTCGGGGCGTATACCCGAGGTCGCGGGTTCGATTCCCGCCTGTGTCGAAATTTTTCTTTCCTTTTTTTATTCTTTATTTATTAATATATATCTTCTCCTGTACTGCCGTTAGAGAATCGGGCCAGAGATTTTAAGTTCGAATTCTGGAAAAGACACTCACTAATTACTTTGCGCGATACATGTCGGTTTCGTTTAGGACATTTGATTGTAGGCAGGTCGTGGTCGTGTGCAAAAAAACATAGAGAACTTAACTAAATAGAGAAGAAACGAAGAATATCAATATACGTAAACGATTCAGTGCATTAGAACTGACCTAAGCGAAGCAAATGTATAACTTGTGTATAACTAATAAAATTCAGAACATTGATTCCGATCGATTCTGTACAGGACGGCTCGTTAGCCCATCGGTGGCCGATACTACTAAAGCTGTCAACGGTTCTTTTAGTCTTCTAAGCTTACTAACCCTCACTAGGCCAGCGTAGTAGTCCATTTTATAATCACTTAATTTAGGGAAGCTTGACCACCTCAGTAGGGCAAAAACTACGAGCGAAACATTAAATATCACGGAAACTAAAACTCATTATTAACTTTCACCCTTAAAATGTCACATGTTACTTGAAGAAGGTTCCTCGGGTAAAATGGAATAGAAAATATATTAAACAAATATAGAAGCAATAAGAATATTTATATTTTAATATTCATTTATAAGACATCAAACTTCATGCAACTATTTCAGGCACTCAGGTGACATTAATCTTTACGTTTAAATAATGTTACTAAAATAGCTCCATTGCAAACGTGACTTCAGAAGCGCTTACGTAAAATTTCTAACAAATTATAGTATCCATTCGCTCATTAAAAGTTAAAGTCATGTTAACAAAAACAATATAAAATCCTTTAAGCCTGAGTCCTGATCCTAAAACTTAAATTTGGACTAAAGCTAAATGTTTTTCGCAAAAAGTTAGGCATTGTTAGCGTTCGGATTCGATTACACAGCATTTTGACAGAATATAAGAACTTTTACCTACGGGTGTCGTAAGAGGCTTTTTTAAATGGTTTTTTAGGCGATGCGGCGTGAGAACCATCATCAACGATACTTTATTCATACCACCTTGTCCTGTATCAACTTCGAAATGCGGCTGAAGAGTTTCTAGCTCTGAAGCTCTGGCTTCCTCTTCTTGGGATTTATGGCCTTGAGTATATGTTTGTATAAGAAAATCTTAGTGGCTTAGTGGGTGAAAGGTTTATATGTTTCTGTGCATTTTTAAGTCGTGAATGTAATACTTTTATTGATGTTGAGTTTATATGTAGTTATGCGTAATGCGTAGAGTTATGCGTAAAAATGTAACCTTAGGACATTTTAAATTTATCAGAAACAAAATTCAAAGCAGTAGGTAAAAGAAATCTTAGTTCGATAGCCTATTACAATGTCAATGATTACATTAATGATGAAGTGGCTTGGTGTCATCAGGGCTCTGTGCAGAATGTTTCCGGGCGAACACCAAAATTGTAATGGACGTAAGAAAAGATGTGTGTTGACGAGTTTCTTACGGATTCTTCTCTCAACAAAACACCTTCCGAATCCGAAGTAAACTTAGCATTAAGTTGGAATTTGACTTTCGAAAATCAAAGATTTATCTTTTTACTTTGATAAAAAATAATATTTTATTATTATTATTTTTTATTTTATTTACTCATGTGATATGGTGACGTTTATTGTCACTATCAGCCATTTAAATTTGGCAAATTTTAAAGTTAATATTCAAGACAATTATGTGTGCTTATATGATGCTGAAAAAAAAGCATCTTAACTAATATTTGATAATAAAATGGCTGTGCCTGATGATGTTCTTGTACTGAATGTTGGGTAATGGGTATGGCGTAAGAAGCCAATGCCATAAGGTCCCTCAGAACAACATTTAAAGTTATATTATGAGATCAAGTGAGAAACAGTCTGAGTTGTGAAAGGTGCGGTGTAAAAAGCAATGTTAAAATGGTTTGGGCGCAAAGAGATGATGGATGATAGTAAATTGTTTAAAGAGATTTATAGACCCAATTTGGATGGTAATGTCATTCAGTATAGGATGACTTCGGAGGATATACATACATACATACATATACCCACGGCTATAAATCCCTAGAAGGGGTAGCCAGAGCTAAGGAATCAGAAATTCCTCGGCCACTTATGGAAGTTGCATGGGGAAAAGATGGTAAAATAAAGTTTGTTGGTGATGGGTCTCCAACAGCATCGCCCAAAAAAACATAGGAGGACATATTGGGATAAAATAGATGTTAATAAAATAAATAAATGCACATAACGTTACTATGACGGAAAAATTAACATCTGGAATTTCCGTAAAGACATACAAGTTAATTATATTATATTTAAATTGTTTTCAAAATTAAATAATTTTTCTCTTTCAGTAAAATGTTCCATTTTCAATATCTAAGGTACTTTCCCTCCATGTGGCATAGCCGAGGGACGTCCTGCATATGAAGTTATTTCAATCACTCCCAACATACAAAATATAGCGTTATCATATATATATAGCCTATATGTTTCTTCTAAAAGTTAATGGTTTTTATTGGCGCTTTATTTTTTTTAATTTATGTATAGGTACGATACGAACAAATATATATTTAAACGGACAACAAATATACTAAACGATCTTTCCGCTTTTAGCGATAAGACCACCAATTGTACCTCACTGTAAACTGTTAGATCATATTATTATTTTTGTGAATTTGTGTTTGATGTGCAATAAAGAGTTATTCTGTTCTATTCTATAATAATAAATAGATACAGTTTTAACTTACAAACGTCATTTTCATCAAATAGTTTCAGCTTCCCGGAAATGCATTCAAAATTTTACATAACCTCCATACCTGCTTCGGAATTCAAATCATTTCCGCGGATCACATGATCTTACTGCGAGTGACTTGTGATGTAACTCCTTGCTCTTTGATATCCTAGCTCTTATGCAATGGTAGATGTAACTGAAAACGTTGATATTATTAAAGCTGTTTAGTGTCGGCTTAGAATAATATATAAAATTAAAAAAAATAGCATCAATTCAAGTATATATAAAAAAAATCTTATACCCAACCCATTGAAAGTTATCAAAGCTGCCGCCACCGTATAGATTTATCAAACTAATCCGATTCAAGTACCAGGGTAGCATAACAAGCATGCGGGTTAATCAGATATCAAGTTTATCCGGCACTAGGGTTGCTATCCCGAGGTTGCTAGGTTTTTTTGTTCTATTCTTGGAGTATGCTGGGCTGTCTTTTCATAGATTTATCAAACTAATCCGATTCAAGTACATAACATAACATAAACGTTCACGCCGTTTATCCCCGAAGGGGTTGGCAGAGGTAGCAATACTTCTGAACTCACATGGCAGCGCCATCTAGTGTCCAGAGAAGGTACCCACGTTTTGCTTAGACAGTGTACTCACGTGATAGGGGGCAGGCCTATCGCCGTTTTGTACGAATACACTGTCACATGACTAAGTACAACTCAGCCATGTGGGTTTCTTCACGATGTTTTCCCTCACCGTTAACAACCATGATAAATTAACCACTCATATGTCTTTAGAAAAGACAAATTGGTGTAGGCCCGACGCAGGATTGGAACACACGCCCTTCTGTTTTCGGGCGGGTGTTCTACCTACTGGACTATCATGTCGATTCAAGTACCAGGGTAGCATAACAAGCATGCGGGTTAATCAGAGTCAAGTTTATCCGGCGCCAGGACATGTTCTAAGAAAACAGTAGGCTGTTTTCTAAGAACATGTCCTTTTTTGGGGTATCGTAGGTATCGTTGCAGCAGTGTCCTGTGGCTTTGAGATATAGCGATATAAAAACATCATTGTTTTGTGAGGCACTGTTTTTATAAAAAATGTTGTAGCATACAGCATACTTAAACATTTTGCGGGAACCTTCTATTTCGTCGCCCAATGAATTTGGCGTTTATGTTATTCTTTCTTTTTTTGTTATTTTTTACTATTATTGTTGTTTTTTTAAAAGATAAACAATTTGTTTGAAACGAATAAATATTTAACTTACATAACATAACATATACATAAACGTTCACGCCGTTTGTCCCCGAAGGGGTTGGCAGAGGTACTTATACTTCTGAACATCACGTGACTTTGTCACCTGGTCATATTTAACTTCTTCATTTTTATTATCTATAAAATTTATTTCAAGGTTTTTGTTACGTAAATAATACTCGTAGCTTTTAATTGGAACGCAATGAGATTTATAACTTATTTATAATCGTGAGTTCAAAGATAGAAAATGGCAACCCTATCCAAGTCCCATATAAGGCGGAAACTTAGCCGGATATCAGACACACTATCTGCTCGTTATAGACAATTAGATTGTTTGCTTAGATAGAAAATATCCTCTTTTGTATAAGAGAAAATTTGATAAACGTATTTTCTTAAATTACTAGGGGACCGCTTGGGATTAGGAGAATATTAAAATATGTAATAAAATAATTATTTGCAAAACATAAATTTAATTGCTATCACACAAGATCATCTGTCATAAACATTTATACAATTAGCCGGAAGAAACGGACAAGCAGAAAGAAACATACCTACATACATACATATTCTCACGGCTATATTTCCCTAAACAGGGTAGCCAGAGCTTTGGAAATAAAATATTCCTCAGCCACTTTTGGAAGTTCAGTGGGGAAAAGATGGTAATAATATATAATTGTTGGTGACGGGTCTCCAACCACATCGCCCAAAAGTTACTTAAAAAGCCCCTATACCCTTAGTCGTCTCTTACGATCACCCACGGTTAGAAATGGGGTAGTGCTATTCTAAGCCGACACTACACAGCATACAGACAGAAAATAAAAATATATATTGGTATATGTAACGTACATAAGTTTACAGTACTTATATGTACATGCATGTAGTTACAATTTTTTATCATATTCAGTCAAAGACTTCGAACACTGGATAGACCTCTCCTAAATATTTCTGCAACGACCGGTCCTGTTCTCCCTTATCCATCGGCTTCCTGTGACTTTCACCAAGTAATAATTATCATAACGATACTATTAAAAATATTCACTGATTCTAGTTTTAAACATACATATACGCACGGCTATAATTCCCTAGAAGGGGTAGCCAGAGCCAAGGAATTATAAATTCCTTAGCCACTTTTTGAAAGTTGAGTGGGGAAAAGGCGATAAAATAAAGGTTTTTGGTGATGGATCTCCAACCGCATCGCCCAAAAATCCAATAAAAGGTCCCAATACCCTAAAAGTTTTAAACCTTACAATATATTTCAGAGTTTCCTCAAGCGCATTAGAGTAGGTATCACCATACCATCAAAAATAGCAATATTATATATTGATTTATTCTATAAATACAAAAAATATCTCACGAAGAAAAGTAACCACAAAAAGGTCTTGTAAATGAATTCCTTGTTTTACTTACAAGAAACTTATCAGGGTTAGATTGGAATAAAACTTTCGCATCGGCCAAAAGGTCCCAGAGGAAACATTTCTGCAACTTATTCAAATCGTTCGGTTTACGAGATGCGATAAATAAAATTGGAGTGTGTGTAATATTAAAATACCTGCTTTTTACTCATTGTATAGGGATTGGCAGTGTAATGTTGGTTTTGAATAGCACTACCCCATTGCTACCCGCGATTTTAAGAGGCGACTATGGGTATAGGGGCATTTTATATGATTTTCGAGCATTATCATCTTTTCTCCACACAACTTCCAAAAGTGGCTTCGGTTTTTTTTATTCCAAAGCTCTGGATGTATAGGGATATAGTTTATGTCGCTTCAACTGTTTAAATCAGTAGGAATTTCTTTTTCCAAAGCTCTGGTTACCCCATTTAGGGGTTTATACCCATGAGTATATGTATTTGCCGTGTAGTGTCGGCTTAGAATAGCACTACCCCGTTTCTACCGATGGGTGTACGTAAGAGGCGACTAACGGTATTGGGGCTTTTAAGGGATTTTTGGGCGATGCGGTTGGAGACCCATCACCTTTACTTTACCATCGTTTCCCCACTCAATTTTCCAAATGTGGCTGAGGAATTTATATTTCCTTAGCTCTGGTTACCTCTTCTAGGGATTTATAGCCGTGAGTATATGTATGTATGTATATGTATGTATGCATAGGGATGTAGTTTAAGTCGCGACAACTATTTAAATCAGTGAGCTTGTATGTGTATTATAGTTGTTCATCTAAACGCACGCGTCTAACAAAAGGCTACCGCGTTTGTTAAGAGAATAAAACAATGTCCAACCATCCGACTATTTCGGTTGATTGATTCATTAGACCGACCGTCGTTAAAATGGGAAAGTTATTTAAATTTATTATATTTGTACATTCCTGATGGTCACAATAATTATAAAAATATTAGTGGATTGTTTAAAATTTATGTTTATTACTATGATAGTAGTAGAAAATAACGACTTAGCTTATATATTATAAATAAAGGATATGGTAAAAAAGCACTACCTCACTGAAGCGCTATAATACTGTTGCAAATTAAATTATATATATTAAGTAATAAATAAAAAGTATATAATATTGATATGTATTATAAGTATTTATTCATTGTATCATATGTATTTATATGTTTGTTAATAGTTTATTATTTTATAACTAGATATAACTGTATCTGGATTGTTGTATTGATTGTGTATATTAACGCATAGTTATCAGCTTCACCATGTTGTTGGACATCTATCTCACATGACTATAATTTATTGACCTCTCAAGTCAAAGGTTGACTGGAAGAGATCGCTTTTAGTGATAAGACCGCCAATTGTACTTTTGTCATTTAATTCTGTGAATTTGTAAGTGTTTCTCCATATTTGATGTGCAATAAAGAGTTTTCTATTCTATTCTGTTAATTAAACGTAATAGACTTGATTTTAGTGGACAAAGTTGTATCGAATAAGCGTTGTTTTTAATAATAACCTGTGGGAGTACTGTTAGATTGCACTGCACACTACTGCGGACTCGCTCGCACATAGCATAATCTCAATCATATTCCTACATCGCGGTGTTTTTCAAGTTAAGCATAGATACAAATTATAAGTTGGTACACAGCAGGGTGTACTGGCCAGTATATCTTTGCTGTTCCCACAGTGGTGACCCCTCGATAAGAACACACGCTTCCTTCTACTATATTTCTCGATCTACCCTCAATTTCTACTCCTCGCTTACCTCACCACACCACTCATTTAGCAGAGCATCTACAGACACGGAATCAACGGCCTCACTGCTCACACTTAAATTGGTACTTGGTATTAGGTACTTCCTAGCTTTGATATCGTCGTATCGACTTGGGGGGAGTACTGTGGGAGTCATGTTAGAGCGCACACTACTGCAGACTCGCTCGCTCATAGCAGCGTCTCACTCATATTCCTACATCGCGGTGTTTTTCAAGTTAAGCATAGATACAAATTATAAGTTGGTACACAGCAGGGTGTACTGGCCAGTATATCTTTTCTGTACCCACAGTGGTGACCCCTCGATAAGAACACACGCTTCCTTCTACTATATTTCTCGATCTACCCTCAATTTCTACTCCTCGCTTACCTCACCACACCACTCATTTAGCAGAGCATCTACAGACACGGAATCAACGGCCTCACTGCTCACACTTAAATTGGTACTTGGTATTAGGTACTTCCTAGCTTTGATATCGTCGTATCGACTTGGGGGGAGTACTGTGGGAGTCATGTTAGAGCGCACACTACTGCGGACTCGCTCGCTCATAGCAGCGTCTCACTCATATTCCTACATCGCGGTGTTTTTCAAGTTAAGCATAGATACAAATTATAACTTGGTACACAGCAGGATGTACTGGCCAGTATATCTTTGCTGTTTCCACAAGCCAATTTTAAGTAATTGTCTTAATGCTAAATTATCTCTTTTTGTAGATCTGATAGATATGGTAGATAGATCTGTGAACTAAACGTCATGATAAAAATACCAATCTTAAAAAACCTCAATGACATCTTAAAATTTCATCTACAGCATGCTCTTTTTTATTACTAGAGATTTACTTACAGGATCGTCGTGAGGAGTGAAGAGCTGATGGCAGATAGGTGGCGCTGCCGTGCTCCCGTAGTGTTGTTGGTATGATGACGTCAGAATCTTCTTATGCGCTGAAGCGTGGGCTCGGTACGCCGACACAGATAATTTCATTTTTAAATAAGATATTCTATTTTCTTATCGTTTTTTAAGGTATGTATTACTTGTATGAGGTTTAGGAACTCTTTTTGATATCATAGTTAAACTGTTTAACTGGAATTTGCTTAATTTTGTTGCAATAAAATATTTGTTTAGCTAAAAGTTTTAAATGAAAGAAGTTTGTTTAAATTAAGAACCACAAACACATTAACGTAATATTCACAAATCGTATTTAGTTCAATTATCTTAATTGATTGAGATTTAACTTATCACAAACTTTAATAATCACTTCTGTAACACAACACTTATTTTCACATCTGGAACAAAAGGAAAAACCTTTAAAATAACTGTATATTTGTATCTGTTTTCTGCACTAGGAAATGTTACTAACTATACATCAAACAAATGATCGAACCTATTAGAATCACTTAAATATTGCGTAAAGAGGATACAATATGATTTCAAATGGTAATCGTAGATATGTAATGCCGACACAACTATACACAACATCCTGTATATAGCTAAATAGTAGAGAAGCCTTGTGTAATGTTTTGTGATTTTTTGACCACTTATGCTTCTTAATAGTGGAGCGCCGTAAGGTTTATACCTCGGAATCCAGGGCCAGTCAATAAATCTTTTTATAAACTTTGGCAATGTGTTTCTAATAGCATATAGAAAAATGTTAAAAAAAATATTTTGTACGATCTTAATTTTTTAATAATTATTATAAATAATTAATAATTTTTTGGAGTTTTCCTTAATTTATATTAGTGTAAAATTAGATTTTGAAAAGAAGAACTATAACAAACTTCATCTTGGGTCTCAAGGGACTGCAGGTATAACGATGAAGGGTGGGGAGGGGAATAGAGGGGGCAACAGCAGCTGTTGGGTTGGGTGTTGTTAACGCGGGCCCTAACAGAATAGTACACGTGGCAACTTGCTAGGCTGGATACGTAGTTGTTGTTTGCTCCGAAACAAAAATAATTTAAAATAATTAAAAAATAAATATATTATTGTGCAGTGAGTGTGATAAAAGTTAATTACTGAGTATTACAAACTTTGAAAATAGTGGCATAAATAGTAAGTATTTGTTTATTATTTATATTACATGGTTTTGAAAACAACTGTGAATATTCAATAGTATATTTTATAATAGATCGATCTTAAAAGTTAGAATGTAATTTTTGTTTAAAAAAAAGAAATTTCCAATCCTTACATCTGAAATTTTAATTAATTGTGATATAAAGGTTAGTCATTGATATTAGTAATATTTGTTGTTACAGCCTCGTATCAAAATGGGTGAACCATCGAATAGTAATAATATAAATAATGGTTGCCTCATTTGTGACAAAATTGGATGTAGTTCTGAATTAAGCTCTGAGCTAAGAGATATTATAAAAGTCACTAGAGGAATACCAACACTGAAAGCTGCTTCTGTGGAAAGAGGGGATGGAATTTCTCAGTATTTAAATACTTGCGAATTTGTCTACGTGTTTCAGTATGCAGACAAAAATACATCAATAAAGGATGTATTAATGCTTATTTAAAAAAAAGAACACCACATAAACATGCTCTCCACCTAAAAAAAAACTGCGAATGGCTACTTCTATTGATTTTGATTGGAAAAATAAGTGCTTTTTATGTGAAAAAGAAGCGGATGAAATGAAGGAAAGAAGAAAGTCCAAATCGGTAAGACAGCAAATCAGCTACGTAACTACTTCTGAGTTCAAGCAAACTATTTTAAGGCTGGTGTTACATGCACTCTTGCTTTATATAATGCCCCCCAAAAAACGAAAGATCTTAATGCATTGAGATATAACTCTGTTTTGAAAGCAACTGCCAAAAATACCTGCGTTAAACTGCCGTTTTTACCACCTACTGCAGATGCCGCTTTCGAACACTTCAAAAGAGTATATTTACAAGTTCAAACATGGCTCGGAAAAGAAATATTACCAGAAGAATGGGGTTGGAAAAATGAACGCGGAATATTGATACCGCAAACAATGACGCAGCGACCAGCTCCAGAATCTTTACTAAAAATTATTTTTTGCGCATGCAAAACAGGATGTGGAGCATCTTGTGGATGCAGGAAAAGTGGATTAAACTGTACTGCAGCTTGCTTAGAATGCAATGGTGATAGCTGTACTAATCCTTTACCTACAATCTACATCAACGAAATTGACGACGACGACGACAATAATGAACAATAATCGATATAGTTAAGGTTAAATTATCTTTTGTAAATCATTTTTTTTGCGAATATCTAATAAATGAACATTGAATTTACTCTGCAAACATAATTTATTGCATATAAAATTAAGATCTTTACTGTAAACATTTTTTCCCCCTTCCGCCTTTCATTTTTCAGTAAATTGTTTATAAAAATTGTTGTAATCGAGATCGGCAATTTTTTTTTTTAACATTTTTATTTGATGTTTTAATAATACAGTCAAACAATTGTTATACAGATTCATTGACTGGCCCTGGGTTCCGAGATTTTACCATTTTTATGCCTTACGGCGCTCCACTATAATTGCTTTCAGCATAAATATTATTGTACAGCCATGTACTGCCATGTCTTGTTTTTTCACCAACTTTATAATTAGCCATATTGCAATTTTTATTTTTTACACCATTAAAACAATATAATGAACATGCATTCACAAATGGTTTCGCAACACAATCAATGAAAAAGGGAAATAAATCAAAGAAAGAAAGAAAATACATTTATTCGCCGTTGTAGGTACAAGAAAAATAATTATTTTTCAAATAAATCACGAAAAAAAAAAACAATAAAAATACAAAAACACATGTACAACACTGTAACGCCACAGTATAAGATACAGAGTATCAGTACTTCTTGCGCCACTGCAACAGCGAATCAGTACTGTCTCAGCATTTTCTGTGAGCCTCACAGTACTGATTTTCAGCCAGCAGCATTATAGAGTGACATCTGAGGCATCTCAAGAATCGGAAATGGTACAATATAAAAAATGAAATAAAATTAATGTCGATACTTATTATAACATATACCTATAATGAAGATATAAACTAAATACATATAACGTTAATATAACGTTATCATATTATATTACTCCATACATATCTATAATGGCTACGATCATATATCAATTATACAAAATAATCCATACTAATATTATAAATGGGAAAGTGAGTTTGTTTGTTTGTTTGTTCCGCTTTCACGCCGTAAACACTGAACCGATTGCTTTGAAATTTTTCAGACGTGTAGTTAGAAGTCTAAATTAAATAATAGGGTACTTTTTATCCCGGAAAAAATATGTTCCCACGGGAAATCAAAAATATTGTTTGCTTACTAAATGCATTGGAGATGGCGCTGTGTATCGTTTAAAACAACGTAAAATATTGTAAACTAATATAAAAATCAAAATTTAGAAGCTTAATGGTACGGTAATGCATCCCCGAAAATAAGGAACTCCCGAGCCATGATGTACTATTTTTTTATCGTATACATTTTTTTTTACATCTACTTATATTGCAAACGAATATTAACATGTAAATATAGAAACTAAATGAAACGACGACGATTCCTTGAAACTAAGGAATCCGCAAGAGTTCTCATAGGAACATCAAAAAACCTTAACTCATATATGGCTCAAAATATTGCAACGATTATTTTTATCATCGATGGAATTCACATCAGACACTTTGTTAATGTTCATTTTGGAAAGATGAAGGGGTTTCATCAATTTAAATGACAAATTTGTTTATCAATAGTAAGACTAATGTGAAATAAAGCGTAATAAAAATTTGACACCGCCCCGGTAACGTCTCCGTGGCGTAGCGGTATAACTAACTACTATGAATATTTAATTAGAACTATTATGAATCAATCGTCCCGGGTTCGTATCTCAGGTAATTCAAGCTTTTTGTAAAAAAAATTTTTGTCAGCTTAAAATAACACTATATATAATAATAACAAGCACTATCCCTTCAATTTAGCGATTATTTTGGAAGGAGATCCACCACTAATCATCCCTATATTGCCGAGCAATCGCTGCAAGCTCTCCCACTATCACCAACGGTCAGTGTAGGGGGCAGCACCGGGCCGTCGCCGCAGCGCCAAACTACTATCCGTATCTGTACTTACTAAAGATATTCTCATTTCTGAACATAAAAACTTGGTATATTTGTTTCATGATTCTTATGAACAATTAAAAAGGAATTTTTGGAACTCATCCCCTAACGGGTTGATATAGCAAATGAAAGTTACTATAGAGTTTTTTTACATTTTATAATAAAACTTGGTGCGATTGAATTTATGAAATCCAACTATCAATCATTCATGAATATATGCTAACAACCATAAATTCCATAAAAGGGTGGCCATAGCTTCGGAGATACTAATTCTTCATCCAATTTTGGAAATATATTGATAAAAGATAGGTTAATAAAGGTTGTTAGTGATGGGTCACAAACTGCATCGCCCAACAATCACTTAAAAAGCCTCAATGTCCTTTATGTCATTTACAACGCCCGCGGGATTATAAATATAAAAAACAGAAGTTGAGACAGTGTTTCGGTATTTTGGTATTATGTAAACTGGATGCAAAAAATGAATTCCACGCGGACGAAGTCGCGGGGCAAAAAGCTAGTATAATATAAAATAATATAAGATGAAAGTTTGGGGCTCAATAGCTTCAACGTAAAGACGTATTCAAAGTCAAGGATTCTATACTACTGCTATACAATAATTAAGTATAATACAAGTAAGTTTTTGTAAATACTGATAATAAATGACAAGAAGTATAATATTTAATACAAAAGGTTACTGATGAGCCAGCAGCAACTCCCTTAGTTTACGCCTAAAAGTGTTTCTGCCAACCACATTCCGGATTGGTGGAGGGAGGTCATTCCAGCACCTGGACGATGCAAATCTAAGATAACCTCGAAATGCGACTAGTTCACCCTTGTTTGGAATAATGGTGCGCTTAAGATTTTTCCAAAGAGCACGAGGATCACTTGCGCAACCATTCATCGCGTGTTTGAAGTAAGCCCTCTTTTCGTTATAAATAGCCTCCAACACTAAATGCTCAGTATTCTTGTAGTATTTTCTAATCGAATCAGTTTTTTTCTCTTTCGCCCTTTCGTGTACTTTATCTCGTAAACGCATTATTCATCTTATGGTAGGTGTTTACCACGACTTTGGACCTCTTTTTACCACTACGGATTTAGCAGGTGCGTGTAAATCGAGGACTCGTATGATGTTGTCGTTAAAAGCGTTTATCGTATCGTCTACATCATCTAATAGCTTAATCGATTCCTAGTTCACATCTGAAAAATCTCCACGAAACACATCTAAGTCAATGTCAGTCAATGGTCGGTAGGTTATTAGTTTAGGCACAGTTTTAGGTTTTTTTTATGTCAAGTTGCATTGTAACAAAAGCATGTCCTTCCAAATCCCAAATCCAAATGACTGTTGTTTCGGAGGCCCCTCAATTTTATAATTATATTGCTCACCTCCCAGCCCATATATAATGTCCCCACCAAGGGGCTCCAGCCTAGCCACGTAGCTACTAGCATAGGGTTATTTTGTCTTATTCCATCATGCTGGCCAATAGCGTGTTGGAAGACTAATAACTGTAGTAGTTATTAGTCTTCCAACACGTGATAGTAGCCGGGACCGACCGACGACTTAACGTGCCCTCCGAAATCTGGAATCATCTGAATTTTTGGATAATCTGGTGATTCAGGTCTGCAATATCCTTTCAAACTGGGTTAAATCTTACAAATTATTTTTTTTGAGTTTACTCTCCGGAGATTGAACCCGAGACCTCCTGATTTGTAGTAGACCCACGGAGGCATTATAATATTGTTTCCTAATTTAATTAATATTTAGTAATATTTCAAATAGATAGATAATAATTTGACGAATAATTTTAGTTTTTAAGCAAATCAGTTTAATTTATTGGACATCTACCGAACATGTTTTTAATCCAGCAAATCCTTCCATTCATGGGTTGTCTGGGAGAGATCGCTCTTAGTGATAAGACCGCCAGTTGTACTTTGGCTTTTGTACCGATCTTGTTTGTAATTGTTGTTTTTTTGTGAAGTGCAATAAAGAGATTATATTATTATTATTAATTAATAATTAAAAAAAAAAAACCACCAAAAAAAACAAATGTAGTATGGGTTATTTAACGTCTAATGTTTCGCATTTGTTGTATCAATACCAGTACAATATTAAGCAATTATATATTGCTTACTAAGATTTGATAAACCCAACCAAATACATTTTATACAATTTGTAACCAAGTTTAATGTTGACAAAATCTATTTACGCTAACGTTCAGGCGAATTCCGGAAACGGAAGAGGGTCCCACAGGAAAACGTGTCAAAGGAATTATATTATTTGTTTACTACGTTTCACTTTGTCGAAAACGGTAACCTTGTTTAAAAATGTGATGGATATTTACATTATGTGAATCTGTTTAAAATCACTAAAAATATTTAAAAATGGAGTTTTGGTTTAGAATCAAAATATAACTTTTACTTTTGATTTATTTCATACTAATATTCATTGTTTTAAGTTATAGTGATAAAATAACTAAAACGTCATGTAGTTTTCATACATTCAATGTATAAATGGATAAAATCACGGCTGTAAATCCCAAGAATGGGTAGGCAGATATTTAGAATTAGAATTTATTTAGATATTTTTGGAAGTCGACTACGAGAAGGCTAGTAAAATAAATATTTTTGGTGAATTATGTGGCGGTAAGCATATGCGAGTGAGTATGTCATAAGAGAAGTGAGAAAATGACAGATAGATAATACTTAATCAGTCGGTACATATTTTATTATAAGACATATGCTCGATTTCTGAATTGAGTATTCAAGCTGAGAACGACTTAAGTATCGTTTTGTCTCATTGAGTTGTTAAGATTTCAATGCGACAGAAAGATACTTAAGGTTCTCAGCTGAAATACTCAATTCAGAAATCGGTCGATAATCAACTCACTCTTTCGCAGGCCTCATGTAAGCCATCCATTAAGCCTTGGATTGGTGTGTTTGGAAAGTTGCGTTTCAATGGTAGATAGAGACTGTTTAAATTGAACATCGAAATATTTTAATTCGCTACTTTAAACATGTGGAGATAAAAGGTATCATTGGTGATCGTAAGCCATATGTTACCACAACCATTTATTTCTAAAACCCTTAATTTAATTCAGCATTTATTTGTATCTTGTAGCCTTCTAACATATTGGCTGGACGTCTGCTATTTACCCTCTCACAGAGACACCAAACATCAAACGATATACGAGTAATGGCTTCGGGGTTTAATCTTCATGGACCGATATTCCACTTCACCACCTTTTAACGTTGTCCGGTTGTTTATTCGTAGCAGCACATGTATAATTCCTAAGCTATTTTCAACGCGCTTGCTGTTTTACTCTGACAATTATCAAAAACTCACTTTTCAAAAGTGGCTGAGGAATTTCTTATTCCGAAGCCCTGGCTACCCCATCTAGGAATTTATAGCCGTGAGTATATGATGTATTTAATGATCAGAAACCGAAGTTAAAAAAGCATAATTTTACTATTGCTTATTGTCTTTATGATATACTGTTTCATATTTTCAAAATATTAAGTTTTAATTGAAAGCAAAACAGAAGACTGGAACTTTAACAAAATCAGTCTTTTGAATGTCTACACGATATTGTTCGCATTCGTTAACATGATATCGACAAATAGGTAGGTTCGCGTATAAACTTTTACAAATGTTTTTCAGCATCTCAGCCGCCATTCTCACTATGAAACTACCAATGTTGTTTACCGATAATCATAATTATGCTGGACATTGTATTCCGTCAAAGTTTCCAATAACAACTCCTATGCTGCCCCCATCCATCAGCATCCTCACACTAATACTAAGTCCTGGGTCCACCTTCTGGGAGGCCGTCAAACCCTTAAAGCCGTCAATACTGTGTACAATGTGCCCTGCCCATTGCCACTAGAGTTGTACTAGTCTATAAGCTATGTCAATGACTCGGTTGTTCTTCACATCTCCTCTTTGAGGATTCTTTCGTGTATTGAACCTCCTAACATAGTTTCTTTCTTAATAGTAAACGTTCTTATAAAGGCGGGGGTCCGAAGTGAGAAAAATAAGAGAGCATGAATGAGAAGAATATTGTAAGGGAAGCAAGAGAGATTTGTCATAATAGTAAAAAGTAGCGATCGATCGTCTCTGCCTAACCCAATGTGCGTAAGTATAAGTTTTTTTTTTCTAGTATTACTTCTACCCATCGAAGGTTCTTTGGGTGGAAAAAATATGCTTTTCTGGGACTTTTCATACTTAATTACATTTATGTACTGTAGAAATTTCGTGTGATTATAAAATGGTTCCAGTACCAGTTTACATTAATATTACGTGAATTTAGTAAATCAATTGTTAATGTGTACTTACATAAAATAGGTTATATTATTAAATTTAATTATGACAAAGGATTGTTTTCATGGGTTTTCATCATAATGTGTATTGAATATTAAATTTCCTTTATTAATCCGATATACGGTAAATATTTCCAACAAAACAATGCTCAAAAACAAATTTAATCAGCTATTCTGCCAAAGCTTTGTTACCGTTTGATAAAGTTAATTAATACATTCGGAGATATAGTCACACCATTAGTTCTTATTGCGGTAGGCAGAGTCTATTAAACTCCACTTTGAACGATATTGGCAAGCCTCTCGAGCGTACTTTATATTCCTTGAACTTTGATACGTCACCCTTAAAAGTAGAATTCATGAGGAAAATAGATATATACAATTCAATAGTGATTTGACAACTCTTTGAGGAAACATAAACAAACTCACTAGTAGATTATTATTATTACACTCATGAGATTTAAAGATTCGGTTTTTGATAAATTAGAAGTTACAATAAACTCAAATGCTTAAACGATCACGCCGTATATCCCCCCAAGGTTCGCAGAGGTACTAATACTTCTAAACATCACGTTACATTGACACCTGGTACACACGGAAAGTGTACTCACATCATATTATTATCTAGCAAATCGCTGTTTTGTAAAAATACTTTGTAACATGACTTAGTATACTAAGTAAAGTAAGCTTGTTTTGTGCATCTACCCAGATAACTAAATTACCGATCGCACCTTCCAAAGGTTGTCTGTAAGAGATCGCTTTTAGCGATAAGACCACCAATTGTACCTCACAGTAAACTGTATGATTATAAGTTTTTGTAAATTATTGTTTGATGTGCATTCTATTCTTAGCCATGTGGGTTCTGTCACGATGTTTTCTCTCACCGTTAACAACCATGATAAATTAGCCACAGATATGACTTTAGACAAGACAAATTGTTGTAGGCCTGACTCGGGATTTGAACTGCATGATAGGCGGGTGTTCTCCGCATTGAGCCATCACGGTTACAAAAAAGATTTATTAAAATTAATTGGACAATTAATTTCATTTTAAACAACAGCAGCTAATAATTTCAAAGACATATTAATTAGTCGTTTTATCTTTTAAATTTATATTTATTAATGATATTATGAATGAAATATTAAAATGTATTAATTTAATTCTTAATTCAATAAAATTTTGATGAGAAATGGTTACAAAGAAGATTTTACGATGAATAATTTAAGATGAATCATTGAAGTGTTGAAATGGTTTTGAAAACCTTGAATAAATTTGTCTGTAGGAGTTTCTACTCAATTTGCGATATCGGTCCTGAGACTTCAAATTAATGTAAAGTAACTTTTGACTCTATGACTTAACAATTTAGTATAACTTTTGCTCCTTCTTAGCTCAAAAAAAGGTGTGAGACTGGATTGTTTCCAATGGCATTTTTTTTTGCGCACTTTTTCGCGCAACATTTAACCTCGAGTTTAACATATCGATAGAATTAACTGACTAAGCAACCGTGATAGCCCAGTGGGTAGAACACTCGGTTATCGTGCAAACGACTAGTGTTCAAATTCTGGGTCGGGCCTACACCAATTTGTCTTATCTAAAGTCATATGTGTGGTTAATTTATCATGGTTGTTAACGGTGAGGGAAAACATCGTGAGGAAACCCACATGGCTGAATTGTACTTAGTCATGTGACAGTGTATTCGTACAAAACGGCGATAGGCCTGCCCCCTATCACGTGAGTACACTGTCTAAGCAAAACGTGGGTACCTTCTCTGGACACTAGATGGCGCTTGCCATGTGAGTTCAGAAGTATTGGTACCTCTGCCAACCCCTTCGGGGATAAACGGCGTGAACGTTTATGTAATTGACTAATGCAACATAAAATTTATTGATATCCTCTAGCCAATAAAAAAGCTAAAACTCAATCGCTTTTACCAAATTCTATCAAAGGCACGGTATAAAAAAAAACTTTATTTTATAAATCCACTTTAACTTAATTATTTGCAAAAGGCAGCATCCAGCTTTTTTAATAAATTAATTTTGGAATTTTTACCGGGCATAATCCAATTATCTAGCCTCATATCAGATCACTTGACTATATCAAGTAGAAATAACTTAGAAGATTTATCGACAGTATCGATATTTTTATTCCCATCCCTAGCGAACCTGATAACAGAGAGGCTTTGATATCAGTTGCGGGAAATTGATGCCGCTCTGTAGTAGTTTGAAGAATTGATTTTTATAACCTCAGCGTATTGAATTTAATATTTATTTTCTGATATAAAGGTAAATTGAAGTTCGTTGAATTTGTAATTCCAGTAGCTGTGAATTTGATCACCGTTTTTTTATTGGACTGTGAAGAGTTTTTCTCTTTAGTTAGTATAGAATGAAAAAGTTCTTTATAGCATTTACAAAATAAGTATAAAAAAAATTATACATAGGTACTCTTTGCGGTATAACAACTTTAAGAAATCTTTTCTTGATAACATATACTCACGGCTGTAAATGCCATGAAAGGGTAGCCAGAGCTAGGGAATCAGAAATTCCTCAGCCACTTTTAGAAGTTGCGGGGGGAAAAGATTGTGAAATAAAGGTTTTTGGTGATGGGTCTCCAACCGCATCGCACAAAAATCCCTTTAAAGCCCCAATACCGTTAGTCGACTCTTACGTACACCCACCGGAAGAAATGGGGTAGTGCTATTCTAAGCCGGCACTACACAGCAACTTGATAACTTTTAAAAAATACTATAAAATTAAAGTCATGTTAGGTGAATGAATAAAAAAGTTGAATACTTAGTTTTGTTTAAAGCAACTTAATCAGCGGAAATAGAAATCAATTACTACTTTAAATTAAAAACTAACTAGTATTGACAAATGTATATTTATCATATACAGTTTTTAATATATCAGAGTTATTGAATTTTGATAAAGAACAGATTCTAAAAACATAAATTTAACCATAATATAAAAAAGACCATGCACACAAAAATATTAATATCCTTTTAAATAAACAACAATTTAAACTACAATATACGCCAGGGCGATCAACTTAACATAAAATCGTAACGTTAAAAAAGACATTACAACATTTAATAACCTTCCAAAACTCATATATTTAACAAACATCGACAACAACCTAAAACAATGTACATAGAAAACATCGACAAAACCGCGAAAAACACCCCATCACTACGCATATCGATCACTCAGCGGGCGCCGCTGTGGCGAGCAAGGTCCCCTAAATATTTGAAAAACACCACTATTTTGTGCGGAATTACCAGGGAACTTAGGGAAACCCTTGTTTAGAATATATCTGTGAGGCATGTGATTGTATATGAAACCATTAAAATCATAAATTGAGGATAAAAACTCATTGTATTAAGAAAGAGGTGTGAGATTAAGATAAGTACTATGGAAGTACTATGGAAAGTGGTATGAATATCTTTTATTTCAGTTGAACCGATACTGGGGAATAATATAAAAGTTGAATGGTGTAAATACCTCTAGATTCTCACTATTATAACCGAAAGTTTTATTGTGAAAAGTTAATTTTACATGTTTACTATCTATAGTTCCGTTTTTCTAGTTTACGAAAAAAGTACAGAAACAATCGTAATAACTTCGACCATTGACCTAACAAAACATAAAATAAATATATCAGCTAATTTAGTAAATGGTTGCCTGTTCCCAACTATGGAAGATGAATGGTTTGTTAATAAACATTGGCCGTGTATTGTAGGGTAACAATGAGTGGAGAAATTATGAAGATTAATATTTGTATGAATTTAGGTGTATTGAGGAAGAGAATGAAAGAAAAAAAGAGAGATATTTTTTCGCTGTACAGAACATGGCAAAATTAATAGAGAAAAAATAAATAAAAACAACACATTATTCAATTCTCAAAGCTAGATAGCAAAAGTAAACAAGAAAAAACATAATGAGTAATGTTAAATGCTTAACTATCATATTTTTCTACATTCCTATTCTTGGACTAAAGCTAAATAACGTCGTTAGTTTAGGCTACAATGCTTTGATGTCGGTTTCATTGAGTGAAATTGTTTTAGTTCAATGATAGTGTCCTAATAGGATATCCACAATAAATTTTTCGTGAACACATAGGTTACGGAAAGGTTTAAGAGCTTGAGTCTGCCCTGTCTGTGTTTTCTGTCCATACATATGTGATTCAGTTACTGGAATAGTTAATGCGAACATAAACGAAAATTAACAATAAACACCATATTATCTAGAGAGAAGCAAACAATAAAAATATTACTTAACAACTTATACAAGCTACAGCTACTTAAATACATACATACATATACTCACGGCTATAAATCATTAAAAGTGGTAGTCAGAGCTGAGAAATTATACATTCCTCAGCCAAATTATAAATTGGCTGAGGACTTATATACGCTAGACCAAAATAAAAAAATATATAAAAATTTGTCTTTTCTTAAGACATATGTGTGGTTAATTTATCATGGTTGTTAACGGTGAGAGAAAACATCGTGAGGAAACCCACATGGCTGAGTTGTACTTAGTCATGTGACAGTGTATTCTTACAAAACGGCGATAGGCCTGCCCCCTATCACGGGAGTACACTGTCCATGCAAAACGTGGGTACTCTGAACACCAGGTGACAAAGTCACGTGATATTCAGAAGTATTAGTACCTCTGCCAACCCCTTCGGGGATACTCGGCTTGAACGTTTATGTTTATGTTATGTTATAAAAATATAACTTAAAACTTACAGTTAACACTCATTACGAAATTAAGTTGAATAAACCCTACTTTCGCGTTTGTTACTACAGAAACTAAATACTCTGAGACATGTTTCTTGCCAACATAATATATTTGGTACCAAATGAAAGTCTGTAAATCCGTAAAAGCCTCTTTTGGACCGAGTAATTAACTGTGACGCATATAAGTTGGGGTCATAAATCGTTATACGCGTTATCCGAGAATCAAACCCCAGACCTTACGATTCATTGACTTTTCGTCAGGCTGTTAAGAATAACGTTGTACTATGTATTTTCATTCTTATAACAGTAAGTTTTGGTTTTCAAATGTTTTGGAACAGTCCTTTTAAGGTGATTACTTCTAATTAAATACTCATCCCAGAATTATTTAATTAAATATTTTTCTTCATTATAAATCACTTCGCAGAGTGATCAGTTAGTAATATTTTACACAACCACGTCTGGTTAAATAAATGTATATTCACATTCACATAGCACACAAAAAGTATTATCACACAGCAATAAACATAATTTCAAAAAAACTGTGAACATAACATGATAAAATAATAATAATAACGATACTCAAAAATTATATATGCATTATTTGTTTTTTACATGAAAACCTCATTACTAATCAATTAAGCAATCAATACGCACTAAGAAAAGTGAAAAGAAACAAAGAAATACAAATTTTCGCACGAGTGGTAACCCGATACCATAGCTCAGTTGGCAGAGCGACGGGGGCGTATACCCGTGGTCGAGGTTCTTATAAGGTAGGAGGTAATTGATAAGACTCAAAAAGTCTAAGTATAATATTTTTTTTAGTATATTAACTGTACATATCTTAATAATTATGTCTTTAAGATTATGTATACGATTAAATGAAATAAGAATAAATTAAATGACTTCTTACTTTAAAGCAGAACCATTACCAATAAATTTTAAAATTAAGGTCATTCATAAATGTTTATAGTTACAGTTAGATTGTTGGAACCTAGATATCCCAGAGTCAGAGGGAATGTTAGGATGTGAACATCCATTTTTATGTTTTTTCAATAGAGTTCGAAGCGATATAACAAAACGAGTTAAATCCGAGTTAGTCGAAAACCCATGGTACGGTATGACAGCGTTCTAACCAAATTGATCGGAAATTGTGTAGCTTTCGAAGTTTCTATACATTTAATATTAAAGCTCCGGATTTAGTGTGTACTCAGTTTGATATTGTTTTAACAAGAGCTTTGTTCCGATATTTATTAAATTGACTTTATTTATATTTTCTTAGCCTTTTTATTAAAAGGAAATTTGGTGGATTTCAAGGTTTTAGACGAAAGTGCTTGATAAGTAGCATATTTTTTCCAATTAATAGTAATTTTTAACTGAGAGGTAAATATGTCAGAATGCGTTATGGTGATGAAAGTGAAACAAGTGTTTTTATATCTGGGTATGGTATCTAGGGATGGAAAGTGATGAAGATTGTAAAAGAAGGGTGAAACAGGGTAATGTGACTAGCGAAGCAGTAAATAGTCTATTAGTCAGTCGGTATCCAAAAAGACCCGAAAGGCAGTGCATAATTCTGTCCTCATTTCTACGCTTATCTATGGCGATGAATGTTGGATGTAGAAGAACAAGTATGAGAGTATAGTACATTTGGTAAAGATAAGATCGCTTATAAAACTAATAATTTTGGAAGATATGATTGAGTAAGAAAATTGTTAGGATTGTTTGAAGAGGATGAATGAAACACAATTGGCGACAGAGATATAATGTAGATAGTACTTTACGTTAATACAAATATATATACTCAATTTAAGTATTTTAAGTTAAAATCAAAACTTAAACATAATGTAGTAACAGCTTGTAATAAACTAAACAAGCGCCGCGCCACTTCGAAAAAAAAAGGCGAGAGGAGGCAGACATCGAGTAACATTTGTTATAAGTTCCTTATGTCAATGTCCATTCAACAGAAATTCCCCAGTCATCTCGTGCAGCATACTAATAGAAATAGGTTATATACATATACTCACGGCTATAAATCCCTTAACGGGGTAGCCAGAGCTTTGGTATGAAAATTTCCTCAGCCACTTTTGGAAGTTGATTGGGGAAAAGATGGTAAGAATAAATGTTTTTGGTGACGGGTCACCAACCACATCGCCCAAAAATCTCTTAATAAGCCCCTATACCCTTAGTCGCCTCTTACGATCACCCACTGGTAGAAATGGGGTAGTGTTATTCTAAGCCGACACCACATGGCCTTCATTACATGCTATTCTTAACCAATCCTAAAAGAAAAAGTCAAATGATGGTTTACGCTGCATATTCTCATAAAATTTACAAAACGCAAATAATAAATTCTAAGATTAATCATAAAAAATTTGGCTTTAATGATAATCTAAAAAAGACTAAACGTTACGGAGCTATCATAAACGTAAATTAAATTTTACACGAAACGAATAATTTAGCATATTCAATTATTTGGAAACGAAATTATGCAAGACTGTGTTGATTGGTCGAGAAATTGATCAATTAAATGTTATAACATCAAAAAGCAATATTCAAACGGAAATTTTATTGGATTATTTGGCGTGACTTTTCAATGAAATACCGTTCCGTTTAATGGATTGTTGGGAATGATGGAATTTTTTCGAATCTTCTATTTTTAGAAGTTTGGTTTAGAGTTTTTTTTATGTTATGATATTCACCTCACAACCAGAAAAGAGCATGTATGTAAAGATTGATGGATGTAAATAAATCTAGAGAGGAATGCAAAGTGGCGATCGATAGTCTCTGCTTACCCTAATGGTAACTGATGGTGTGAGTATATACCTAACAGCCCATATATGTACCCACCAAGGGGCTAGATCCTATCCTGTGTAAAGTGATTTGGACCTAGACTACCATGCTGGCCTAGTTCAGGTTGGCAGAGTTACGGCTACTATCGTAATAATAGCCGGGACTGACAGCTAAATGTGCTTTTTGAAGCACAGCCATCTTAACTTTCGGATAATCAGATGATTCAAGCTTTAAAAATCCTTCCAAACTCTTACGGATAAATCTTGCATATAACATTTTTGCGTTTAGCCCCTGGGGATCGTACCCTCTTTACTACTATATGTAGTACTATACATACCTATGATTGTAGGCTGAATGCTTTACTGCTAGACTACGCAGGCAATTTTTACGTGCATTTAAGCGTACTTAGATATATTGCGTGCTAACCTAAAGCACCCAGTACATAATGGCCGACGATGGCCCACTGCACGCCATCGCCACTGTGTACAGGGGACAATGCTGCATGATGGCGGACAATTGTCGGTCGTGGCGCGCAATGGCGAAGTTGTCGGTTTTTCGGGCACACTTCAAAGGAATCGTGGCTTAGCGTGGCCGGTGGTGTTTCCACAGTGGGCCATTGTTTAGTTCGTCACCGGCCGCTCATAGATACTTGTACTTTTTTGGAATATTTTGTTGCAAACATGAACATAAAACATAAACATAAACGTTCACGCCGAATATCCCCGAGGGGGTTGGCAGAGGTACTAATACTTCCGAACATCACGTGACTTTGTCACCTGGTGTTCAGAGTACCCACGTTTTGCATGGACAGTGTGCTCACGTGATAGGGGGCAGGCCTATCGCTGTTTTGTACGAATACACTGTCACATGACTAAGTAAAACTCAGCCATGTGGATTTCCTCACGATGTTTTCCCTCACCGTTAACAACCATGATAAATTAACCACACTTATGTCTTTAGAAAAGACAAATTGGTGTGGGCCCGACCCGGGATTTGAACACTAGTCGCTTGCACGTCAACCGGTGTTCTACCCACTGAGCTATCACGTCGTCTTTGTTGCAAAATGTATTTATAATCACTATATGACGTAAAAATAACATAAATGGCGCCATAAATAAAAAAAATACATACATAACAATTAATAAATAGCTGCAGCCATAATTACTTCGACGTCCATCGCAAGTGGATTGCCAGGCAGTAATGAGCAATGGGCCATTGTGTGAACACCAAGTGATCGTGGCCTACAATTGTGCATTGTGGATCGTGGCCCCATCACTGGCCATTGTGTACTGGCCGCTTAACGCCTTCTGAAAGACCTCGGCTTGCCTAACCGCACCGCCCCCGCTAAATTACATTAACGCTTTTAATTTTAGATACAATATAAGCTGTTTTTTTTATATTTGTCTATCAACTTATTTTATCTTAGCCCTGTATAGGATTATAGTTATAAAATGACTTGGCCAGTAATAAATTACATTTCTTTCGCAATAAAAATATTACCCTGTAACTTAAGGTTAAAAAGTACAAAAGAATTTCAAATACCCAATATACGAAAGTTGGTAAGACGGGGTAAAATTCTGAAGCTCTGGCTACCCCTTTTTAGGATTTATACCCGTGAATATATGTGTTTTAGTCGGTATACACGCTAATCCACGCATACATTATTTTTTTTAAACAATTGGAGCGAGAAAGCGAAAATATGGGCTGATAAAAATATATAAATAATTTAAATATTTTTGTTCATGAAAACCTCATGTGGGGATTATCTACACTTATAATATAAATCTGTAGAGAGGTCAATTCTGTACATGAAATATATTTTCAAAATAACTATCAGGGGGTGATTAGTGATCGATACTGATGCCAAAAATGCATTCAGTAAAATTTTTGTCTGTCTGTCTGTCTGTCGGTTTGTATGTTCCTTATGGAAACAAAAACTACTCGACGGATTTTTACGAAACTTGGCACAATTATTTTTCATACTCCTGGGCAGGTTATAGTATACTTTTCAGCAGAGTAGTAAAGGGGAAATTTGGGAAATTTTGGGAAAACGGGAGAAGTTACTCCATTTTTTAAGCTTCCGTCGCGTGTGCAGCCTTAATGGTTAAACTTACATAGAAATCATGTATGACGGAAATATTCTTCATAAAATTGTCTAAAAAATTTCCCGTAACAGTATATGTTTATCTTTTATGGTTGACTCACAATAACACATGTAACTCCTGATAGCTTAGCAGTTCAGAGCATGCTGATTATATTTGTTTACTCTTACGTTTATAATAATCTCATTCATCCCTAATTTAAAAAAGGTAACATTATTACCTATTCAATAAAAAAAAAATCATAGAAATCGGTAGAGAAACATTGAAATTATACATGAAATAAGCTATCGCGCCCGTGACCAAAACCAAATCGTTACTAATTTACATATTACATACTAGATGGCGCCAGCGATTGCATCCTACATCACGTAATGATTTCTTCTTTAGATTGTTATAAATACTTCATAGCGTTTTATTCAAAAATTTGCTAATAAACGGAAATACTAAACCGTTCATAAAAGCGCACTCAAAATCACCAAACTAAACTGTTCAAGGAGAGCTATAAATTTAATGAATTGAAAACATTGTGCTAATTTTCACAATGCTTGAGCAGTGACTGAAGAAAGAAACTTAAGATATTTAAAAAACAACGCTACCCGCGCGAAGCTGGGCCGATCCACTAGTTACTAATAAATAAAGAATAAATAAAGAAAAGAAAAATTTCGACACACCGAACTAGTAAAAATTCGGAGGTAGGAAACGCAAACACTACTTAAACGTGTAAAAGAAATAAAGGATAGAAGAATTTCGCGCTGGCAGCCATTGACACGGTAGTTCAATTGGCAGAGCGACGGGGGCTTTTACCCGAGGTCGCAGGTTCGATTCCCGCCTGTGTCGAATTTTTTCTTTCCTTTATTTATTCTTTATTTATTAATATATAAATAAGTTTAAAGAAAACTTTAGGAATATTTTTAAAAAGATGGCAATCTTTACAATTAAAGACGGATAATATAATTTTGCATTCTATACTCATAAGCAATGCATAATTATTTAAGTTTAATAACGCATTTAAAATACATTAAATGACCATTTTGATAATCAAATTTGCCCATAATTGAGCTTATAATTTTCAAAATTTGATTAGAAATTGTGAGCAAGGCATCGCCAAGCGAGTAATATGAGCGAGTTCTCCTAAATGCAAAGAACATACATATGTATACGTACACTCATGTTATAAGTTCCGATTGCGGCAAAAAGAGATTACTTTATTGCAAAGCTAAATTCGATTACAAAAATTATGCTTTTCATAATAAAAATAACATATAAAAATATTTATTTACCTTAAGTTCATACATTTTACATATACGTAATATGTAATATAAAGTATATAAATCATATAGAACACAAATTAGTTTTGGAATTTGGCGACTTTTTGCAAACATTTGGCCGACTTTCTACAAACTAGATTTAACTGAACGGTTAACAACAGAGACAGATTTGAATCTTCGACAGTGTATTCACGTGATAGGTGGCGGGATCGCTGTTATGTCCGAATACACTGTCACATGACTAAGTACAACTCACATAGGTTTCCTCTCAATGTTTTCCCACACCGTTAGCAATTGAGATAAATTAACCACACATTTGCCTTTAGAAAAGACAAA
The DNA here is from genome assembly GCA_963576735.1 of Bedellia somnulentella. Classification (NCBI taxonomy): domain Eukaryota; kingdom Metazoa; phylum Arthropoda; class Insecta; order Lepidoptera; family Bedelliidae; genus Bedellia; species Bedellia somnulentella. Next base: position 2,828,206 of record OY755190.1, read on the forward strand.
TTGGTGTAGGCCCCACCCGAGCTTTGTAGCCTCCTCGTCTGCATGATAAGCGGTGTTCTACACACTGAGCTATCACGTTTGTGATATTTTCGCTTTTGAAATTACACTGGTGAGTACACTGTCCATGCAAAACGTGGGTACTCTCAACGCCAGGTGACAATGTCACGTGATGTTCAGAAGTATTAGTACCTCTGCCAACCCCTTCGGGGATATTCGGCGTGAGCGTTTATGTCATGTTATGTTGTGAAATTATCATTTAGTAAAAAAATTAACAATTAAATCACCCCATTTTGTTCTTTTCGAAAACCTCCTTGGCAAAGTGATAGATTTCCGCAAAGTTATGCCAATTAAAAAGTTTGGAACGCAATCTTAAGAATTCAAAATATTCAGAATTATTTTTGTTCGTATTTTTAAATGCATTTTGTGAATTGGTATGATTTCTTAGCTTTGATATAAGTATTGATTGTTGTGTAGTGTCGGCTTAGGATAACACTAACATTAGATTTAAGGTCTTAATTTTTAAGTTTCTAGGGTGTTGCCTGAAAACCAGCGTACGATATGTTTCCATGTGGTTCCATGTCGTACATTATGCTGAGGCAGGACCTTTTTGGGAGCATGAAAATCTAGCTTGTATCACTTTATTTTGTTGTATTATTTTATTGTTTAGCAAATAAATGATTTTTCTTTCTTTCTTTCTTTCTTTCACTAATCCATTTCTCCCCGCGGGTGTCGTAAGGCTTATTGAGTGATTGTTGAGCGATGCGGTTGGGGACCCATCACCAACAACCTTTATTAACAATCCTTTACTCACTTAATTTCCAAAAGTGGCTGAGGAATTTTAATTCCGAAGATCTGGCCACCCTTTCCCGCGATGTATAGCCTTGAGTATATGTAAGTATTACTTAGCAACGCGTTTGTAGAAAATAAAATTTATCACCATCACTAATTTACAACATCCGGTATTGCCAGTGTCATGTCATAATCAATATAAAGATAGTAATATATCTACTTATAACATACATACATATAGTGAAACTTCATGATGCCCAGTTTGGCTTTAGACGCTCGTTATCTACAGAGTCAGCCATACTGTGTCTTAAAAGTACAGTGAAGTATTATGTGGATAGGAATACGCCGGTATATGTATGTTTCTTGGATTTGTCCAAAGCCTTCGATTTGGTATCTTATGACATACTTTGGACCAAACTTAAGGGAAAGATTCCAGATGAACTCTTGATTATATTGCAGTATTGGTACACGAACCAGATAAATTACGTGAGATGGGGTGATACGTTATCTAATGCATACCAGCTCGAGTGTGGATTGAGACAGGGTGGACTAACTTCTCCAATACTGTTTAATATGTATATTAATGCGCTAATTGAGGAACTCAGCGGTGCTGGGGTCGGTTGCAGCATCAATGGTATTAACATAAACAATATAAGTTATGCTGATGATATGGCACTACTGAGTCCGTCGATAGCCGCAATGAGGAAGATGTTGTATATCTGTGAGTCGTATGCTGAATCTCATGGTTTGATATACAACATAAAAAAGACTGAATATATGATGTTTTCCAATGGGGTACAGAAGAAGCGAAAAATACCACCTATTTGCTTAAATGGCGTACCTCTTAATAAGGTATCTCATTTTAAATACTTGGGCCATATCTTAAGTGAGAATCTCAGCGACGACATTGACATTGAAAGAGAGCGAAGATCTTTGTGCATTGGAGGAAATATGCTTATTCGCCGTTTCTCCAACTGCTCAGTTGACGTCAAGGTTACGCTTTTTAAAGCGTTTTGTCAGACCATGTATACAAGTAGCCTCTGGACAAACTATACACAAAAAGCTTTTAATAAGCTCCGTGTGCAGTACAACAACACCTTCAGGATGCTGTTGCGGCTGTCACGCTTTTGTAGTGCATCTGGTATGTTCGCGAGAGAGCGAACCGATGACTTTTATGGGATAATTCGCAAACGAACTGCCTCGTTGATGGCACGGGTGCGAGCCAGCAGCAACAGCATCGTGAGGGCTGTTGTTGAACGTTTTGACTGTCCCATTTTGGCTCACTGGGTGCGGACCATTCACTGGAACAGGGAATGTACCGCGTACAGTGTGGCAAAGTGACGACACAATAAGATTTTATATAAATTACAATAATAATAATACTAACAATAGGTTTAAGTCATTTTCACTGTCTACTAACAAATATATGGATGTTGTAACGTCTGAAATAAATGAATAAATAAATAAAATAAAAATAGTCATGACTATAAATCCTAACAGAGGTAGCCAAAGCTTTAGAATAAAATATTTTTCAGCCACAGTTTGCTGTGTAGTGTCGGTTTAGAATAGCACTACACCATTTCTTCTGGTGGGTGTACGTAAGAGGCGACTAACGGTATTGGGGGCTTTTAAGGGATTTTCGGGCGATGCGGTTGGAGACCCATCACCAACAACCTTTATTCCACCATCTTTTCCCCACGCAACTACCAAAAGAGGCTGAGGAATTTCTGATTCCTTAGCTCTGGTTACCCCTTCAAGGGATTCATAGCCGTGAGTATATGTATGTATGTATGTATGTTTTGCAAGTTGAGTAAGGGAGAGATTGTAAGATTAAAGATATGCGATTTTAGTAAATCTGTCGTGCGCCTCTATGTTTTTATTGATTTTATTTTATAGTTTTCTTTTAAAATATATTCTACCGTAGCGCTTTTATTATCAAACAACTATAAATAAAGTAACTTATAACTTAAGATTATTTTGAAGTTAAATAAAATTCTTCTACATGCTCTGTTACCGGAAACCCATTTAAAATTGGTTTGGCCATGCTTGGACACGATCTATGAATAAGCAATTTCCTGTATTCCTATTAGCTTTCTTCTTTGTCCAGGTTCTAACTACCATTTTGGAAGTGCACACACACACACACATACAGGCAGAAAACGCTAACTCTTTAAGCCAAGCAGAGATTTCTGGGAAAGAACGATGTTAGTAAGGTATACCTGGAAGAATGTTAGAATTATGATAAACCGTATATCGAAACATTAACTTAATGGGTATACATATTATCCTCAATTTAAATACATACATACATACGTATAATCACGGCCATAAATCCCTAAAAGGAGTAGCCAGAGTTTCAAAGCTAGAAACTCCTCAGCTACATTTGAAAGTTGGTAGAAATAAAGTTTAATAAGTTGGTGATGGGTCTCAAACCACATCTCCCAAAAACCGTGGTGGGTGGGTGTGTTAGCGGTAGTGACATTCTAAGCCGGCACTACAGGGCAAATTTTCGCAAGCAATTTAAAAACTTTATACATATATGATACTTATTACACATACACAACATATATTCAACTACGGGCTAGAATAAAATAACTTAAATCTGTTATAAGGCAATACTTTGAAATCTTCTCGAGTTTAAACGTGAATGTTGGACGCGAAATCTAATTTAAACCGTCTCAGCTTCTGCTAAAATAACTTATTAAATTTCTTGCAGAAAAGCGTTTTGCCGCGCTTTTTAAATCAAAAGTGTTTTAACAGGACTTAAACTTATTTATTTATGGCAATTTCTCATTAGAATAGCACTACCCTATTTCTTCCCATGGGTGATCGTAAAAGATAATGGAGCTTATTAAGGGCGTCCCCGGAAAAATAGGTTGATATTGATTGTTTGGAAATTCTATAAAGTCTGATTTGATGATATTGATATGACATGAATAAAATATATGTTGGTGATTAGTTCATGGTGTTAAAATTTGATGTTTAACATTTTAATAATTTGTTGAAAAATATGATGAAAAAAATTGAATTGGAACATGCTTTGTTTTCATAAAAACCGTATAGGCTCCACTGGCATAACATACATGTGAACTCATTATGTGTCTATATACGCGTAGCTTTAAGATATGTAACTTTGATGTTTAACTTTATTTAAACATTATAGTTATTCAATAAAACGAAATAAACTACATTTATCCTGCGCGCGCGTTTTTTCCGTCCCTGTCACTCTCAGTAAATTTGACGTGAGAATGAGCGCAATAACTGCAACATGCGGGGAGGCCCTTAAGTAATTTTTGGGCGATGCGGTTTAGAGCCCACCACCAAATACATTTATTTTACAATATTTTTCCCTCTTAGCTTCCAAAAACGCCTGAAGAATTTTTTGATTCTGAAGCTACGCCTTTTAGGATTTATAGCCGTGAGTCAGTGATAATATTTGCCCTAATAATATGTGTGTATGTCTGTACTTTGTCATTATAAGTAAAGTAGTTTGGATATAGTGAGAGAGACCACATGTAATGGATTAATTAAACCATGTTTGAAAAAGGAATGTTTAAATATTTATGTTATATGTATGTATATATGGTATTGTATTAACCTTCAATGTGAATATAATAGTTAGGTAAAAGTAACGCTGTGTAGTGTCGGCTTAGAATAGCACTACCCTATTTCATCCGGTGGGTGTACGTAAGAGGCGACTAACGATATTGGGGCTTGTAAGGGATTTTTGGGCGATGCGGTTGGAGACCCATCACCAACAACCTTTATCTCACCATCTTTTCCCCACTTCCCACTTAACTTTCCAAACGTGGCTGAGGAATTTTTAATTTCTTAGCTCTGGCTACCCTATTTAGGGATTTATAGCCGTGAATATATGTATGTATGTATGTTAAATAGTATTAAGTATTTTAAGGTGTCTAACATAGTTGATAAGTCTTGTCACTAACAATATGAGCCCTGTTGCTTTGAATAAAGATTTATTGTATTATATTATTAAATGGTTTGGGGCACCTAAAGAGGAATATAAATTGGTAACTGTAAGCCAATGTGGACAGTGAATTCAGTAGAGAACGAATCTGGAGGACAGAGTTGGATCAAATAGAGAATGTATTTAATTCTTTTCATTTCAGCTCCTCCTTTTGTAAGTACAATTTTAATCTGATCTGTAGAGATGTCTCTGATTACCTGCTATTCCTACTATTTGATAAATTTTTCATCAAATTGGCCTCATGCCACTGTAACCCATGTTGTACATGAAATCTCATTTAATCTCATTATTTTACTTATCAATATATATTTTTTTGCTAAGTAGCCAGGAAAGACAATTTCGCATCAGTGGTTACTTGACACCATAGCTCAGTTGGTAGAGCGACCGGGGCGAAGACCGGGATGTCGTGGGCACGAGTCCTGCTAGTGTCCAAATTTTTCTTTCGTTTATACATTAGTATGATTTCATGCATTCCAAATAAGATACCTGAATGATTTACTATCTTTTTATTTAAATATATGCATTATCAGTAAATAAAAAGGTGAAGTGTATACTTTTTTACCCAAAATCTCGTGAGATTTTTGCGTTGCCTTTTTCAGTAGATTGTAAACATGTACCTACTCGCGTTTTTCAGCCACTTTCGGAATTTTGGTGGGAAAAATATTGTAAAATAGAGGACGGTGAGAGTCTTCTAACAATCACGTAAAATGATACATACATACATTCATATACTCACGGCTATAAATCCCTTAACGGGGTAGCCAGAGCTTTGGAATGAAAAATTCCTCAGCCACTTTTGGAAGTTGATTGGGGAAAAGATGGTAATAATAAATGTTTTGGTGACGGGTCTCCAACCACATCGCCCAAAAATCACTTAATAAGCCCCTATACCCTTAGTCGCCTCTTAAGATCACCCACGGGTAGAAATGAGGTAGTTTATTCTAAAACGACACTACACGGCTAAATAATACTATCGGAAGTATTGGGTAAGTACTTTTTTAAGTTACACAGCTAATTATCAAAACTCTTATAATGATTTAAGCAGTTAAACAAAGGCAACGTAGAGGGAAAACATCACGAGAAAACTTAATTGGCGGAGGAGTACTTTGTCATGCGACAGTGTATTCGTAGAAAAAGGCGATCTGCCTGTAACCTATCATGTAAATGTACTATCCAAGTAAAACGTTGGTAATCTTAATACCAAGCAACCGAAATTTAATGTGGAGTTCAGAAGTATTAACACCCCAGGCTACCCTCCACGTAAACTCGGCGTGAATATAGAGTTGTGAGTTGAGTTAAGCAAATTAAATATATCAATGAAAACAACAGATCATATTTCTAGTTTGCTTTACCAAGAAATGCTAACAATAAAGTGTTTCTAGCTAAATTGAAATCTGCGAAACGTGACCGGAGTCCGACGAATACTATAAAATATAAGCACTTAAATTCTGTCAATTGGAAAAGGATTCAATCTATAGTAGGATATAATGTTTAGAAAACGTGACAAGGAATCCAAAATAAGGGTCATGATCTTTTAGTTGCACTAACTTTAATGACAACGTGAGAGTGCAGATTAACTTGTTAATATATAAATAATTTGGAATGAGAAATTCCTCAGGCACTTTTGAAAGTTGAGTGGGGTAAAGATGGTATATTTTTTGTCAGTGACGGGTCTCCAACGACACCTCACTCTGTTTTTTTTAAATAATTTCATTTTCTAATTATTATGAGCTATTTAAAATCTGAGTTTTTCACGGTGTGAAAGACCTCGTATGGAAATCAACCGGTGCACTAACGATATGCGAGATGATTTTTCCATACTAATGCGGCGATAAGCTTACCATGCTCATATCAAATGGATATTAAATGGAGAGAAGTCAAAATAAGGGACTTCCGATCACCATATATTTCCGCACTGTCCAGAAAGTACTATTGCAATCCATTAAAGGCTTTAAAACTAAGTTATATTATTAGCTAACCAATTTGATTGTTATTGTTTACATACGTGGTGGTTTTTTGGTAACGTGGGTACTCTGAACACCAGGTGACAAAGTCACGTGATGTTCAGAAGTATTAGTACCTCTGCCAACCCCTTCGGGGATATTCGGCGTGAACGTTTATGTTATGTTATGTTATGTATGTTTACATAACTATTTATTTTTTACCTAAAACTTAATAAAATTTCCCGTCAAAGTAACTCTATGCACAGCAACTAACACATTAATAAAGGCACTTTCAAGTACTTAAGAACAATGTAATCAACCAACTTCAGAAGACTTCACCTCAAGGTTCAAAGTTAATAGACCTCCCGTCATTTCATCGGGAACTCAAGACCTATTTAAGATGTAAATCCGTGGCCGTATTTTATCTCTCGTCGCCAGGAGAGTGGTGCGTAAATAATTGAGCAAGTACACTCCTAACGAACTTTAGTCTCCTGGTAGCTAATTGGTTTCAGATAAGTTATAATCACACCTTTATAAGGGCAGGGTTAAATATAACTCTAACGCCCGATTTCTGAATTGAGTATTTAAACTGAGAACGACTTAAGTATCGTTTTTTCTCATTTTAAGATTTTAATGTGACAGAAGTTGAAGACTTAAGTTGTTTTCAGCTGGAATACTCAATTCAGAAATTGGGCGCAATTCTTAAAAAAATATAGTTAAAAGGACAAATCAAGGCAATAATTCCGTGAGAAATTTAGTAATATATTGGGTGAAAAATAATAATCTATAGTAGTTATACAATTTCACTATAAGCTTAGTTTTTTTTAACTGTTGAGGGATTTTGTAAATAAAATATAAAGTATGTCCACTGTTTATGACATTATTAATATATCAAAAAGGCAATCCGAAGTATGAAGAATAAAAGAGCATGAATGAAAAGATTAATGAAGCTAGAGAGGTTTGCCAGGATCGGACAAAGTGGCGATCGATAGTCTCAGCTTACCCCAATGGGAAATAATAGTGTGAGTTTATGTATGTATGTAAGTAAATAGTAAATTTGAGACGAAAAAGGTTAGTGTATTGCTACTCGTATTCCGATCCAATGATACAAAGCTACAGAATACAGCATTTAATACATAAGAAATACACCACGTTTATCGCTTTATATCCATGAGACAGCTTTAATTCCGTTAATGGATTAGATAGCGGCAAGTTTTCCGAAAATGCCGCAAAGCCTCATGATTAATGCGTGTCCTCACAACGCATCGCAAGCTAAGGCTTTTGAGGAACTTATCTGATGGAGATTGACCTTCTTAACTTAAACAGTCTGTTGTCACTTGTCTGGTTATAACTTTGATATCTTTTGGTTACAGAAGAAAGATTATTTTTAGTTTTGAATGGCTCTTAGAAGTTATTTGGATATCGGTAATGTTTTCAGGTTTAAAGTTATATGTTTGTTTTTGCAAATAAAAAAGATGATATTGTAAATATGGGTTAAGCACATATAGATTTATAGATGCAACGTGGATACATTTTGATAAAATAGAGAGACCGCTTCAAGAGGTTTGTGCCTAAAATATAAAGGCATTTGAATAAATATATGATAAATATTTGATAGTTTCTGCCTACCCCGATAGGAACTAATGTCTTGAGTATGTATGTAATAGGAAACTAAAAATTTTAATGAACAAAAACTTGTATGTATCTACTTTAAATCATTCTACTCCGACATTTTACTATTATTTTCTGTACCAACAACATACTAAGAAAACAAACTGTAGAACGTCTACTAAATATACAATACAAACTACGAAAATACATTACCAATAAGCACATGAAAGTCAGAGGTCTACACAAAACCAACCTCTTTCGTACAAATATTCAAGTGCGAGTCGGCGGTAAAAAGAAAAATAATTTCCCGCCATTCTTACCAAGATGGCGCTAGACTTTGTAGGAGTTGTAGAGTGAAAAGTAAATTCGCACCTCCGATATTTCGTTGTCGGCCGTATTTGCACTCAGAACTGTACATTGAGAAAGAAAATTTTATTCGAAACCTTTTTCTTCTTTTACGTTGTATAAACTTCTATTGAACAAATGATTTCCTAAAGGCTTTCGGAACACCGAAACTTGAATAGAATATTGTGATGGTTTGCTAAGGCGCAGGTGAGCTAGCATGTAAGTTTTTATGTAGAAAATAGGTTATTAAATATTTGACACACCATGAATAGTTGTTTGCTTCAATATGTATTTATTTTGTAACCAATTAATATTTGAGTTACTACCCTTAGTCGCCTCTTACGATCACGCATGTGAAGAAATAAAATAGTGCTATTTTAACCTGACACTACACAGCATCTATATTAAATAGTAATTGCGTTGGTTATTAATTTCTATTAATATAATTGGTTGGTCTGTTTCTATCCATTGACGAAGAATAGTGTTGATCCGAATCGATTTTTCTACTGCAAACAACGGATCAGAGTAAACAAAACAAATTGAAATGGAGATTATGAAAATAGCATAAATATTGTAAAGGCAAGAATGCAATATTATTTCAGTGACCTTTGCAAATACTTCTGCTATAGGTATAGTTTGGAATCTATGCGTTTTCGATTAAGCTCGGAAGGTTAGAAAGAGAAAACTGCATATGGAATATTTCTGTTGCGATATGATTATTATTTGCATAATAATGATGTATGTCAGCGTAGAATTTGGAATCCTATCTCTTCCTGTAGTTGTAAGTTGTAGTATATTTTTGTTTGACACGAAAATCAATCACCATCTCAGCAAACACAGTATTTATTTAATCATCAGATGAGCTCTAAGGTTCTTGGGTATTTCAATAAAATTGTATATTTTATTATCACATATACTCACGCCATTAGTTCCCAATGGAGTTAGCACAGACTATCGTTCGCTTTTTTGTACGATCCTAGCTAACCTATTGTGCTTATCTACCGCATTATCAATCTAATCTAAATGTGTCCTCCATCTTCATTCTCTACTGATATTACTTTTCCCTTTGTATTTAGACATCCCTTTCACCAATTTACTTACATTCATCTTCTTTATGTACCTAAGCCATATAAACACTCCTATTTCTCTCTTTTCTACCATTTCATCCTTAATTTCAAGAACAAAATAAAGAATACTAAATGGCCTTTTCCAACACTTGACATCGCTTTTTATATTTTCATTTTGACTATGTGATGCATTCAATGAATTTTTCACTTCCTAAAAGATTGTAAAAAAGGATTGTTGATGATGGGTCTCCAACCACATCACTATAAATCTAACCCTTAGTATTAATGGGTACGGCCATTCTAAGCTGACACTTCGACATGATATGACACCCCGAAAATAACTAATATTTCCATAAAAAATATTTACGTTGCCGTGTAGTGCCCGCTTAGAATGTCGCTACCCCTCTCTACCCACGGGTGTCGTAAGAGGCGACTAAGGGTATTGCGGCTTTTTATTAGATTTTTGGGCGATGCGGTTGGAGACCCATCACCAAAAACTTTTATTTTTACAATCTTTTCCCCACTCAACTTCCAAAAGTGGCTGAGGAATTTATAATTCCTTAGCTCTGGTTACCCTTTCTAGGGAAATATAGCCGTGAGTATATGTATGTATGTATGTATTATTTACGTTGTGTACTGTCAGCTTAGAATAGCACTCCCCATTTCTACCCGTAGGTGATCGTAAGAGGCGACTAAGGTAAGGGTACAGGGGCTTTTTAAGTGATCTTTGGATGATGCGGTTAGAGACAACACCAACAATTAACTACCAAAAAGTGTGGAAATTTCTTATTTCAAATCTCGGGCTACCCCATTAAGGGATTTATAGCCGTGACCATTATGTATTGTATCTAAATTATTATTTTATCTGCACGTTGCAGGTTAAAATATTATCCGATGAAATCCTATTTACAAATAGTATTGGATTTCCTTTTTAATATTTTGCCGTCATCTGTCAATGAACAGAAAATTGTAGAGACAACAACCGTTTTCTTGTGTTTCGGGCGGATTTCATTACACCAATTTACTTCTGATTCTTTTTGAAGCTGCTAAAACTGAATTATTTAACAATTTTGAGACTAATCACTCCTGAGCCTATCACAAGCGCTATTTTAGTGTCACGATGTCAGTTAGAATGAGGTGACAGTATATGATTCTCATTAAGTGCAAAAGAGATGGCTGTTTTATACCACGCAATATCTAGTTAAAAGGTCGCCCGTACTAAATATACGGAGCCAATTATTAATTCTGAGCATTTCTCTGGAATCTGTCCGCTATGAACCGCGCAACCTTTGATACAACCTTTTTGAGTTTGAAATACATACATACATATACTCAAGGCTATAAATCCCTAGAAGGGGTAGCCAGAGCTAAGGAATTAGAAATTCCTCAGCCACTTTTGGAAGTTGCATGGAGTAAAGATGGTGAAATAAAGGTTGTTGGTGATTCAAATCGTTGGTGACACAAATATCCATTTTTTAGGTAACAATTTGAACATTAGGTAACTCATAATACATTTACACCCATCCTTACATACCCCAACCCAAATAATCCCTATTGGGGTAGGCAGAAACTTCACATATTAACTTACATATACAGATTGGCAATCCAAATAACGTAACCACGCCGTATCCCATGACGATGGATAAGATATTTTCAATCAGGACAAAATAGAAAATATACAAGAGTTTACATGCCGGATGTACGGAATTAACAATTGTCAAAGCGTCAACACTGGGCGATTTATCATGTTAACAAGATGTATGCGGCAAAAAAGAATAAAGAAACATTCATGAAAAAAATCAGAGGCTTTGATTCAATCCATATTTTACCGTGTTGGAAATCATTAAAAGAAAAGATACTACGGACCATTTTCGTCAATTCTATGTGGCTCAACGCAACTGAGATCGACTGTCTAAAGTTTAGTGCGGAAAAAAGTGGTTGGCTTCTTTTGGATGCTTTTCCGAAACCAACATGGTTTTTGGGAAGTTCAACTCCGACACAAGTTGAAAATGTGTTGTGTAACACAGATAATAAATCTGCTTATGATGAAGAAAATTCTGAATGCGACGACGATAATGACAACTGCGATTCTGAGAGCAATGGTGAATCTGACTTCGATTAAATATTAAGAAAATAATAGTTATTTCTGACAGTCTCCGTGGTCAAGCGTTTTGACTGAACGAACTGTAATTAAAAATTACGATTTTTTCAATTATACGCATACATAATTTTTTTTATAATATATTAACACATAAACGAAATTCTGTACTTTATAATTAAGCTTATTTTCATTTTCACTTGACCAATAAACTTTTTTTTATAAAAAAAATGTTATTTTTTCATAATATTTTAGCGTCACTGGGCACAATGGTTATGCCGTGAAAGGACTTCGTTGTTATTTGTATATAAATGTATCTTGGACTCTTTCTCCTTATCTTGGAAATCTCGCGTTTTTAAAAGATGGCAACCCTGATTTGCGGCCATTTTTTCACAGGCAGCCATATATCATCATATAAGGAAAAAAATTGCTTTCATTTCATATAAGAAACATGCATGTAACATATGAACGTATAAACCATATACCAAAATATAACCTGTTTATACCTGGCTGCGTGGTAGTTGCGGCCAAATGTGCAACGGCACCTATCGATTTTTAAATTCTCTATATACATTTTTATCATGTGGGTGGTATTATATTTGAAAAACAAGTAAACGAAATTTTTCTTCAGAAAATAATAAACATTAATTAAATTAAAATTACTTGCGGCCACTTTTGCCTGGCTGCGTGCTGTCAGTATAATCTCCTATTCATAAACTTATGTTAAAATGTGTGTTTGACTCTGTACGCCATGAACGTAGAGATTCAGCAGTGGGATCTTATACTATAACTGTCACATATATACAAAGTCATACATCAACCGATAAATAAACAATCTATTTTCACACCCTCCGACACACATTTGTGTGAACACGTGTACTGCGCTACGTGTTTACTATTACCAACTTATTTCTGTATGTATTATTTGGCTCACTCGTGGAAATGGCTCCTCCGATTCTGTACGCAAACGTGTTAGTTATAGGATGGAATAGTAAAGAAACATACACGTACGTAGCTCACGGATAAAATGAGCAGCAAGAATAGTACAATAATTACTTGCAGTGTGGGATACTTATTGGAGGATATAATCCCTTAGTAATGATGTTTTTAAAGCAACCATGATAGCCCAGTGGGTAGAACACTCGGTTATCGTGCAAACGACTAGTGTTCAAATACTGGGTCGGGCCTACACCAATTTGTCTTTTCTAAAGACATATGTGTGGTTAATTTATCATGGTTGTTAACGGTGAGGGAAAACATCGTGAGGAAACCCAAATGGCTGAGTTGTACTTAGTCATGTGACAGTATATTCGTACAAAACGACAATAGGCCTGCCCCCTATCACGTAAGTACATTGTCCATGCAAAACGTGGGTACTCTGAACACTAGGTGACAAAGTCACGTGATGTTCAGAAGTATGAGTACCTCTGCCAACCCCTTCGGGGATATTCGGCCTGAAAGTTTATGTTATTATGTTATGTTATGATGATGTTTTTCTTATATAATATATAATGTATTATAAATTTTAATAAATTATAACGACACTTCAAAAATATTGATATAGTATGCGTAACGACGTAATGTAACACACTTTTATTAAGAAAAGCGTCAACACCACTACAACATAATTAAGAAATTATATATTTATTCATATTAACATAACATAACATAACATAAACGTTCACGCCGAATATCCCCGAAGGGGTTGGCAGAGGTACTAATACTTCTGAACATCACGTGATATTCATATTAATTAATTGAAAATTATATGTTTATTTTTCAATAAGCATTGACTATACCTCCGTTTTTTCAAGGTTTAAAAAATCTACCAAAGTTTTATCAATCTAATCAAACATTCACGTAATAGTTTTAAATACATTCGTTTGGTTGTAATAAAATAAAACAAAATGTGGTAAATACGCCTGCTTTACATTTTTATTACATATTTTTTAGCCTCATACTTCTACTCTGTATCTAAATACTAACTTACTTATACTCACGCCCATTATTCCCATTGGAGTAGGCAGAGACTATAGTTCGCCACTGGGATGAATCAATATATTTCGATTAAAATAATTTTATTAATTAAACACAAGTTTCTTTACTGTAACATAAACTGTAACCACCTATATTTCCTGTTATTTAGACTCTATTTGTCCTATGTGCGCTGTTTTTATTATTTGAATTGCTAAGTAGAACTCGCTAAGGAATTGATGTTGATATTGATGTTTCTGGAACATTGGATCTTACTTTCCTCTTGCTCTTAGGTACAAGTTATGTTTAGCAGAATATTCGGTTACTTTTTTCGTATTTGTTCTGAATTTTTAGTTATTATGTTTCTTAGACGTTTTGGTAATAGTTTCATAGACGTTACCTGTACGTATGTAATCTAACGCAATTACATGATTATATATAGGTAGTTAAAAAAAATATTCACGTAATATTTGATATTATTGCAAAGTTGTTGAAGTTAACACTGTTTGAAGTGGGCTTAGAACAACACTTATTAAATTATCATTGAAAATTATGCAAAAAATAATAATATTCTGGTACAATTAATACTTATCACTACTTAGCTTAAAGTCGTTCTTTAATTTACTAAGTTGCATTTACAACCATCCTGAATTTTAAAATCTTTTTTCCATTTATCGTTCAAAAGTAGCTAAGGAATATTGGTTCTGAAGATCAGGCTACCTCTCTTTGGGATTTAAAACCGTAATTATATAGTATATTATAATATATGCACACATAAATAATGTATTTATTTAGCCTTCTACCGATAACATTTTAAAGTTTTGAAGATAAGCCCTTTATTTGAAATTTGATTCTTGGATGTAGGAAACAAATAAGTGTTTAATTCTCTCTTCTTTTCTATAATAAGGTCATAATAAAAGAACTATTACCTTCAAACTTGTGACAGAAAGTTTGTTATAAAAGCTGAATAGGAAGACTAAAATCAACAAAGAGACATCATGTGTGCAAATATTAAATTGTGCCTTGACTTATAAAAGCTTTTTAAAGTCATTTTATGTTGATGATTTATTTCAAACTCACATTTATGTGCGATGCTAAGCCATAAAACAGTTTATCCCAACAAAATGAACATGTCATGTTATTTGACCAAAAATTATTACTCTGAACACCAATTAGCAAGAATGTCAGGTAAGGTCTTGAAAAAGAAATACTTACATTGAACTTGTAGCATGATGAAATTCTACTCTTTTACACTCAAATACATCCCAAAAATACTTATTGATCTTAGATATACTACCATTTCTACCCGTGGGTGATCGTAAGAGGCGACTAAGGGTATAGGGGCTTTTTAAGTGAATTTTGCGCGATGCGGTTGGAGACCGTCACCAAAAACATTTAATATTACAATCTTTTCCCCAATCAACTTCCAAAAGTGGCTGAGGAATTTCTCATTCCAAAGCTCTGGCTACCCCGTTAAGGGATTTATAGCCGTGAGTATATGTATGTATTTATATACTAAGCTTTGTACTGATAAGTTCAAAACTTATCTAATATGAAACCAGTAAGACCATAGAGCTCCTGGGAATAAAGTGAAACTCCATAAATGCAATGAGCTGATTTAAATTCAGAATATATTATGGCTTCGATTCCAAATTGTAGAACATTTACAACGTTGATTCGTACTCTACAACTCAGCACATTTAAAATGAATTGCTTTTGACAATGTTTCGGCTGTTGATCACTACAATGTATTTAATATACTGTTTGCCTTTTGTTTTATGGCTTAACTTGATATTTTGTCGGGGTAATAATAGCTATATTATTCGTTTTTGATTGAGTGTAAATAAATTGTTTTACGAATTATATTCATATGCATAAATAAGATGTAGTTAAGTTTTATGCCCACTTTTAGGTATATTTGATACATTTGATAAATTTTAAACCGTAAAATAAACATCTATTTTATTTAATTAATTAATTTATGATTAATTTATTTTTTAATTATTTGATTTAGTTAATTAATTTATGTGTTTGTATTTAATTTTGATTTGATTTTGATTTTATTTTGTTTATATTTTATGGGCCAGATGTAGATGCCTGAAATAAAGATTTATTATTATTATTATTAGTGCGTAACGATTATATCTGATCAATTCATCAAAGTTTTCAATACTATCAAAAATTTCAACTTGGTTAATCGAAAACAAATATTAGCCCTTTTAAAACACAACTCAAACAGCGAAAGTTATTAATTTATGATATCCGAATCAGATTTTAGAAACGATTATATTGATTGATTCTGAAGTTATATCTACCCTATTACACAATAACGGTGTGATGATACGTGTATAAATTGATATTAATATCTCAATCTATGACTTAAAACTGCCTTGAATAAATAAATCCAGGCACCTCACGAAGTTTCCTCAAGTTCGCCGGAGATAAATAATAATTGCTACGAACGAGCCGACTACGAGACACAGCTGCTCGGAGTCGAAAGCATTGTCTACGCCGTAGACAGCTGGGCGGTATTGCTTTCTGATAGCTTTCAATATTAATATTTTATACCGAAAATATGCCTTGTATTCCGAATCCTTCAGAATGACTGGTTTAACTAGTAACAGAAGAAAACTAGTAATGGAAAAAAAGCATTGACAAAAATATAAACGATTCAAACCTTTTCTCTTAATCAACTCTGCCTACGCCCCCAGCTAGAGCCAAAACAAGGCCTTAGTATGAATGAAAAGCGGTTAGCTATATCTTATTTCCTATCGGCAATAGCTGGTTTGAAGTCTAAACTAAACGGTAGCTGATTGGCGCGGAAGTAGTAACCGATCTGACGTAGATCTCATCTTGGCACCGAACTTCAGCAATCGCTCATAAGTTATTAGTAAAATGGTATATAAGAAGTGAGGATAGGATTTTTTGAAAGATATAGATTGATAGATTTATTCATTAATTAAATTGTTGTTAGGTAAATAAATAGTTTTATAATAGTATGTCCATTGTCTGTATACAAAAACTACATTTCATAGCACCCAAGATGTTTTTCAAAGGAGAAAATCCAATTATGCTCATAAAGCAGAGTGCTTTCAATACAATACCAAGATCGAACCAACTTCGCATAAAAGTCAACAAAAATAAAACAAAAGAAGAGATTGAATCGTGAAACTTCGAATGCACTTTACTCCGTAAGCTTTTTATCAATGTTGCTGCATATTAAAATGCTACTCAAAATAAGTGCTTTTTGAGAGATTTTCTTAGCATGAGGCTTTTGAGAGCGCGTATGTAACGTAAAGAGTGAGGAACTGACAGATTGCTCATACAAAATCTGTCAGTATGTCACTTCTCACGTGACATATAGCAATATCCATCATAAAGCTATATCAGCCAACAATACAACTTTTTTCTTTTTATCCTTTTAAAAGTGTTAGTAAGCAACATACATACATACATATACTCACGGCTATAAATCCCTAGAAGGGGTAGCCAGAGCTAAGGAATCAGAAATTCCTCAGCCACTTTTGGAAGTTGCATGGGGAAAAGATGGTAAAATAAAGTTTGTTGGTGATGGGTCTCCAACCGCATCGCCCAAAAAATCCATAAAAGCCCCAATACCGTTAGTCGCTTCTTACGTACACCCATCGGAAGAAATGGGGTAGTGCTATTCTAAGCCGACACTACACAGCACCATTAGTAAGCAACAAAGCGAATGAAATATTCTGTTCCGAAGCAGGACTTTTTATGTTTACAAATTTAAAATACTCTACGTATAGTTAAGCATATGATGATTTTTCTATTAACTTTCAAGATTATTAAAAATAGAAGAGAAATTCAAGACGAAAGCATATCATATCTTAGGGACGTAATAAAAAACGGCGCTGCTTTTATCGTGTCGTGATAAGATTACAAACGGAAAACTTTGCCTTGAAGCCACCACTTTTTTCCCTTTTTGTTGACTGACAAATGAGATATAATTTATATTTTGCGATGGAGCAGGGCTATATTCACATATGCATAATTATGCATAAATTTCAAGACAAAGATAGAAATATATTTCTATTTCTATTGTTTGCTGATTCTTACACATTAGGAATTATTTTTTGCTAAACTTATGTTAATGCGACTATAACGACTAAAAGCGTGGTTTGTACGTTTTAGTTTTTTTTATTAAGTATTTCAAAAAATACATACCTACATACATACATATACTCACGGCTATAAATCCCTAGAAGGAGTAGCCAGAGCTAAGGAATTAGAAATTCCTTAGCCACATTTGGAAATTTGAGTGGGGAAAGGATGGTAAAGTAAAGATTGTTGGTGATGGGTCTACAGCCGCATCGCCCAAAAATCCCTTAAAAGCCCCAATACCGTTAGTCGCCTCTTACGTACACCCATCGGTAGAAAAGGGGTAGTGCTATTCTAAGCCGACACTACACGGCAAATTTCAAAAAATATATATTTAATCCTAAATAAGAGCAGCCAGAGCCTCAGAATTAGAAATTATTCACCTGATTTTGGACATTGAATGCGGAATAGGTTGTAAAATAAAGGATAGTTTCTGATGAGCCCCCAGCTACATACAACGCTTGACAATCACTTTGAAGCCACAATACCTTTAGTCGCCTTTTACGACACCCTCAGAAAGAAATGGGTTAGTGCTCTCAGACGAAATTTATCACACATATACCTTTTTTGTATTTCTGTGATATTTAAATATTTATACTTATTATCATTACTTTTGTTTTAAAATAATAAACTCACCTTACCTAACTATCTTTTTTGGGATTAAAAGCCAATTTATATGTATGTGTGTGTAACTATATTATGTATATACCTATTAGCAGTTCGTTACACACAAAATTGTACTAGGATTGTGATTACTTCTGTAGCATTATCTTTTTTATTCACATTCATAAATTTGTAGGAAGGTCATTTCGAAATGGGAAATGTCAAATTATTCATGAGTAGTTATCTAAAAGAGTTTTGGGCTGTTACCACCAAACACAAAAGGCTTTTCTTTACAAAATAGGTGGAAAACTGGATTTATCACCCAAGACCTCTTTTAAAAGAAAATAGGGTTTTAGATTATGCTCAGATTCAGCAGTATCAACAGCAAACCATACTCAAATTGATTAATAATATTTATATATTCATTTATGTTAACATATATTTACACATTTAACTATATATACAGGTAAAAAATAAAATAAAATTATAATATATGAAAAACCTAACCTACATTAAATTATATAAAAAATACTCTCGAAATCGCTGCCGCCTGGTGGCAGGGTTCCGAGAAGGCTGGCTGCATTACCCCTTTGAATCGCTAAGCTGATTCTTTGAGCGAAGAATGCGCCAGCCCTCGGATCTCCGCATTTCTCGATCAGGCGCGTCGAAATTTCTTTGAAAAAACGACGCGCATCTGGGCCCCACGGACCGAGAGTCTCTACAGCAAAAGCTGAGAAGTAATGCTCCTCAGCTAAATTGCTATATTTGCGCCTCTTCAGACCCTCAGCTTCAGCTGCCGCAGTGCCAGCTTTAGATGCAGACCCCGACAAATGAGACGGCGCTAGCGTGTCGACGCAGGTAGCGTCCGACACCAGCGTCCTCCCATTCTTCCATGGAATCAATGACATTCCGTCTGGTCTCTTACCATCGTCCCGCAGCAAACCTGATGGCTCCAGGATTGCTGGTATGTTGACAGTGGTAAGGGCCCGTCTGATAATATCATTGATTGCAGCATGGCGAGGTATGCGACCAGCACTACGACGACTTGATAATCCATGGTGCCCCAACTGATCGACAAATACTCCACAGCGGCAGCGATGTCTCTCATTTATTTTGGTGCCCAATCGCAGACCCATAGCTAAAGAAAAGGAGCCTCTGTCTAGCAATGTGCCGAGGTTGCTCGATGGTAATGCTCTCAACCAATGCCCAGAATCTGGCTCACAGCAAGCCAAGAGACGCGCCCGCTCCGCCAAGTCAAGAGCTGAACTAAGAAGATTTGCTTGAACTTGACAGCAGAGGGGCTCGTCCCATTGCCTCTGAGATGCCAGACTGATGGGAACATTGACAGTAGGACCAACTATATCCATCCAAACTTTCTTAGCATCTGTGAGATCGATGATCTCTGCCGAACTTAAAGCTTTACTAATGATGCTTAAGAAAAGATTGTAATGGGAGGTTTTCTTTTTGAGAAATAAAAAAACAACATAGTTTCCTAGAGCTCTGTAGATGGCGTTGATGTAACTACGTTACTTAGTTAATTTTTTTCTTCGTGGCCTTAATCGTGTTGCCACAATAATTTTGCCAATGTCAACTTTAAAAACAATAGTCACATCACCATAGAGTCACTTTTTGGCGAGTAAAAACAACAAAATGAATGTTAAATATAAATACCGTCTTTGTTTATTTACTTTTATGCTATCTTGGCTTAAACTGATATTTATTTAGACTTTCAAATCAGAACGTTTTTGTGTACGTTCCGTTTTACGATATCATTACATCCAAGTGTGAAAAACGGTGTGACGTTCCGTTCCTACCAGTAACATAGCAAGTCTGGCGCCATCTATACTGAGAACAGGGAAGAAGAAAAAAAGAAAAAAAGGAAAACCTCTCATTGGCAAAACCAGATGACAAGAAAGCTGGTAAGGCTATACTTGAAACGCTGCGGATCCCAATACCACCGTACCGTATTGGGAGCGTGGCTTGTGTCCAGCAGCGTTCATTTAAGGAAATGTTGAGAATTTTGATCAAAGTGTTTTTAATCACGTTGTCTATGTCCGAAAGGACTGAGATTTGCCTCCATAAACCAGAACATCTCAGTACATAAGTAAATTTTGGAACAAACAAACAATACTTTATTATTGTATATGCTACATGAGGGTTAAGTTGTGCCAATAAAGAAGATGATTCCTGAAATTTAGAAATTTTTTTTCCTGCTATAAATTTTGGAATAGAATCATCCAGAACTGGGGCACCTAGGAGGCGAAGCGAAGCCGAATTTAAAATTTTGATACCTGGGGCTAATGAATTGAATTTGGATTGCATTTCTGTAACAGTTTCTTTGTTTAAATCGGGGCCAAAATACAGTTCACACTTTTCATAATTCAAATCTAGACCAATTTTTTTGAATTCTTCTATTATTGTTTTCAAATCGTTTATAACTTGTTTTGCCTCGCCTCCAATGGTGCCATCATCAAGGTACCACACATTAAACTTGGAGGCTAAGTTTTTGATGTGTGGGTGTATAGCCAAACTGAATATAGCTGGGCCCAGAGGGTCACCTTGCTGGCAACCGACACATGAATTTAATAATTTTCCACGGTAGATCAATTTAGTAGGTTTGCTATAGCATTGCCAAAGGTAATTGTATAAAGCTGGAGTTTGTTCTTTGACTGCAGCCAGCAAGGCGGCTCTATCAACTGAGTTGAAAGCATTCTTTACATCCACTTTCAACAGAACGTCACTTCGGCAATGCTGCAGGAAAGCACGAACACTGTGAACAGCTGCTTCACAGCCGCCGCTGGTTCCGAAACCTAGTTGAACAGGTTGGAAGTAGTTTTTTATGTCCGTTACATGCTTACAGCATATTTTGGATACTAGCCGGCGGATAGTGTTTCCCACAGCGATTGGCCTGATACCTCCGTCTTTCTTTTTCAAAGCACACAGACTCGCCCCGTATAAAAGATCTGTGATGGTTTGAGATACTTTACCACTCAGGCAGAGATTAACTAACTGCGTTATCTCATCCAAAAGAATTCTGCCGGCTTCCCCGACGGAAACACTCAATAAATCTTTGAAATGCTGAGGAGTCAGTCCATCGAGGCCGCCAGCAGAACCGTTTCTGAAAGAAGATATAGCAATGAGAACCTCGGCTGGAGTGGCTTCTGGTGGGTGAGCGGTATAATCGGGAGCATCAGGCGTCCTGGACATCTCTGATGAGAGTGGATGTTTTGCTCTCAAAGACTCCAAAGTCTCTTGGTCATCAGGGGCCACAGCGTCGCTTGAAAAAAGCATTTGTGCAGCCCCTTTTATGTCCCCATCTCCTAATTTAGTCTCAATTTTTTTAATATTATAATTAATATTTTTATTTGTAATTAATTTTGAATTTTGAAGTATAGGCTCTGGAATCGGATACACACATTTGCTCTTTATTTTGTGTGTCAGTGATATATTTCGATCCTTTTCATTTCTATTTAAGGCTAAAACTGCATATGAAAAACCGAAAAAACTTTGCCAACTTTCAAAATCATTATTTTCAACCACGGCCTTTACTGTCTGGGCTAAGGATTTGGCAACACAAGCTCTAGCTCCTCGAGGAATCCGTTTAATTATGGGGATGGACGATTTCCATAAAGATATTTTTTCCCAAAGTAATGTATCTGACGAAACTGATACATTGATTGGGTGCGTGGATGACGAAGGTTGCGGAGAGGGTGAGTTCTTTGTTGTTAGACGGTGGCATTTCGAAATGTGTATGTTTAGACCCCTCTTCCCCTTAAAAGACCGTGGTTGACTACAATGGGGACATATTAATGTTGTTGAGTCGACACTGAAATTTTCCGTAGCCGTGATCTGCGAACTGGGCACATTATTGCTAGTTGGTATGACCATAAATATAAAACTAATGTATCAAAACAATAATCATTTTATAAAAATGAAAATAAACATAGTCTGATGCCGCATGACATTGTAAAAGTAAAAGTAAAAGTAAAAGACATTTATTTGGCAAATTGGTAATAAAAAAACAACACACAGTAAAAACACATCGAAAACAAAAAATACAAAAGTTAATTGCGTCACTATCTCATAAAAAAAACACTTGACACTACATGCTGCTTTCTGCACCAGCATTCTTCAACATCCAATCAGCTTTGATTTCCCTTTGTGGTTGTTATGGTAATGTTTTTTCTTCTTCCCGTTGCTTGGCAACTGTCAGATACTTCGTTTGTTGCAATTTAAATGAAAATTTTTAAATTTATAATGTTAAAAAATATGATACAATCCTTTATTTTTCCTGTTTGAAAATACTTGTATAACGCAATCAGATGTTTATTTTCACTTCCATCGGGTTGAATTTTCTCTCCTTGTAAATTAAATGTTTTTAAAAATATTTAAAAACCCGCGCGATCGTAAATGTCAACTTCAATTTATTTTCATTTATTTTCATTTATTATTATTTAAACCATGAAATATATATTGTCATTTAGGTTGTAATTGAATCAAAACATGTATTTATTGTATTAAATGCAAATGAATGCCATTTCTGTGGGTGTCGATCGATCCTTCTTTTTTACCACTGTTACAGGTTAATTCGGTAATGTTGGACTTTAAACGGTAATTTAATCATGAGATGTACATATTTTACAATTTAAATTAAAATCATTGAGGTACCTACTCGTAAAACAAGAAACAAATGTAACAGAACAAATAACTACGAAAATGTGCAAAAATAACATACAAACAAATACTCATGGTTGTTTACGGTGAGGGAAAACACATGGATGAGTTGTACTTAGTCATGTGACAGTGTATTCGTACAAAACGGCGATAGGCCTGCCCCCTATCACGTGAGTACACTGTCCATGCAAAACGTGGGTACTCTGAACACCAGGTGACAAAGTCACGTGATGTTCAGAAGTATTAGTACCTCTGCCAACTCCTTCGGGGATATTCGGCGTGAACTTTTATGTTGTGTTATGTAAACAAATACTCAAGGCTGTAAATTCCCAAAAGGGGTAGCTAGAGCTTCAGAATAATAAACACCTCAGCCATTTTTGGAAGTTAAGCAGGAAAATGATGGTGAAATAAAGATTGATGGTGATAGGTTTCCAACCTCATCGCCCAAAAATCCCTTAAGAAGCCCCAGTACCCTTAGCGGTCACTTACCAACACCCATTTGATTGAAAGAAATGGGGTAGTGATATTCTATTCCGAAACTACACACCAAAGCCGCAAAAAAAATGTTACACTTTTAAAAAACAATTCCCTATTTGCGAAATACCTTCGACAAGTATTGTTTGGATAGCAGCCAATACTTTAATCTACCAGGCTCGCAAAAATACGAGAGAATAATGGCCGAATTATTTCTATAGGAATTCATTGTCTACCGCACTTGCCAGTTCAAAAATTAAGTGTCGCCAGGAATTAACTGGTTTTGGCTGGCATTTTAAATTGTAATGTCTCAAATGAATAAATGCTGGAGGTAAACCTTATGTTTTTTTAGCAGCTTTTATAAATATGGCATTTAAAAACGATTGCAGCTATTTCATGTCATGCGAAGCAGTTAATCGTTAAATATTTTCAACACTAAATTAATTTTAAAGCACAGTAAACTTCTGCACAAACAAATACACATATATATAATTACAACTTTATTCCCAGGTAGGTAAGCATTGCGCGTTTGTAGAATACTAAAAATACATACATATACTCACGGCTATAAATCCCTAGAAGGGGTAGCTAGAGCTAAGGAATTAAAAATTCCTCAGCCACTTTTGGAAGTTGGGTGGGGAAAAGATGGTAAAATAAAGGTGGTTGGTGATGGGTCTCCAACCGCATCGCTCAAAAATCCATTAAAAGCCCCAATACCGTTAGTCGCCTCTTACGTACACCCACCGGAAGTAATGGGGTAGTGCTATTCTAAGCCAACACCACACAGCTAAAAAATTCTAAATATAGTTTTGTGTTTTATGTTTTCATTCATTAGATTCGTCAATCTTTCATACCTCCTTTGTGTTTTTCAAACAGTACAGTTTTGTGCATACAACGAATAAAAAGATTACAATCAGTGCTTTACTATACTTATATATACGTGATAGTTCAATGGGTAGTACACCGATTATCGTGCAATCAACTAGTGTTCAAATCCTGGGTCGTGCCTACACCAATTTGTCTTTTGTAAAGACATATGTGTGGTTAATTTATCAAGGATGTTAACAGTGAGGGAAAACATCGTGAGGAAACCCACATGGCTGAGTTGTACTTAGTCATGTGTACAGCGTATTCGTACAAAACGGCGATAGACCTTCCCCCTCTCACGTGAGTAAACTGTCCATACAAAATGTGGGTAGACAAAGTCACATGATGTTCAGAAGTATTACTACCTCTTCCAACCCTTTCGGGGATATTCGGCGTGAACGTTTATGTTATGTTATGTTAATGTTATAATCACGCAGTAAACTAGAGCTAGTGCAGCGTAGAACAGTGCTCTTTACACTGCAGTGCAAGTGTGAGGTATGGCATAGTGTGTCCTCACACATACATACATGCATAGATATACTCACGGTTATAAATCCCTAAAAGGGGTAGCCACAGCTTCAGAACAAAAAAACCTTAGCCACATTTGAAAGTTGATGGACAAGATGCTAGAAATTTTGTATAGGTTCCTATCACATCGCAGATAAATCACTTAAAAAATCCCCATACCTTTAGTCGCCTCTTACTACACATGTAGGTAGAAAGGCACTCCACGACTAAGTGTATAGAAAATGTGCTGCATAACAAAGTAAAACTTTCACGCAGGAATCAGTGCAAAGTTAGTACTACGGCAAAACCTTGAAGGCTCTATTACATTCGTTCCACAGACTTTCAAGCACGACAAGTGCAATTTGTACGAGAGCAATCCGCTTACACGAGCTACCTTCCGCTATTAAACTAACATCGATATTATCATTTGCAATTCACGTCAGAAATACACAGAGAAACTACTTAACATTATATGTTTATTTAGAAAAGTTTACGCAACAGAGAAACTTTAAAGCGACATGTATTAGTATAATACTATGATATGCATAAAGCTGTGTTTCGTCTTAGAATAGCACTATCCCATTTCTTCCGGTGGGTGTACGTAAGAGGCGACTAATGGTATCGGGGCTTTAAAGGAATTATTGGGCGATGCGGTTGGAGACCCATCACCAATAACTATTTTACTATCTTTTCCCCACTCAACTTTCCAAAGGTGGCTGAGGAATTTGATATTCCTTAGCTCTGGCTACCCCATCTAGGGATTTATAGCCGTGAGTATATGTATGTATGAAAAGATTGATGGATGTAAACGAAGCTAGAGAGGTTTGCCAGGATCGTACGAAGTGGCAATCAATAGTCTCTGCCTACCCCAATGGGAACTAATGGCGTGAGTATATGTATGTATGTATATGCATTAAGCCATTCTCTCTATGACTGTAAATTTAAAACGAACATACATACATTCTTGTCTTTAGTTAAATGATATCTTTATAAAAACAAAATCTTTTTGTGTTCCTAATTTTTTATTTTAGTTTATATTTATAGGATATATCTGTAGTTCTTTCTCTTTTTTTTATAACTTGTTTTGTGTGTTTTGTTAATTTTTGTGCCTTTAACAGCAAATAAATAACTTTCCTTTCTTTCTTTCTTTATTTAAATTCCAAAAGTGGTAGCCAGACCTTCAGAGCAAGGAAGTCTTCAGCCACATTTAAAGGTTAATAGATAATGTATCGTTAGTGATGAGTCTCCAACCGCATCGCCCAAAAACCACTTTAAACCACCCATACACCACACGTGGGCAGAAAGATTACGAATTCTGTATGTGATTGTAAATTTGAAGTGAAGTAGAAATAAGTTTTAAAATTTCCATTATCTTACAAAAAATATTGTTTCCAGGCTTTTTTTCGAAAAACCTTTGCCCTGAAAACCAACTAAGCGGATGAAACTAAGCTGCCCTTTTCCCTTTCTACTCTTCAATAACTATCTTCTCTTCTTCAATTACTCAATAATATATTCTGACTATCCCAAAGAGGGAACATAGCCGATGTGTTCCATTGTGTATTGATTTGCAAATATAATGTGATTCGCTGAATATCCGTGTCTTGCTTAGCCGATTGAAATACAAGCGAAACGGCTCGCCCCCAATTTGACTTGTAAATTATAAAAGGGAACTCAATTTGCTTGACTTGGTAAAGTATAAAAACAAAAAGGTTCATTAAAAGAGTTGTTCTTTCTACATATATACATATACTCACGGCTATATATTTCCAATAAAGGGTGGCCAGAGCTTCAGAGATAGAAATTGCTCAGCCACATTTTCAAGTTAATAAGGAAGAAGACGGTAGAAATAAAGTATCGTTGGTGATGGGTCTCCTACCGCATCGCCCAAAACCACTTAGAAACCCATACCCTTACTCGCCTCTTACGGCACCAGTAGAAGTAGGAAGGGGCAGTGACATACTAAACCGGCTCTTCTAGGCGCAAGAGGTATGAATAGTTTAATATAAGTAATTCTGATATATTTCCATGCGCCCTTAACAAAATTTACTGTAAAACTATAACAAAATTTACATAACATAACATAAACGTTCACGTCGAATATCCCCGAAGGGGTTGGCAGAGGTACTAATACTTCTGAACATCACGTGACTTTGTCACCTGGTGTTCAGAGTACCCACGTTTTGCATGGACAGTGTACTCACGTGATAGACGGCAGGCCTATCGCCGTTTTGTACGAATACACTGTCACATGACTAAGCACAACTCAGCCATGTGGGTTTCCTCACGATGTTTTCCCTCACCGTTAACAACCATGATAAATTAACCACACATATGTCTTTAGAAAAGACAAATTGGTGTAGGCCCGACCCAGGATTTGAACACTAGTCGTTTGCACGATAACCGAGTGTTCTACCCACTGGGCTATCACGGTTGTAACAAAATTTACTGTATAATGTATAAATTGCTAGGGTTTGTACTTCGTCAGTCAAAAGAATTTAAAAGCCCTCAAACCATTGTAACACTTTATAATGCATTGGTACTACCAATACTCCAATATGGCTCAACAGTATGGAACCCCATGTATCAAGTATATATCAAAATGCTTCAAAGAATTCAAAATAAGTTTATTAAACACCTCAACTATAGATTTCCATACTTTAACAACCTTCCTAACTTGAAACCCTTAAAATGTGCTAGAGACACTGAGGATCATAATTTAAATCTTTTTGTTCATGAAAACCTCATGTGGGGATTATTACTAATAAATAAAGAATAAATAAAGGAAAGAAAAATTAGTAATTATTCGGAGGTAGGAAACGCAAACACTACTTTAACGTGTAAAAGAAATAAAGGATAGAAGAATTTCGCACTGGCAGCCAACTGACACGGTAGCTCAGTTGGCAGAGCGTCCGGGGCGTTTACCCGAGGTCGCGGGTTCGATCCCCGCCTGTGTCGAAATTTTTCTTTCCTTTATTTATTCTTTATTTATTAGTCACTGAGGATCAATTAATGTTATTCAAAACCATCCATAATCTAATTGATTCACCTTAATTGTTATCAAAGTTAAACTGCAGATGTCCGTCCTACAATACTAGAAACTCATTCACATTCCACACACCATCTCTTAGGACTAATTATGCCACCAACGCATTTATTTCCCGTGCTATTATTTCCTACAATACAAAATATTCCGAAGCTGACATTTTCAATTTATCATTAACTCAATTTAAGAACTTTCGTTAACAGTTGGAGTTTGTTGAATCAGCCGATCGACCCTAGATGTTTGAGTCATACAATTTTCTCTTAATATAATTATTTGAATGTGCATTTATTTATTATATTATATTTATATATTTGCTTATTATGTCATATTTATTATTAAAGTATGTATTTTAAGTACTTTCATTCATAATTATCTTGTATATTATTAATTTATAGATTTTTAAACTTGAAAAGTAAGTATCTTATTTAGGTATATTTTATTACCATAAAATATTGGTAACATTATTCCCTGAAATCTTCATGCATGTTTATTAATCTTATAGTGTTTGCTTGGTCTGGTGGGAGTGACAATATAATTCATTTAACTTACTTCATTTCATCTTTATAAATTACAACCGATGTATAATTGTTTTGTTTTCAAAAGTTATTTTAAATTGCGTTTTTCTGTTTCGTCTGTATAACAATAAGCTATTTGACTGTAATAAAAATATACATTTCTTTTATTTCACTAGTCTTAATATCTCTTTTTGGAGCAATATGTAATGATGCGAGATAATAATATTGCATTATTTTACTAAAATCCGTCTTCTAAAATAAGTATTTTCGATGCAACTGTCACGTGACTAAAAACGACCGTGATTGGCTATTTCTATAATGACGTAGATTGCACATAAACAGACTGTTTTTCGCTTCGCTCATTGGTGTTTAATGCGGAATTGACGTCATTTGTGCTACAGCCGCCATATTACTTAAAGTCGCGTTTTCGCGGCACATTTCTTTTTCGATTTTTTATAAAATAGCTTAATTGAAGACAGAAAAATATTTTTTTAGGGCTCCTTATAAACAAATTAACACCGTAAGATAGTTTTCAAAACTTAGTCAAATAGCCTATTAGTAGAAACTTTATAGGTCAAGAACTTCCCTATATTTTTCTCTTATTTGTAACATAGTGTACCGTGTGTTTCTCAAATAAATAAATACTGATTCGCACGTTCGCAAGCAAAGATAATACCAAAATCTTGGCAAGCAATAAATCAATACTCTGCTGTCAGATTAGCAAAGTTTCGGTATAAAGTTTGGCTGCTGACCATCACGTACTCTGGAACGGAATCATTGATGCTATAAAACTAAGAACGCTGATACCGAATGATGATGAACAAAAGTTGTGAGTGAGAATTTTACAAGGAATAAAGAAATGTTTTTGTAATGTATGTGATTATGATGTTATAATTTGTGTGTGTCTTAGTCGTGGAAATAAATATTTTATCTATCTATCTATAAATGTATGAATGTGCAAAGTATAACTATAAATGCATATTATACACAGATCAACCTAGCCCCAAACTAAGTTAAACTTGTATTAACGTCGACTCAACGATATATCTAATATTATATTTTACACATATAAATAAGATCCAAGACTAAAAAACAACAATTTATGCTCATCACATAAATATTGCTCTCAGCGGGGATCGAACCCGCAACCTCTGGACTGAAAAGGTATTCATTTATCAACTCCACGGACATCGTCAAATAAGATAATAATTTTGGATACTACCATTTTCTACGCGAAATGCTCAAAACATGCGTGACAATCTGGTAAGTCTCCAAAAGTTTTCATTACCTGTAACAAAATTTTAAGAGATTAGAAACGTAGTATAACCTTGCATGCATATAAACAAATACTTATAGCTTAAAAAAACTGACTGGTTGCCGTGTAGTGCCGGCTTCGAATGTCGCTACCCCTTTCTACCCACGGGTGTCGTAAGAGGCGACTAAGGGTATTGGGGCTTTTTATTGGATTTTTGGGCGATGCGGTTGGAGACCCATCACCAAAAACCTTTATTGTACCGCTTTTTCCCCACTCAACTTCCAAAAGTGGCTGACGAATTTATAATTCCTTGGCTCTGGCTTCCCTTCCAGGGAATTATAGCCGTGTATCATGTATGTATGTAAAAAAAACTGAAAAACACGATTCTCAAACACATTAAAATAAAAAGTAAAAATAATTCCCAAAATAAGCTTAAAATTATGAAAAGGCGTGAGTTTTTTTGGGTTGAGTTTAAAAGAGTCGGTAACATACATACATGTGAAGCTAATCTAAGCGTGTTATAAAAAGGATTAGGTTATAGCAAAGCTCGAGTAAAAAAACGTAATTCATTAGCATGTTTCAATATCTCATTTATTTATAATTCGGTATGCAAAGTTTTGCTAAAGTGATGGTGATTACAAAACCATTTCGAGATATTATGGTTATAAACAATATTTTCTTGAAGTTATATCAATTGAAGCTAAGATGACTGTTATTTTATCAAAAAACTGTAACAGTGTTTGACCTTCATTGTTGTTTCAAAGACATACGGTTTTGCAGTTTATTAATAAAACATCGAAAATCATAGGTTTGTTTAGTATAATATCGTAATAATTTCATTTGAAATTACAAATTCTTGATATGTTTTGCAATTTAAGCAACATTTTTACAAAACATTTCGCTTCATTTGCATGTCGCTACGTGATTTTATCGATCGATGACGTCATTAAGTACAAAAGTTGAACAATCTTTAAAAAATCATAACTTTACAATTACTCATTTTAAATGAAAAATATTCAAATCAGTGTTTTATTTTCGTGTTTACTATCGAATAAAAATATTTAATAAATACCAAAAAAAAAACTTTGCATACCGAATTAATACTAAATTATTAATTTAATTATTTATTTGCAAAAAAATATATACATGATATTTGAGCAATGGCTCCGCACTAGGCCTAGCCTGTACTGCGGACGCCTACAGTGTTTTACAAATGCTTTGTTCTTGGTTTTACAAAAATAAATAAGTTCATTTTTGTTATTTTTTCTTATATACAATCCTGTGACATTATATGAAGAAATAAAAAATTTATTGAAAATTATAATAATGAAATAATATATCTAAAACTTATAACTAACATTAGAATATAATTTATATATAAACGAGTTTGTACCAGAACAATTTATTACTAGACAATTAAATTCAATCACAATTTACAAATTATCGTAGTTCAATAAATTATCAATATAATAGAGATAGAAGAGAGAGCGAGAAGCTAAAAGTGTTCCCGAAATAATAATTAATAATTATAAATATTGTTACAAAATGACAAAAAAAAATGCGGTGAAAACACAATTATACTAGAAGCAGATTCTTAACTTTTTCTAAATAATTACTTACAGGCAATGTGATAATTTGATGAGAACAAAACGAGAACTTCAAATAACAAAGTTGCATTCATTTAAAACTTTACTTCTCGGTCCTCATAAACTGTTCGGTGGCCTGATAAGTTTGAGAGAGTAGCCATTCCGATATTATTCGTTTTGAGGCTTTGCATGAGAGTTCTTTGATATTACATGTTCTTAGTGCTTTGTTGTACGTATTTGTTAGGGCAAATGGTGGGAGATGGGAAGCAAATGTTGTTTTAATTCGTGATTGAATTGGAACCCTAAAAACCCTTTTGTTCAGCAGAGCACTATAGTTTGGAGAATTCAGAGTTTGTCTGTGAACGCGCAATAAATTTGTCTGACGTTTAAAAGATTCGCCTGAGCATAGAGTTTATCCGTGGGATAGAGGAAAGGCATCCCAAGCATTACTTTCAGGAGCGCTCTCTGAGCTCTCTCGAGCTGTAGCATGAATGTGATGCCCACTCCACCCCAGATGGTAATACAATAACTTATTATAGACTGGCATAGCGCTTGGTAAACGAGACGTAGGACTATAACATCACCTATGTATCTAATGCGTCTCATTAGATAGGTCAGTTTACGGACTCTGTCGCTAACGTAAGCTATGTGTGCTTGGAAAGAGAGACGTTCATCCAGCACCACTCCGAGGTACTTTGTTGTTTTGACTCTCCTCAAAGGCTTGCAGGAGCATCTGTTGCAAGAGCAATTAGCACGATGTGCTTTCACCTCAAGGTTTCCCTTAGGGCTGGATGCTAACGTTTTGAAGAAACATAGAAATTGGGTTTTATCCACGTTGAGGGAGAGGAGGTTTTTGTCCAGCCAACCCTTGAGTTGTGCAAAACCTTCCTCTGATTTGGTTGCGGTTTCCTCCCATGACCTATCATGAAACAAGGCAACAGTATCGTCCGCGTAGCAAACAATCTCCATATTCGCATTTGCTAAGTTGTGGATATCATTTAAATATATCATAAAAAGAGTAGGGCCAAGGACACTTCCTTGAAGGACGCCATATAATACACTCAGATCATCGCTACACGTTTCAACCCTGAGTCGTTGTTTACGGTTTGTAAGGTAGCTATGGAACCAGTCTAAGGCCTGTCCGCGAATACCAATACTTTCCAATTTCTTCATTAAAAGAGGCATGGAGACCGTATCAAAAGCCTTGCAAAGATCAAGAAGCAACCCAATACATTTTTCTCCTCTATCGAGATGGGATACAATTTCGGTTACGAGTTTGTGTACAGCATCCTCTGTTGACCGTTTTTTCCGAAATCCGTATTGATTTTATTGGACAACACGTTGATTTTCTCGAGGTACTTGGACAAGCGCTTGTTAACAATTTTCTCCAGAATTTTTGAAAAAACAGGTAAAAGCGAGATAGGGCGGTAGTTTTGGGGGTTTGTTTTATCACCATTTTTGTGAATTGGGATAACCGTAGTGGTTTTCCAAATCTGGGGAAACGTACCTGATGAAAGACTTAGGTTGAGAATATGAGTAAAGGGAGATAGGATTGGTTCTTTAATGGCTTTTATTAGCTTAGGAGGAATTTCGTCGTGACCTGAAGCTCCACTATCACAGAGTTGACTAATGAGCGTGCTTACTTCTGCTGAGTCCGTAGGGGTCATAAAAAAGGATTCAGAACTATGTGTTGGACTACAGATATGGGTGCTGGTGATAAGCTCTGTCTCAGATGTATCTATAGAGGCTAGCAGATTATCCGCCAGGTTTTTCCCTACGTCTACAAAGTAATTGTTACAAGAGTTAAGAGAGTCTTTCGGAGTTGGCTTTAGTTTAGTGAGTTCGTGAGGTGGTCGTGGTATTGCCTGATTTCCTAATTCTTTAACCGTCTTCCATAGTATTTTGGGGTTATTTCTGTTTTTATTGAATTCGCTGTTGTAATGGTCTTTTTTCAAGCGTTGGAGGAGGTCATTACAGAAGTTTTTGTACCTGTTATAGATGAGACGGCGCACTGGGTCTTTAGGATGTTTTCGAAGGTCTAGGTGGAGTTTGTCTCGATGTGCAACACACCTAAGAAGCCCATCCATGATTTGAGAATACATTTGGTTCGTCTAATTTTTCTCTTGGTGGAATGGGTTTTAATAGCTTCATCGAGAATGTTTATAAATTTGGTCACTGCATCGTCAGTGTCGCAAGTTTTGGTAATTAAGGTCCAGTCAGTGTTTTGTAAATCTGATTTTAAGCCACAGAAGTCAATTATTGTGTGCTCTCTATTATGGTGTTCCTTTTTATTTTTGATTGTGGAGAGACCTATCATTGTAAATGAGTGGTCTGTTATGTCAGTTATCCCTACTACACCAATAATATGTTGATTATTAAATTTTATGAATATATGGTCTAGACATGATTTTTGTCGGGTGTGTTTTGAGATAACAGGAATCAGATTATGCTCTGCCATGAAGCAAAGGTATTTAGAAGTGGTAGTGTTAGCTACGTCTAGAGTGTTAATATTAATGTCGCCCGCAACTATGACTTCTTTAGTTCCATTGGCAGACAGAATAGTGCTGAGAGATTTAAGGAATGTGTCGATGTCTGTGTTACTATTGCGTGAGGGAGAACGATAGATTGCCAAGACAGAAACTTCGTTTTTAACGTTTATGATTAAGCATTCCGCATTTTTTATATTGGGTTCAATAGCTGTGCAGTTAATGCTGGCTTTGCTATAAACTACAACACCGCCGTTTTGGTTTAAATTGTTTTTGGAGTAGTGGGAGTCATACCCAGTGATCTGCGGTATATTTGTGTCTTCACGTAGCCAACATTCGGTCAATATCATGATATCAAATTCTATATTCATGGTTTTAAGTGACAAAATAAAGTTGTTAAAGTTTCTATCATTATGTATACTACGGATATTGAAAGAGAGTAATTTAGGATTATATGTTCTATCTAAACTATATTTACACTTACTTAATAATTCGTGGGCGTGACATTCAATATTATACATCCCGTCGATGTGTTCTATGTCGTTGTGACTTTTGGTGTCATTATTGTGCAATTGGCTTTGTGGGCATAGGACAGATGAGCTGGATTCGGTTGGAGATGTCAGATTGGTTTCGGATAGGTATAATACTGTTGGTTTTATTACACCTTCATGGGTTATTATTGTTATTATATATGGTTTATTAGTCATTAATGTAAATATATATAAGTACATACATTCATACATACAAATCCTCACGGCTGTAATTCCCTAGATGGGGTAGCCAGAGCTAAGGAATAACAAATTCCTCAGCCACTTTTGGAAAGTTAAGTGGGCAAAAAATGGTAAGATAAAGGTTGTTGGTGATAAGTCTCCAGCCTCATCGCCCAGAAATCCCTTATAAGCCCCAATACCGTTAGTCGCCTCTTACGTACACCCACCGGAAAAAAATGGGGTAGTGCTATTCTAAGCCGACACTACACAGCAAGTACAAATACAAAAAGTAAAAATATAAGTGTTCAAGTATAATACTAAAAGCTTTGAGATCGATTATTTGCTGTTGGGGTAGCTATTGGGTTTTTGGGATGGCGACTTTTTGCAATCCTAGCAAATCAATATCTTCATTTAAGTTCATCAATGTTTTCCTCCATTCCCTTTTGTTCTTCACATTTCTTCACATCTACATCTGTATTTATATCTATCAATAACTTTATAAACTGAAGATGTGGAACAGGTGAAGGAGTTTGTATATCTGGGAAGTTTGTTTACAAGGGATGGAAAATGTGATGAAGATATTGAGAGAAGAGTGAAAAAGGGTAATGCGATTAATGGAGCATTGGATAGTCTAATGTCTAGTCAATCGGTGTCCGAAAGGGCCCGAATGGCTGTGCATGATGCCGTTCTTGTTCCTACGCTTATGTATGGCAGTGAATGTTGGGTGTGGCAGAAGAAGCATGAAAGCAGAGTGAATGCAGTAGAAATGAGGTCCCTTAGAAAAGTTTGTAATGTTAGGTTATGTGATCGTGTGAGGAACGATGTGATTCGTGAAAGGTGTGGTGTAAAAGATGATATTGTAAGTAAGATAGAAAAAGGAATGTTGAGATGGTTTGGGCACATCGAGAGGATGGATGATAGGAAATTGGTTAACGTAGAGCTAATGTGGAAGGTAATGTTAGTAGAGGACGGCCACGAAAGACACACTTGGACCAAATTGAAAGTGTGCTCAAAAAGGGAGGGGTCCGAAGTATGAAGAATAAAAGAGCATGTATGAAAAGATTTATGGATGTAGACGAAGCAAGAGAGGTTTGCCAGGATCGTATGAAGTGGCGATCGATAGTCTCTGCCTACCCCAATGGGAATTACCGGCGTGAGTATATGTATGTATGTAGATAAATGATAGAACCTTTACAATTAAAAAATATTTACAGTGATAGTATTAAAAATATATTTTTAATAAATATGACCTTATAAATATATTTTTGGAATCAGTTAACATACATACATATACTCATGGCTAAAAATCCCTAGAAGGAGTAGCTAAGAAATTAAAAATTGCGTTGAGATATCAATCAAATAACTTTCAATCCCAAAACCAAGTAAAACATAACGTACTCGCAGAACGAAAGAGGTTCAAGTCCATAATAGTGATATTGAGTTACAATCATAAATAGACATAAAAAAGTATGCTCTATCCGATGAATAGTAAAAAAAGGCACTTATTGTTTACTATCCTGTTGTTTTTAACAATAAGTCCTTTTGTTTTACTATTGTTCGGATGGAGCATACTTTTTTATGTCTCTTTATGATTGCAAATCAATATCACTATTTTTGGACTTGAGCCTCTTTCGTTCTGAGAGTGCGATAAGCCAATGTAGACACAAACGTTAAAACAAGTCATATTTCAACATTAAAACAATGCGATACACATTACCTATTCAATGAAATTATTAGTTTGCGAGTTTTGCGAAACACGACATGTCTCTTTTTACGAAGCTATATGACAGCAATCATTAGTAAGTATACCTTAGAAGCATCAGTCCTTCGGAAACAAAATTATGTCCGGAATAGAAACATGACGCCATATTGTCTGGGCCCTATCGATCAGTACAACCCTTTCGCCAAATAAATTTAACGATTCCGTGTAGATTTATTAATACGGAAAGTTTAGTAGATCAAGAATCATTTACAAGGCGGACATTTTGCTTAGATAATATGTTCTTATTCATTACACACATATTGTTTTGCTAAAAGATAGTAAACTATATCTTATATTTTTTTCATTATCACAGTTGTGGTTTTGTTTGTTTATTTTTACTCTTTTTGTCTATGGTTTTGGCGTACATTAAAACATCTAAATAAGGGTAGTATTTTTGCTTTATTTTGTTTTTTACACATTTCTTTTTTTTATAAATAATACAGGTTTCTTAAGTATTCGCATATAGTCTCCACCGGAAGTAAAGATATGAGTTCTATGAATTTATGTATGTTACTATGTTTATAAAATACTAAATGGTTCGCCATATTTTCAGGAAGTTTTGGTTGAAGAAGCAACTGTGTAGTGTCAGCTTAGAATTACACTATTTTATTACTTACCGCGGGTGTCTTAAGAAGTGACTAAAGTTTTTAAGGTTTTTTCGGGGTAAATTGGCAATGATGCGGCTGGAGGAAACCAACCAACCATTTTACATTTTTTACCCCACTCAACTCTCAAAAGTGGCTTAATGTTATTTTAATTATGGAGCTGAACTGGCCCTTTTCTGCTTATACTCATTGATACTTCCTTTCCAGTATTAACATGTGCCAAAAGATAATACAGACAAAAGATAATAATTAATTATATCTAACATGCTATTGCTTATTGCTGTGTAGTGTCGGCTTAGAATAGCACTACCCCATTTCTCCCGGTGGGTGTACGTAAGAGGCGACTAACGGTATTGGGGCTATTAAGGGATTTTTGGGCGATGCGGTTGGAGACCCATCACCAACAACCTTTATTTTTACCATCTTTTCCCCACTCTACTTTCCAAAAGTGGCCGAGGAACTTCTAGTTCCTCAGCTCTGGCTGCCCCTTGTAGGGATTTACAGCCGTGAGTATATGTATGTATATCTTACATAACTTGTTACATACTAATTTATACACACGCCAACCCATATAGATCTACCGTACCGTATTTGGTACAGTGACTTTGAAAAAATATATTGAGGGTAGTTATTAACTTAACACCTTTGATTGCGTTCTATTAGTGAGCTAAACTAGTTAGTATTACCTCGAAAATATATCGGAAATGTTTTTGTTACCATTGTGCCATTATTTTTGGATTTTCTTCGCAAAAACAGATAAAATTATTTACCATGCCTTCTGAGACGTGGAGTCAGTGTATTTATTTATGAATAGTATTTTTTGTTGGTATTTTTTAGACGCCAGGGATTCAATGTGTCTAATAAACACAAATAATCGGACTTGTTTTGTTTATGTGCAACACAACGAAACCTAGAGTAGAAACGCATATGGTACAGTAGGATCATGTATTAGCAATTTATTGGTAACTGATATGATTCATCATCATCATCATCATCAGCCATAGACGTCCACTGCTGGACATAGGCCTCCCCCAATGATCTCCACAACGACCGGTCCTGTGCTGCCCTCATCCATCGGCTTCCCGCGAATAGATGTTTAACCGCATAGCCTAAAGATTAACACCCACAATATTAGGATACTTATAGAAAGAAGTCTCAAACTAAAATTCAAATGTTTACGCCGGATATCCCCGAAGGGGTAGGCAGAGGGACTTATACTTTCTAAACATAGTGATGTCACATAATTTAATGTTTTTTGACATGAATTCCTCATGTGGGGATTATTACTCATAAATAAAAGATTTAATTTAATAACATCCCCGCCAGTGTCGAAATTTTTCTTTCCTTTAATAACATCTTTTATTTATAGTGATGTCAATTGTGACCTGGTGTTCAGAGTACCAAAGTTTTGTACTCACGTGGTAGGGTACAGGCCTATCGACGTTTGGTACAAACACATTGTCACCGACAAACTAAAACTTAGACTTAGCTATCACTGTTACGGAAAGAACATACATATACTCACGGCTATATTTCCCAAGAAGGGGTAGCCAGAGCTGAGAAATTAGAAATTCCACTGCCACTTTTGGAAGTTGATTGGGGAAAAGATGGTAAAATTAAATGTTTTTGGTGACGGGTCTCCAACCACATCGCCCAAAAATCACTTAAAAAGCCCCTATACCCTTAGTCGCCTCTTACGATCACCCACGGGTAGAAATGGGGTAGTGTTATTCTGAGCCGACGCTACACGGTAAAAAATAGCTAATAAATAAAAACCAAGCGAACCCAACTGTTTTACTGGCTAGTAAATATTTAAAACAGCCAACATTGTTTCTGGAAGTCATTTATATCAGCGCTGTCAGGGGTGAGATAATGAGGCGTCGAGAAACGAGGGCATTTGATATATTTCCAGAATCTACGGTGTCCATTTTGAGTACATGGCAGATTAATAGAGTTATCAAAAAGTGTATTTGGGACCTTAAAGTTAAATGAAATTGTGGTGTATTTATTTAAATAGTAGCCTGCCGAAAGATTTATTACTTAGTTACTTTTTACATGCAACCGTGATGCTCAGTGGGTAAAAAATCGCTTATCGTGCAGACGATTAGGGTTCAAATCCTGGGTCGGGCCTACACTAATTTGTCTTATCTAAAGACATACGTGTGGTTAATTTATCATGGTTGTTAACGGTGAGGGAAAACATCGTGAGGAAACCCACATGGCTGAGTTGTATTTAGTCTTGTGACAGTGTATTCGTACAAAACGGCAATAGGCCTGCCCCCTATTACGTGAGTACACTGTCCATGCAAAACGTGGGTACTCTGAACACCAGGTGACAAAGTCACGTGATGTTCAGAAGTATTAGTACCTCTGCCAACCCCTTCGGGGATATTCGGCGTGAACGTTTATGTTATGTTATGAATTTCTCAGTGATCTCAGCGTTAAGGGAAAATGTTATATACGAAAAAACATGGATCATATATGCGTATACTTAAACTGGTGGTAGAATTTGTAAAAACGGCTATCGACCTGTTCTAATTACTCGAGTACACTATCCAAGTAAAACATAGGTAACTTGAGTTCTACCCTTTCGTGGATGATCGGGGTGAACGTTTAAGTCTTTGAATTTTTGAGTATGTATAAACACCAAAGAAAAAGCAGACCCCTTATACCGTGTGTATACTTCCACACAAATATTATGCATTCATCATACGTTATACCAGAGCTTGGACAGCATATAAATATGAGCGGGAAATTTGCGCAAATGGAATTCAGCATCATATACATATTAATTTGATGTATAATATCAAGAATTGCGGGAAAACCGCTCATATTCTTGGTACGACTAAGTTAACATTGAACCTTCAACATCCTGACCCGTAAACAAACAAAAACTTTTCTAGGGGTTAACTTGATCTGTGGGCTATGTCCATATACGTATTTATATTAACTATCTAACGCTTATAGTAAAATCTATTGAACTTTAACTATCCTTTCACGAGAATTTGCAATAAAATCATCAGTAAAAACATATACATACACATATACTCACGGCTATAATTCCCTTAACGGGGTAGCCAGAGCTTTGGATTGAAAAATTCTTCAGCCACTTTTGGAAGTTGATGGGGGAAAAGATGGTAAGAATAAATGTTTTTGGTGACGGGTCTCCAACAACATCACCCAAAATTCACTTAAAAAGCCCCTATATCCTTAGTGGGCTCTTACAATCACCCACGGGTAGAAATGGGGTAGTGTTATTCTAAGCCGACACTACACGGCACTGTTATTCTAAGCCGACACTACACGGTGAATATAGAAAAGAAAAATGTATACAGCATGTCAATCAAACAAATGTAAACGTAAAGAGCATGTATTTACCTATATATCTATATACCTATATATACGTAGTACGTGAAGAAAAATCATCAGGTTTTTTAACGTAAATTTCACTAACCAAATATATTAAAATTTCGTTTATATCCATTAGAAGTGCATAGTACATTGAGAACATAACTAAATAGAGCTGAAATCAAACGTAGTTCTGTTCCAATATTTGAAAATGAATTCCACCAAGAAGTAATTGTAAATATATATTATCCTTACGCTACCTTGTTGGTGGATTCAATTTTCTAAATTTTGTTGATCACACAGTTGAATTTTATCAACCATTTTCGGATGTCGCAATATTAGCAAATCTTTAAATCTCTCTTCCCAACCTCCATGGGAAACAAAATGATAGTGATATTAAACTACGAGTATATATTTACAGCCTAAAAGTAGCGTTGTTCAAAACTTTCAGAAGTGAGCTCATACAATAAACTACCAAAGATCCTAATAAAATACGAAGTTTACTTGACTTTGCTTGCATTTTGTTTAGCGAAACAAATTGAAAGAACGAAACGTTCATTTTTCTCAAGACCGCCATCAGCTCGTCGACTGGATACGATCGTTTGTCAAACGTTATCTAAAGAAGTTGGCGAAAAAAGTCGGGAGAATCGCTGAGAGGAACTTTTGGAAGTATCATTTTTGATTCATGACTACTTTTGTATGGTACTGTGTTTGAAAAAGTGGGCGAAAACATGTTTATATATGTTCAAATACTTATCTACTAGCCTATGACTATACTTAAGACTATATTTGCAAATACAGGTAGCTAGAGGTATTGAATCAATTTTCCGTATCTTTTTAGGGTGGTTAAGCGAAGCAATAGTTATTGAGCGTATATCTCATATCTTACAATATTTTTCATCAATTTTTTACCTATCTAAGGGCTTAAACCCCAATAAATATATAAAAAGAATGTTTTGTTCATGATAGCGACATGATAGTCCAGTGGGTAGAACACCCGCCCGAAAAACAGAAGGGCGTGAGTTCCAATCCTGGGACGGGCCTACACCAATTTGTCTTTTCTAAAGTCATATGTGTGGCTAATTTATCATGGTTGCTAACGGTGAGGGAAAACATCGTGAGGAAACCCACATGGCTGAGTTGTACTTAGTCATGTGACAGTGTATTCGTACAAAACGGCGATAGGCCTGCCCCCTATCACGTGAGTACACTGTCTAAGCAAAACGTGGGTACCTTCTCTGGAAACTAGATGGCGCTTGCCATGTGAGTTCAGGAGTATTGGTACCTCTGCCAACCCCTTCGGGGATAAACGGCGTGAACGTTTATGTTATGTTGTTCATGAAAACTTCATGTGGATTTCGCACTTATAGCCTCAATTGCTGTGCCAATTCGCGCGAATTACGCCGCGACGGGGGCGTATAACCGGAGATCGTGGGTTCGATTCCCACTGGTGTCGAATTGTTTTTTCCTTTATTTATCTATACTTATAATAAATCTGTAGAGAGGTCAATTCTGTACATGAAATATATTTTCAAAA
This sequence comes from Bedellia somnulentella, assembly GCA_963576735.1. Taxonomy (NCBI): domain Eukaryota; kingdom Metazoa; phylum Arthropoda; class Insecta; order Lepidoptera; family Bedelliidae; genus Bedellia; species Bedellia somnulentella. The sequence goes on from OY755190.1 coordinate 2,870,121, forward strand.
TAACTATCAGGGGGTGATTAGGGATCGATACCGATGCCAAAAATGCAATCAATAAATTTTTTGTCTGTCTGTCTGTCTGTCTGTCGGTTTGTATGTGCCTTATGCAAACAAAAACTACGAGACGGATTTTAACGAAACTTGGTACAATTATTGTTCATACTCCTGGGCAGGTTTTTGTATACTTTCCAGCAGAGTAGTAAAGGGGAATTTTGGGAAATTTAGGGAAAACGGGAGAAGTTACTCCATTTTTTAAGCTTCCGTCGCGTGTGCAGCCTTAATGGTTAAACTAACATAGAAATCATGTATAACGGAAATATTCTTCATAAAATTACCTAAAAAAATCCACACCAGTTTATGTCTATCTTTTATGGTTGACTCACAATAACACGTGTAATTCCTGATAGCTTAGCAGTTCGGAACATTCTGATTATATTTGTTTACTCTTACGTTTGTAAACCTCTCACTCATCCCTAATTTAAAAAAGGTGACATTATTACCTATTCAATAAAAAAAGAATCATAGAAATCGGTAGAGAAACACCGAAATTATACATAAAATAAGCCATCGCGCCCGTGACCAAAACCAAATCTTTACTAATTTACATATAACATACTAGATGGCGCCAGTAGTTGCATCCTACATCACGTAATGATTTCTTTTTTAGATTGTTATAAATACTTCATAGCGTTTTATTCCAAAATTTGCTATTAAACGGAAATACTGAACCGTTCATAAAACCGCATTCCAAATCACCAAACTACACTGTTAAGGGAGTGCTATAAATTTAATAAATTGAAAACATTGCGCTAAATTTCACAATGCTTGAGCAGTGACGGAAGAAAGAAACCTCAGATATTTAAAAAAACAACGCTACCCGTGCAAAGCTGGGCCGATCCACTAGTTCCCAATAAATTTATTCATATTCACTCTTATATGTCCTACGTAACCGTCCTTTACTGGCGTAACCACGAAAAAGTATCAATAAAATGATTTACCAAAGGGCAATGAAAATAATCAAGACCATCCCAAGTTAGACGTTTTATGGAGAGTTAATGAGACCCAGTGTGACTCCTGTTTAGCTCATCAATGGAAGGCGTGGTTATTAATAGGAGTGCGTTATCTCGATGGCCGCAATACAACCCCCTATTATTTGCTGTCAATTGGATACCAATTTTGCGCAGCTTTTGATAAATATATTTAGCATTTTCTAAGACTTTCACGATTTCACATTATAATTAAAACAACTTTTGACTTTTGGATATTTTAATCGCGTGTTATTACATGGTTTTTTAAAGCCCGACGTTTCGAAAACTTTTCAGTTATCATGGTCACGGGAAGACGGGAAACGTCGGGCTTTAAAAAACCATGTAATAACACGCGATTAAAATATCCGAAAGTCAAAAGTTGTTTTAATTATAAATATATTTGTTTCGAAAAGCAACCGTGATAGCCCAGTACTAAACGTACAAAACGGCGATAGGCCTGCCCCCTATCACGTGAGTGCACTGTCCATGCAAAACGTGGGTACTCTGAACACCAGGTGACAAAGTCACGTGATGTTCAGAAGTAGTAGTACCTCTGCCAACCCCTTCGGGGATATTCGGCGTGAACGTTTATGTTATGTTATGTTTCGAAAAAAAACATTTATTTGCTTTTTTTGGGCAGGCAGTTCTGTGCATGTTGTTGATTTAGGTGATTTTGAATATTTACTTTTATAATTAAAATATTGCATAGTCGCTGTTAGTCCCAATGATCAACTTAACGAACCGAAAGGAATTAAATATTGCCATCTAAATATCGTTACGTACTAATTTATACACACGCCATCAACTGCCATTAGAATAGGCAGAAACTATCAATTGCCAATTCGAACTTCTATACTACATGGTTACTTTCCCTAATGGCGCTTGATTTCCTCACAGTCATTAGTATTGTGTAGGGGCATTTTTGTTCTTCAGTTTTGTATGTGCCTTTGATTTCTTTGGTTTTAATGAATGGACGACGTGATAGCTCAGTGAAAACATCGTGAGGAAACCCACATGGCTGAGTTGTACTTAGTCATGTGACAGTGTATTCGTACAAAACGGTGATAGGCCTGCCCCCTATCACGTGAGTACACTGTCCATGCAAAACGTGGGTACTCTGAACACCAGGTGACAAAGTCACGTGATGTTCAGAAGTATTAGTACCTCTGCCAACCCCCTCGGGGATATTCGGCAAGAACGTTTATGTTATGTTATGTTATGTTGAATGGACCTACGTGGTTATCCTCTACTGACATCACCACGTAAAAGTACCAATAAAATAATTAAGCAGAAGCCAATGAATATAATAGACAAGACAATCCCAAGTTAGACGGTTTATGAAGAGTTAATGAAACCCAGTGTGACTCCTGTTTAGCTCATCAATGGAAAGGCGTGGTGATTAATAGGAGTGCGTTATCTCGATGGCCGCAATACAACCCCTTATTATTTGCCGTCACTTGGATACAAATTTTGCGCAGCTTTTGATCGATATGTCTATTTTGAAATAAGCTTAAATAGCTTTTTTGGGTAAGCAGTTTTGTACATTCTTTAAATTAAATGAGTATTTTGAATTTAAATATTTTTATTAACCATTTTGGAATGCAACAAAATAAAAAAATAAAAAAAAATAAAAATGCCGTGTAGTGCCGGCTTAGAATGTTGCTACCCCTTTCTACCCACGGGTGTCGTAAGAGGTGACTAAGGGTATTAGGCTTTTTTTAGTTGTTTTTGGACGATGCGGTTGGAGACACATCACCTGCGATACTTTGTCCTCTATCAACTTCCCAATTAGGCTAAAAAGTTTCTGGCTCAGAAACTCTGGCCATCTCTTTTGTGGTATTATTGTTTATTTATAGTTAAAAACTACTCCCGGGACGATCTTTCACGGAAGTAGAATTAATTCTATGATTAAAAACTAAGTCACCAGGCAATAATGTACCATTTTATAATTTCTCTTAGCCCATATATGTATATAGAAGCCCCACGAAGGGGCTCGAGCCTACCCTATATAGGGCGATTTGGCCATAGTCTACCGCGCTGGCCAATTGCGGGTTGGCAGACTAACGACTACTACCGTAATAGTAGCCGGGACCGACGGCTTAACGTGCCCTCCGAAGCACGGAATCATCTTAATTTTCGGATAATCAGGTGATTCAAGCCTGCAATATCCTTCCAAACTGGTTAAATCTTACAAATTAAATTCGTTCGTTCGGGAATCGAACCCGAGACCTCCGTACTTGAAACCAAACCATTTTATAATGTATAAGGTTTGTAAATAACCAAGTATATAAGTGCAAAATCCAACTGTCAGTCAAACAGTTTCTGAGAAAAATATCATCGTACAGCTTTTCGCGCATCCATCACAATTTTAACAATACAATGTGTTCGTATCTACTGAAAAATATTTTATTTCTATTTCAAGCATATTCGTTGCATTTAATGATGATGAATTTTCAAAATATGAAATATTTACATACATACATACATATACTCACGGCTATGATCCCTAGAAGGGGTAGCCAGAGTTAAGGAATTACAAATTCCTCAGCCACTTTTGGAAAAGTTGAGTGTGGGAAAAGATGGTAAAATTAAGGTTGTTGGTGATGGGTCTCCAACCACATCGCCCAAAAATCCTTCAAAAGCCCCAAAGCCGTTAGTCGCCCCTTTCGTACACCCACCGGAAGAAATGGGGTAGTGCTATTCTAAGCCGACACTACACAACCCACAGCTAATAGCTATAAAAATAATTCAGGAGAAATAGGTTTCTCTTTTTTATAGGAATATCATGTATAATTAAAGTGAAGATGAAAAACAAGGAGACTATTTAAATTCTCTACATCTGACTCATTTCCAAAAAAAAAAAGTGAAATTTTGAAATGAGTATACGTGGTGCTAATTTTAAAACTATTTTTTTCAACAACTTTATAATTTTATTTAAATGCACTGGGGATAGTTAAATATTATATATTCATATATTAACAAAATTTTAGCCCCTCCTTGCGCAAATTCATCTTATTTTCCAAATACCTTACAAAATAAGGAAATATAATCATAATTATTCATTTTAATATTCATAAAGCAAATATTGGCTAATTTTTGTTAAATTACAAAGAACAAAGATGATTAAATTTTAAGTAGAATTATTAGTAGCGTAATTAATTACCTAGAATAACTTCTAAGTTTTCAAAGCTTGTTAAAGAAAATTTTCCGTATTATTTTATCAGTAAAGAGCTTTGTCTTCATAGAATTGAGCTGAAATATGCTCTGTGCCAATCTCACTACCAGGAAAAAGATGATTGTATCTATAGTTGTTTTATTTTCCCTGAAGCACCGACGCAAGTAGTTTCCTGAAGCAATACTTACTCAATGGAAACACAACAACTAAATAATGATAATAATATTAATTTGCAATTTAAAACCTAATTCAGTCATAGCTAGAGCACTACAAAATAAACAGTTTTTCATTTTGAAGAAGGTATTTTACGCATAGATGGACATTGATGCCATAATAGGTCGAACCTGTGGCATGGACGTCAATTATAACAAAAACTAAATATTTTGATAAAACCAAATTCAATAACTAACACTTTGGGGATCGCAGGGTAAAAACTTTGTTAGGTAAATTGGTCGTCGTTTGAGGGATCGGGGATTGGACTACCGGTCAGGGGCATTTCTGGTCCAGAGGATTTCGCTCGCTGTGCAGCGTGGAAATGCTGCCAGTGTGATGGGAACCTTTGGGCCGGGTATGATTTGGGGCGGTTTATTTGCCTAATTTTGTTGTTACTTTAATTTTTTTTACACTATAATTTATGAATATTCGTACAGCATATCTATCACCGTTATATAAAAATCGCTTTACTGTCGTAGAAAAGTTAGATTTGCTGTGTAGTGTCAACTTAGAATATCACTACCCCATTTCCTTCGGTGGGTGTACGTAAGAGGCGGCTAACGGTATTGGGGCTTTTAAGGGATTTTTGTGCGATGCGCCAACAACCTTTATTTCACCATCTTTTCCCCACGCAACTTCCAAATGTGGCTTGGGAATTTCCTTAGCTCTGACTACCCCTTTCAGGGAATTATAGCCGTGAGTATATGTATGTATGTAAAAGTGAGATAACAATTATTATTAGCAAAATTACATGACTATAGAAAGCATGCCAGACAGATACCGCCTACGGGTACTTCGAAAAACTGGTTCGTATTAAAATACATTCTAATTGTTGCGAACAGAAAACATCTCTGATAATTTAATTTTAATACCCACACATATAAATAAATACCTAGCTTAATATGTATAGCGAATAAATGTCTTTCTTTCTTTAATTTTAATCAGAACAGAGTAGAATTAAATTATTAACTCCATATCAAGTCTTTTCAAAAATCATTGTCTGACTCTCTTTCTTAAAGTTCTAGACGAAAATTAAACGATACGTTTCAAATTAAAATTCCTATGCCTTATCTTTCTATGATGTGTCTTAGTGAAATATAACTATTTCAATAATTTTCCCCATAATTTTTAATTCCTTAGCTCTGGCTACCACCTCTAGGGATTTATAGCTGTGAGTATATGTATGTATGTATGTTTCCCCATAATATAAAAAAAATCATAAAATTATGATTAAAATAATCCGACGTGAACGTTTGACTTTGACTTTCCCCATAAATAAAAAGGACACTTTTTATTTCCCCGACCCTAATAAATGCCACGCAAGTGTAAGAACCAAGACTGTTTCTCTTTTGTTTTGGCGAACGCTCCTAATTGGCTGGTCCATTTGTCGGTGACAACAATGCCCGGATGCCAGGGTTCTAGCCTCGACAGGATGCTGAGAAATTAATTGTATTGTTGTTTAGACTGGTACTAATAAGAAATTTATATTTTTTGCAATCCTTACTTATATGGCTTTAATCTTAAGAAGGATGTTTTTAGAGATTTAATTCTGCTGTTATTAAAGCACTTTTGGATTATGCGAGGGATGGTTTGAATGGATGGTAAATACGTGTAATCGATCGTCGTCCTTTACTAAAATTAATTTCACTTTGGCTCTGCAACTGCATTATATTTGTAACAATCAACTGCCAAAATCTTCCTAAGAAGTTGTATTAACACGTCTCTGCCTACCCTATCTTACGATCTATAGCCGTGAGTGGAGCTTGACTAATATCTAACTTTACTAAATCTAATTATTTAACTAAAATAACGCTTACTATCTGTATATTCCACGATTAATTTTAAGTTATTTAAAACGGACACTGAGTTAAAACAGGGAAATTACTTTAAAGAAAACTTGTAAAAGAATTACTCGCGGTTTCAATTTGAACTTGGCCAAGTTCCAGGTAAGTAAATAAGTTGCTTCCCAGTTTGAAACTTTTTAAATCAGTTCAACACGAGTTTGGACACTTTTACTAACAATTTGACTAAAGCGAATTAGCAGTTATTTAATTAGCTATGGCGACCTTAAATCCTTTGCACATGGTATATTTTAAATAAATTATCGCGATTTTTCGAGCAGCACACTGCTTTCTTACATAATATAACATAACATAAACGTTAACGCCGTTTATCCCCGAAGGGGTTGGCAGAGGTACCAATACTTCTGAGCTCACATGGCAGCGCCATCTAGTGTCCAGAGAAGGTACCCACGTTTTGCTTAGACAGTGTACTCACGTGATAGGGGGCAGGCCTATCGCCGTTTTTGTACTTGCTTTATTACTACGGTATTTTATTCGTATCCAACCTCAATAGCTAAGTGGGAAGGATTTCGGCCTTAAATACATGGGGTATAAGTACAAATTTTGAAGTAGGTCTACCACATACATACATCATTTTAACCCCGTATATTTCTAATGGGTGGCACAGTTAAGAATTCTTCTAAAAATCGCGAGTCATTATTATAACCTCTTTTAAGGTAAGGTTCGTGTGGTCTTAACCTACTACGAAAACTATATTACATGACTAAGTTAAACTCAGTCATTTGGTATTCCTAACAATTTTTACTTGCTACTGAAATAGCTTTGAGGCACATAATGGCTTAAGAAAAGGACCGGTAATGGAAACTCTAGGACAACTATTAAAGAATAAGACCTTTTTTATTTTACACGAGTAAAATCGAGAGAATCATACAAAGTGGCAATTTCCTGCCTTCCCAAATAGAAATAAAAGGCGTGAAAATAATTTTGAAAAAAATTATATTAGAAATCAATCAAAACTTAATCTATCACACGTATATACGTTCTCTGTAATAAAACAAGTTGAGTTTAGTATTCACACATATAAAAATTTCTTATTCAATTCAATATGATAAAAGGGGCCCGTACTAGGTCAGCAGAAGTGTCGTAGAGCTTAAATCTAATGGAGCCAATGAACTATCCTTTCAGATTTGCATCCCTTAGTCATCTATCTTCTAGGTGTCACCGATTGAGGACATCCGAAGGAATCTAAAAGCGGTGAAGGAGCGAATTTTAAATATAATAAATGGTAAAGGACTGTTATTACAAAGTACTTCAGAAGGTTCAAGTTTAACTTACATTTATACTTTTTCTCACGCTATAAGTTCCCATCAGGGTAGGCAGAAACAATCGTTCGCCACTTTGTACGATTTTGGAAACCCTCTCTAGTTTCATTTACATTCATCTATCTTCTCATACATGTCCTTTTATTCTTTGGACTTCGCACGCTTGCCTTTTGAGAACATTCTCTATTTGATCAAGGTGTGTCCGGTCTGAACTGACAATACCATTCACATTGGCTCTATATATCTCTGTCACCCATTTTAGGGTTCCGTACGTCTGAATACAAAAACGGAACCCTTATAGGATCACTCGTGTATCTGTCCGTCCGTCGCTTACAGTCAATTATCTCCGAATCTATTAAACCGATTAAGTTGAAATTTGGTACACATATCAATTCCTGTGACCCAAACACAAAGGTGTGACGTGAGCAGATGAAATCTGTTTATGGGGATTATAGGAAAACCTATGAGAAGTCCATGCTATTAAAATAACATGGTAAATCACTCAATATCAACATCGTACGGAACCCTCTTCACGCGAGTTCAACTCGCTCTTGTCCCCTTTTTTTTCTCAGTCTCCGCTTAAAGTGTTTTAGGATAAAACAACGTTAAATTTACGTATACAAAAACCATCATAACATATATGAAAAATTAAAAAAAAAGATAGTATTTATTCATTGCCTAGGGGAACATCTGTAACAAAATACAAACAATTTACAAATTATTATCACCAAATCAAAAGTGCATAGTAAAATGATCGAAAACAAACAACAACAGAAAATAATATTAAAAATACTTTAAAAAGGAATAAAAGCACACAAAGGCAAAGAATTGGCTCCTGGCTCGGCATTATTTAAAGGCCTTTAAAACTGATTTTCAGCCAGAACCATAATGTATAAAGGTTGAGAGACTTACATCTACCACTATGATACTCGTAGTATCGTATACGAGTATGTAGGTGCGTATGGGAACAGTCTCGCCTGTATGACGTTTATGTCATACATTTTCTCCTCTATTGTTAAAGTATTAATATTTTCTTATTTCTTTACTTGAAGAAGTAAAACCATCATTACATAATTCAATGTTTTTGACATGAATTGCTCATTACATGTTATTGGATTGAATCAGGCGTTACTTTGCGGAAATCCATAGCGATAATAATTTTAATAAGTTTCTTCGCTTAATTCCGGAAAATATTAATTATAATTAATTATATTATTTAGCGGAATTAAGCAACGAAAGTTATTAATATTAGTATTATGACATTCGTAAAAAACTGTTTTTCTGAAAGAAGTAGTAAATTGGTGTCCGAAGTATAAAAAATAAGAGTATGTGTGAAAAGATTGATGGATGTGAACGAGAGAGGTTGGTCTGGATCGCACAAAGTGGCGATCTATAGTCCCTGCCTACCGTAATGGGAACTAACGGCCTGAGTATATGTCTGTATGTATGTATGTGTTTAGTTAGTATATTAATTTAATACTAACAATAACATACATACATATACTCACGGCAATAATTCCCTGGAAGGGGTAGCCAGAGCTAAAGAATTAGAAATTCTTCAGCCACTTTTGGAAAGTTGAGTGGGGGAAAGATGGTATAATAAGGTTGTTGGTGATGGGTCTCCAAACCGCATCGCCCAATTTACCCTTGAAAACCCCAATACCGTTAGTCGCCTCTTACGTACACCCGCCGGTAGAAATGGGGTAGTGCTATTCTAAGCCGGCGCTACACAGCTATAACTAACAATTGTGTAAACAACAAAAACTCATTGAAAATATTCAGAACTTCGAGACCTAAACTCCATTTACTCTTTCAAGTAACTACAACCATAAAAGAGTTACGACATGTTTGTATAACTTAGCTTAACTGGCTTGGAATAGCCCAACCCCGTTTCTTCTTCTGGGTGTACGTAAGAGGCAGCTTAGGGTATTGGGGCTTTTTAATGGATTTTTGGGCGATGTGGTTGGAGACCCATCACCAACAACCTTTATTTCACCATCTTTTCCCCACTTAACTTTCAAAAGTGGCTGAGGAATTTCTAATTCCTTAGCTCTGACTACCCATTCTAGAAATTGACAGTCGTGAGTATATATATATGTATGAATATTTGTAAAACATCGATGTCAAAATACCAAATCATTCGTTATAATGATACTTTGACTAGGCGCGCAGAAACACAAAGGAACTTTTAAAAACTCGATCGCAGATTCAGAGAAAGCACTCGTACGAAGTTAATGTGTTTTTAACGATTCTCTAATGTGAAAAGAATTAATTGTTTGTCTTTAAATATAGCCGAGAAGGCCTGTATTTTTATAAATCTTTATTTTTACCCACTTATGGAACATATTTTTTTCATATTATTTATTGACTGAAAATAGCACCACCAACATATTCCCTCCCTTTCCAAATATTTTGCAATAAGTTTTGTGCGAAATGAAGTGGTCTGGGTGGTTCATTTATCTCTATCACCTCTTATCACCGATCCTTTATTTCAGCATCTCTCCTTTCCAACAGCTTGAAGTGACGTTACCTTTGAACCCGTACTGGGACTACCTATCTGGCCTTACCATATGAAAGTATATTTAAAGCTAACCTGACACATTTTTCAGTTTCTTTATAAATCTTTTTTCAACCGTAGAAATATTTTTCGATTTTTTTAATACATACATACATATACTCACGGCTGTAAATCCCAAAAAGGGGTACACAGAGCTTCAGAGCTAGAAACTCCTCAGCCACATTTGGAATTGATAGGGGACAAAATTGTAGAAATAAAGTATCGTTGGATAAAAAACCCCACACCCTTAGTCACCTCTTACGACACCCGTGGTTAGGAAGGGGTAATGACATTCTAAGCCGGCACTTAACGGTCATACATATTTTTCAGTTTCCTTATAAATCTTTTTTCAACCGTAGAAATATTATTTGACATTTCTACTACTTTTCTTTTTTACAGCGTTTTAATTCCATAAGCATTCAACCTGTTATTTAAAACTATCATTTGCCGAGATGTTGTAATTTTGGGAGAGGAAAAGACGGTTAAATAAAAGATCAGAACTGACGGCTATTAATCTAAGGAAGGAGTACTTGAGCTTTAAAATAGGCATTCCGAGCTACCTTGCTGTGGAGAAAAGTTTGTGAAATAGAATAGAATAGAATAACTCTTTATTGCACATCAAACACAAATTTACAAAAGTAATAATATGATCAAACAGTTTACAGTGAGGTACAATTGGCGGTCTTATCGCTAAAAGCGATCTCTTCCAGACAACCTTTGGAAGGTGAGATCGATAAATTAATTATTTGGGTAGATGCACAAAACAAGGCCGAAAAAACATAATAAGATATTAAGCTTACTTAAAACTAACTTATTTAATTTAAATAACAATATTGATAATATGAAATATTGGATGGTTGCTGATAGGTCTCCAGCCCGAAACCGATAGGTCACCTTTTATGAAAAATACGGTAAAAAATTAATTAGTGCTTTTTTAAGCCGACAGTATATAGCCGAGCTGTAACTTAAAAGCACCGTTACCTTAGTCACCGTTTACGAGACTAACGGAAACATAGTATAGTGCTGTTCTTAACCAATACTACGCGGCTTTTTGCATTTGACTTTCAGGGTATTTTATCAATCTTAGAAAAACGATGCGTTAAGATCTAGCTAGAAGATTTTGTAAAAGACTGCGTCATCTAGGGAATGTTTTAAAGCATTATTTCCGCGCACAAAGCTCCGTTAAATCGCTGAAAGTCCTGATTGAGCTTTCCATCGAGGGAATAGTCAGGCACTTCTCATGTCATTTATTTATTGAGTGTTTAAGCAAATGAAATGAAAATTTATATGAACTAGGTTATGACTACATACATTCATACATATACTCACGGCTAAATATCCCTAGAAGGGTAGTCAGAGCTTTAAAGTTCGTAACTTAAATACGTAACCTACGTACGTACAGTACCTACAATGGTGAATAAATGTCTTTTCTTTCTTTTTCTGCTATTCGCTATGTGCTAGAAAAGAAGCGTGAAGAATACGAGGGCAGTTTCAAAATATTGATGAATGTAAATGAAGTTGGATATTGACAAACCTCTCTCTCTTCCCTCACATTCATCAAGCTATATATAACTTTAGTCAACCCAACGCTTACTCTATAAATCCCACAAGGAGTTTTATAACTTTGCTTATGAAGATGATTTTAGAGAGAAGAAACTCTTTATATTCAATTTGTTTCAAACTCAAACACCCGAAGGGGTTGGCAGAGGTTACGCTAATTTGACATACGCGTCATTGTAATACTTCTGGATATTACGTGATCTATATATTTATTCATTGACTAAAATAAATAATAATAATTTATCATAAATTTACCTACAAAGATAAATTTTACAAAATTTAAGTAAAGTAAAGTTGCCCCACCTTCTACATTCCTTTTTTCATTTGTATCTATATTTCAACCGACCACCCTTATTTCATAATTTTCTTTTTATCGATTATGAACTTCCTACATGGTTTAGGGATTTCAACCTTGAATCGGTAAAGTGAAATTCGAATTGAAGACCCTCAAAATTCACATTTCATGGCTTTAATTAAATAAAATGATTAAACTTTTGAAATTTTAATGACTCTCATTGTATGTTTATGGAAACATGACTGCAATTGCGGTATTATTACTTCGAATTTATTTATTTACTAGTGGATAGGCCCAATTTGCTGTGTAGTGTCGACTTTGCTGTGTAGTGTCGGCTTAAAATAGCACTACCCCATTTCTTCCGGTGGGTGTACGTAAAAGGCGACTAACGGTATTGGGGCTTTTAAGGGATTTTTGGGCGATGCGGTTGGAGACCTATCACCAACAACCTTTATTTTACCATCTTTTCCCCACTCAACTTCCAAAAGTCGCTGAAGAATTTTATAATTCCCTAGCTCTGGCTACCCCTTCAAGGGATTTATAGCCGTGAGTATATGAATGAATGAATGAATAGCCCCAACTTCGCACGTTTAGTGGTATTTTTTATATGTACTTACTTATTTAACCACCTGATGTAATATAGTTTGATGATATATAGAATATAATTCATCTAATGGTTGTAAATTTGAACTAATGAAATTATTTTAATTAAGTTGAGTAATTTCGGAGCCTTCTCAACACTGATAACACAAATACACAAACAAATCTGTTCCAATTATACATACATACATATACTCACGGCTATATTTCCCTAGAAGGGGTAGCCAGAGCTAAGGAATTATAAATTCCTCAGCCACTTTTGGAAGTTGAGTGGGGAAAAGATGGCAAAAATAAAGGTTGTTGGTGATGGGTCTTCAACCGCATCGCCCAAAAATCCAATAAAAAGCCCCAATAACCTTATTCGCCTCGTACGACATTCTAAGCCGGCACTACACGGCTATCCAATTGGCCTAGACCTCGCTTTTTTAACATACCCTTTTTATATTATAAATCGATAAAGGACATCAAACTTAACAACTTTGCCTATGGAATGCCTATCTAAAATATTGTAATTTTCAAAAAATAATAATAATTAAAAATTGTCGTACCTAGTTCAAACTGAGAATGTATAGAATGAGATTCCTTGCTTCAGTGAAAATAAGAAATTAAAAAAAAAACATCTGATCTATGCTTTTTGCTCTGTAAACAAAAACATAACTTCTTTCGGTATTTTCCAGTTCAATCGCTCGCTTACCGGTTTATTTTCATGATATTATTTTTCAACGACGATCAATACAACTGGAAAATACCGAAAGAAGTTATTTTTTTGTTTACAGAGCGAAAAGCATAAATCAAATGTTTTTTTTTTAATTTCTTATTTTCACTGAAGCAAGGAATCTCATTCTATACATTCTCAGTTTGAACTAGGTACGACAATTTTTAATTATTATTATTTTTTGAAAATTACAATATTTTAGATAGGCATTCCATGGGCAAAGTTGTTAAGTTTGATGTCCTTTATCGATTTATAATATAAAAAGGGTATGTTATAAAAGCGAGGCCTAGGCCAATTATAATAAGTATAAAAACTACCAACCCCTATTGAAAATAAAGCAATAATATGACATAGCATACCGCATATTCTATGGAGAGAACTAAACACAAAGGGTGGTGTGAGAAATTCCGAAATTCTGTAACATATTGGTGATGCAAATGAAGTGAAACGTATTACGTGATGTCAGTCACGTGTCATTTATTGAGGCGAGGTCACGTGTTAGTAATCGATCATCTGGGATTAAGAGGGATGAACGAGGACCGAGGTTTTGCCGCCATCGCAGTTTGGAGCAATTTTTTAAGTATTTATTTAGGTTTAATCACGGATATGCTGCAATGATCTTCTTCCGTAGTATAAGGAGTGAGAGCAAATTTAGGTTGGCGTAATGTATATCTAAAATTCTAAACTCTTCTATACTAAATACATAAAGAGGTAAAGATTGTAATCTTGGTCATTCATAAGAGTTATTCTTTGGAAACCGATCAAGAAAAATTTTTATATTTAAGTAGGTCCAACCCTCGTTGCTTTTTGAGCACATTATTAACCAATATATTACCTATCTTTACATATACTCACGGCTACAACTCTCTAAAAGGGGTAGCTAGAACTAAGGAATTAGAAATTCTGGAATTTGTGTCGGGAAAATATTGTGAAATAAAGGTTGTTGGGGATGGGTCTCCAACCGCATCGCCCAAAAATCCCTTAAAAGCCCAAAAACCGTTAGTCGCCTCTTACGTACACCCACCGGAAGATATGGGGTAGTGCTATTCTAAGCCAATTTCCGGAAGTAAAGAGGGGATCCCAAATAGCTTAAAATCTTGACTATTATACACATCTTAACAGTTCTATATATTTAACTGTGATGTAATAATTTATTGTACTAACGTTAAATTAAGAGACATATTTTTTTTGTATAGATTATTTAGATTTACGCTTAGTTATTTGTTTCACCATGTTTTTGGACATCTATCTCACATGTCTTTAATTTATTGACCTCACCATTCAAAGGTTGTCTGGAAGCTTTTAGTGATATACCGCCAATCATTCTTTTTTTAATTTAATTTTGTTTGTTTATAAATGTTTCTCCTTTTTGTTTGATATACAAAAGAAGAGTTTTCTATTCCATTCTTTAATATAACACTAATAAGCTGTACAAATATCTCTCCAACATTATAAGATTACTCTGTGGTAATCATTCAAACTACCCACCTCCTACTACACTTTCCTTCTGTACAAACAGATATTGTTCCTACGCTTGAACACCCACGCATTAGAAAACAGTTTTGTTTGCGACAACAAATTGCGTACAATTGCTTAGCGACAGCTAATTGCTTACAATTGCAAACAACTGCTTGGTGACAACTAATTGCTTACAATTACTGATAACTCAAAGTGCTTTGCTGTTCTCTCTGGCTCATTGTTTGCAGATTAATCCCCTTGTCGTCTTATTAGTTCAACTTAATGTCAGAGGATGTTTTGAGCGGCGAATGAATGATGTAATATAGAAGTGGTATTTAGTGATCTTTCCATATTTTTTTTTTAAGGATACTTGTCTTGGAGGATAACATTTTTCTTAATGATTTCTGTGTAATATTGTCTTAAGACAGCCTAACCCATTACTTCCCGCGGGTGGTTTACAGGGGACGAAGGGTACTGCGTTTTATAATCTTTTAGGTATTAATACCTTGAGTGTCGGTATGTTTGTATACTTAAAAAAAAAACTTTAAATTAGAAGATAATCTTCCTTTTTGTAACTAATCTTGAAACCAACAGAGGCGGTTAATTTTAACTAAATCATCCAGTCAGTTATAACAAATTTACAGGAATTTTAAATTCTGAAACTTTTACTTTACTTGTGTTATAGTATTAAAAATTTCCGCTTTAACCTGTACACTTAAACCCGCTTTTATCTGCTTCTCGTATTACAGGTTGTGGGAGTCATGTTAGAGCGCACACTACTGCGGACTCACTCGCACATAGCAGCGTCTCACTCATATACCTACATAGCGGTATGCAAATGTTTTTCGAATTAAGCATAGATACAAATTATAAGTTGGTACACAGCAGGGCGTACTGGCCAGTATATTTTTGCTGTTTCCACACAGTAAATATAAAAAAAAAAGAATTAGTCTCTTAATATCTCTATATTACAGTGGAAAAACCGTAAGTACGAATCGTTTTCTACGGACAACTTGGACATTGTGTTTTCCTTGATCGTTAACAACGTAGACAAATGGGATACATTTGTGATTTGGACATAAAGCTATATAACAATTGACTTGGCAAAACATATTGTCAGCGGGAACTCAACGGAAATACAAGTAGTTAGGAAGCAAATAAATACATACAGAGAATTTAAGATCTTTACATTTTGTAATATATACGTACATATGTATGATCATAGTTATAAATCAAAAAAGGGGTGCCCAGAACCTCAATGTACAAAAATCGCAGCCATTTTCAAACTCGAGTGAGGAAGAGACTGTAAAATAAAGGTTGTTGGTGATGGGTCTTTCACCACATAGCCAAATGGTCACTTAAAAAGCCCCAACATCCTAAGTCACATTTTAAAACAATCACGGGGAGATTTACAACGCACTTGCTATGGGGATTACATAACTTCTATCCAAAATAACATAAAAGTTAACCCTAAAGCTCTTTGGTCTTTTATTAAATCACGTCGCGGCGGTTCATCGTATCCTAAAATATTCCAACACAACAACAAATCATTCGACTCTGGTCAATCAATCTGTGATGCATTTAATGACTTTTTCTGCTCTGTGTTTACCAAACCTGCTGACAACTACCCCGATATACCCTTATCTTCTCCACAGTGTGATACTGGTAAAACTATAAGTAATATAAGTACTAATGAGGAAGAGATTTACAAGTTGCTTCTTTCTCTGGACATCAACGGTGGTGCAGGCACTGATAATATTCCTCCCTTCTTTATTAAGAACTGCGCTAAGCCTCTTTCCACCCCTCTTTGTATAATTTATAATCGTTCTTTTCATGCAGGTATTTTCCCTAAAATCTGGAAGGACGCTTTGATAGTACCAGTTCACAAAAATGGTCCAAAATACAAAATTGCTAACTATAGACCCATTTCTATCCTAAACATTTTTGCTAAAATCTTAGAGAAAATTGCTTATAAACGTATCTATCCTGTTGTTAAACATAGTATTCCGTCTCAACAGCATGGTTTTCTTAAAGGTAGATCTGTACTTTCCAACCTCATTGAATTCATAGATTTTGTCCTTGGTTGTATGGATAGAGGTATACAAGTTGACGTAGTCTATACTGATTTTCAAAAAGCTTTCGACCGAGGAGACCACGTCATTATTCTTCGCAAGCTTCTTGCTTTAGGGGTGCAAGGTGATTTCTTTAGATGGATAAAATCTTATATATCTAACCGTCATCAAGCTGTTGTTTTGGGTGGTTTTCGATCAGGTTTTGTTGACATACCATCAGGAGTACCCCAAGGATCCCATTTGGGTCCCCTTTTATATAATATTTATTTGTACGATATTTTTACAGCCATATGTGAGACCAATTTTATAATGTATGCAGATGACAAAAAGGTTTATTGTGGTATCCGACAAGCTGACGACTGTTATAAGCTACAAAGGGATTTGGATCGCCTCACCGATTACTATAACGAGAACAGAATAGATATAAATGAGTCAAAATGCGTGCAAATTACTTTTTCACGAAGTAATAAACCCATCATTAATACTTACTATATTAATAAACAGCCTATCCGGAGAGTTAATGCAGTAAAAGACCTCGGCGTTACTTTAGATTCAAAGCTTACTTTTGAACAACACATTTTTGATATCACTAATCGTGCATACAAAAATCTGGGCTTTGTAATGAGGACTTGTGAAACGTTTAAAGACCCTAAATGTGTACAGACGGTTTATTATGCCTATGTTCGCGGTATTCTGGAGTTCGCCTCAAGTGTTTGGTCCCCTCAGTACATTAAGTACAAGTATATGATTGAAAGAATACAACATATTTTTGTACGACACTTAAATTTTAAAACTAAGAACTTCCAAAAGTGTTACGAAATGAGTTGTAAATTTCATAAAATGTTAAGATTAGAGGATCGCCATATTTTAACTGACCTAACCGTTCTACATGATATAATACATGGTCGTTTGGATAACCCAAACTTACCTGCACAGGTTGGACTTAACACGCCATCATATAGGACTCGCCATACCATAAATAGTTTGTTCTCCGTACCAATTTCCAGAACTAACTACTCACAGAACGCTCCTTTCAGTCCTATTTTATCCGAATATAATAAAAACTTCCATGATTTAGATCTATTTAATCTAAGTAGATGCGCATTCAGGAAAGCTGTAATGGACGTACTTTTTAATTCTTAAAATACATATTATATTATGAGTATAATTTTAATAACACATACATTCTTATATGCCTTTATGTATGTCACAGATTTTTATTTGTTTTACACACACACACACACACATATACACACACATGCACATACACACACCCTTGAGATATCGTGGATCAAAAAATTTTTGCTTTAAATATTGTTGTTAATATATATTTTATTTCCTCTTAAAATTGTATGTATTTGTTAGAGTTACTTGCTATAAAAAAAAACATGTGTTGAAACTCAAATGTAACGTAAAAACAAGATTATTGTTAGATATGTTTTCTGTACATCTGTGAACATCTGTCATTGGCCTTACTTGATTTCTATTATTAACTGTGTATTATTACTTATGTCGCTGTTGATGTTCTTAATAAAAATAAATAAAAAAATAAATAAATAAATAGATATTAAATAAGTCACGCCATTCTTCACGCCCTTTGTGGTAGGTACAGACTGTCGAACACTAATGATAGCTATCTTGGGAATCCTCTAGTACTTCGATTATAATTTTGATCAATAAGGGTATGGGGTTTTTTTAGCGGTTTTCGGCGATGCGGAGACTTATCACCAACGATACTTCATTTCTACCTTCTTGTCCCCAATAAACTTTCAAATTTATCTGAAGAGTTTATAGCTCTGAACCTCTGGCTACCCCTTTGTGGACTTTTTGGCCGTGAGTATATGTATGTTTGTAAAAAGACCTAAGGCGAATACAAATCTTGATACTAAGGGCCAGTTTTTTGATCCGTGGTTAACTCAACAATTTGTTAAATATCGTAACTATTAGTTATATATCAGCAAAATGCATTTTTTGACCCGTGGTTAGAGTAACTAATGTCAAATATCGAACCAAAATGGATTTACGATTTGACTACTGGTTAGATATTTAACTATAGTCAATGTCACGTCAATGTAACAAATGGTTATATTTTTAACTCCGGATCAAAAAACTGGCCCTTAAATTATTCAAGTTTTACTTTTGTCCTTACTTAAGGCTCCATGAGAATCGCTAACCAAAAAGGTGAGGTACCTTTTAAGCATATAAAACCTCTTTACAACGAACGTTTGTCGAAAAAAAAAGTGTCAGCAGACAAAGAAGGTTCTAGTTAGGAACGCCACCTCATTTTATCGCAAATTCAGAGATCGGCCGTTTGCCAACTGACCCGGAATGTACTTCCTTTCAGGAAATAGCCCTATGTTATCTTAACTAGGAACATTCATTTTACTGTATAATTATCTGAGTTAATGGAAATAAATTAAATTGTACTCACGTGTTAGGGGGCAGGCCTATCGCCGTTTTGTACTAATGTACTGTCACATGACTAAGTACAACTTAGCCATGTGGGTTTCCTCACGATGTTTTCCCTCACCGTTAACAACCATGATAAATTAAACACACATATGACTCTGGAAAAGTCAAATTGGTATAAGCCCGACCCATAATTTGAACTCACGCCTGTGTGTTTTGACGGGCGGGTGTTCTACCCATTGGACTATCATGGTTATTTGACTATATTAGTTTTCAATGGTACTATTTAATTCATTTGTGCCCTCTGAAGTACGAAAAAAATAATTGAGAACTAGGTGATTCAAGTCTATACGAAATTGAGTTAGAACTTATAAATAGATTTTGTATGATTACTTCTAGGTACTTGAATCCAAGACCTCCAGATTGTAAGGTTAAAAACCTTCAGTTTTACTACTAGACTACGAACTATAAACATCATATTAAATTAGCCCTTATAAGTACAAAGCTGTGTAGTGTTAGCTTAAAATAGCAGTAAGCTTTTTCTTCCCGCGGGCGTCGTAAGAGGCGACTTAAGGTATTGAGGCTTTATAATGGGTCAACACCCACTCCAACTAATATCTCTTAATACTAGGTGATGTGGCTGGAGTGGAGACCCATCACCTAACATCCTTAATTTTACAATCCTTTCCCCACTCAAGACTGAAGCTCTGGCTTCCCCTTCTTTGGGATATATAGCTCTGAATATAAGCATGTATAACTTAGAAGCTGGAAAAATTTATTACCGTAACACAAACTTTTTGAACAGAACCCACGTGACAACTGCTGTGACAAAACAAACGTAAGACCTCTAGTACCACTTAAGCCTTCACAAGAATGTCACGTGACTAGTGTTCATTAGTCGGAAGTGTGTCTAGGAGGCACTATATCTTCACTCCACAAAGCCTATCTACAGACTTTACAATGCTTGTTACATAATTTATATAAGGCAGCTGAAATGGTTTATGTGTGATATTTCTTCTTATACCTACTATTTTTAGAACAACCCTTTGACCTATTACAACTTGCTATTCTGCTTACTTTGACTTTTTTACAACCGTGATAGCCCAGTGGGTAGAACACTCGGTTATCGTGCAAACGACTAGTGTTCAAATGCTGGGTCGGGCCTACACCAATTTGTCTTTTCTAAAGACATATGTGTGGTTAATTTATCATGGTTGTTAACGGTGAGGGAAAACATCGTGGGGAAACCCACATGGCTGAGTTGTACTTAGTCATGTGACATATATTCATACAAGACGGCGATAGGCCTGCACCCTATCACGTGAGTGCACTGTCCATGCAAAACGTGGGTACTCTTAATACCAGGTGACAAAGTCACGTGATGTTCAGAAGTATTAGTACCTCTGCCAACCCCTTCGGGGATATTCGGCGTGAACGATTATGTTATGTTATGTTTGACTTTTTTAGACTTCATAATATGACATCACAACTTGAAAATAAACGGGAAAGGCATTTTTTTAAAACTGTTATTTTATTTAACACACCAACTCAAAAATTAATTTAAGAGAATTTTAATATTTAGGTAGGTTGAACTGACGCGTGTGGAATGAAGAAATGGCTAAGGTATTAATCACAGTACTCATATTCAATTAAAAAACTTATTTAGTACTTTTTAGTACTAGATTGTTTTTTTTTCGGTTATTTTTCCAACTATGAAGTCGGTTTTCTTTTTGTTAAAAATTATTTTATTTTACGAGTTTTAGAGATAAGTAGACCTATCAAAGATTCCTCTCGGATGAGGAAGCGACGGTTACTGTATTTTTTTTCGTATTTCTGGTATTTCTATTATAGTACGATATTAAATAGGCTCAACCATATGTAACCTTACATTGTTCTTAAAATCCTTCGAAAGGCGATGGTCTCCAATTCTACATCTCAAGAAAGACTCAAACGTTCACGCCGAATATCCCTGAAGGGGTTAGCAGAGGTAGTAATACTTATGAATATCACGTGACATTGTCAACTGTTGTTCAGAGTACCCACGATTTGCTTGGACAGTGTTCTCACGTTATACAGGGCAGGCCCATCGGCGTATTGAACAAATACACTGTCACATGATTGTGAGTTTCGACAGTTCCCTCGATTTCCTGGGATGCCATCATCAGATCCTGGTCTCATGGTACTTTCTCGGAAACAATAACATAACAAAAGAAATGTTTAGTGAACCTGTACTTCTCTTCATAAAAGCTACGAAGAGGAGTATAAATCTATACAGAATGTGGAGAGAACTGTTTCGTAATACCTAGTGATTGAGGACCCACACCTTCCATCATCAGCTCAGCAGCATAACAATATGATTTTCAGAAGCAAATGCCAATATAAGTTCAGAAAATATGTAAAACGCGGTACATTTGCCTATAAAGTTTGAGGTTTCCCCTCGATTTCTTCAGGATCCCATCATCACACCCTGATATCCTCATCATGGTACCAATCCGGGAGTATCTTCTTTTGAATAAATAAATAATAAACAAAATCGGTTCATAAATGGCGAAGTAATCGTCGAACAAACATAACAAAAAAAAAATATATATACGCTCGAATTGAGAACACTCCTTTTTTTGAAGTCGGTTAAAAACTATCAGAAGCTTTATTATATATAGTAATAGTAATAATAGTAATTTAACATCTCAAAATTTCTTTATTTTAACATTTCGTCATCCTATAGTTCAATTCTTAGCCGGTATCTCACGGCAAATAAAAAACAGATATGCTTAAGAATCTTCTTATAAGTGTTTTCATCATTCCTCAAAGCTATCCGATATCGCAGACAGTTCTTCACAAAAAATATGTTTTGCTGAGTTTGATATTTTTATCTTGAGGCCGGGTAATCAATCATGCCATTCAAAAAAAGCTTGATTTATAAAGGCTTCAATACCCCGCAGCTGTTAAGATGTTTGGAATTTCCTAAATATCTTTCCGCTAAAGTATAGATAGATAGATAGATAAAATCTTTATTATCTTTATTATCATTATTATACATAGACACATTAAAACACATACAAAAATATAAAGTAAAACAAATAATAAGAAAGTCGAAAACGTGTGAATACTAAAAATGAACAAACAAATTACAAATCTAAAAGGTATGTGCGCTATGGTAACACAAACTAGGCCATAATTCAGCGTTTGTAAATGCTATATATATAGCAAACACGATGATTTTCAGTTATAGCCTCAGAACATTTCATGGTAAACAAAATATCTATTGAGCATCTGCTAAATAACATAAAAATACTTACAAATAAAAATTCAAAATCAAATATGGTTAACACAATCCTACGCAAATGGGTAATAAATAGTCAAAAGAGTCAATAAATAAATTTTACAATTGTTGGCTTAGAATAGCACTACCCCGTTTCTACCGATGGGTGTACGTAAGAGGCGACTAACGGTATTGGGCTTTTAAGGGATTTTTGGGCGATGCGGCTGGAGACCCATCACCAACAACCTTTACTTTACCATCTTTTCCCCACTCAATTTCCAAAAGTGGCTGAGGAATTTCTAATTCCTTAGCTCTGGCTACCCCTTCTAGGGATTTATAGCCGTGAGTATATGTTATGTTATGTTTATGACTAGAATTACAACATATAAAATAATAAATATATAAGACATACATTATGTTATTTTAACAGTGCTGTTCAATTAACCCTATTTCACTGAAAGTTGACAAAAGATTGAGCAAAGTATTTCGGTATATTTAATCTTGGAATCTCAAGTCAATGAGTTTTTAGTATTGTTTAAAATTAAAATTTACTAGAAGAATCTCTAATGGGTGGAGGGATATTGTTCCAACACTTAGTAGCGTGATATCGAACACTTTCAGTGAAAGTTACGGTGCGATGAGGGTGCATTGCTAATGGTTCATGTCTAGAATGAGAAGGATAGAAATCATGAAAATTTGAAAACCTCAATATCTCAAACAAGTACTCAGGGGTTTTAAATTTAATAATACGTACATACATCGTACATAAATAAGGCTGTGTGCAATCGCCTGTGGGAGTCCATGTTGAGTAATGATGAATTATTGAGCGATATATGGCTTCGTGGAGGTACATCAAAACAAAACCTGTAGCAGGCATTTTGAACACGCCGTATCTGCCTCTCAGTCGCGATGATAAAAGCCTAGATCCATAAACGATATCCGCATAGGTAAGTTTTGAAAGTATAACTGATTCACAAAAATTTATGCGGGCATTTTCAAAAATGTAACTGCGAACCTTATACAGAATTTTTTATATTAAAACAGTTCCTGATCAAATTATCCACATGTTTTACGAAGCGAAGTTTACTCTTGAACTCAAGCCCTAGATTGCGAGTGACGTCAACACGCTCTATATTTTGATATAAAATATTTACAACAGGATTCTGCGCTGTAATTTTAGAGATATAAGATTTGCTTCCCAGAATCATAAATTTTGATTTCAGCGAATTGATCAACAACGCATTCTTATCACACCACTGAGACACACTTAAACAGCTTGTTCTATTCTGTCAGGGGTCACCAAAATATAAAGCTGTACATCATCAGCATAAAAATTATATTGGCTATTTCTGATACAATTCGCCAGGTCCGCAGTAAAAATTATAAATAGTTAAGGACCCAATATTGACCCTTGGGGAACACCATCCGAGACAATTTTGGGTTCCGATACCACTTGCCCACCATTACTTAACTGCAACTTTACGGATTGAATCCGGTTAGAAAGGTAACTATCAAACCAAGTTATTGCCTTAGAGTCAACTCCATAGTAAGCAAGTTTAGATAGAAGTGATGGTCGACAAATACAATCAAATGCTCTTGAGCAGTCAAGAAGAGTCAACAGTGTTCCAAAACCATGATCTTGGTCAGCCAATATATTGTCAGTGACATCCAGTAGTGCTGTAACTGTTTCTCGACCCCGGCGGAACCCTGACTGTAGCGACGGTAGAATATTATTACTTTCTATACATTTTACCAGCTGTATGTATATGGCTTTCTCCAAAACTTTTTGAGAGATACGGCAAAACATTTATAGGCCTAAGATCTTTGCATTCCATAGGATCACTATTCTTAGGTAAGGGATTAACATAAACCAAAGCAGTTTTGAAAAGAGTGGGTACAGATGACGCAGATATAGAAATATTAATGATGGAAGTAATTACTAAAAGTGAGTAGGGTATTGTTAGTAGGATCATTTCTCGGCTAATACCATCATGTCCTGTGGCGTTTGAAGGAATGGACTTTAATAGCTTAAGGACTTCTTCTTCTATAACCTGTTGTATGGTGAAAGAAGACTGATTAAACCTATGATGCTCAAAGTAAGTCATTTCTGAAATTGGGACCGCTTTTAGGTTGAGTATATTCAAAAAGTGATCAATAATTTTATTAGGGCCAGAAAGGAAATCCGGTAAGGCATAACTAGAAGTAGTATTAATGAGTATTTTACTTTTAACATTTCTCCAAAACGTTTTACTATTAGCAGCGTTAGAGTTTATTATATCACTAGTGGATCGGCCCAGCTTCGCACGGGTAGAGTTGTTTCTTAAATATCTGAGGTTACTTTCTTCAGTCACTGCTCTAGCATTGTGAAATTTAGCGCAATGTTTTCTCTTTATTAAATTTATAGCACTCCCTGAATAGTGTAGTTTGTTGATTTTGAATGCGCTTTTATGAACGGTTCAGTATTTCCGTTTAATAGCAAATTTTGGAATAAAACGCTATAAAGTATTTATAACAAGCTACAAAATAAATCATTACGTGATGAGGATGCAACTACTGGCGCCATCTAGTATGTTGTATGTAAATTAGTAAAGATTTGGCTTATTTTATGTATAATATCGGTGTTTCTCTACCGATTTCTATGATTCTTTTTTTATTGAATAGGTAATAATGTTACTTTTTTAAATAAGGGATGAGTGAGAGTTTCACAAACGTAAGAGTAAACAAATATAACCAGAATGTTCCAAACTGCTAAGCTATCAGGAATTACACGTGTTATTGTGAGTCAACCATAAAAGATAGATATATGCTGTTGCGGATTTTGTTTTAGATAATTTTATGAAGAATATTTCCGTCATACATGATTTCTATGTAAGTTTAACCATTAAGGCTGCACACCCGACGGAAGCTTAAAAAATGGAGTGACTTTTCCCATTTTCCCAAAATTTCCCCAAATTCCCCTTCACTACTCTGCTGAAAAGTATACTATAACCTGCCCAGGAGTATGGAGAATAATTTTGCCAAGTGTCGTTAAAATCCGTCGAGTAGTTTTTGTTTCCATAAGGAACATACAAACCGACAGACAGACAGACAGACAAAAATTTTACTGATTCCATTTTTGGCATCAGTATCGATCCCTAATCACCTAGACTTTTTATATGTTATGTGTGATTTATTGCGAGTCTCTATCAAAGCCTAGACCAAAGTATAGACTACATACAATAGAACACATACATACATACATAGGTAGGTAGTCAAAATTGTATCCATTCTTTTAAACCTCAGACATTTAATTGCAATTAAATGATGACGATAAGTGCGGAGACAATGACGATAAAAAATCTATTACCAATAAGCTTTTGTATAAACTTTTATACGGAAAAGTGTATTATACGCTTATAACATAACCTCCAAAAGTTGTATGCGATCATATAGCTTTCACATACGAGCGGAAATTGACTTTGAACAACTTTATATTGGTTTCGCTGTCACATGTTTATTTTATGAGTTACTGGTCACAATACTGCAGCTCAAGAGAAACTTATTTTACTACTAAAAATTAGTTATCTATAAAGTAGGTTTTTAAACGAAAATTATACGTTTTTAAGTGATAGTTGGAGGCAACCGTTGTTTGATGTATTTAAGTAGCTGACCTCAAGCTTTCGCACACATTTCATAAAATACCGTTAAAATATCCTGCAGAGTTTTGTTATATACATGTAGGTATGTATGTAATTTTACGTTATAACGTTATAATAATAATAATATACTGAAGAGCAGACATAGTGGACGTATTGTATGATTTTTACTACTCTCTATTCTAGCGCACCTCTCTATATACTCTTCCGCGCTCTCGCTCATTGAACATGACAATTTGGTGTGTAGGTGGTTTTCTATTTATAAGACGTTAACGTAGTGTAATAGAAAAGGTCTTTTGAATATCTAATCTTTATATATTATTTTTGTAAGCCTCTTTCTTGTTCAGAAGCCTGTGACGCGATGAGTTAAGCTAAAATTTGGTTCAGGTATCGTTTTGTACAGTTCGCAGCCGTGGTGTGCACAAAATTCAGACATCTGATGTTACTGGATTAAGTTAATTGTTACAAATTTCAAAGTTTCGATTTTGGCCCATAGACTTGGCTTGAGTGTCATAAGCGCGCGCAAACTTTAGTCGATCAGAGATGCGCTGTGATTGGTCGGAATTTTTTCAAACCGGCCAATCAGAAAAAATCTTAAGAAATTCAAAAGAGCTGCGCTGTGATTGGTCGGAAAATTTCAAAATAAACTCATTTTATAGGACGCGACGTAGTCGCGCCAGGCTTACCCACTAGTGTCGCTTAATTGGGTTAACAATATCTACTTTTTAGCATTGTACACACGTCTTACAGTAGTGAGAGAGTTTTATTTTTAATTTTGGCTGTGTAGTGTCTGTCGTCTAAGACGACTCATCTTAGAATAGCAGTAATCTATTTATTTCCATGGGCAATATGGTTGGACACCTGTCACCAATCATCTTTTATTATACTATACTAGCTGACCCGACAGACTTCGTACTGTCAAATTTGCTTATGACAAAGCTTAAGGCGTTTTTTCCGCCTTCTTAGAAAATGTTAAGGGTGGACCACCCTTAACACTTAGGGGTATAAAAAAAAATGTTAGCCGATTCTCAGACCTACTGAATATGCATGCAAAATTTGGTTAAAATCGGTAAAGCCGTTTCGGAGGAGTACGGAAACAAACATTGTGACACGAGAATTTTATACATACATACATATACTCACGGCTATAAATCCCTAGAAGGGGTAGCCAGAGCTAAGGAATTGGAAATTCCTCAGCCACGTTTGGAAATTTTAGTGGGGAAAAGATGGTAAAATATAGGTTTTCGGTGATGGATCTCCAACCACATCGCCCAAAAATCCCTTAAAAGCTCCAAATCCGTTAGTCGCCTCTTACGTACACCCACCGGAAGAAATGGGGTAGTGTTATTCTATGCCAACACTACATAGCAAACGAAAATTTTATATATTATTAATAAAAAAGAAGAAGATTTTCCCCACTTAACTTCCATAAGTGTCTGGGGGATTTTCAATTAAATTATGAAGGCATATAATATGAGTGACAAAGTTTGTCATAAATTATATTTTTCAAATCTTATAAACTTACAACTATAACTTCGGTTGTAACTTTTATTCCGCTCGTATTTAGGATATAGTTGTGCCTATTGCTTTTCATTTATTACCTGAAACAAAAAAAAATATATTAGACTTGCAAATACATATTAACTTTAAAAACTATTCAGATTGTGTTCACTTGATCAAGCTCACTCATTATTAGTTTGTCCGTATAACACCCACCTAAATTGATGGGGTAGTGCTTTTGTACATTTACATTTTAAATATCGTCATAGTTAGGCATGGTTTGAAAAAAGACACGGTTTAGGCCAGACTCGGGATTCGAACTTACATTGCATTAGTAGCAGTTCCGCAAAATATAATCCTACTTAATAGGTCAGTACAATATATATATTTTATTTATAGGTGTATTTTACATACATACATATACTCACGGCTATAAATCCCTAGAAGGGGTAGCCAGAGCTAAGGAATTAGAAATTCCTCAGCCACTTTTAAAAGTCAAAAACTTTATTCTTTAAAAGTAAGTTAAAAACTAACATTTTTTGAACGTCAATTTTTTTTAATTTATTATTAGTATGTTGCTTCGGAAGGTGTTCGTAAAGAGAAGAAGCAACAAAGAAACTCTTTACATTCACATTTTTTCATTTTTTCAAAACATGGTTTGTACAATTTCAGTTTATTAACATGTTTTTTTTTTTGAAAGTTGGAAAGTTGTGTGGGGAAAAGATGGTAAAATAAAGGTTGTTGGTGATGGGTCTCCAACCGCATCGCCCAAAAATTCCCAATACCGTTAGTCACCTCTTACGTATACCCACCGGAAGAAATGGAGTAGTGCTATTCTAAGCCGAGGTAATGTGTTTTTGTAGGTGTATTTTAAGGACATCAAACACTTAATATTTTTAAATGAAATAATAATTCCACATTTAGATATATAAAAAAGAGCAAGTAAGTAAGAACATAATGGTCAAGCAACACTACCAAGACACAACCACAGATGCACTAACGTAGCCTTGTACCATGAGAAGTTTTACCACTTAGCCACAATTTAAGGTTTGGAACGAAACAACGATCCTACATCCGTTTGGAAAACTAACTTTTTTAACCAACCACTTTACTGACAATATTATAGGAACTTTCATTTGGTTCCATTATGTTTATACATACAAATACTCACGGCTATAAATCCCTTAACGGGGTAGCCAGAGCTTTGAAATGATAAATTCCTCAGCCACTTTTGGAAGTTGATTAGGGAAAAGATTATTATAATAAACGTTTTTGGTGATGGGTCTCCAACCACATCGCCCAAAAAACACTTAAAAAGCCCCTATACCCTTAGTCGCCTCTTACGATCACCCACGGGTAGAAATGGGGTAGTGCTATTCTAAGCCGACACTACACGGCAATTATGTTTATACTCGAATTAATTGCACTACCCTCGGGCTTCGCGTGGCTGTCATTCGAGGTTTTCAAGATTAAGGTATTAATAATAATAAATAAATCATTTATTATCAGACAACAAGGTCCATATAATATTAGTAAACTTAGTCTATGTTAGTAATTTACATTTTGGTAGGCAGAGGCTTTGATTTCTGATGCGCAGCCCTGAAGCGCCGGAACACTATTCCCTCAGGCCAAAAATTCTCTCCTAGCAGAATCTTCTCGTGGACTGCGGGAACCTGGAGCCAGTAGGATTTGAAGTTAGTAGGCCTACTGGGCTCCAGACGTGAGATGTTGAGCACGGTTATGGGACCGAGGCTCGTCTGCTCAATGTGACGCAAGATATCATTGTGCGTCATCTGTGGAGCTACTCTTGATATATAAATATCCAGTACCGGTGTTGCAGCCTTCAAGGGGCACGAGGCTGCTGGGACGGTACCACGCTTATTCCTGTTGTTAGCACGACGTTTGGGTTTTTTCCCAACCAGGGTAAATCCATCGTCGTCTCCAACAGTCTTCGGCGCGGCACGAACGGTCGCGGCTCGGTTCTCCTTTCCCTCCCTCCGTCTGGTAGTCGCGGCGGGTGGCGGGGGGTTCGGGCAGCGACGACGGGAGCGTGGTTGGCTACCTGACTTCAGCACCTGTGCGAATGAACCCTTGTGAGCCACCGATGTCGATGGCGCGTCGGGTTTCCAGACAGGTGCGGATGGGCGCAGCGAACTCGTTCCATCACAAATTCGCTGAGTTGTCGGAGGATCACAGTCAATGACCGGGCGGTTTACTGGGTCAGTTGTAGTTATTTTGCTGCGTTGCGAAGTGTCGAGTGGCGGACGCTTCTGCCGTTTGCGCGGCGGCGATACTTGGGCGAGCGCGACGTCAGCATTTCGCAACGATGTCACCTCGCGCTGCAACTCAGCACTGGCACGTTCCGAAGCCACGAGTTTGGCTTTGATATCTTCAACGCTGGACTTCAGCAACTGGATGTCCTTCAACAGTGATGTTACGTCCACATGGTCGAAGGTCACTGGAGGCAGCTTGTTAAGGTCCCGCGCTACGTAAGTGGGGATGTCATCCGGATCCGTCTCCTTGAAAGCTCGGAAGATGTCCTGGATATTTCTTTTCCCGCTGCCCTCGGCCCTCCTCGAGGCGAGGCGCACGGCAGTGACGGCGGCGGTGTCGGCGAGGAACTGTCTCGCGGCGGTTATTTCGGCGTCCGTGTAGCTGGTCGCGCAGATTTGCTCAAGGCTGAGCTCGTCCATCACGTCCAGTTTATTCTGCACGAAGGCGAGCAGCTCCTGCACCAGGATGGTGTCGGAGCGCTTCACGCTGGCCGGGGTCGCCATTGGTGAAACACACAATGACGCACATTTATTGCTGATTCGGTCGCTGCTAGGTAGCGTCCGATCGAGCCGGGCGTTTTGTCACAACTCATTAATTAAGCTTTAGATTTTCTTATGATGGGATAAGTAAGTGATAAGTTGTTCTTAGTTCAGAGCTAACTTTATCTGTGTAATATTCGTACATACATATATATAAATATATATTCTCGGCTATAAATCCCTAGAAGGTGTAGCCAGAGCTTCAGAATAAGAAATGCCTCAGCCACTTTTTTAAGTTGTACATACATACATAGTTAGTCATGTTAGTTCCCATTGGGGTAGACAGAGACTATCGATCGCCACTTTGTACGATCCTGGCAAACCTCTCTAGCTTCATTCACATCCATCAATCTTTTCATACATGCTCTTATATTCTTCGTACTACGGACACCAGCCTTTTTGAGTACATTTTCTATTTGATCCAAATGTGTCCTCCGAGGTCGTCCTCTACTAACATTACCTTCCACATTGGCTCTATAGATCTCTTTTACCAATTTACTGTCATCCATCCTCTCTATATACCCAAACCATCTCAACATTCCTACATTTAAGTTGTGTGGGGATAAATTTGTAAGTATAACAAAGTTTTTTTTTATGGATCTCCAACTGCATTGCCCATAAATCCCCAATACCCTTAGCTTTCTCTTACAAATGAACGAAATGGGGTAGTGCTATTCTAAGCCGACACTACACAGTGAAATAATATCCGTCAATACGTTTATATTTATTAAAAATAGTTTTTACTCTCTAATATATAAGGTGCCAATCGGCCAGCGTTGTGAACTATGGCCAAATCGCCCTATATAGGTTTAGGCTCAGGTAGGCTTGAGCCCCTTGGTGGAGACATATATGGGCTGAGAGGATATAAGGTGCTACTGATGAAGTAAAACACTTCTGAGGAGGTTGTATAAAAATAACTAATACTGAAGAGAACTTTGAATGACACGTATTTCGCTCTTAATTAATATTTTACATTCAAAAGTTGGTTTGACATTTCGTTACTTAACATAAAAGGCCGTTGTTGAAAGATGACTTATAAGCTTCCGGCTCCTTTGTAATTGTAATGAAAAACGGGAAACTGTTATATTTTAAATAAAAAAAATATATTTAATAAACGTGTACTAATTTTGTAATCATCGAACGGCTTCAAAAAGAAGGTACTAATTTTGATTGTATGTTTTTTTTGTTCATAAATGCATATACTCACGGCTATGAATCCCTAGAAGGGGTAGCCAGAGCTAAAAAATTAGAAATTCCTCAGCCACTTTTGGAAAATTGAGTGGGGAGAAGATGGTGAAATAAGGTCGTTGGTGATGGGTCTCCAATCGCATCGCCCAAACATCCCTCAAAAGCCCCAATACCGTTAATCGCCTTTAGCGTTCACCCACCGGAAGAAATGGGGTAGTGCTATTCGAAGCCGACACTACGGAGCTCAGTTTTTTTGTATAGTCTGTTAATAGTCGATTGGTTCTTTAACATATTTTTGCGGTTGGATATGTGCTCCCATTAATTTTGTATCGGGTTTCGATGCGTGGTTAAAAAGATATTTCAAAAATACTAAACAAAACTTACTGACTGACTTATTGACTGGAAGAGATCGCTGTTTAGCGATAAGTCCGCCTGTTGTTAACCTGTCTATATATTATTATTATATTTCATTCTGTATATGTCCATGTATCGTTTTGGTGTTTAATAAAGTGTATTTGTATTTTATTGTATGAATACGTAGATGACTAAGTTGTCTATGGACAGTCGTCTTTTTGTTCAAAAATATATTATTTATATTTTATGCATCGATAGTATCTGCCTACCTCAAAAGGAGTTAATAATGTGAGTAGTATTTGTACGATTTGTTTTAATTTATTTGTAGAAAACTTATGCTTACATTCATGGTCCTCATCGGAAATATTTTCGTAAGACAAAGTGTAATGTTTTTGCTTTACCAACGTATAATATATAAAATAATTACAATAATATTCAAAGCATTGCTCTTCATTCAAGTTAACAATTGAAATAATTAACCAACTTCAGTACGCAGGAAATTAAAACAACCGCAACAGTATTCATTAGCATTTCCTGCCAGCTCAAATTATTTTATCATATTCGAATTTCCTGTATATGAATCTCTAGAAGGGGTGGCCAATGCTTCAGGACAAGAAATTCCTCAGCCACTTTTGGTGGATGAGGGGGAAAAGATAGTGAACTAAGGGTTGTTGATGATGGGTCCTCCATCCATCCCCCATTTTTACGAACATTTCCCAGATGTAGGAGTATACAATTTTTCATACTTCTAGTTATTACCTGAAAGGAGTGAACAAGGCAATTATTTTTATTATTACATTGAGTCGAAGAAAAATGCATTTCACCACCTACCTGCCTGATTATGTTTTTTTGCATTAACTTGTTTTTAAGTTACAATAAAATTATTCGACATTTTATTTTCTTACAGTCTGTGTACTTACTGTCTTGCAGTTCTGGCTTAGAATGTCACTACCCCTTTCCATCCACGGGTGTCGTAAGAGGCGTTAAAGGGTATGGGGCTTCTTAAAGTGGTTTTTGGGCGATGCGGTTAGAGATCCATCACCAACGATTCTTTATCATTACCATCTTCTCCCCTATCAACTTCAAAAATGGCTAAGGAGTTCTTAATTCTAAAGCTCTGGCTACCCTTTTTTCGGGATTTATGGCCGTGAGTATATGTAAGTATTTTAATCAAAAGACAACCTCTCGTATACACTAATCTGTCAACCAATTTTATTGGACATAGCTTTAACTAATGTTATTGATTTGTGGACGGGACCTATAACAAGCAATTCTTAATTTAGCTATTCCACTATTAACTTTAAAACATAACATAACATAAACATATACATACATGCATGGACAGTGTACTCAAGTGATAGGGGGCAGGCCTATCGCCGTTTTGTACGAATACACTGTCACATGACTAATTACAACTCAGCCATGTGGGTTTCCTCACGATGTTTCCCTCACCGTTAATAACCATGATAAATTAACCACACATATGACTTTAGAAAAGACAAATTGGTGTAGGCCCGACCCAGGATTGGAACTCACGCCCTTCTGTTTTTCGGGCGGGTGTTCTATCCACTGGACTATCATGTCGCTTCATTCATATCTATCATCTAAGAATAAAATAAAATTTCTTGAAATGTTTTTCTGAAATATACACGAGTATTGGAGTACATGTCATAGCATTGTTAAGAGTCTGTCACAGCACGATCCGTGGCAAATTAGACCTCTCAGGCTGCGCTCCAAATCTATTTGCTTAAAACGTTCCGTGTCCACAGAGTTAAATATCTTGCAGAGTCGTCTTAACGACATAATCTATCAGAATGGCCTTGATGGAGATGAGTAATCTATTGACTCTTTTTTGGTTTATAATAAATAGCTCTGCTTTTATAAGTAAGCATTCTAATTGAGTACACTTACTTTACACAATAGAATAGAAACAATTATGTATATGTTACTGTAAAAGCTCGAACTGCGGTAAATCTTAAGATTTAAGTGTAAGTCTTAGGATTTACCGACATGAGTTGGTAAATGTAAGTATTTCTGAAGGTACGACGATGTTTTCGAGCTTTTACCATTCGAATTCAGTATATGCTAGGTTTTACCACTGTCAGCTGGTAGATGTTGGTTTTAGGAATAAAACAATGATTAATTCTGAATTATTTACTTTGAACTATTAGACAAAACAGGTAAATAGTATTTTAAAGGTATTATAATGATAGTAATAAGTACAAACTAATACCAACTTATTTAAATTATTCTCAAAAACACATAACGTATATCTCTGAATATCTCAATCTCTATCATATCTAAGTGAATCAGTACTTCTCTATTTGGAATTTAACAACGACATACAAACATAATGCTTACAAAAGCTAGTCAAACTTATTTTTTTATTATTTTGTTTAAAAGTAAAAAAAGACAATCAAATGTGATTGATTAATAGGTAAGGTACCTAAAAAAACATTTCGCTTGTTACAACAAGGATTGTGCTGTGGCATTTAGAATTACAAAGTAATCCTGATGATCTGCAGGTGCTCACTTCTTTATCCGTAACAATTTCTTCTATCTTTATAAAATCTTCAGAGCATGCGGCGAACTGATTCTTGGTGTAAAGCTGTTTTAGTATTCCCATTTTGGTACCTAGTTGGTAAAACTCATTGTCCTTTACGTCTATCACAACTGCAATAATGCTTTTTGGTGTTTTTCAACATTCACCGTGCCGTTAATGTAAATCCTAAGATTTACCAACCGAATGGTAGTAAAAGTTCGAATCGCAAATCTTTTGGGACATTTACCATTAGGAATTGGTAAATCTTAGGTTTTACTGGAATATCTTAGGATTTACTGCAGTTCGAGCTTTTACAGTAACATATATATAATATAACAGTTTTCCAAAGAAGTACAAATTGGCGGTCTTTTCTCTAATAAAGATATATTTTAGACAATCTTTGTACATATACTCACCCCTATTATTCCTATTGGGGTAGGTAAAGACTATCAATCACCTCTTCGCACAATATTGACAAATCCTCTTGCTTTCCTTACATTCATTATTCTTCTTATACATGCTCTTTTATTCTTCTCACTTCAGACCCCCACCTTTATAAAAACGTTTTCTATCTGGTCTAGAAACGTTTTACGAGACCGTCCTCTACTAAACAATACCATCCACATTTTCTGTAGACCTTTATGTGTCTTTCGCTACTTTATTTGCATCTATCCTCTCTATGTGCTAAAACCACCTTAACATTTCTTTTTCTATCTTGCATACTATGTCATCTTTCAGAAATACTCCTTCACAAATCACACTATCTTGTAATCTTTGTAAACACTCTGATACACATAAATTATCTTAACAAATAATACAAACTAATATCTTAACTAAATTTTACAAAACCTTATTGATTTTATAAGTGTAAATTATACAAATAAATATAAAATATTATGCCAAATTATTAGTGTAACCTAGTAGCATGTGTACCAATTAAATAAATAAAAACAAGAATAGAAAAATTTGAATGTTTTAGTTCATGAAAACCTCATGTGGGGATTATTACTAATAAATAAAGAATAAATAAAGGAAAGAAAAAATTTTCGACCCAGGCGGGAATCGAACCAGAATTGGCAGAGCGACGGGGGCGTATACCCGAGGTCGCGGGTTCGATTCCCGCCTGTGTCGAAATTTTTCTTTCCTTTATTTATTAGTAATAATCCCCACATGAGGTTTTCATGAACAAAAATATTCAAATTATGTCATAGTTAGGCGTTCTCAACATTTGCATTCTATCTGAAAAGGTAGACAAGTGGCTTTCCGAATTTGTAAAAAAAAAAATTCGGAGGTAGGGAACGCAAACACTACTTAAAAAAGTGTAAAAGAAATAAAGGATAGAAGAATTTCGCGCTGGCAGCCATTGACTCGGTAGCTTAATTGGCAGAGCGACGGGGGCGTATACCCGAGGTCGCGGGTTCGATTTCCGCCTGTGTCGAAATTTTTCTTTCCTTTATTTATTAAGAAAAGAAAACCCCAAATATGCCATCAAAACTGAACAAAAAACATTTATGAGCTGGGAAGTTTATTATAACAATCTCTGTCAAATATGCATATATATATGTAAAATTATTTTCTAAGAACTCATTTAATTTTATGTTACAAAACTAATTATTTGTAAACGAATCTAGAGAGATTTGTCAGGATCGTACAAAGATTCGATCGATAGTCTCTGCGTACCGCGATAGAAACTAATGGCGTGAGTATATGTATGTATGTGTTTAACAAATTATTTATTTTTTATTTTAAAGAACACAATATCACTGTATGTACGAAAGAAATGGCACCTACAGTAGATTTCAAACTCTACATTCTCCTCACAGCATGAAGTTTGTAATAAAATTTGCGGCTGCTAACCGTACATGTAGACACAGCAATTTGAAAACATCTTACAAGAAAACATTTTCAGAAATCATGTTAGTTATTTATTAAAACATAGGTGTATTTGCGACAAAAGTCGTGATGGAAAAAACAATACTAAAGTTTTAATTAAAATCATACAGCAAATAATGTAATAGAGCGATAAAAGAACTATTATAACTAAATAATTAAGTTTCAAGTTTCATGCCTTTTTTTTAATAATTACCAGTGTTTTATAAAAATATTCTGTTTTATTAAATTTGCATCATTCTTGGTAATTTACTAAATGGAAGAGTATTAAATACCACTATATTATAACTAATATAATAATTCAACTTTATTCCGAATTAATTTACAAGCCTGACAAATATCACTTAGAACTTTCCTCAATCATTATTGGATTTGTAATTTCCATGGGTTATAGGAGGGGTATATTTTGCAATTTTAGCGCTTTGAAGCCGTTTTTGATACAAATATGTCAGCACTGAAATTACAGAAAATTTAATACATACATACATACATATACTCACGGCTATATTTCCCTAGAAGGGGTAGCCAAAGCTAGGGAATTACAAATTCCTCATCCACTTTTGGAAATTGAGTGGGGAAAAGATGGTAAAAATAAAGGTTTTTGGTGATGGGTCTCCAACCGCATCGCCCAAAAATCAAATAAAAAGCCCCAATATCCTTAGTCGCCTCTTACGACACCCGTGGGTAGAAAGGGGTAGCGACATTCTAAGCCGGCACTACACGGCTTTAATTTAATCTTTTAATTAATGTTGGAATATGGGGTGTAGTGTTGGCTTAAAATAGTATTACTTCATCTGTGGTCGTGAGTGTCAAGAGAGGCAATTAAGGGATCTGATCCTTTAATCATCCTAAGGGGAATCAAAAATAACACCATGCTTATATTTATCAAAATTAAAAAAAAAAACTATTTGAACAAATTGGTTTATTATACAATACTCTAGCTTTACTTCCTACGGATACGTAATCGACTGGTCTATCAGGGATGTATATAAATATAGCGGAAATATTATATATATTAAAAAAAAAATGCCTTCTAAAATATATATCTAAAAGATAAATATCTTGATCGGTTGAGTAGTTATCGCGCAAAAAAACTACAATCAATATTATATTCACATTTATAAAATTACAAAGGATTTATCATTTATTTCCCGTTCAAATAACATCATGAAATGCTATACGATGAAAAGAAGATTTGAAATGTTATCTGAAGGTGCGGCGGGATTACTAAAGTTGCGATACACTGGGCGGATACACGTTGCAGCCCTCTTAATACTCTCATGGGTATGATTTGAGCGGAGCAATTCTACTATCACGAACAAATAAATTTATCTCTTAATATATTTAATGTGTCGTGGTATTTGTAGCAAATAATAATAAGATTTTATTTGCCTCTTTTAAATACAGAACTACATAAACAACATGAGAAAAACACAAAAAGACAAAATGGTTTAGAGCTCGGTCTATTCACTGTAAGCGGATAGCGCCGATTTTCAGCTCTGACCATGACTTAAAGCTAACTTAAAAACTAACTTAAGACTAAGTGCACGAACACAGATGCACACACATACACAGATACATCAATCCTTACACACACATGCATTCATGCAAGCATTCTACATACACACACACACACACAATCACATAAGCATTTGAATTTAAATAAAGATTAAATATGTAAATCTCTACCAGTGTAGCTTAATGGAATTTTATGAAATCTATGTGAGATTTTGTAGCAATGACAGACATACATAATACCCATACATATATACTCACGGCTAAAAATATCAGAACGGGTCAACCAGAGCTTCTTATTTTTGAAATACTTTTAAATTTCTTAGCTGGTTTTAGAAATTGAGTTGAAGTGATTGAAAAATATTGGATTGTTGTAGATGGCTCGCTAGCCACATCGCCCAACATACATACATATACTCACGGCTATATTTCCCTAGGAGGGGTAGCCAGAGCTAAGGAATTATAAATTCCTCAGCCACTTTTGGAAGGGAAAAGATGGTAAAAATAAAGGTTTTTGGTGATGGGTCTCCAACCGCATCGCCCAAAAATCCAATAAAAGCCCCAATACCCTTAGTCGCCTCTTACGACACCCTTGGGTAGAAAGGGATAGCGACATTCTAAGCCGGCACTACATCGCCCAACAAACAATTAAAGTACTTTTATTACACGGATAATATGCGATTACTACTAATCTTTTAAAACTACCTTTCTGACGTAACTCATATATAGTAACGTATGCAAGTCGATGTCATGCCAGAGACAACAAAAATCCAATGAATTTTCCTTCGAATCTTTTGTGAACAATTCCGGATGAATACAATAAAATTTGTCATCTGCATTCTTACAAAATAAATGTAAAAATGGGGTAGTAAAACAATATTGTGATCAACGCGATGCACTATTTGCAATCAATACCAGAGGAGTTTCCAGTTATTCTACAATCCCCTGTTGCCTTGGTAACGGGGCGTGGTGTAATGCTATTGTTGATTTATTTACGTCACGTTCTATTTGCTTCAGAAGCGAGAAATTGATGCCCGTAGGAGTTATGCTGCCCTGGTAGAGATAGTTCTTGGTATTTCGAAAATACCTCTTCCATTTGTTGTTGTTTTGCTAAGAAAATGAGTGCTTCTCAGAAATTTACTTAGAAACAGACATTTATTAACAAAATGTTTGTTAAAGAAAACTGTGTAGTGTCAGCTTAGAAAAGCACTACCCCATTTCTTCCGGTAGGTGTACGTAAGAGGCGACTAACGGTATTGGGGCTTTAAAGGGATTTTTGGGTGATGCGGTTGGACACCCATCACCAACAACCTTTATTTTACCATCAACTTTCCAAAGGTGGCTAAGGAATTTCTCATTCCTTAGCTCTGGCTACCCCATCTAGGCATTTATAGCCGTGAGTATGTGTATGTATGTATGTTTAAATATGTACGTTCAGTCGTTATATATCGACTATCACTGCTGTATGTTTGAAAATAGAAAAATATCACACGTTCCGCTTGCGAGAGTACTCAAAACTAAAGTAAAATTATGTTCGAAAACTCGAAGTTTAGAATTGGTTTATTATTTTAATTTAAATAACTTGATAGAGTGATTTTTTTGTATTAGTTTGTAACCTCTGCAACAGTTATAGTAAGCAATTCAATTCATGTAATGTAAAACGTCTTTAAACTAATTTTACAGACATCGCATTACAATGTAATACATTAGGAAATAAATTAAATAAAAGTTGCATTGCAACCTTACGTCTAATAAATTTCTCTTGATAGCTAATTTTAAGAGAAAGAATGGAAACGTTTCTTTCCACACATTTATCTAATGTTGAAAACTCAGTGTAACGAAACGTGTCGTAAGCTCTTTAGCTGAATGCTGAGATTTATTTAATAATTAAATACTTTGCAGATTGAAAACGTTTTCTTGTTCAGCTGTGATACGAGTATTCTCATTTTAACCAAACATCTTTTATATCTGGCAACATGAAAAATGTTCATAACATACTGTTTTGTTGTCTACAACGCAGAAAACGGAGGGTTGTTATTTTGCCGGTTTGTATGTATGTATCTTTGTTCAAAAATCATTATTTTAATACTATTTATTACTGAATAAGAAGGGGGATGTCGTTATTAACGGGCCCAAAAGTATTTTTTTTCTTTCTATTGTAATTTAATCTTTAAAGTTCAGAACAAAATTGAGACAATGCCTATTAGTTATATGGGTCATTTTTTTATTTTTTTATAGCAATCCGTAAAAATTAGCCTAAACATTTAAAGTGATATTTAGAAACTGCAGTAGTCCTAGTGATAGTAGATCACAAGCCAAGATTTAATATAACATACCTAAGCTTAAATGTTAACGCCGTATACACCCGAAGGGGTTGGTAGAAGTACTAATACTTCTGAACATTACGTGACATTGTCACCTGGTGTTCAGTGTACCCACGTTTTGCTTGGACAGTGTAATCATGTGATAGGGGGCTAGCTTATCTGCAAAGATAGACGAGTGGCTTTCCGTATTTGTAATAATAAGTGAGGAGTTTACATATATACATGCATATACTCACGGCTATAAATCCCTAGAAGGAGTAGCCAGAGCTAAGGAATTAGAAATTTCCCAGCCAATTTTGGAAAGTTGAGTGGGGTAAAGATGGTGAAATAAAGGTTGTTGGTGATGGGTCTCCAACCGCATCGCCCAAAAATCCCTTATTAGCCCCAATACCGTTAGTCGCCTCTTACGTACACCCACCGGAAGAAATGGGGTAGTGCTATTCTAAGCCGACACTACACAGGAGTTTCTAGCTCTAAAGCTCTGGCTACTCTTTTTTAGGATTTGTGGCCGTGAGTATGAACAGAAAGTGACGCTTAAAGCAACATCTAAACACATTTTCATCTCATTAAGTACGGAGCAAACCAGTCAAAGAGAAATATCAAAAATCTAAAAATTTGTAATTTACAATTTTTAAACCTAATTACAGTAAAATTACCAAGTGAATAGATAATCAGAAAGTCCGTGATCTCATCTAAACGCGACTTGTGAAAGTTCCCATTCATCTTGAAACCCCATTTTGTATTCCGCAGGGCTAATATCAATTCCTTTTACATTAGTATTCTCGAAACTTAAACGAACCTTTTTAGTCAGCTCATTGGCCTTTTGGGACATTTTTGACAGTGGAAAATTTCCCTCCAAATTAAGATGAAGTAAAAAAAAAAAAACTTTTGAATCTTTTATTAGGATAGGTAATGAATAATATTCTTTAATTATTCATAGAAGTTTTTAATACTATTTGACGAGGCAATTAGCTTATTATATTATATTAGTTAAGTTGACGAGGCAATTAGCTTATTATATTATATTAGTTAAGTTTAGATTTAAGTGACTTTTTTATTATTTAATTTATATTTCTATAAGTAGGTTAAGATGACATTATATTGTATTATTTTGGATTTATCAATTATACTATTTAAATAAATGAATATATACGGACATATCATACACAGATCAAGTCGGTCCCAAACTAAGTAAAACTTGTATTATGGAATATTAACTCAACGATATATTTTATATTATATAATAACATGACATGAGGAAGTGATAGCTCAATGGGTAGAACACCGGTTATCGTACAAACGACTAGTGTTCAAATCCCGGGTCGGGCCTACACCAATTTGTTTTTTCTTAAGTCATATGTGTGGTTAATTTATCACGGCTGTAAACGGTGAGGGAAAACATCGTTAGGACACCCACATGGCTGAGTCGTACTTAGTCATGTGACAGTGTACTCGTACAAAACGGCAATAGGACTGCCCCCTATCACGTGAGTACACTGTCAAAGCAAAACAAGGATACTCTGAACCCCAGTTGACAATGTCACGTGATGTTCAGAAGTATAAGTACCTCTAATAAATAAAAGATCAATAACGGAAAGAAAAATTTCGACACCGTCTTACCCTTATTTATCTTTTATTTATTAGTAATAATCCCCACATGAGGTTTTCATGTCAAAAACATTCAAATTATAGAAGTACCTCTGCCAACCCCTTCGGGGATATATCGCGTGAACGTTGAGTTCCTTTGTATTATATGGTTAACAATAGTTGATAATGAATTAAAGAATGATATAATTGAAGGATACATATAAAATATTTTTAAAAATAGTACTTCTAAATAAAACGTGGTTATGCATCGTTAAAATACAAAGATCTATTGAAAACTAAAAAGATATAGGGTTACAATGTCTTCCGCCATATTACATCACACTTCTTTGACTAGACACTCACTTGAGATTCCTCGTAAGATGCTGTATAAACACTTATTTAAATGCAACGGCTATGGCGTAAAGCTGGCTACACGGTTTCTATGGAGAGCTTTCTCCAGCACATTTTCTTTGTGACATTTCTATGCATTAGAACTTTAAGCGCAAAGAAACACAAATGACAGAATTTAGTGCGAACTTTTAAGTTAAGTGACTTTTTGATAAGCTCTGAGGGGTTTGGAGAATGGATATTTTTACAAAACTGACTTAAATAACTTACCTATCTAAAATCACGGCATCTGTGTAGTGTTGGCACAGAATAGCACTACCCCATTTCTTCCGGTGGTTGAACGTAAGAGGCGACTAACGGACTTGGGGCTTTTTAAGGGATTTTTGGGCGATGCGGTTGGAGACCCATCACCAACAACCATCTTTTCCCCAATCAACTTCCAAAAGTGGCTGAGGAATTTATCATTCCAAAGCTCTGGCTACCTTTTCTAGGGATTTATAACCGTGAGTATATGTAAGTATGTATGTATGTACTTCTTATAGAGCTGTGCCACCAAGCCATTAGAATAAAAAATATATATTGTACCTCTTATGTATCTACAATATATCCATATGCTAATGTACTGTATACTGTATACTTAACTAAATTATGTATACTTAACGATTTCCGTATGTGTGGTGAATATACCATGGTTGTTAACAGTAAGGAAAAACATCGAGAGGAAACCCCTTAGGCTAAGTTGTACTTTGTCATGTAACAGTGTATTCGCACAAAACGGTGATAGGCTTGCCCCCTATCACGTGAGTACACTGTCCAAACAAAACATGGGTACTCTAAACACAGATGACAATGTCACGTGATGTTCAGAAGTATTAGTACCTACCTCTGCGTAAACGTTTAAGATTGAGTTCGAATTATTGAATAATTTCACTATTATACTTTTTGCTCCATCAAATGAAAAGTACTCTTGATTAAAAAGTGAAAATGATGTAACTAGTATATCAACCACGGTTGTATGTGGCCAGAGAATTTTCCAGCAGCTAATTGGCGATCAGCGACACTCAATCTCTGTCTAAGAGGAAACTAATGACATTTCCTAGTGTATATTTCTTATAAAATATTTTCTCAGTCAAATTAGCTCAGATAAATAAGGATTTTTGTGTTACGATATTATATTACATACATATACATATACTCACGGCTGTAATTCCCTAGAAGGGGTAGCCAGAGCCAAGAAATTATAAATTCCTCAGCCACTTTTGGAAGTTGTGTGGGGAAAAGATAGTAAAATAAAGGTTTTTGGTGATGGGTCTCCAACCGCATCGCCCAAAAATCCAATAAAAAGCCCCAATACCCTTAGTCGCTTCTTACGACACCCGTGGGTAGGAAGGGGTAGC
Organism: Bedellia somnulentella; assembly: GCA_963576735.1. Classification (NCBI taxonomy): domain Eukaryota; kingdom Metazoa; phylum Arthropoda; class Insecta; order Lepidoptera; family Bedelliidae; genus Bedellia; species Bedellia somnulentella. The sequence continues at coordinate 2,913,679 of OY755190.1, forward strand.
GACATTCCAAGCCGGCACTACACGGCATATATATTATATTATATTAGTTACGGTATAATAGTTGGCTAAGACTACTTAATTTACTTAAAATAGCCCAACCCCATTTACCGCGGATGTCGTAAGAGTAGGCTGTGTAGTGTCGGCTTAGAATAGCACTACCCCATTTCTTCCGGTGGGTGTACGTAAGAGGCGACTTACGGTATTGGGGCTTTTAAGGGATTTTTGGGCGATGCGGTTGGAGACCCCTCACCAACAACCTTTATCTCATCATCTTTTCCCCAACTCTGCAAAAGTGGCTGAGGAATTTCTAATTCCTTAGCTTTGGCTACCCCTTTTAGGGATTTATAGCCGTGAGTATATGTATGTATGTATGTCGTAAGAGTCGAAATGGGTATTGAGACTTTTTAAGTGAATATTGGGTGATATGGATGTAGACCAATCTCCAAACACAAATACATACTATCTAACCCGACAAACGTTGTTTCGCCGTTTCTAGTCTATAAAAATAAATGTTATATAACTATATAAAAAAATAATTATAAACCGAATGTATGTGCAAAATTTCATTGAATTCGGTTCAGCCTTTCGAAGGAGTTTAGATTTTATATATAATTTGGTTGGAGCACCAAAAGGCGAAATTTTCACCATAGTTAATTAATTTTGTAACAGTATGAATAGTTGGTTGGCGAAAAAGGTGGCTGGTTTCAGATCAATTACTTGTAAAAATAAAAAACATAAATATATATATTTATATTATTTATTATTATTATACTATATATTATTATTTTTTTATTTTTACAATTACTTGTAAAATTAATTGTTACTTGTAATTGTAATAAAAAACATATATATATATATATGTTTTTTATTTTTACAAGTAATTGATCTGAAACCAGCCACCTTTTTCGCCAACCAACTATTCATACTGTTACAAAATTAATTAACTATGGTGAAAATTTCGCCTTTTGGTGCTCCAACTACAAAAAGTGATATAAAAATTTGTACAGTTTCATAAAAGCTCCTGATATTCGGGTTGCAGACACGTTTGGCACATCCAACTTTCAATTCAATGAAACCTTTTTTAACTTTTTTGATATATGCTGCCGTATTTGCGAGCATTTCAGAATATGGCTACTAGCCGACCCAGAATTATTATTGTACTGAAGTATCTATGCATATGTGTACAAAACCAGTATGAATAAAATATTCATGCATATTCGATCAACCATGATAGTCCAATAGGTAGAAAACAAGCCCGTCAAAACAGACAGGCGTGAGTTCAAATCCCGGGTCAGCCCCACAACAATTGGTCTTTTCTTATGTCATATTTATGGTTCATTTATCATGGTTGTTAACGGTGAGGGAAACCCACACAGCTAAGTATTACTCGATCGTATGAACATGTATTTGTACAAACACGACGAATGGCCTACCCCCTATGACGTAACTGCACTGTCCAAGCTAAACGTGAGACTCTGAACACCAAGTAACAATTTCACCTCATGTTTAGTATAAGTAGATAAGTACTTCGGGAATATCGGCTTGAAAGTTTGAGTTTGATAAGAAACCTTCTTATGCGAGTCTAAAGAAAATTATGCCGGTTTTCTGTATGCATATGCATAAAGCTGTTCAATAATTTACAAGTATGCTTTGTAATGGATATACACCCTACTGTCGTTCAAAATCACGCCCATAAATTGCCTAACCGCAACTTCATAGCACGATGACATAAATTAATTAGTACTGGCAACACATAATTGTCATTTGTCGTCGTGTTTTGGCGAATTTTTGGTTAAATGGTTATGTAATTTTCATTACTCTTTTAAACGATTTATTTGCCATTAAAGATGTTACATTCACTTTTTTTATTTATATTCCCAATTTGACCACTGAACTTCAAAAAGAGGCTAATGAGTTTTTAAGTTTGAAGCTCTGTATACCCTTTTTAGGGACATATAGCCGTAAAGATAAGCATAATAATGTATGTATTTTAAGTAACCATATATATAAATACCTCACATGGCATATTATCATAAGAAATACATATACTTAGGAATGAAAACCTTAATATTTTTTTACTTCTTGTCTTTTATTATAGTCATTATATCTTTCATTGTAGACTACGCATGAAAGTTTTGCATAATTTATATCAGCTAAAGATTTTATCATACGAACAAATCCATTCTACTTATGTTTATTTAAAACCGGGAAGGAAGGAATAAATACAATATTCTATTAATATTTCATAGCTGAATTTTGTTTAGCAAAAATAAGTAACATACGAAAACATAATTACGTAAAAGAAAAATAAGTTATTTTCTTAAAGAAACAATGTTTTCGCAGAAATGTCATGTCCCTCATCATATAATATATTAAAGATACGAGCGTTTAAATTGATAAACTTAATAGGAGCACAAAGAGTTCTGAGAGCAGTTGTGGAGTAAACAAATCTAATATACCTTCGAAGGCTATAACCTAGACCCATAAGCCGTGACAGGGGACGAAGATTACAATTTAAGGACCCCATTTATGTTGTTTGAAAGTCCGAAATCGGATATTACCTCATAAATACTGGCGTTTGACTGTCTGTCCGAAAACTGTCTTCATTACTCAGCTGAAAAAATATAGCCGTGAGGATTAATAGGCTTATTGAATACGATTCAATAAAATACCTCTTTTTATATGGCAAATATTTTTATTGACACCTTTATGAAGCCAGATCTTTGGCATTAAAAATACCTTCGCCTTTTTTGGAAGATCAATGGGAAATGTTTGTCAAGTGAAGTATGGTAAGTGATGCGTCTCCAGACATATGGCCCAGCAATCGCTAATCAGACCTATCACCCAACGATCGTTTTTAGTATCACTACTTACCCACCCTTTATAAAGATTAGTTGGTCCGTGGGTCACTCCAGTGGTCAAATTTAATCATTCCCCACCGACCAACTATTTAGTTGGCCAGTGGGGAATAGTTTAGTTGGTCGGTTTTGAGTTGTACGGATTTAGTTGGTCGGTGGGGAATACCTCCAATATTCTTAGTCGCTGCGTACAACACCCATGGGATGAAATGAGTTACTGCTATTGTATTCTAAGCAGACACTGCACTGCGGAAAAAAAATAAGTATATTTAATCAAAAATGGCCATTACTATTAAATGGAAAAATCGCGTGTTTTTTTAAAAACACACTGTGGCTAACAAATCTAAAAATATACATTCTTTATTTTAAATTAATCGGTATAAAAACGTTGGAAATCATCAGTTACATTTTATGGAACGTAATTTTTTATACATTTTCTCACAGCATTAATTATATTGGATTTGTCAGTACATACATACGTACAGTCAAGTCATATACTAACAGCTATAAATGTCAAAAGGGATAGCCAGGGGCTTATATATATATTAAATTAATAAATTTGATATTTTTCGGCCATTTTTCAAGCTGAGTTTTTTTTTTTCGTTTACATACCGGGGGGAAATCCTCCAAAAGACATCCCGCCACTCGAGACAGCGGCGGGGGATGTCAGACTTATACTGACTAAAACAACGATTCGGTGCTGCTGGCCCTGCGGCCTATGCGGCGTCACCTTGACTTTTGTTGCCGGGCGGCTGAAGTCCGCCCTGGCGCGGCAAAGGAGTGTACCTAAGCTAAGTCGGATAGGGTGAGTATAAGAATAAAAGAGACTATCAACTATAAAAGCTAGACTCAACGCCTGTGGCTCTAAATTTAGTGTCATGTTCTACGACCTCGCGCCGGCTGGGTCAGTGTCGGGATTCAAGCTGAGTGGCAAAGATTACCACTTATATGCCGCCGCACTTGATTGCCGCCCGACAATAACATAAACATAACATAAACGTTCACGCCGTTTATCCCCGAAGGTGTTGGCAGAGGTACCAATACTCCTGAACTCACATGGCAAGTGCCATCTAGTTTCCAGAGAAGGTACCCACGTTTTGCTAAGACAGTGTACTCACGTGATAGGGGGCAGGCCTATCGCCGTTGTAGGGGCACTCTAGTGGAATGTCCCTACGGATGTAGTTGTATCGATGCACGGAAGGTTACTTGTTTAGGAATGTTAAGTAAAAGAGTGACGCGTGCGATCGTAATGAATGTTTAATTGCCACTGTTTCACGTAAAGTATAAAATCAACGGTCAGCATAATATTTTATAGTAACAATACAAATGTACGGCTCGCTCGTACATGCTGCCGAATTTAAAAGAAAGAACAAAAATATTTTTAGTATAAGAAACAATATAAAATGTAATAAAGATAATTAAGGTGAAGTTTGTCTGTTGACTCGCTTAGTCGATTGGCGCTCGTAGCTTCGCGGTGCTATCGGCGGCTCCGGTTCCGTTGGTATGCGCTCAACCTTTTGCAGCTCTACGTCTTCACTGATGTTGTTTCCTTTACAAGGTTTTAGCCTCAAGTATGCCCAGATGCTGATGGCTAGGACTCCACAGACTCCTATGAGGGCGTATGTTGTATAGTGATGCGTGTCATGGGATAAGCTGAGTTTGTTTAGATTCTCTTGCTCTGCCTTCATAGTTAGTATTTGGCTCTGCAGGATATTGAACCGTTTTTCGTGATTTTCTGGTACGGGTGTAAAGTTCACGCCTTTAATGATGTTGTTCACTCCTGATTCGGGTAGGTAGTAGGAGTACACGTCGTCATCATTTATTGATACTTCCGTGCGGTATGTTTGTGAGGAGTGTATAATCACGTTGTCTCCCTTTAGCATGCAGCCAGGCCGTATTCTCGTTACTCCCGTGCCGCGTAGAGTTTCTGACGTCATGGTAGTGTCGTTACAGAATAGCCGCACCTCACACTCGTGACAACATGTAAACAACCACGCCGTGCGGCTGTGTAACATGATCCACTCATCAATGCAGGCTTTTATTGTGTGGTCGCAGCCTGATAAGTTATTATTGTTTATAATTTGCGCCTCACAGAGTGTAGATAGCTCCTTTGTAGTTGTATGAATCGGCAAATTAATTCTGCATAGAACTTTATTTTCTTTGAACGTTATGCAGCCTCCGTTAACATCCTCATCTTGCATAGGGATGATCATGTCCCTTTTTAGGTTTAAGGCTGAATATTTGGCAGTAGGTCTGATGTATGACGCTGACAGTGTTTGTTGGTCAATTCTTGGTATTGGTATGACCTTGTTTAATTCGAAGGGTTCGATGCTCAGCAGAGGTAGTTTAATTTCGAATATTAGGTATTCTGTTAGTCTGACGTGCACTCTCGAAAGCTTGTACATCTCACGTACGCACTGTTGTTGACTGCCTACACATGGCAGGGTTATGTCGTGTGGAATTTGAGCTGCGATCACGTTGAGTTGGCTTTCAAACTCTTCAGGTTTTAGTAAGTGTGTATCCATGCGACCACTGCGTACATCTGTTACTAGGTCGAGCAGCTGCTGCTGTAAGCGTCGTAAGCTCTCTATGATAAGATTAGCACTTAGGGTTGCCGCAGCGATGTACATAGATTTTTTATGATCGTTTTCTATTACGTTGTTAAGATAGGATATTTGTTTGCTGATACTGACAAATTGTTTTATCATGTTCTCCTCGTTTCGTTTTAAGATGTTGTATTCTCCTTCAATGATAGAGGTTTGTTGTTTGTATAAGCTGATAAGATGGTTTTCGTTTTCTTGTATTTTTAGGATATCCTTTTCATATTTAACTGCAAATTGTTCATCAAGGACACCGAATAGTTGGTTAGCTATATATCCGATCCCGTTAACCAGACCCCGTTTGTATCGTCTGCCGTGTTCTGATCGTAACATAACGTTGTAGTGTTGTAGCTCTGTTACTTCATGTCGCAGTTGAGTTGTTATTATTTTGAATGCAGGTTCATCCTTCGTGAGGTCGTCGAGCAGGTTGATGTTATACTCAATATTCGCCAAGCTGTGCCAATAAGTAGATAAATTGTAGTAGACAACCATCTTCCATTCGTCTTGTATGATGTGCATATCGGCCACCTTATCAAAGTACATTGGCTGATTTTCATGTAGGGTTGTCACTTCCATTGTTTTTGGGATTTGTTTACATGTGATAGTTGTACACATGGTCATTAAGAGAGTTAGTATGGTAAGTAAATTTATCCCTTTTCTCTTTGTTCTTTTGTGTTGTTGTGTGTTTGTATTAATTTCAGATTTCTTTTCAGATTTATTTTCCAGCTGTTCTGGAGTTTCTGCTGCAGGAGATTGCTCGTGTTGTTCTACAGGTAAGTGTACCAGCTTGTTCACCGGTCGCTTGACTCCGTCGCTGTTCTTAGTTTTCAGAGTCACCACCCGGACGCGGCCATCGTCACCAGGATGAGTCAGTATGACCCTGCCCAGCAGCCAGCGAGCGGGGGGAATGTTGTCTTCCTTGATGATCACTAGGTCGCCAACTTGAAGATCCTTTCGAGCGTAGTTCCATTTACTGCGAGTTTGTAGAGTTTGGAGGTATTCCATGGACCATTTTCGCCAGAAATCTTTGTGCATTTTCTCTGTTAGCTTCCAACGTGTGCCGAGGCTAATGTCTTCAACTTCTTGGGTAAGTGGTGGAGCTAGTGTTTGATCTCCAGTCAGGAAGTGCCCAGGTGTTAGGCATTCCAGATCGTCGATGCTGTCAGTCAATGCTACCAGTGGCCTTGAGTTGAGGCACGCTTCTATCTGTATGAGCAATGTGCTCAGCCTGTCGTTATTTGGCGCTATCATGGGATGTTTGTGCTGGTTGTTCAGGTCAGAATGTTCAAGTCGACCGCCCACACGTAAAATCCCATCGCTGTCAACCCATGGGTTCAGGTTCAGCAGTTGACTCTTACGTTGGAGTTTGTTTTTATTAGAAAGTTGCTCTATGTCTTGATTAAAATGTTTGTGCTGCACAGCCCTGATTATTAAGTTGTGCGCGTTTCGTATTTCATTCACATTTAAATTCGAAGTCAATTTGTTATCATTGTTTACATTAGGCGCGAGCCGTGAGTTGTTAATGAAACGCGATACCCAAGCAAGTATGCGTGTTGCAATTGCCATAGAGTTATGATGCTCTAGAAGTGTCTCGATAATTTCATTCTGAGTATTTGTTTGAGTTGTATGACACATTTTCGGCTTTTTCTCCTCTTCTTGTAATGTGGTAAATGTTGTGGGCTGTATTGGTAAGTTGGTTGTTTTTAGCCATTCTGGCCCTTCCCACCATAGTTGATGAGAAATAAGTTGTGATGGTAACAAGCCTCGGCTGGCGCAGTCTGCGGGGTTGTTTTCAGACTTCACATGCTTCCAACACGAAGATGGCATGATTTCTTTGATGGATGCCACTCGGTTAGCGACAAACGTCTTCCAGCGTCCGATGTCACCTTGTAACCATCCAAGGACCACCATCGAGTCAGTCCATCCGTGAATGGTGAGTTGCCGTGTCTGAGTGTTTGTTGAGTCTATGACCTTTTTCATTAAGGTAGCCAGAAGTAATGCACCGGCTAATTCTAAGCGCGGTAATGATTGTTGTTTTTTGAGTGGCGCTAATTTCGTTTTTCCCGCCACTAACTTTATTATTGGTATGTTATCATCGCCGATAGACTTGCAAAAAATTACGCAACTGAAAGCTCTTTCTGACGCGTCGGAAAACCCGTGAAGCTCAATGGGTTTTTTGTTATCACCAATCCATCGGTTTATTTTTATGTTCGAAATATTGGGCAGATCTTGTTTTAAAGCATTCCACTCTTGTTGTATGTCATGTGGTAGTTTATCGTCCCAGTTCAGATTGGCAGCCCATACCTTTTGAAATATGATCTTGCTCTTTATTGTCACTGGCGACAGCCACCCGAGTGGATCGAATAATTTCGATATATCTGATAGTAATGCTCGCTTTGTTGTAGGCATGTTATTATTGCTACTGGGCACCGCGCATTGGAAAGTAAAGTTGTCACTGTGCGGGTTCCATGATAAGCCGAGAGTTTTGTTAGTTTCGGCGTGTTTAAAGTCAAACATATTTTGGCTGACCAAATCATCTGACAAGTTTTCTAGTAGCCTGTTGTCGTTGGTAGCCCATTTTCTTAAGTTAAACCCACCGCCTCGTAAAGCCGTTTTGTACGAATACACTGTCACATGACTGAGTACAACTCAGCCATGTGGGTTTCCTCACGATGTTTTCCCTCACCGTTAGCAACCATGATAAATTAACCACACACATATTTTTTATACATTTTCTCAAAACATTGATTATATTGGATTTGTCAGTACATACTTATAGTCAAGTCTTATACTTACAGCTATAAATGTCAAAAGGGCCAGGGCTTCGAAAATAGATATTTTTCGGCCATTTTTTAAGCTGAGTGGCAAAGATTGCCACTTATATACCGCCGCACTTGATTGCCGCCCGACAATGACTTAAAAATTCCCAATCACCACTCAGTATCAATCATTATCTATGAAAGTGTAGACCTTCCATTGGATTAATAACACTTTACTCCTGAAAGTGCTCTTAGCCACAAAACAACCGAGTTCAGCTCCACATTTACATTTATTTAAATCACTTTGTATACATTTGCTTGTGTTATTCATATATATGGAATTTCGAATAAATGGAAGTCGTCTAGACCGAATTCTTTTGAAAGACATACATCATCTGCGATGTAATTCTCTTGGCATAAATCAGAATTTATAATAAATAAACATTTTTATGTTCCTATTTTCATATTATGTTAAGTGAAATAAAAAGAAATTTTTAAAAGGTCAGTTCGTGTATGTTCCGTTTCGCACAGTTGTTGGTTAACTTTTTGATGTTTAAAGTTTACAAATTATCATTGGGGTACGCAGAGATTATCGGCTAAACCTTCATCTACATAATTTCATACATACATACATACACATACCCACGGCTATAAATCCCTAGAAGGGGTAGCCAGAGCTAAGGAATTAGAAATCCCTCAGCCACTTTTGGAAGTTGCGTGTTGTGTCGGCTTAGAATAGCACTACCCCATTTCTTACGGTGGGTGTACGTAAGAGGCGACTAACGGTATTGGGGCTTTTTAAGGGAATTTTGGGCGATGCGGTTGGAGACCCATCACCAACAACCTTTATTTTTACCATCTTTTCCCCACGCAACTTCCAAAAATTTCATACATATTTTTAATATAATATAAGCTCCATTTTATATTTAAACAACAAAAAATCAAATAAAGATGAGTTGGTCCTCTCCAAAATGTCCCAATAATCGTAGTTGTTAAAAAATTAGAAAAATTTAAAAGTGTTTCTTTCAAAATCACTTCAAAAATATTTTTAGTACAAAAATTACGAAACAAAATGTGAGAGCTATTGGCGCCTATTGTATTTTTAACTTTTAAACTGAAACGTACCATTGAATTTACAAAATACTGTAATTGCTTTTGGACGCATAATTGTTTTTTAAATTGTATTTTATTTTATAACACCACCTGCATGGTTTGAAAACAGACAAATATATACTCACGGCTATAAATCCTAAAAAGGGGTAACCACAGCCTCAGAGCTACAACTCTTCAGCCACATTTGGAAGTTGATAGGGGAGAAGATGGTAGAAATAAAATATCGTTCTCGTTGGTGACAGGTCTCCAACTGCATCGCCGGAAACCCTTTAAAAACCCCCACACCCTTAGTTGCCACTTACGACATGGGTAGAAAGGGGTAGTGACGTTCCAAGCCGGCATAAAAATAGAATATACATTTACCGAAGCTACGAGGACACCATAGAGCAGTGAAGCTCTCGCTTGATAAATTGCCAAAGTTTCCGGGCGATAACTCATTTACAACACTTCTCAGATTCCAGACGCAAGTTCTGATGCCGGAGTAATTAAAACGGCGATCTTTACACATATACACGTATTTAAAGCTATACTATAGTGTATGCTTTGATCTATATTGGAAAATACTATATTACACATTTATGTTGCGTGTAGTGCCGGCTTAGAATATTACTACCAATTTTCTATTTTCTATTATTTCTATTTTGTGTAGTGTCGGCTTAGAATAGCATTCCCCATTTCTGCCGGTGGGTGTACGTAAGAGGCGACTAACGGTATTGGGGCTTTTAAGAGATTTTTGGGCGATGCGGTTGGAGACCCATCACCAACAACCTTTATTGTACTATCTTTTCCCCACTCAACTTTCCAAAAGTGGCTGAGGAGTTTCTAATTCCTTAGCTCTGGCTACCCCTTCTAGGGATTTACAGCCGTGAGTATATGCATTTCTACCCAAGGGCGTCATAAGAGGCGACTAAGGATATGGGCTTTTCTAAGTGATTTTTAGGCGATGGGGTTGGTGACACATTACCAACGATACTTTATGTCTAGCATCTTTTCCCCTATCAACTTCCGAATGTGGTTGAGGAGTTTCTAGCACTGAAGCCCTGGCTACCCCTTTTTGAGATATATGTATATGTATGTCTGGAAAAATAATTAAATTACTTAAAATTTAAAATTATTTATTCGTAAAAGGATTATGAGGAATGGATGGAGCAGGAGATTTTATAAAAAAATATATCGAAGGGAACTAAAATAAGCTTTCCCAAACTTTTTGTACTTTGTTTTTCAATGCCTATCCCGTAATCCTACAGTACAATCCCGTCTTAAGCTATGTTTAAGCGCAATGTCTAGATAATTAAATCCATGAATCAACCTCCCGATTTGTTCTAGTAACTATTCTTTTTTCCATCAATAACTACGCCCAAGCCTCTATTAATAAATCTATTCCCACGCGTTTATTATATCGATCGTGTTTTCAGAGAATATACTAATGCTTTTGATTAGGTAGTGATTCTAGCTATAACTCTGTGGGCGTACTTGTAGCGTTTAGTTATAGATGATCGAGTTTCTGCTGTGTAGTGCCGGCTTAGAATAACACTACCCCATATCTTCCGGAGGGTGTTCGTAAGACGTAAGATGACTAACGGTATTAGGGCCATTAAGAGATTTTTAGAATTAGAAATTCCTCAGCCACTTTTGGAAAAATTGAGTGGGGGAAAGATAGTAAAGTAAAGGTTGCTGGTAATGGGTTTCCAACCGCATCGCCAAAAAATCCCTTAAAAGCCCCAATACCGTTAGTCGCCTTTTTCGTACACCCATCGGCGGACACGGGGTAGTGCTATTCTAAGCCGACACTACACGGCGATTATAATTGTCTTGTGAAAATACCTGCAATAATACCGCGTGTTGAAATATGGTCAAAACATTGTTTATTTATTTAATTGCATCACACTACAGATATGGAACATTACATGATAAGTAACATGCTTCTCAAGTCACAAGGTCTTACATTCTAGTAACAATACCCATAATAGGCTATTTGACTGTAATAAAAATATACATTTCTTTTATTTCACTAGTCTTAATATTCATAAATAAAAGATGTTATTAAAGGAAAGAAAAATTTCGACACTGGCGGGGTTCGAACCTGCGACCTTCGGGTATACGCCCCCGTCGCTCTGCCAACTGAGCTACAGTGTCAGTTGGCATCCAGCGCGAAATTTCTCTATCCTTTGTTTCTTTTTTACACGTTCAAGTAGTGTTTGCGTTTCCTACCTCCGAATTAACTAATTCGGACGGCCACTTGTCTACCTTTTCAGATAGAATGCAAATGTTGGAAACGCCTAACTATCACATAATTTAATGTTTTTTGACATGAATTCCTCATGTGGGGATTATTACTCATAAATAAAAGATGTTATTAAAGGAAAGAAAAATTTCGACACTGGCGGGGTTCGAACCTGCGACCTTCGGGTATACGCCCCCGTCGCTCTGCCAACTGAGCTACAGTGTCAGTTGGCATCCAGCGCGAAATTTCTCTATCCTTTGTTTCTTTTTTACACGTTCAAGTAGTGTTTGCGTTTCCTACCTCCGAATTAACTAATTCGGACGGCCACTTGTCTACCTTTTCAGATAGAATGCAAATGTTGGAAACGCCTAACTATCACATAATTTAATGTTTTTTGACATGAATTCCTCATGTGGGGATTATTACTCATAAATAAAAGATGTTATTAAAGGAAAGAAAAATTTCGACACTGGCGGGGTTCGAACCTGCGACCTTCGGGTATACGCCCCCGTCGCTCTGCCAACTGAGCTACAGTGTCAGTTGGCATCCAGCGCGAAATTTCTCTATCCTTTGTTTCTTTTTTACACGTTCAAGTAGTGTTTGCGTTTCCTACCTCCGAATTAACTAATTCGGACGGCCACTTGTCTACCTTTTCAGATAGAATGCAAATGTTGGAAACGCCTAACTATCACATAATTTAATGTTTTTTGACATGAATTCCTCATGTGGGGATTATTACTCATAAATAAAAGATGTTATTAAAGGAAAGAACATCTTTTATTTATGAGTAATAATCCCCACATGAGGAATTCATGTCAAAAAACATTAAATTAGTCTTAATATTTCTTTTTTGGAGCAATATGTAACAATGCGAGATAAAAATATTGCATTATTTCACTAAAATCCGTCTTCTAAAATAAGTATTTTCGATGCAACTGCCACGTGACTAAAAACGACAGTGATTGGCTATTTCTATAATGACGTAGATCGCGCATAAACAGACTGTGTATCGCTTCGCTCATTGGTGGTTAATGCGGAATTGACGTCATTTGTGCTACAGCCGCCATATTACTTAAAGTCGCGTTTTCGCGGCACATTTGAATATTGCATTTTCTTTTTCGATTTTTTAATAAAATAGCTAAAATGAAGACAGAAAAAATTTTTTTTATTGCTCCTTATAAACAAATTAACACCGTAAGATAGTTTTCAAAACTTAGTCAAATAGCCTATTGTGTGTTGACAACATTTTTAAAATTATTGCGTGTAAACGTCTTCTCCTACTTATTTATGGAGTATATTATTTTCAGTGTAAGAGTGTTAGGTATACTGATAAAGACAACATGGCTGAGTTGATATACTTAGCTATGCAACAGTAAATCAGTACAAAGCATTGTGAAATATAAGCTAGTCTCATTTGGACACTGCAATATCCAGACATAATACCATTATTCTGAACTGGCGACGCGCCATTGCAGAATATTTTAACAAACAAAACAATCGTCTAAACAAAAAACAATTGTCTAAAATTTAATATATATAAATATATATATAATATAAACGTTCACGACGTTTGTCCCCGAAGGGGTTGGCAGAGGTACTTTGTCACCTGGTGTTCAGAGTACCCTCGTTTTGCATGGACAGTGTACTCACGTGATAGGGGGCAGGCCTATCGCCGTTTTGTACGAATACACTGTCACATGACCAAGTACACCTCAGCCATGTGGGTTGCCTCACGATGTTTTCCCTCACCGTTAACAACCATGATAAATTAACCACACATATGTCTTTAGAAAAGACAAATTGGTGTAGGCCCGACCCGGGATTTGAACACTAGTCGTTGGCACGATAACCGGTGTTCTACCCATTGAGCTTTCACGGTTGCTTAAAATTTACCTTAGAGATTAGCCTTAAAGTGTATTTATACATGACATCGTGTAGCTAACACTAACCCATTTCTTTTCGCGGGTGTTGTAAAAGGCGGCTTAAGGAGTTGGGGCTTTTTGGTTGGTGTCTGTGGCCATGTGACGGGAACCCCACCACTAACCATTTTTATTAAACTTTTGCCATTCAACTTCCAAAAGTGATGAAGTCAAATCCTGTAGCTCTGGCTACCCCTTTTTAGGATTTATAGCTGTGGGTATATATGTATGCCTCCTATGGAGTCGATTGATGAGGGCAGCACAGGACCGATCGTTGTGAAGATCTTTTGGGGAGGCCTATGTCCAGCAGTGGACGTCTATTGGCTGATGATTATGAAGTTTATAAAAGCTCCTTCCTCTAGACAAATAATATACACTAGTGGGTAACCCTGGCGCGACTACATCGCGTCCTATAAAATTAGTTTATTTTGAAATTTTCCGACCAATCACAGCGCAGCTCTTTTGAATTTCTAAAGAATTTTTCTTATTGGCCGGTTTGAAAAAAACCGACCAATCACAGCGCATCTCTGATCGACTAAAGTTTGCGCACGCTTATGACACTCAAGCAAAGTCTATGGGCCAAAATCGAAACTTTGAAATTCTGTAACAATTAACTTAATCCAGTTACATCAGATGTCTGAATTTTGTGCACACCACGGCCGCGAACTGTCCAAAAGGATACCTGAACCAAATTTCTAGCTTAACTCATCGCGTCACAGGCCTCCGGGCAAGAAAGAGGCATACAGAAATAATATATAAAGATTACTGACATGAGTTATCAATATCAATTTAACTAGAGACTTCGACATATGTAAAAGTGTACATACTATCTGTAATGCATTTTTCATTGATTTTATGTAAGTCAAATCTAAACAAGGAATTTCTTTTTTGTGTTCTTTCTGTATATATTTTATACTGTTAAACTTTAGTTATACCATAAAGAGGTCAAGTTCGTTACTTTGTAAAGGCAAAACTTCTGAAATATCGAACCGATCATGAAAACTCTTTCGCAATCAGAATAGTTTACTATTCAGTAATTCTAGAAGCAATAATCAACAATATCATTACGCTAAATTTAATACGGGACGAGGAGTAGTTGAATAATCCTATGATATTTAAAGAATATTACTACTCGCGCAAAGCTGGGACTTGTAAACTATTAGAGTATTAAATTGTGTAAATGTTCTTTAAATTAAAAAAATAAAAATCGTTTATTTACAAGAACAAATAGTTTAAGCATACGCTTCACGTGTGAATATTTTGATTTTCAAAATATGTAGTAAATCTGCGACCCTTTAAATGTTTATTGCTTGAGCTGTTAGTAAGCCGACGTGATAGCTCAATAGGTTGAACACCGGTTAACGTGCAAGCGACTAGTGTTCAAATCCCGGGTCGGGCCTACACCAATTTGTCTTTTATAAAGACATATGTGTGGTTAATTTATCACGGTGAGGGAAAACATCGTGAGGAAACCCACATGGCTGAGTTGTACTTAGTCATGTGACCGTGTATTCGTACAAAACGGCGATAGGCCTGCCCCCTATCACGTGAGTACACTGTCCATGCAAAACGTGGGTACTCTGAACGCCAGTTGACAATGTCACGTGATGTTCAGAAGTATTAGTACCTCTGCCAACCCCTTCGGGGATATTTGGCGTGAACGTTTATGTTATGTGATGTTATGTCTGTTAGTAATATTACCAATAATCGTATCACTGAAAGGGAAATAGAGTACATCTTAAGCTTCCAAAGCTTATCTAGAAAATCTAAATCTTGTAATAAAAGTTGGTAAGTGTATTACCGAGATTACTTCCCGCAGAACCTTAATAGGATGAAACACTGTAAGGAACACAGCCTTCGGAGCTCTTTCAAGATGTCTTTTGTTAGTAGACAATTTGAAGATAAGCCTCCGTTCTGTATAGTCTTAGGTTCTGTAAAAGTTGGGGGATCTAAGTATCAATATGTTTCAATATTCGCGTAAAAAGCACAATTTTCATCTAATACTTAAGCTCTAAGAATTGCTTCCTCTTTTTGGGTCTTGTAGGCGTGAGTATATGGTTGTGTATAAAAAAAATTTTCTTCAACATAGCTTACATATTTTTCCAACGAGGAGCTCAAGCCTACCCAGAATTAGGTAATATTAATAGTCCGCCATGTTGGTTAATAGAAGTAGGGAGAATAACCACTACTACCATGGAAGTTGCCATGGCTGATAGCCAAACGTGCCCTACGGAGCAAGGAATCATCTTAATGATCGGATAATTTGGGTGATACAGCCAGCAAAATCCAATCAAACTTAATTTCTCTCGGATTAAATCTTACAAACTCAATTTAATCCCAACACCGAGACGAGAGAATTAAGTTTATTTGGTAGAATTATAATATGATATTTTTACCATACAAACATGTCCATGAAAGAATGAGACACCTAGGCTGATGAGTCTCTTAAGCGAACGTTGTTTTTTTATTTAGCGCCATGATTACGCCTTTTTGAATGAAAAATACATAAATTTATTTCATATTTTATAACATATATAACATAAACATAAACTTTCAAGCCGAATATCCCCGAAAAGGTTGGCTGAGGTACTAATACTTCTGAACATCACGTGACTTTGTTCAGAGTACCCACGTTTTGCATGGACAGTGTACTCACGTGATAGGGGGCAGGCCTTTCGCCGTTTTGTACGAATACACTGTCACATGACTAAGTACAACTCAGCCATGTGGGTTTCCTCACGATGTTTTCCCTCGCCGTTAACAACCATGATAAATAAACCACACATAGGTATTTAGAAAAGACAAATTGGTGTAGGCCCGACCCAGGATTTGAGCACTAGTCGTTTGCACGATAACCGAGGGTTCTACCCACTGGGCTATCACGGTTTCATATTTTATTCTAGTTATTAAAATGGATAGACAAATACGCGCAGAAGATTTTATTTACTTTTATGTTCACAAATCTGTTTCATTCTCTAGATTTAGTTTTTCTTAACTGAAAAGTGGGCGTTTAGTGGGGGAAAGATGATTGGTTATGGTTTTCTGCCACATCGGTCAAATATAACTTTAACCCCTAAGACCTTTTTTTACACCAGCGGGAAGAAATGGGTACTTCAATTCAATGCTATTCTAAGCTTCAAGTACACAACAAATTAGTTTTAATTATAATGTTAGTTTTCTAAATAACATCATGTCTCCAATCAACTAGGAATAGAGAATTATTGAGTGAACCAGTGAGCAGCGTATTTAATGGTTATGCTAATGGAAGGAAGGACGCAATCAAATTTCATCCATCCCTTTTAATGGACATTTCAAATTAGTTACGACTGTTTAATGTAAATAGTAAAACAATTTGCCAACCACTGGAGGGTTTACAACTCTATTTATAATGAAATAGAGCCTTATTTAGGTTAATTGGTTACTAGGATTAAGTGTCCAGTGTTGCTAGTTTCAGAGAAATGTCGCCTAAGAATGTCTGATACCTCATTCCCATGATACATATAAAAGGCGGGTTATAGTAGAACTGAACGCAAACTCAAATGTTCAGTTCATATTTTTCCAAAGAAGTAACAGAGGAACTAATACTTCTGAATATCACAGGAGATTTCTGTCTCCTGGTGTTCAGAGTACCCACGTTATGCTTTGACAGTGTATTCACGTTATAACGGGCAGACAATACACTGCCACATGATTTAGCACAACTTATCCATATGGGTTTCCTCACTATGGTTTTCCTCACCAGTAACAACCATGATAAACCAAATATATGGCTTGAGAAAAAACACATTAGTGTCGGGTGTAGGCCCGACTAAGGATTTGAATCAACGCCTCTCTGCATGATAGTAGCTGTTCTCCCCGCTGAACTATCACCGTTTTTACTGAGCTATCACGGATTTTCACTGTTAGAACATGAATAAGTTATTGTTTTCCCTTTTTCTTATTTATTCTAAGCTATTATAATAACTTATTTGTGAATAGATTATAAAATTAAGGATTTAAGTGATTGGTGTAACGGCTCGAAAACATCTGCAGAAATAGACAGTACTACTAAATCCTATTATTTCCAACACATCTATATTTTTTTAACAATGATTAAGATATAGAAATTAATTTAATTTGCCGTGTAGTGTCGGCTTAGAATAACACTACCCCATTTCTACCCGTGGGTGATCGTAAGAGGTTACTAAGGGTATAGGGGCTTTTAAAGTGATTTTTGGGCGATGTAGTTGGAGCCCCGTCACCAAAAACATTTATTATTACCATCTTTTCCCCAATCAACTTCCAAAAGTGGCTGAGGAATTTCTCATTCCAAAGTTCTGGCTACCCCGTTCAGGGATTTATAGCCGTGAGTATATGTATATGTGTATCAATACTAGGATTGACCCTGTACAAGTTTATTATACAGTAGAAAAAAGAAAGAGAGTAAAATATGGTATATAAGTTGCTTCATACACAAACACTTACACACAGACTATAAATCGCTAAAAGTAATTTATTCTTTGTCTTAAACCTCTAACAATACGGTGATGTTGGCTTCTATTTTTTTATTATTTACTAGCTTTCCGCCCTCGGCTTCGCCCGCGTGAAACTCAGTTATATTGCGGTATGAAGTACAACTATAAGAAAACTTCTCATTCCTACGATTTCCCTCGGGAACATAATTTTTTTCCGGGATAAAAAGTACCCTATTATTTAATCCAAACTTCTAACTATACGATTGCTAAATTTCAAAGCAATCTGTTGAGTTGTTACGGCGTGAAAGCGGAACAAATAAACAAACAAACAAACTCACTTTCCCATTTATAATATTAGTAAGGAAGGATGATTTCATTTAAAATATTAAACTACGTTCCTATCAACCTAACTACTAGTATACAATACACCTTCCGAATCCGAAGTAGAGTCAGTAGAGTAAGATTTAACTTATACGTAAGTTTGTGACGATCAAAAAATAGAGAACAATTCTTTTTATTTTGAAATAAACATTTTTTATCTTTATCTTTAGAGGTACTATTATATCATAAGTGTATTTACGTAGATTCTTCAAAATGTTATATCTTTCTTCGGCCAACAAGTAGTATATTCCCTATATTTTTATAACGTAGAAAGAAAATAATAGAATATTTTACCATTAAACAAAAGCAATTATTTTTATTTGCTTGTAGCTCAGTTTGTGCCTTGTTCAAAGGACAATAACCTTTGTTGCCTAATAGCCTATTCAGAGCTGAAATCTAAGGCTTCTTTGTTTCTTTCTTCAACCTGATATTTTATTCCATTTATCATCAAGGCAGGCAATCGTAGACAGATCAAATTTTAATTTTAACATATATACAATTACTCACGCCATTTTTTCCATTGGGGTAGGCAGAGGAGATCGACACTTCGTACAATTCGGGCAAACCTCTAGCTTTTTTAACATCTATGTTTTTTTTATAAATGCCCTTTTATTCTCCTTAAGTACTGTTTATAGTTTTTTAAGTTTATAATCCTCCCTTAATTTCTATTTCTGGACTTGAAGACTATAGTGACTAAAGTGTAATATAAGTATGTAAGTGTAGTGGGTAAAGTGGCTGGAGACCCATCATTTTCCTCTAGTTATCCCTAGTTAGTTAGTTATTGGAATTAATAACAGTAAGTTTATGTATGTATTTTCATAGTCGAATACTGGGGTATTATGGGGATGTAATTGCAGGGTATTAACGCTGGAGACCTATAACCAACAAAAATTTTCACTTAAAATACCATCTTCTCTACTTCAAAAAGTGGCTGAGGAATTGCAGACACTGAGGCTCTGATATTTCCTGACTCTTCCGTTGCTTTGGAAAGAGTTGGAAGTGTTTGTAAAGAGAAAAAGCAACAAGATAGTCCGTACATTCTAGTTTTTTTTAAATTGCATGTAATGATAATACCATTTAGGCCGTGTAGTGTCGGCTTAGAATAACACTACCCCATTTCTACCCATGGGTGATCGTAAGAGGCGACTAAGGGTAAAGGGGCTTTTTAAGTGATTTTTGGGCGATGTGGTTGGAGACCCGTCACCATAAACATTTATTATTACCGTCTTTTCCCCCATCAACTTCTAAAGGTGGCTGAGGAATTTCTAATTCCAAGGCTCTGGCTACCCCGTTAAGGGATTTATAGCCGTGAGTATATGTATGTATGTATGTATAATACAATTTTGCCTGTTAAGGGCGGTCACATATAGTTGTAGGTGGTAAAATATTATTAGAGGTATAGATAGGTAAGGTAGGTAGTACTTTAATCAACGATCAAAAGAAGAGCGTTACCTCATTTCAATCCGCGTTTGTCATACATAAGTGTTAACTAAGGATGTTAGGGCTTTTTTCAGTGATTGCCTTTGCCCGGCTGAGCAGCCTCTTTTATCTTTTTATAGTCGTGATTATGGGACGGTCTGAAATATAGCCGGAAATATCATACACACTGAAGTTCATTATACATACATACATATACTCACGGCTATAAATCCCTAAAAGGGGTAGCCAGAGCTGAGAAATTAGAAATTTCTCAGCCACTTTTGGAAGTTGAGTGGGGAAAAGATGGTAGAATAAAGGTTGTTGGTAATGGATCTCCAACCGCATCGCCCAAAAACCCCTAAAAAGCCCCAATACCGTTAGTCGCCTCTTACGTACACCCACCGGAAGAAATGGGGTAGTGCTATTCTAAGCCGACACTACAAAGCTCATAAGTTCATTATGGAAATTTAAAATACAAAGTGCCAATAAGTCGTCTCATTTTAATTCAAATAAAACATAAAAAAACATTACAAAAAGCAATGATCATTCAAAAAATACAAGAGCATCCAAACAAATTCATTCAAATCAGTCAAGTAAGAAACGTAACAAGTCAACGGCACAAAAACATATTCGCAATCATATGGTTGCTTGAATAACATCGACCAGCGTACCTTGATCCCTGTGCCGTAATATTTTGCTCGTGAAATCAGGTCTGTGATTTCGTCTTGTATTTATTAGATTGGCCCGGCTAGACTGGGTATGCGACGGCCCGTGATATTGCAACGTGCTCCGAGTGAGAGAAATTTCTAAATGCGTTTTGACTTTCAAGACATTTTCGATGAAAACTGGGAATACTGATAAGTATTTTCTTTGATTTTTGCAAATTGTGTTACAACGGTTGCTGTGTTTAATCTCAGAAAAAAGATGCGAGAGTTGTAGATTGAATGAGTTTTAGCCGCCCACTATATAAAAGCTAAAAAAAATGGGTGTGTAAATGTAATGTTTCTGGTAAGATGATGACCTCACTTTTACCTTGAATTATAGAAGCTTTGACTACCCCTTTGAAGCATTGAGCCCATTAATCGTTCCCTGTATAAGTGATAGGTATATAACAAAATAAATAGAAATAAAATATTCCAAACACAGCCTAAACCAATTCAACATACGAGTCAAGACACTTAATGGCCTCTTACGACATGAAAGAAGCAATGTTTATTGGCCTGTTAAGAAAGTGGCGTCATCCAAATTAAACCTTTTTGAGAATGATACTGGAAGAATGACGATTCCTTTTTATCCAAAAATACATTCACTCAAAGGAGTGCCATACCCTAGATTTTGGGTGTTTCTGCCTGGTTAAAATATTGTAAATTGTTAGATATCTTTTGAGACTGTGCTATGTTGTGATAAGATACTGTATAACATATACTCACATATATACACATATATAACATATACTCACGGCTATAAATCCCTAGAAGGGTTAGCCAGTGTTAAGGAATTAGAAATCCCTCAACCACTTTTGGAAATTGAGTGGGGAAAAGATGGTAAAGTAAAGGTTGTTGGTGATGAGTCTCCAGCCGCATCGCCCAAAAATCCCTTAAAAGCCCCTAAACCGTTAGTCACCTCTTACGTACACCCATCGGTAGAAACGGCGTAGTGCTATTCTAAGCCGACACTACATGGCAAACAAAAACAACTCTGTAAATTTTGTAGTAAACGCAAACAACGATTTTCAAAAGTGGTAGATATTAACTTTTTAACTAACACTAGCATAACCTCTGATATACTTAAAGGCAAAGACTAAATATCCCAAAATTAAAAACTCCTCAGATCCGTTTGGAAATTAAGTAAAGCAAAGATCTCCAACCAAATTGCCCAACATACTATACATACATATACTTACGGTTATAAATCCCTAGAAAGGGTACCCAGAGCTAAGGAATAAGAAATTCCTCAGCCACTTTTTGAAAGATGAGTGGGGAAAAGATAGTACAATAAAGGTTGGTTATGGGTCTCCAACCGCATCGCCCAATAATTCCTTAAAAGCCCCAATACCGTTAGTTGCCTCATACGTACACCCACCGGAAGAAATGGGGTAGCGCTATTCTAAGCCGGCACTACACAGCAAACCATCGCCCAACAATAAATTAAATAGCCCCAATTCCCTGAGCCGCCATTGCTTTCAGGAAGAAATGGGTTACTGTTATTCTAAGCCTTAAGAAACATTCGTTTTTGAAGTCAGTTAATAAACGAACCAGTACAGCTTATCGATGTTTAACAGTGTCACCCTACATCTCGTTTAGTCCGAGACTCCAGCAGTGGTAGCACGGTTGTTCTTTTGACTTATATCGTGTTTTGGTTTAAAACTGCTATCTCCTTATATATTATATCTCTATGATCGTATATTATTTTATTTATTTGAAAACTTGAAAGAACTTGCACTAACTTTTAAAAAGAAGTTTATATAGCCCCTTATAATGACACAACAAACACTTATCAAACAAATTGCATATGTAACGAGAGCCTAATTGGCGCCGACTCGGCGTGTAGAGTTTAATACACGCTGATTTTCAGTTTTTCGTTCAATTTCCCCATTCAACTTCCAAAAGTGGCTGAGTACTTTTTAATTTCAAAGTTCTGAGTCACCCCTTCTAGGGAATTATAGCCGTGAGTATATGTATGTATGTTTCTAACCAACGACTTCTCGATATAATAACGAGCGTGCTTTATCGTTACTCTTCCGGTTAAAATGACATAAAACTATACGATACTATGTAAGTGCGAAAGAGATGGATGATTTTTACGACGCGTTGTCTAGTTAAAAGGTCATTCATGCTAGGCATGCAGCATGCAATTCACATAATTAGTTATCGTCGCGTGCTTTCGTTTATAGCTTGCAATAAAACAAATTCTACTTAAGCGCTTGCGGGACGATTGGAGGCTGCTAGGGAATTAGTTTGACCGGTATTTACTTGAGGTTTTTTTTGTAGTATCGCTCAGATTATGTCGTATTCGTATATCCCCGGTGGGCTGAGATACAAACGTTTCTGAACAGTATGCTATATTTATGTCACTTTGTGTCCATAATATTATTGTTCATGTTCATATTATATATTGTTCAGTAAATTTTTTGCCGATTATTTATGTGTATCTTTAATTTTTATGCTTCTCGTGATAGTCATAAATTTCGAAATTGACTGAAGGGATGAAAGTTTTGTTGAGCCCAAACAAATAAAAAAAATATGCAGCCATTTCTTGATTTTTAATTAACCACAGATAAAGATTTAAAAAAAACCAAAAGAAAAACGAAATCATCTCCATTAGCACAAACGGATATTATGACAAATAGCTTCAATACCCGACAGAACAGAACTAAAATATAGATTTTCAAATTCCGAACTCTCGTAAAATAAAACTGCAAAAAGTTCCCTCGCTTAACTTTTCAATTTCAAACCCACCCTGTCTTCCCCCTCATTAATTACAAGTGTGAAGACCTATTTCATTGTAATATCAAAGGAGGAGCGGCAAAGTTTGTCGATAGTTTTAATTAAGAGTATATTTCTTTTTCGCTTCATTTCTACAGCTTAATGGCAAGTAGCTATCTGCTTTTATTGCTATTCTCTGGACGCAGATGTGAAAACTTGTCTGTTGGGAGCTTGTTTCATATTAAATAGCTTTACAGTTCATTAGGTTACTTCATGTAGTTGTGATCATACATACATACATCATACGTTCAAGCCGTATGTACCAGAAGGGTTTGGCAGAAGTGGACATTGTCACCTAGTGTTCAGAGTACCCACGTTTTGCATGGACAGTGTACTCACGTGATAGAGGGCAGGCCTATCGCCGTTTGGTTCGAATACACTATCATCTAAGTACAACTTAATTATGTGGGTTTTCTCACATATGACTTTAGAAAAGACAAATGGGGTATGCCCGAACCGGGATTTGAACCCTCATCGTCTGCACAATAAGCGGTGTTCTTACCCACTGAGCTAAGGGTTACTAACGCTATTTATAACAAAAATATACTAACGAAGCTGGCAAAAATACGATCGATGGTGCTAAAAAATTGTAGAAAATGAAAAATCTGTGCAAAAAGAGTTGTAAATTGTATCTTGCTGTATTTTTTGTTACTAACATTTTATGACCCAAAATTTAAATGTAACGGATGTGTGATAAGATTGTTACCATAATTATACCATAATCATCAAGAGGCTCCTACGAGGCGGATCAACTTTGTGGACGCGGGGCAGACGCACAAGTGCTGATCCCGTTCATTAGTCTTATACATGCCGACAGCCCGTGACCACGGCACCGGTGGTAGGTGTGCCGAATCGTCGGGCAAACATAACACGTAAGTGATTAAAAAATAAATAACCTTGGTTAATAATTTAATGTTTTTTGACATGAATTCCTCATGTGGGGATTATTACTCATAAATAAAAGATGTTATTAAAGGAAAGAAAAATTTCGACACTGGCGGGGTTCGAACCCGCGACCTCGGTTATACGCCCCCGTCGCTCTGCCGATTGAGCTACCGTGTTGATGGCTGCCAGTGCGAAATTTTTCTATCCTTCTTCTGTTCTCCTATCCCTTATGAGGTTTTCATGAACAAAAACATTCAAATTATATACTCTCGTTGAACAATGCCAGAGGTTTAGACGTAGAAACTGCTCAGATTTGGAAGTTGATAGGGAAGAAGATGGTAAAAATAAAGTATCGTTGTTGATGGGTCTCCCACCACATCGCCCAAAAACAAACTTAAAAAGCCCCATACTCTTAGTCGCCTCTTACAAACACCCACGGGAAGAAATGGGGTAGTGCTATTCAAAGCCGACACTACTCAGCAATTCTCAGTAAAACGATAACTAAAAGTTATAGATTTCCCAACTCTGTCGCCCGATTTCTGAATTGAATATTCCAGCTGAGAACAACTTAAGTATCGTTCTCTCGCATTGAAATCTTAAGAACTGAATGAGACAAAACGATACTTAAGTCGTTCTCAGCTTGAATACTCAATTCAGAAATCGGGCGATAGTCTCATCAAACAGGTGTAGCGTAATACGATCGGTGTTTGACCTATGAAATCCGAGCTCGGCTAATTATGTTACTAGTTACGTGATCATCATTAATTATGGCTATTAATTGGGTAATAGGGTTGCAGTAGGATCCACTAATACGGTAGGGACTATATTTGATACTCTAGTGGTGTTTTACTATCCTTTGTACGTGTAATACGCAATTATTATTTAATGTACTCCTGTTTTTTTTTGTTATAGTGTTTTTTTCGTAATGGGACATTTTTTTTTTCATTTCGATTAACATAACATTTTGCTATAGCTGAGCTATACTTAACTTAATATCATAGTTCAAACTAAGGACCTCTCCCGTTAAATACATGCAAAAAAAAAACTTTATTAACATAAGCGATTAAAATTACATACAACAAGCTTTCACTAGTTCGCTGCACTAGGCAATGCCTCTATCGCAGCGAACATTTAATAATTACAGTTTCATTTTTACTGACTTTTCATATGACTCATAGATATTCAATTCAAAAACATATTTTTTGTGTATATTTTAAGTGTGATGAGCAATAAAAAGTTTTCTATTCAAACGGGATGCGTGATTTGGCCATAGTTTAGATTTGACAAAGTAGACGGGACCAATGGCTAGCATGCCAAAGCTCCGAATTATCTTACTTACTTGTTATATATCTAACTTAAATATAGGTTACTTGATAATCTGAATAATTATATTCAGATTATCAAGTAACCCCAGAAAACCAGCTTCCCAGCAGTGTCCTGCGGATAATATGCGGATATAAAGCTTTGCATTTTTGTTGTCATCTTTTTTATTCACTTCCAATATTTTTATATGTTGTTTTGTTATTGATTTTGGTAACAAATAAATATATTTTATCTTATTAGCAGCAGCATATTCTAAAAACTTTTCATAGAATGGTGCTCTACACGGGTTTAATTAAAACCCGATTGTCTGTTAAGCCCGGAAAGGCTGCGAACTAAGCCATCAAAGCCTGCACGACCCCGTGTCTTCAAGATCTTCGCGATACGGGTTAAATTAAATAAGGATAATCTTTAGTTCTAATACAGTAAATTTCGTTTAAAAAATGTAATTTATTTGGCAATTTGAGCATACTGTCGATATACTTGTACGTAAGGAAAATAAAACATTGTCACTATTTCTGGGAAGGTTTTCTCTGACGGTAATGCTAACATTGCCAAACTATGTGCCACTTGGAGATCGCCTGTATAATAATAATAATAACAACAGAAATATAGGTTACTGGAAGTTACTTGTTGTTATCCAAGTAATACAATATGCGAGTTACATATCGCCCATTTTGTTGTAGAATGTATATATATAGGTCAGTGATATGTTTTGAGAGTAGCAAGAAGAAGTGATTAGATAAAACATAAATTATAATAATAACTGGAACTTCAATGATTAATTATTGGTAGTCTTTTTTTGTTTGTTGTGTATACCAATTCATGGTCGAATTACAATCACTTGGCTTGCAATGGGTAACCACTGGTACTTTTTAATAAATTCTCACCAAAATATGGCATCAACCCTAGAGTATAATAAGCTGAATAAGAATAGCGCCAATGACGCAAGAAAGGTTGATTTAAAAAAAAAACTCTTGACATCGAATGCAATATGGCGCGCTCTCGAAACGTGACTGGCGTATTTAAGTATGGCTAACAGAGATATAATAAGCCTCGGCAGCAGGATTACATTTGCAGAAAGGGTCTTGTTATGACGAATTCAGTTGCGGATCGTATATTAATGGAGAAACTGATTTCACTTAGGTTTCCGTATAAATTATGAACGTTGGGGATTTGAGGTCTAGAATTGTTAACACAACTTCATAATAGTGTGTGTGAGATATGTACAGAGGTATTTTCTATAGTATTTTGCGATAAATTCACATCCATATATTTTATTACCATGGAAATACTGGAATTTACTCACGTAACATTTTCGCTTCCGCCATTAGCACTGAATAAAATAAATTAATACCCATAGAATAAAGAGTACCTTATTTTACAATCTTTTCTCCCTTCAAACTCCAAAAGTGGCTGATAATTTCTTATTTCAAAACTCTAACTACTAGGGATTTATAGCCGTGAGTATATATGAATGTAGTAAATTTAGAAAAGGTGTTGACGAACTGTTTTCCTTTCCTTATAAAGTAATTTACGAGAATTTGGCGATATATGTTTAAGCTTGCAACATTGAGGGGCGTGATGTGCAGTGAGAGCGGGGGGATGATTATACCATATTGTCGAACCGATTTTGTACTGACTACGGGGTCTGGAGGATACTAAGTTCATGCTAATACGAATACCGACTACCAAAATTATAATTAAAGGTTCCAAAATTTATATACTGCCATTTCAACATCATTAGCTTTAACACCTTAAAGGAAGCATAATATTATTGGATTTGGCTTCCTACTTCTTAATTTCAAAAGCAT
Organism: Bedellia somnulentella; assembly: GCA_963576735.1. Classification (NCBI taxonomy): domain Eukaryota; kingdom Metazoa; phylum Arthropoda; class Insecta; order Lepidoptera; family Bedelliidae; genus Bedellia; species Bedellia somnulentella. The sequence goes on from OY755190.1 coordinate 2,940,910, forward strand.
ACTTTAAACTCTAAGTTACCAAAGTTTAAAGAAGATTGAGATACTTATATACTTTACAAGTTAATGTACTCTTGTTCTCACGATGCCTATCACAACAATTTCTTTTAAGTAAGTACTCTTAAGTTTTCATAAACAAAGCGATTATATAACAAATATAGTTTTTAGTGTGCAATCGCATAAGGTACCAAGTCAGAGCTATAGCATACATTTATTGTTTTAATTGATTGTGTTCATTATGAATATGCTACTATAGCATTAAAATGGCGATCGATAGTCTCCGCCTACCCCAAAGGAAACTAATGGCGTGAATATATGAATGATTTAATGTATAAAATCAATAAGCAGCGTGATTGTTAAGTTTTTTTTATGTAAGAAAAAATCTAACAAACGACATTTGACATCTGAAGATATTTCGAACTTTACAAATATATATTTTTATGTTTGGGTATGTCTTGAATTACATAACATAACACAACATAAACGTTCACGCCGAATATCCCCGAGGGGGTTGGCAGAAATACTAATACTTCTGAACATCGTGTGACTTTGTCACGTGGTGTTCAGAGTAGCGTTGAAAAAAGCGAGAAATTTTTCCGTTTTTTTCAAATTCCTTCGTTTTTATGCAAGTTTTATTCGAAAGTTTCAAGAAAAATAAAAATTATTTTTTTCTTGTTTTTTATCTATAAAACGGTCTATATTTGGTCGAACGCATACGAGAGATAGAAATCGACTACTTCCAGAGAGAGTTGATAAGCTTGTATACGTTCGATCAAATTTACATTTAATGCAATCTATATCATATGAGTTAGAGATTTGTAATACTGATTCTTCTGAAAGTGAAAGAGAGTATGTATCTGATTAGTGAGCTAAAGTAAGGCCAATTTAAAGTAATAATAATCCGAACTCTTTACTGATTTTAATTTGGGAGAATGATAATTTTTCATACGTTTTTTCAATAGTGTTTTTTTTTGTTTTTTTCAATTGTTTTTTTCATATTCGAAAAAAACGGCAAAACTTTCAATAAAACTGTTTTTTTCCCAAGAGTTTTTTATTATAAATTTCAGTGTAACAAACGAATAAAACGGTAAAAAACGATAAATCGTTTCTTTCGACAGAAAAAACAATTTGTTTCTTTCGGAATTTTCATCGCTAGTTCAGAGTACCCACGTTTTGCATGGACAGTGTACTCACGTGATAGGGGGCAGGCCTATCGCCGTTTTGTACGAATACACTGTCACATGACTAAGTACAACTCAGCCATGTGGGTTGAATTAATTGAATGAATATAGGTGTATGAAACTGCTTATTTTTGCTTTATGTTTCATTTATCGGTGAAGATTTATAATAGGCTCACGAAAGTTTATATAGTAGATTATAAGTTCTGTTTAGCTGTTAATCTTCCAAACAAAATAAAATTACGACATGATTGGAATAATTTAAGTAATATTCGTTATTCAACTTCTTTGCATTAAAACAAAATTGCATTTTGTTGTTCTTTCAGTCGGGTAAAAATGAGTTACTTTGGCTTAATTATCAACTTAAACGAGGCTTCGCTTTCATTGCAATAAAAAAATATCACTCTCGTATTTTAGTTAATGTAATCTAATTGGCCATGATAGCCGTTGCGCATGCGCGCGCTAAAGAAAACTGAAGTAATTTATGCTGACATTTTCTTTCTTCTTTGTGACATTTTTTTTCCGACTACATATTACTTAATGTTACGTTTACTAATTAATGGACTTCACTAGTATATTCAAAAAAGCCATATGAGAACGAGAAGTTCCTTTAAGTTTCATCGGCTAGTAATGATTAACCATGCACACTTGTATCCTAACATAATAAAGTACGCGTATAGCTTATTATTTACTACATGTTATGTTTTTGTGTAGTGTAGTAGCTGTTTAGTGTCGGCTTAGAATAGCACTACCCCATTTCTTCCGGTGGGTGTGCGTAAGAGGCGACTAACGGACTTGGGGCTTTTTAAGGGATTTTTGGGCGATGCGGTTGGAGACCCATCACCAACAACCTTTATTCTACCATCTTTTCCCCACTCAACTTCCAAAAGTGGCTGAGGAATTTATAATTTCTCAGCTCTGGCTACCCTTTTTAGGGATTTATAGCCGTGAGTGTATGTATGTATGTATGTTTATATATTATGTTATGCATATAGCTTGTATAAATATTTACATACTAGGGCTAGAAGAACTTATTACACATTGAAAGTTTTAAAGGCGCTCATTTCTAATTATAACTTTGCCTACTAAGAAAATAATTACATCCATTCTATTAAGGAACTTCCATTTATTCAAACTTGTTTCAGCTTTCGACGAGAGTAAAAGTATATAAGGTTAAAGTATTTCTATACCGTTAGTAACTACTGTTTGGCTTCAATGAATTAAAGCGTGATAATTTTCTTTCTTTACAGATAAAAAGAAATAAAACTAAGAATCGATAGTCTCTGCCTACCCCAATGGGAATAATGGGCGTGAGTATAAGTAAGTAAGTAAGTAAGTAAAACTAAGAAATTAGACAATTTAGTTAAATAAAGTTTGCAAAACGCTCTAGTAGGAATTTTTAATTTATTTATTTGAGAAACAAACGGTACACAATATTTCAAATAAGATAAAAATACAGAGAAGTTGAATTATATTTTGCAACTTAACTTTTGCCTATATCATGTTTTGATATCGTATCCACAATGGTTTACTGTATTCAAAGCTACTAAACTAATAGAATCTGAAACTACGCGAATACTAGGTAATTAAGAGTATAGGTCAACATTATATCACCAACCACAAACTGGAAAACCATCGAAATTACATATACTGACTTCAAAAGTGAGATTTGATTGTCATTAAGTAAGTTTTCAATCAGATTGGTGGATGTGAACGAAGCTAAAGAGGTTTGCCAGGATCGTACTAAGTGGCGACCGATAGTCTCCGCCTAACTCAATAGGAACTAATGGCGTGAGAATATGTATGTATGTATTTAAGTTTTCTATGCATAATACCAATCATACACACCATCCCCCTATCAAATAGATGATAGAAACGCATAGCATGGACTGAATGAAAGTTTTAATGACTACCTCAGACAGTAAGGTGAAGTATGTTTTTATTTGTTTTTTATTTTAGTTCCTATTTTGGGTCCTTTTTATTAAGATAAAGTTTTTGTTCTTTTGTTAATCCATTTAAGTCATTTAATATTAAATTAATGTTCACAAAATCGTAGGCATGTTGACTCAAAAGTTTTTAGGTTCTACAATGCGCATGTTGCTATGAAAAAAAAAAACAAAAAAAAAGCAACCTGTTTTATGAGCAAATAAAAAAAAAACAGGATAGGTAATTTACTGATTGGATTTTCTGATAATAATAAGATCTACATGGGCCTTATATTTTTCTAAATTCTAGCCAAGTCAACATGAAATTAACTTGCTAAACGAAATCCAATCCCTACTCTTAAAATCTTAGCGGTTACTTACTGGACTGATATGTGTATAATACATACATACATACATATACTCACAGCTGTAAATCCCAGGAAGGGGTAGCCAGAGCTAAAGAATTAGAAATTCCTCAGCCACTTTCGGAAATTTGAGTAGGGAAAAGATAGTAAAAATAAAGGTCGTTGGTGATGGGTCTCCAACCGCATCGCCCAAAAATCCCTTATTAGCCCCATACCGTAAGTAGCCTCTTACGTACACCCACCGGCAGAAATTTATATATAATACATATATATATACAAATAAATAAATATATAAATCTGTGTATAATATAGCCGTATATATTTATTTATTTATTTTTCTTTTAAAGATCGAATTGCCACCTATCACCATCATCACCTTCCTCAACTATCAATCAAATTCCTTGCTATGAGGCTTGAGCCCACCTTGGATACTTGGCCTACTACGCTCCTTAGTGTGACATACATACATACATACATATACTCACGGCTATAAATCCCTAAACGGGGAAGCCAGAGCTAACGAATTAGAAATTCCTCAGCCACTTTTGGAAGTTGAGTGGGGAGAAGATAGTATTAATAAATGTTTTTATTGACGGGTCTCCAAACCACATCGCCCAAAAATCACTTAAAAAGCCCCTACACCCTTAGTCGCCTCTTACGATCACCCACGGGTAGAAATGGGGTAGCGTTATTCTAAGCCGACACTACACGGCAAATTAGTGCGAGTTGGCTATATAATTACTGCTGTATTATTAGATGGGTCCAAAGGTTCAACGTTCTCTCCAAAGCACGGTACCTACTTACTTTTTTTATACGAGTATTTACGCCTGATTTCTGAATTGAGTATTCCAGCTGAGAACAACTTAAGTATCGTTTTGTTTCATTCAGTTGTTAAGATTTCAATGCGACAAAACGATACTTAAGTTGTTGTCAGCTAGAATACTCAGTTCAGAAATCGGGCGTTAGTGAATGAGTTTATGCTCTCGGACTGGGAGAGCGTTGGATAATGTATCGAATATATGTAGAGAATTAAATTTTGGACCTCTGACCATAACGCCACCAGGACAATTTTTCCTATTACAAACCCATCACCATCGATCCAATATAACCCCTACTATGCTTTTTATCATATTCTTACTATTGCGGTTTAATGTCGGCTTAGAATAGCACTATCCCATTTCTACCCGTGGGTGTTGGTAAGAAATGACTCAGAACATTAGGGCTCGTTAAGGGATTTTTAGGCGATACGGTTGGAGACCCATAGTCAACATACCTTTGTTTTACAATCTGTTCCCCACCCAACATCCAAAACTAGCTGAAGAATTTCTTATTCTGAAGCTGTGGCCACCCCTTTTGGGGATTTATAGCCGTGAGTATATGTATGTATCTCTTCCTACTCCTAGAAGTATCTAACACTGCTTTCGCTCTTGCTATCTCTAATTATAATTAAAGTTACTAGCAGTACTAAATAACATAACATAAACGTTCACGCCGAAAATCCCCGAAAGGGTGACTTTGTCACCTGGTGTTCAGAGTACCCACGTTTTGCATGGACAGTGTACTCACGTGATAGGGGCAGGCCTATCGCCGTTTTGTACGAATACACTGTCACATGACTAAGTACAACTCAGCCACGATGTTTTCCCTCACCGTTAACAACCGTGATAAATTAACCACATTTGAACACTAGTCGTTTGCACGATAACCGAGTGTTCTACCCACTGGGCTATCACGGTTGCTACTTAATAATTTAATTAAAACATAGTTTAAAACAAATGTTCCATTACATTCAGCTCCAACAATGGCTAACTATTGTTCAACGCTGTCCTTTAATATATGTCATCTAAACTACAAAGAGTTTCATACCGAAACCCGACTCTTACCCTAGAAATTTCATTAAGAAGATTCTTAAATTCGCAATCTTAAACATAAATCTATTGAGATATATCTTTATGATTTCATATATTGCATATGCAAATAAAAATACTCTTATTAGCTTTTCCAATAAAGAAAACTCCTTATTATTGCCTTGTAGTGTCGGTTTAGAATAGCACTACCCCATTTCTTCCGGTGGGTGTACGTAAGAGGCGACTAACGGTATGGAGCTATTAAGGGATTTTTGGCATTGCGGTTGGAGACCCATCACCAACAACCTTTATTTTTACTATCTTTTCCCCACTCAAATTTCCAAAAGTGGCTGAGGTTTTTCTAATTCTTTAGCTCTGGCTACCCCTTCCTGGGATTTATAGCCGTGAGTATATGTATGTATGTATGTAAAAATCCTTATTAAATGTTCTTTAGTAAATTATTTAATCCATTCAGAAATGAGATGAATGACGAATGTGAGGGTAGCGAGAAAGTTTTGTCAGGACTGGTTAAAATGGCGATCAATAGTATCTGCCTACGCCAGATAGGAATTAGTAGTGGGAGTCTTAGTAGGTCAAACTCAACATATTTAAGTTTTTTTATCTCTATATGGGAAATCAGTGGGATGCGCTGTATATATATCTAATTATAAGGGTGTTCCAACCGTATTTAAAATTAACGATTCATCGACCAGTGATAATTTCGTGGAAAATATTTTAAAACAAAATTTTCCAAAATATCGGTACAATTCATCTAAGTCACCTCAATTAATTTATAAAAATCATTAAATATTCACGTTACTTGCAATGAGGCATAAGTACAAATTATATAGTATATTTGTATGTCACAAAAAAAGTATTTGAATATACCAACATAATCTTATATTTATTTCCAAAATTAATTGTTAAAATCAAATTACTTCACATTCAACAAATCCACACCAAAAAAAGCTTACCTTAACAACAGGGTCATCATCACCATCATCACAAAACACATACGAGACACTCAAACGTTTCATGAAACCGAAAACTGAAAATCCATTGCTGTTATAAAACTAGAAACAACTGTTATTTTTAATGTTCAAATGATTGACACTGAGTTCCGAATTTGAATTTCGCGGGAAGATGGCGGGAGAGAACGTATCCTCCGCACCTTGCTAACATTTTATCCGACTGACTACTGTAATATCATCGCCTAGGGATGTGCTACTACCGATAATGAAACTTCTGTGATAGCGATATTAATTGATTGATTAGTTCAATACAATACTACAGACCAGACATTTGCTTTGTTTTAGTTAAAGTAATGGTTATTGTTAGATACTTTTACAACGTAGTAGCTACGGCGTAGCCCATATTTAGTCTACCATGAAATTCATCTACGTCGTAGTCAGAAATCAGACTAACATAAATGTTGAGTTATAAAACCCTTAATTTATCTATTTATTTCTCTGTAAAAAACGAATGTTTAGGGGAAAAGTGCTCAGCGTGTCTTGGCTGCGATCCCCGGGGATGAATTGTAAAATTTAATTGGTATGATTTCATCCAGTTTGAAAGATTACCTGATAACCTGATTATCGAAATTTTATATGGTTTCGTGCTTTGAAGGACTCGTAAACCGGTCCCGGCTACTATCACTGTAGAATTCGTTAGTCTGCCAAACTACACTTGGCTGTCCACCACGGCGATGGCCAAATAACCCTATACTGGGTAGGCTCAAGCCCCTCGATGGAGAGACTTATAAGCTGTGGATCATTATTTTATATTAAAATCATTGAAATTTAATACAAGTTTACCCAGAACATATCCATTGATGCTCGAAAAGACACAATTAATAAAGCAACTTATTTTATTTCCATATATGGACATAATAAAGTCATATTAAGTCCAAAACTATAATTATCCATAGTGCCTAATGACAAATATCGATAGATTCTGTTATCAGTGAAAATATCGACACCACCGCGCCCCATCACTATTCAAAATGGAAACGCAGAGAAGACACGGGCTGTCTCCGCGCATGCGCGATACTTGTTTTTCTCAATTCTTCCTTATATCTAGTTGTGGGAATTTGCAAATTCACACCCTGTATATTTTATATTGTTTGGTAATTTTTATGATTGTTTCTGTAAACGTTTCTGACAATGTATATTTTAATAGTTTTCTCTTATTTCAATTAAGTTTTACTTCCAAGCTATCTATTTTTTATCATTCTTTCTGTACATTAGATTTGAAAAGTAAGCAAACGGATCTCTAGAGCTGCCGTACTCAAATCTGTGGGATGCGCTGTATATATTTCTACCTATAAGGGTGTTCCAACCGTATTTAAAATTAACGATTCATCGACCATGTGACAATTCGTGGAAAATATTTTAAAACAAAATTTTCCGAAATATCGGTAAAAATTCATCTAAGTCACCTCAATTAATTTATAAAAATCATTAAATATTCACGTTACTTGCAATGAGCCACATGTACAAATTATATAGTATATTTGTATGTCACAAAAAAAGTATTTGAATATACCAACATAATCTTATATTTATTTCCAAAATTAATTGTTAAAATCAAATTACTTCACATTCAACAAATCCACACCAAAAAAAGCTTACCTTAACAACAGCATCATCACCACCATCATCACAAAACACATACGAGACACTCAAACGTTTCATGAAACCGAAAACTGAAAATCCATTGCTGTTATAAAACTAGAAACAACTGTTATTTTTAATGTTCAAATGATTGACACTGAGTTCCGAATTTGAATTTCGCGGGAAGATGGCGGGAGAGAACGTATCCTCCGCACCTTGCTAACATTTTATCCGACTGACTACTGTAATATCATCGCCTAGGGATGTGCTACTACCGATAATGAAACTTCTGTGATAGCGATATTAATTGATTGATTAGTTCAATACAATACTACAGACCAGACATTTGCTTTGTTTTAGTTAAAGTAATGGTTATTGTTAGATACTTTTACAACGTAGTAGCTACGGCGTAGCCCATATTTAGTCTACCATGAAATTCATCTACGTCGTAGTCAGAAATCAGACTAACATAAATGTTGAGTTATAAAACCCTTAATTTATCTATTTATTTCTCTGTAAAAAACGAATGTTTAGGGGAAAAGTGCTCAGCGTGTCTTGGCTGCGATCCCCGGGGATGAATTGTAAAATTTAATTGGTATGATTTCATCCAGTTTGAAAGATTACCTGATAACCTGATTATCGAAATTTTATATGGTTTCGTGCTTTGAAGGACTCGTAAACCGGTCCCGGCTACTATCACTGTAGAATTCGTTAGTCTGCCAAACTACACTTGGCTGTCCACCACGGCGATGGCCAAATAACCCTATACTGGGTAGGCTCAAGCCCCTCGATGGAGAGACTTATAAGCTGTGGATCATTATTTTATATTAAAATCATTGAAATTTAATACAAGTTTACCCAGAACATATCCATTGATGCTCGAAAAGACACAATTAATAAAGCAACTTATTTTATTTCCATATATGGACATAATAAAGTCATATTAAGTCCAAAACTATAATTATCCATAGTGCCTAATGACAAATATCGATAGATTCTGTTATCAGTGAAAATATCGACACCACCGCGCCCCATCACTATTCAAAATGGAAACGCAGAGAAGACACGGGCTGTCTCCGCGCATGCGCGATACTTGTTTTTCTCAATTCTTCCTTATATCTAGTTGTGGGAATTTGCAAATTCACACCCTGTATATTTTATATTGTTTGGTAATTTTTATGATTGTTTCTGTAAACGTTTCTGACAATGTATATTTTAATAGTTTTCTCTTATTTCAATTAAGTTTTACTTCCAAGCTATCTATTTTTTATCATTCTTTCTGTACATTAGATTTGAAAAGTAAGCAAACGGATCTCTAGAGCTGCCGTACAAGAAGTTCTCGAGCAGTCACTATCAACTGCTTCAAGCAGTTTGAATGTTCAATCAGCTTCTACTTTTGTTTTTCTTTCGGTATGATTGGTTGCTGCTGGCCCTGTGGCCTGTGCGGCTTCACCATGACTTTATGTGTGCCGGGCAGCTGAGAGCCGTCCCGCGGCGTGGCAAAGGAGTTTACCTAAGCTAAATCGGAGCTTCTATGTTGACTGATTGAAGAAGTTTATATACATACATATACTTACGGCTATATAAATCCCTTAATGGGGTAGCCAGAGCTTTGGAATAAGAAATTCCTTAGCCACTTTTGGAAGTTCAATGGGGAAAAGATGGTAATAATAAATGTTTTGGTGACGGGTCTCCAATCACATCGCCCAAAAATCACTTAAAAAGTCCCTATACCCTTAGTCGTCTCTTACGATCACCCATGGGTTGAAATGGGATAGTGTTATTCCAAGCCGACACTACACTGCAAAAACAATCTGTTAAACAAGTTTTTATATGGTGAATATAGGAAGAATTTTTCTCGCGAGTGGTCACCCGATACCATAGCTCAGTTGGCAGAGCAGCGGGGGCGTATACCCGAGTTCCTAGGTTCGAGTCCTGCTAGCCTCGAAAATTTTTGTTTGCTCAATTGATTAGTAATATAGGTAGAAACAATATTTATGCTGCCTTAAAATCTTGGTTTTTCTTAAAAACATTTCTGTCCAAGGAAATAGTTAACCTATGAGCGGCCGTGTATGTCTGTTTAAACATCAGCCAACTTAATTAACGTCTTAAAACTTACTTTCATTTGGTTTTATTTCATCTTCAAAACGCCTTTGCTGAAAAAGTGAGCATAAATAGATTTGTTAAAAGCATTGGACTCTTCTCTTCTTACCTCTATATTGTATTATTTGATGCGGTTGGAGACCCATCACCAAAAACCTTTATTTTTACCATCTTTTCCCCACTCAACTTCCAAAAGTGGCTGAGGAATTTATAATTCCTTAGCTCTGGCTACCCCTTCTAGGGAAATATAGCCGTGAGTACATGTATATGTATTTATGTAAATAGTATACTTTAGTCTATTAATAACATAACATAACATAAACGTTCACGCCGAATATCCCCGAAGGGGTTGGCAGAGGTACTAATACTTCTGAACATCACGTGACTTTGTCACCTGGTGTTCAGAGTACCCACGTTTTGCATGGACAGTGCACTCACGTGGTAGGGGGCAGGCCTGTCGCCGTTTTGTACGAATACACTGCCACATGACTAAATACAACTCAGCCATGTGGGTTTCCTCACGATGTTTTCCCTCACCGTTAACAACCATGATAAATTAACCACACATATGTCTATAGAAAAGACAAATTGGTGTAGGCCCGACCCAGGATTTGAACACTAGTCGTTTGCACGATAACCGAGTGTTCTACCCACTGGGCTATCACGGTTGTCTATAAATCTTCCTTACAAAATGAATCTCAATCCGGTCTCAAAAGAATGATCACGTTAAAATACAGTTATGTATTATTGATACAAAGTTTGTCAAGTTACAGCCGTAGTCGATCATCATCATAATGTAGATTTCGGTGGTTAACAAAAATTTCAAATCAAATTTTGTTACTCTAGTCATATTACAAAATAAAAAAAAAATATTTTTGGCCTGCCCCCTATCACGTGAGTACACTGTCTAAGCAAAACGTGGGTACCTTCTCCGGACACTAGATGGCGCTGCCATGTGAGTTCAGAAGTATTGGTACCTCTGCCAACCCCTTCGGGGATAAACGGCGTGAACGTTTATGTTTATGTTTATATTTTTGGCTAGAAGAATAAATAGAGTGTACTACCGTTTTTTCTGTTGAACAAAATTCTTTACATAATACTGGTCAGAATCACTTAAAAATATGGCTAGCAGTACAGTGTACGTTTGATAAGTACTTAATTTATGCGATTAATTAATCCTTCTCTGGGACAATCGGTTGGCTGAAATAGTAATCTTTGTCCCACCGGTTGGGCTATTGTCAGCTGGCCATAACGAATATAGTTCATCTTTTCTACCTTCTTACCTATACTCAAGGCAATAAATTCTAAAAGGTTAGCTGTTCGGAGTAGCGATGTTTTGCTTATAAATCGAAATCATTTTTACTTGCATAAATATAGTAATATGAAGATGTTACATTATTATGGTCGGACCATCACATTTATGCAAGCATGCAAATATTTACATACATACATATACTCACGGCTCTAATTCCCTAGAAGGGGTAGCCAGAGTCAAGGAATTATTAATTCCTCAGCCACTTTTGGAAGTTGAGTGGGGAAAAGTCGGTAAAATAAAGGTTTTTGGTGATGGGTCTCCAACCGCATCACCCAAAAATCCAATAAAAAACCCCAATACCCTTAGTCGCCTCTTACGACACCCGTGGGTAGAAAGGGGTAGCGACATTCTAAGCCGGCACTACACGGACTAAGTATTTACATTAAAAAAATTGTCGATACAATAATTATAGTACCAAAACAGCCGAGAATTACAAATGATATTTTTGATTTAATTAAAACAACATACGTGCGGTACAAAAAATACTATTTTAATATGATCAAACAAGCCAAAAGAAATTATGATAAAGAACGAATAGATAAAGCAGGCAATAATCCGAAATTATTATGGAAAGCCATAAAATCTATGACAAGGAATGATAAAAAAAATGACTCTTGTCATTTACTTAGTGGTGTTGATAATCAGGAATCTGTTAATAAAATAAATAAGTAAAAATAAAAATAAAATAAATAAAATAATCATTTATTTCAAAATAAAAAGATAAATCTTTGTTTTTTGAACGTCAAATTTTAACTTAATACTAAGTTTACTTCGGATTCGGAAGGTGTTTTGTTGAGAGAAGAACCCGTAAGAAACTCGTCAACACACATCTTTTTTTAACGTCCATTACAATTTTGGTGTTAGCCCGGAAACATCCTGCACAGAGCCCTGATGACACCAAGCCACTTCATCATTAATGTAATCATTGACATTGTAATAGGCTTTCGAACTAAGATTTCTTTTAACTGCTGCTTTGAATTTTGTTTCTGTTAAATTTAAAATGTCCTCAGGTATTTTATTATACATTTTTACGCATAACCCCATGAAAGATGTATTTACTTTTGACAATCTGTATTTTGGTACTGATATTTTATTGTTGTCTCTCAGGTTTCGAATATGTCTGTCACAATTTTTCACAAAAGAGGCCTGATTCTTTCTTACATACATAATATTTTCATAAATATATTGACATGGCAGTGTCATTATATTTATTGTTTTAAACAATTCCCTCAGGGAATCTCGGGATCTCAAATTGTATATAGCTCTTATTGCTCTCTTTTGGAGAATAAATATGGAACCAACATCAGCTGCTCTGCCCCAGAGTAAAATACCGTAAGACATTACACTATGAAAATAGCTGTAATAAACTAATCGAGCTGTCTGTACATCTGTCAAATGTCTTATTTTCCTAACGGCATATGCAGCACTACTTAGCCTGCCAGCTAGTGAGCTAATGTGGGGTCCCCATTGGAGCTTGGAGTCCAGAGTTATCCCTAAGAAAACTGTGTTATCCGAAAATACTAACTTTTCATTATTTAAAATTATTTCGTTTTCAACGCACCTAACATTAGGTAATACAAATTTAATGCATTTGGTTTTTTTACCATTCAGTACAAGATTATTGGAAGCAAACCATGTTTGAATCTGTGAAACCGTGTTATTCACCTCGTCAATATTCTGATTATTTCTTTCAACGTCAAATACTAAAGAAGTATCATCAGCAAATAACACTATCTCGGACATTTTCTCGACCATGAACGGCAAATCATTAATATAAACTAAAAATAAAAATGGGCCCAAAATAGAACCCTGCGGAACACCCATTTTTACATGAGTTCCAGGTGATATTGCATTATTGATTTGCACTTTCTGTATCCGATCCGAAAAGTAAGACTTTATTAATTTAAGTGCGTCACCTTGTATGCCATAATGTTCTAATTTAATAAAAAGGATTTCATGATCTGCACAATCAAATGCCTTCGTAAGATCGCAAAACAAACCAATAGCATCATTTTTGCGTTCCCACGAATCAAAAATGTGTTTCATTAAGGCAACGCCTGCATCGGTGGTAGAGCGGCCCTTCGTAAAGCCAAATTGTTTTGGATGAAACAATTTGTTTGAAGCGAAATGCAAAAGCATTTGATTGAACATTAGTTTTTCGAATATTTTACTTAAAACTGGCAGAATTGATATGGGTCTATAACCATCAGGACTAATTTTATCTCCTCCGGATTTAAGAAGTGGTACAATTTTACTATGCTTCATGAGATTTGGAAAGATTTTATTTCTTATACATTCATTAAATATATCTGCTAAATATGGAGCCAAAGTTACAATAAAATTATGGCAAACTTTCACTGACATACCCCAAATGTCTTCAGAACTTTTTAGTTTAAATAATTTAAAACATTTTTCGATATCTGTAGGGCTGACATCTTTAAAACAAAACAAAGTTTCGCACCTATCAACATTTTGTTGTAACAAGTGTTGAGCTTTTATGACCGATGTGTTTAAATATTCAGTTGTTTTTGATGGTATGTCAGTAAAATGTTTTTCAAAAATACAAGCGATTTCCTCATTAGAGGTAGTCAGACCTTTATCAGATCGAACACAGAACTCCTGATCACATGGTTTACCTCGGCCTGTTTGGGTGTTGATAATATTCCACACTGTTTTAACTTTATTATCGGATGTTCGGATACGTCGGCTTAGGTATCTGGCTTTAGCCTCTTTACATACTTTATTAAATATTTTTGAGTATTTTTTTACATATTCACTCAATTCATTATTATTACTATAAGCTTTTTGATCATATAAATCGAAGAGTTTTTCTCTTGATCTATAAATACTTGGTGTTGCCCACTCACAAAACTTAAATTTACTGGTAATAGTTACATTTTTTACATTAAAAATTTCATTAAACTCATTTATCAGAACATTATAAAAGATATCATAGCTAGTATTTGAGTTTTTATTAATTGTACATGTGGGAAACTTAGAGCTTATTATATTTATATATTTTTCTACTTTACTGGCAGTAATATGCCTTTTTTTAATAACAATTTTTGGTTCTGGTATCTCTAGAGGAAAGCTAACAAAAAGGCCGCTGTGATCAGACTTTAGTTTATTTATAACACTTTTACTTGAAAAATCTGCATTAGTAAATACATTATCTAAGCATGTTTTGATTCTAGTCGGTTCCAAGAATAAATTTTCTAAATTGAACGATTGGAATAAACTCATCAATCGTGTTTTAAGATGACTGTCTTGTAGGAGATCCACATTGAAGTCTCCACATATTATTATACGTTTTTTATTCCTGAAAACTTTGCCTAATACATCTTCCATTACATTTTCGAATTTATCATAATTTTGGTTATAAGGGGGTCGATACACACATATTAAGAAATAGTTTTTTAACTCTATGCAGGATAATTCCACGACTTGCTCAACGCTTAACTGTACAATATCATTACGAATTTTTGATTTAATATTATTTTTTAAAAATATAGCGGAGCCACCACAGGCTTTAGAATTGCGGCAGTAGTTGCTAGCTAAATAATAGTTTTCAAAACCAAATATGAGTTCGCAATTCTTAAGCCAGTGTTCAGTAACACATAAACAATCTATTTCATATTTTTCCAAAAATAATTCTATTTCTAATTCTTTACAAGAAAACCCCTGAGTATTTTGACATACAAGTTTAAACTGGGAGACTCCTTGTAAAGTATTCTTTTTAGTTAAATTGCCAGAAGAACCTCCTTCCTTGTTTACAATATTGATATTAGGTGACGACTTAAGGACGACAGGAGGCTCTTCCATTGTCACTCTTAAAAGTTTAAATTATGGCTTCCACCATCGCATACTAGAAGTAAGTTTCCCCTTATATTAAATATATGGGGGTCAGATATATTATATGCTAATAATTTAGCAATGTTCCGCTTTTGATTTAAGGGTATGTATACAGTACCCAGTCGAGAATTTGAATAAGGTAAAAACTTATTCAAATCCAAACAAAATAAATTGTCGCTTTGACAACATGTCACGTGACATATTAGATTATTCATAATATGAATATTGTCATTCTGCTTATCCATATTAAGTAAGTATGGAAAGGTACAAAATATAAATTTACATTTATATATTTTTTGTATTTCCAAAAGTTTATTTAAACTTTTATTTAATAAATACTTATTTAATCCTATACTATTGCCGACCAGTACGACAATCGTTGTATATTCGTCATAAGTGCCTAATAATATTCGTTCTACTATATAATTAAAGTTTGCACCCGTATAGCAATGGTTAATGACCTGCTGATTAAGATACTTCGATAGTATTTCGCCAAAACCTAAGGCCATGCCATCCGAAAATACTAATGTTCTGTTTGCCGGCGGCGCCGGCGGCGTGCTAACAGTTGGTAATGTAATCCCATTAATTGGTTGGGGTGATTGAGATATAACGCTATTTGAGGAAATATGACTATTCAGAGTAACCGTCTCTTTGTCTATAAGACTGCCGATATGTTTGTATCTTAAATGCAGATCTTCCTGACTAACAATCAGCTCACTCAGTTTATCATTCAAACTATCTATTTGGTTTAGTAAATCAATTTTTCTGTAAGACTTGTTTATGAATTTTATACTATTTTTCATACTTATAAGACTTTTGTTTGTGTTGTATATACGTTTTTTAACTAATTTATATTTTTTACACTGTTTACGACTGAAAGTTTTTGAATATTTAAAAGAGGTCATAGAAGATAATGATTCTGCCTCAAGTTCGGCACATAAAGAAACTGCGTGAGAGTCTTCGTGAATATTCTTTATTCTATGGAATTCCGCCAATTGAGCGTGTGCCTCTGCCAACTGCTCATTCAGAATATGAATTCGCTCTAAAGCTACTTCATGCTTTGCGCACTGATCCTCATGCTTTAATATTAATATCTGCTGGTTTTCTAATTCCACTTGAGAAATGTCGTAAGATTCACGAAGCAACACAATTTTTTCTAAAAGATTACTATTTTTCAACTTTAAATTACGAATAGCTAAAACGTTTTCGTCCCGTTCTTCTAAAAGCCTATTTTTTAATTGTTCTGCATCATTTAACTCTCTTTTTAATTTTTCATATTTTTGTTCGGCAGCCATTCTACGAGTTGTAATCGAGTCCATTTTACGAAACGAACAGTCTTAATATTATATACTAGTTTAAAGCGTTACTATAGCGAACGATAATCCTAATACTAAAATATTTCGATCCACACAAGCGCCTACTTACAACAAAGATATAAAGTTATTATTTATCGTTTGTTTTCTATTAACTAAACAATATAATCATAAATGTAACACTCAAAATATGACACCGAGTGTTATCACTACCCTAATTTAGTTTTAAATATTAACGTTTTACTATTTATTATATCCTTTACGACAAACAATTTGTACTCACAAATTCTAATAAGTACCTAATATTATAATAAGTGAAGGAATGCGATTAAATAGCTCAGTAGAAAAAGATTTTTATATGATAAATTCACTTAATATAAAGAAAAGAAAAGTATATATAATTATAAACTATAATAATTAATAACGGGAATCGAACCCGTGTTTGAAAGATAGTAAGTAATAAGAAACCAGCTATTTGTCTCACTCTTACTTAGTTGAAGCGGTGATCAAATGAAGACCGTTGTTTTATAACTAATATAGGATTTTTATTAAATTGAAATACCTATTATTGTTCAAAAATACATAAATTTACTTAGCTGGTTTACTCGGCAAGGGTTCTCCTATCTAGCGATGTTTTCCTTTGTTTGGTTTCAGCCGTTAAAACGTCACAAACTTTAATCACTTATTTTGTCACATTCACTTAATATTACTCTAAGATAACACTTGTGTGGATGAAATACGCACCAATAAACAATTTACAACCATTTATGGTTTATTTCTATGCTTTTTAACAATTATAGCGAAAATTAAATAGCTAAGCACGAATTAGATATTATTTCGATCTACCCGATTTTTTCGAGATCCAATGTTGGAAAAGTTTACGCAGAAAAGATTTTAATTAGTGGTGGACGGGTATCAAGCAATAATTTACAAAGTAACTTAGAAAACTCTATGGTCTTGACTGATACGGATGCAGATGAAATTGACATTTTAATATCAGGATTAAAAAATGAATGCTCGATTGGTTGGGATGGAATTCCAAATAAATTAATTAAGTCGATTAGGCATATAATAAACCCCTTATTAGTACACATTTTTAGCCTTTATTTGAAACAAGGTGTATTTCCTTCTATTTTAAAAAAATCTGTTGTAATCCCAATATATAAATCAGGTGAAAAAGATAGTATTAATAGTTATAGGCCCATCTCAATTCTTCCCTCTTTGTCTAAAATCCTTGAAAAGATTCTTAATAACCGATTAACAAATTTTTTGGATAAGTTCGCTATATTATCCGACAATCAATATGGATTTCGTAAAGCTAGATCTACAACTGATGCAGTTTTGAAACTTACAAATTATGTTACAAGTAAACTTGATGCTCACAAAAAAGTTCTTGCTGTGTTCTTAGATCTAGCCAAAGCTTTTGACACGGTTTCTATACCTCTATTGATTAAAAAACTAGAAGAAATTGGTGTTCGAGGAGAAGCTTTAAAAATGTTTTTGGATTATTTAACAGATAGATATCAATGTGTAAAAATTGATGAACATATTAGTGAGGATATACCAATGTCTTTTGGTGTACCGCAAGGTAGCATATTGGGCCCGACTTTGTTCTCAATTTATATCAATCAGTTGTGTAATCTAAACATCAATGGTCAAGTTCTGTGTTATGCGGACGACACTGTTATTTGTTTCCAAGGACATACCTGGGAGGACACTTTTGAGGTTGCACAACTAGGCCTTAATAAGGTTAGTGAATGGTTACAAGATAATGTTCTCACACTAAATAGTGAAAAGTCAAAATATATAACTTTTTCAATTCAAAAACCTAGTCAACCCCCATTAACAAATGTTTTAATTTCACACCGAACAGGTTGCTCAAAAGATAGCAGTTCTTGTAATTGTATCCCATTAGAAAGAAGCCCACAGGTTAAATATTTGGGTGTTATTATTGATCAATATCTAAAATTTGGTCCTCACATTTGTGCTATTGCAGCAAGAGTCCGAAACCTCATGCATATTTTCAAAAATATAAGACATGTTTTACAACCTTCACTACTTAAACGTGTTTATATAGCATTATGCGAGTGTTTATTGACATATTGTATAACGTCATGGGGTGGTGCTGACAAAACAAATTTAAAAGTGTTGGAAGTTGCTCAGAGGGGGTTACTAAAAGTCAGTACTTTCAAGCCTATTCTGTTCCCCACTACTGAACTTTATACTTTTTGTGAAGTTTTGACAGTAAGAAAGCTGTACATTTTATTGACAGTGTTGAAACAACATGTATCATCAAATCGTCTTAATCTCAAACGGCGACGTGACATTGTTTTTGTAAAACCCAAATTAAACACAAAATATGGTCAAAACTATTTTTCATTTTTAGGCCCTCACCTTTATAATTCTATTAATAAAATACTAGATATAAGAGATTTAAATAGTTACGAATGTAAATGTAAACTTTTACCCTGGTTACTTACTTTAATTATGATCAGACTGAGATGTTATCTATACTTATAATAAATCTGTAGAGAGGTCAATTCTGTACATGAAATATATTTTCAAAATAACTATCAGGTGGTGATTAGGGATCGATACTGATGCCAAAAATGCAATCAGTAAAATTTTTGTCTGTCTGTCTGTCTGTCTGTCTGTCTGTCTGTCTGTCTGTCGGTTTGTATGTTCCTTATGGAAACAAAAACTACTCGACGGATTTTAACGAAACTTGGTACAATTATTTTTGATACTCCTGCGCAGGTTTTTGTATACTTTTCAGCAGAGAAATAAAGGGGAATTCTGGAAAATTTGGGGAAAACGGGAGAAGTTACTCCATTTTTTAAGCTTCCGTCGCATGTGCAGCCTTAATGGTTAAACTTACATAGAAATCATGTGTGGCGGAAATATTCTTCATAAAATTATCTAAAAAAAAATCTCAACAGTATATGTCTATCTTTTACTGTTGACTCACAATAACACGTGTAATTCCTGATAGCTTAGCAGTACGGAACATCCTGATTATATTTGTTTACTCTTACGTTTGTAAACCTCTCACTTATCCCTAATTTAAAAAAGGTAACATTATTACCTATTCAATAAAAAAAGAATCATAGAAATCGATTGACAAACACCGAAATTATACATAAAATAAGCCATCGCGCCCGTGATCGAAACCAAATCTTTACTAATTTACATATAACATACTAGATGGCGCCAGTAGTTGCATCCTTCATAACGTAATGACTATTTTTTAGATTGTTATAAACACTTCATGGCGTTTTATTCCAAAATTTGCTATTAAACGGAAATACTGAACCTTTCATTAAAGCGCATTCAAAATCATCAAACTACACTGTTAAGGGAGTGCTATAAATTTAATAAATTGAAAACATTACGCTGAATTTCACAATGCCTGAGCAGTGACTGAAGAAAGAAACCTCAGATATTTAAAAAAACAACGCTACCCGTGCGAAGCTGGGACGATCCACTAGTTAGAAATACAATGCTAAATATTTGGTGACTCCTAGGATTTTCAAAATAGACTTTATTTTACACAATCGCAAACACACACACAAACATACATTCAATCACATACACACACACACACATACATACATACATACTAACTTACACATACATTTGAGGATGCAAAAGCATGCAATTGATTACAATCTACATGTATTAAATTTAAGTTTTTCATTTAATATAATTAAAATTAACTTATAGTTCTCTCTTTTAGAGAACTTGTGCTATTGGTTGATCTCTTTCTATTTGTGTAACTTTTAGTTTATAAACATATTTTTTAAGAAGCTGAAATGATTGTGAGTCAACTTTATGGGTTGAGCAAAATACTTATCCTAAGTTTACAGGGCTTTGCCCTTTTTATTAGGGAGTATGAAACTCAATTTGTTGTACCCTTTTTCAATAAAAAATATATTATTATTTCGAAAGTTATTTTTGTTTCTCGCCTCTCCCATGGCCGAAAATGAAAATATAAATTTTAAATGGGAGAGGCGGTACTCCCCGACAAAAGCACAGTCGGTCGGGGTCAGGGAGTCAGGTTCAAGAACCGACGGACGATCCGAGCCGTATCGAGCAGCACCGCTTTCTGCATTTGTGCTGGAACCGACACGCCACAGAAATCCAACCGCCTCAAGTTGGTCGCGAGGCGGTATATTATTATTATTATTTCGAAAAGCATTTTTGTTTCTCGCCTCTCCCATGGCCGAAAATGAAAATATAAATTTTAAATGGGAGAGGCGGTACTCCCCGACAAAAGCACAGACGGTCGGGGTCAGGGAGTCAGGTTCAAGAACCGACGGACGATCCGAGCCGTGTCGAGCAGCACCGCTTTCTGCATTTGTGCTGGAACCGACACGCCACAGAAATCCAACCGCCTCAAGTTGCTCGCGAGGCTGGTTGGAATTAACCCGTTCGCGGATAAAACAATTGGGATTATTTCTGTCGAAGTCACACCCCACATGTCGGTGATCTCGTGAGCCAGATCGAGATATTTCCGACGCTTCTCGGTTTCGGCTTTCACGAGACCCTCGTCATGAGGGATAGTGACATCCACTAGAAATACCCTCGACTGCGACCGATCCCATACCACGATATCAGGCTTATTCGCTAGAATAGTCCTGTCCGTGATAACGGATCGGTCCCAATAGATTTTGGCACGGTCGTTTTCTAGGATTGGCTCCGGCAGATACTTGTAATACGGCAGCCTCTGTTGCAAGAGTCCGTATTTTAGAGCGAGCTCCTGATGCAGGATTTTGGCTGCTTGGTTGTGTCTGTGCAAGTACTCAGTGTTAGCAAGAGCCGAACAACCGGAAATAACATGCCTAAGTGACTCTCCGGGACGGCCACATGCTCGACAAACGTCTGTGGTACCGTCCTTTAGGATGTATTTCCGATAGTTCCGCGTCTTGATAACCTGATCTTGTATTGCACAGACAAAACCTTCGGTTTCCCCAAAGAGGTCCCCGAAACGCAGCCAATGCAGGGAGGCTTTACGGTCCACGAAAGGTTCGTGAAGTACCTTGTAAAACCTCCCTGTAATTATTATTATTATTATATTATTATTTTATTTACACAGAAAAAAAAAGTTATAAAAACATTTGTCTATCAGCCATTTTTTAGTTCACGTTTGAGTATATTCAGTAGATAGTGTATTCACCTGAAAGGGGCAAGTTTACTGCCGCTTGGTAGGAATACACTTTTACATCTCTAGTACAAATCAGCCATTAGGGTTTTTTCATGATGGTTTCCCTCGCCGTTAACTTGGTATTAATAAACACATATGACATAAAAAAAGACAAGTTGGTGTTACCCCGACTCAAAATTAAAACCTTCGACTCCATGAGTAAGAAGTGGTGATTTTCCCATTGAGCTACCAACTATAGTTTTTATTTTATATTCTCGTCATGAAGCAGAGCAAGTAAAGGGCTGGTATTTTTAATGAATTGAACATCATTTGTAACTCTTGTTCTTGTGAATAAGTGATTTTTATTTATTTTATATGCTATTATATTACTCGGTTATCGTGCAAGCGACTAGTGTTCAAATCCTGGGTCGGGCCTACACCAATTTGTCTTTTCTAAAGACATATGTGTGGTTAATTTATCATGGTTGTTAACGGTGAGGGAAAACATCGTGAGGAAACCCACATGGCTGAGTTTTACTTAGTCATGTGACAGTGTATTCGTACAAAACGGCGATAGGCCTGCCCCCTATCACGTGAGTACACTGTCCATGCAAAACGTGGGTACTCTGAACACCAGGTGACAAAGTCACGTGATGTTCAGAAGTATTAGTACCTCTGCCAACCCCTTCGGGGATATTCGGCGTGAATGTTTATGTTATGTTATTATATTATAATTCCAATAAGTAAAATAAGCGATTTTCTCACTCAAACTGATCTCTTCCAGATAATTAGTAGCCTTTATTTATATACAAATATTGTATTTAGTTACATTCAATAACAATCATATTAAAATGTGAACATCCAAGTTACACACATCAAAAGTGTCTAGGTATCAATATATATTTTTGAAATAACTTTTCTCCTGATTAATATTAGCTAAACATTTATTTAAGTACCAAGCTCCTTTGCATTCATAAAGAAATTTGCCATTTTCCAAATAAAGGGATTTTTGACAATTGTAATAACAGTTTTCTTTAAAATTGTATTGGCTTTCTTAAACAATTAATAATCCGTGTTTCAACCGCTAACACTATTACACAAGAACAACGGTTTGGCATACTCAAAATGAGTTCATCCAAATCACGTTGTGGAATGGCCGCCCATGTCCGTTGCAACAACAAAAAAAGGACTTATTGCGACTGGATACCCTCCATATTTGTCAGAGCTCTTCTCTGTAGCATATCCCATGCATGCTCAATCGGGTTCAAGTCTGGCAACTGCGCAGACCAGGGCAGGACATTGATGTTAGCTAAGGCGAGAGTCTGTATTACAACGTGATTACAACTCTTGCGGTGTGCGGTCAGCAAATACCCGCCCATACCATGATGGTTCCACCACTATAAGGATGGACTTCCTAGCAGGATTTTAATCGCTTTTGGCGTCCAGGGGTTCTCCAGTGTTGTATACGTCTTGTATCCGGTCTCATACCAAAACGAGACTCATCAGAAAAGCACACGAAACGCCATTGTTCTTCTGCCCAATTTCTGTGATCAAGAGCCCATTGATATCCGACGATCCGAATCCTACGATTGTGCATTGCAATAGATGGTACCCGTAGCGGTCTTCGGGAATGAAGGTTTACTTCATGCAAGCTGTTTCTGACGGTTTGGTGGCTAATTAAGTTCCCTAAAGAGCGATGAAGCGAAGCTTTAAAGAGTTAATTCGAACATATTGAATTTTCTTAGGGGTGACAGTGTTACTAATAGTTCTAAACTTTACTTATCATTTTTGTCATACCAGTTAAGAGCTTATTCCATTACACTTTGTCGTTTCTGAATTTTGACGTCCTTCGAAGTTACTGCCGCAGACGATTGTTATTCCACTACACAAATTTGTCTACTTTCAGAAGCCTAGCGTTCTGAACGTTATTCCACTAGTCTGAATTCAGATTCTGTGGCTCTCAGACGTCTTCATTCAGACAAATGGAATAAGCTCTTAGTCAGCACACATAGTAAGTAGGAGTCCGCGAGACTGAAGTACTCATGTAAATTTTTGGAGGCGTTGCAGTTTAGTTTATACCACATTTTAATTACTACTAATAAATGAAGGATAAATAAAGGAGAGAAAAATTTCGACATCGGCGGGGATCGAACCCGTAACCTCGGGTATACGCCCCATCTTATTTATCCTTTTGTGAAAGTACGTTAGAGCGCACACTACTGCGGACTCACTCGCACAAAGCAGCGTCTCACTCATATTCCTACATCGCGGAGTGTAAATGTTTTTAGAGTTAAGCATAGATACACATTATAATTTGGTACACAGCAGGGTGTACTGGCCAGTATATCTTTGCTGTGACCACACTTTATTTATAATAATAATAATAATAATAAATGTTTTTATTTGTCTCTTAAAATACAACAATACAAGAAAATAAAGTAACAAAGAAAACAACAATGATATCAAACAACAGACAAAAAGGTGCAAAGCTCGTTCTATCCACAACAAGCAGATAGCTTCGCTTTTCAGCTCTGACCTATAACTTAAAACTACTTATATCTAAATTAAATTAAGGTGAACATGATATTTTGCAATGTAATCAAAATGTGCACATTGCAATTACAGTTTGTTTTATTATTATCTCCTATTAGCACAGATGATTACTTTATATAGTTTTAGATAGATAATTAATGTATATATACGTATGTATATATAGCATATAGTATAAATAAATATAAATATGTATAAATTTATATATAAAATATATAATATATAAAATATTTACATGAGGTTTTGAGTACGGAGGTCTCGGATTCGATCCCCGGGGGCGGTAACCTTACAATATTAATTTGTAAGATTTAACCCAGTTTAGAAGGATATGCCAGGCTTGAATCACCTTATTATCCGAAAATTAAGATGATTTCGTGCTTCGGAGGGCACGTGAAACCGTCGGTTTTCCTTACGCTCAGTACTCAGCTGCTTCGCAATTTCAATTTGCTGTGCAAAGTTTGATTAACGTGACAATGATTAAAAAACCATTTTAAAATGTTTATATCTGTTTTATTAAATTTTCCATGATATTGTACAATGTAGCGCTATTATTCTTTATTTAAACAACTTTATTAGACTGAAAAAGACGGGAATCATTAGGTTGATTAATTTAATATCGCGCGGGTCAACTCGGTAATTATAATTGTATTATTAGATATTGCTTTGAAGTTAGACGTGATAGTCCAGTGGGTAGAACCCCCGCCCGAAAACAGAAGGGCGTGAGTTTCAATCCTGGGTCGGGCCTACACCAATTTGTCTTCTCCAAAGTCATATGTGTGGTTAATTTATCATGGTTGTTAACGGTGAGGGAAAACATCGTGAGGAAACCCACATGGCTGAGTTGTACTTAGTCATGTGACAGTGTATTCGTACAAAACGGCGATAGGCCTGCCCCCTATTACGTGAGTACACTGTCTAAGCTATACGTGGGTACCTTATCTGGTAACTAGATGGCGCTGCCATGTAAGTTCAGAAGTATTGGTACCTCTGCCAACCCCTTCGGGGATAAACGGCGTGAACGTTTATGTTATGTTATGTTATGCTTTGAAGTTATTACGCACTATTTAAGCTTCCTATTACTAAGATTTATATAAGGTTCCTCGAAACCATAACACTAGTAACAACCCACGATCTTCGTCTTAAGGTGATAATGGGTAAGATTACCATTCTTAATTAAATGGTTTAAGCTAAGAATGTATGTAATATAACTTCCTAATATGCTTCTATTGTCTTACGACCGATTTCTGAATTGAGTATTCCAGCTGAAAACAACTTAAGTGTCGTTCTGTCGCATTGAATTCTTAACAACTGAATGAGACAAAACGATACTTAAGTCGTTCTCAGCCTGAATACTCAATTCAGAAGTCGGTCGTATGTAACTAAGATTAAAGGAATATTAATTATGTGCTTATTGCCTATGCGATTTTATTGTCTTTATGACCTCCAAGTACCCTTGAAAAAGTTGCTTGAAAAAGTGTTTTTCCTCTATATGTTTTTGGTGTGCTGAAAATATTTGAACTATCTAAACATTCTACAATATGTAAAAACGACCGCTTACCATTATGGTGATGTTGTACCGAAAAAGGATCCTGAGACCACAAATTTACATCTATTATATCATCTATCGACTTCCTACGACTTTCACGAAATCGTCACATTGTGGTATCTTACCCACACTGTGTCGTCAGGTACGTGGCTGCCACTCCAGAACTTTAATATCCAAGGATTGTTGTTTCTGAGTTCAATGTGCCCTGCTTATTCCTTCTAAAGTTTTACAGCTTTTTGGGCTGTCAGAAGATAGTGACAGTAATTTAATTAATGTATGTATCAACTTCCAAATGTGGCTGAGGATCTTCTATCTCTGAAGCTCTGGCTACCCCATTTTTGGGATTTATGGCCTCAAATATATGTATGTATGTATATGTATAATTTTATCATGGTTGTAACGGTGAGAAAACATCGTAAAGCAACCCACATGGCTAAGTTCTACTCAGTTGTGACAACAAACCCGACCGAATAAATTAGCAAAGGGCTTCCGCCTATCACGTGTCTGCACTGGCCAAGTAAAACCTGGGTTCTAAGAACACCAGAAGTCGAAATCACGTGATGTTCAGAAGTATTACGTACTTTTGCCACCCCTCGGGGTTAGTGTTAATGTTTTAGATTTTTTTATAAAGGAATCATATAAACAGCTATATATAGCTGTGTAGTGTCGGCTTAGAATATCACTATCCCATTTCTTCCGGTAGGTGTACGTAACAGGTGACTAACTTCTTCTAAGGTATTTTTGGGCGATGCTCTTGAAGACTCATCACCAACAACCTTTATTTCATCATCTTTTCCCCACGCAACTTCCAAAAGTGGCTGAGGTTTTCCTAAGCTCTGGCTACCCCTTCCAGGGATTTATAGCCGTGGCTTGTATGTATGCATGTATATACACAAAAATAAAACAGTTCACTTTATTTCCATACGTATATTTAAGTAAAATTATATAACTTACATACTATCTTACTAAACATACACGAACATGAATTTAGAATTTTTTGACAATTTAATTTGTTTCAAAACCACCTTAATATACAGAAACAGAGCGGACATAAATAGCTTGTACAAAGACAACTTTTAATTGAATGATGTAATATAACTTACAAATAATTCAGATTCAAAATAACGAAAACTCATCAATCAAAAATTACGTCACGTTAATTTTCCACCAAGCTAGGGAGGTTTGTCAGGATCGTACAAAGTGGCGATCGATAGTCTCTGCCTACCGCAATGGAAACTAATGGCGTAAGTATATATATGTAAGTATGTAAATTATCCACACTCTATCTTAGTCATATTAAGTTGTTTGAGTAATAGTAAAAAGATTTTTAGCGATCCATATAACGTTCATCCATAAGCCTATTCTTACAATCTTACTAAATTAAAAAGGTTTTCATAGTCGAGACATATTCTTATTACAATAAAATACAGTGATTCTAGTACAAGTGAATATAAGGAATCAGTTAATAAGTACTTATATCTTCTTCCTTCGTTTCTCAGGCGTACTTTGGAACATGGCTTCGTCACCTCGAATCATACGGTTGACAGCTCGTCCTAGCGATACCTCTGTGGAACATACATGAGTTTTAATTGTGTTTGTGATACATAGTTTATATTTGTATTGAAAATAAATAATGTGTATGTTTATTTAAATAAATTTATCAGCTGTGTAATGTAGGCTTAAAATAGCACAACCCCGTTTCGTCCCGAGGCAACTAAAGGTAATTGAAACAACTATTGATTTTTCGGATATTTTAATCGCGTGTTATTATTAATTCCTGTTATTATGATAATTATATTAGTATTTTGTTTTGGGTTTATGTATTATGAATGAGACCGTATGTCAGGTGCTGACTGAAAATCTGAGTTAGCAACTCTTTCGTTGCAAGACTTTTTAATTTTTATCTGGTTTTACTGTACTTGTTGTTTGTTTTTGTGTTTAAGTGTTTTAAATTTGTATGCAACGAATAAATATTTTCTTTTCTTTTTTTTAGTAAATATGTATTTCAAAAAGAGTAAGGGTGCCTTTCCACCAGAGATGTGCTATGTAGCTATGCTATGGATGCGTCTGATATCCACCAATCAGATTCCTTGCTTTATATATGCTACGTGCACCAAGGAATATGATTGGTGGATATCAAATGCATCCGTAGCATAGCTACATAGCACATCTCTGGTGGAAAGGCACCCTTAAGTTTGATACTATTTTAGTCTTTTTAGTTGATTACAAATCGTTAATATGCTAATATCATTTATGTGTTAAAACCTTTTAATTCTCATTTGGTTAGTACCGTCTAAATTTTAACTATTAACGACCACCTAACATATTTTTATTGCTATTAATATTGTTTTCACTTTGGACTTTTTTGTTTAAATTCTTTATGTACTTTTACATATTTTTTTTGTAAATTGCGTTTTTGTTATTTCAATTTATTGATTGGAGTCGGCAACAAATAAAAACCTTTCTTTTCTTTTCTAAATATTCAACATGTAATACAAATATTAATAAGTTACTTCGCTTAACTCCGCTAAATACCTGCAGTGTTCATGCAACATGCACTGTGCACCGCCCGCCCTCCCACTTACAAGAAATCGAAAAGCAGACAATGCACCACACACACACACACACCCGCTAGCGAAAACCACAGGCAACCACAAACATGCGAAGCGTTTCGACTCAACACGAGTCATTATCGAGCAGTAGACGGTTCGGCAGCTGACCATTCGGTGGTCACGCGTCGCATATTTGTGGTTGCCTGTGGTTTATGAAAACCTCATGTGGGGATTTTCCTTTGTTTGTGTGTGGGGAGATTTTTCCGATGAATTAGAAATACACCGTGTAGTGTCGGTTAAGAATAGCACTACCCCATTTCTTCCGGTGGGTGTACGTAAGAGGCAACTAACGGTATGGGGCTATTAAGGGATTTTTGGGCGATGCGGTTGGAGACCCATCACCAACAACCCTTATTTTTACTATCTTTTCCCCACTCAAATTTCCAAAAGTGGCTGAGGAATTTTTAATTCTTTAGCTATGGCTACCCCTTCCTGGGATTTATAGCCTTGAGTATATGTATGTATGTATGTATGTAGAAATACATAAAGGAAAGCAAAAAAAAACTAAAAATTTCGTAACCAGCGGCGATTGAACCCTGCACGATCTCCGGGTATACGCCCCCGTCGATCTGCCAATTGAGCTTTAGTGTCAAGTATCCTCCGATTTTTTGTGGAGGTCGTGAGTTCGATCCCTGCTGGTGTCGAAATTTTTCTTTCCGAAAGTTTGTCGGGCAAACACGAGCGCTCTTATATCGACACGATAACGGTTAGAATGAGATGGCAGTATACGATACTAAGTAAGTGCGTAAGAGAGTAAGGAGTAAGAGATGGCTGCTTTATCCCACGCGATAACTAGTTTAAACACCGCTCGTACTAGCCGGGCTGATAGTTTTAACTATCAACCACCTAACACATATCAACATATACTACCTGGCGTAGTATTAGCCAGCCGCCTCATCCTTCTAGTGTTCCTATCCTGGTCGCGGATCTTCTTCTCCATCTCCGCGTCGGTCAGCGTCTCCAGGAACGGCGCCCATTGGTCCGCGTCTGATGGTTGGCGGTATGGAGTCTAGAGAATAATATGCATATTTATTTATTTATTCGGCACATAGTATTATGACATAGCAGTAGTATACAAACATACATATACTCACGGCTATAAATCCCTTAACGGGGTAGCCAGAGCTTTGGAATGATAAATTCCTCAACCGCTTTAGGAATTTGAGTGGGGAAAAGACGGTCAAATAAAGGTTTTTGGTGATAGGTCTCTAACCGCATCGCCCAAAACTCCAATAAAAAGCCCCAGTACCCTTAGTCGCCTCTTACGACACCCGTGGGTAGAATGAGGTAGCGACATTCTAAGCCGGCACTACACGGCAAAGCAATATATATATATATATATATATATATATATATATATATATATATATATAAAAGAAAGTGGTGTTAGTTACACTTAATTTGAGAACGGATGAAGCGATCTGGCTGAAAATTGTTAAAGAGGTAGCTTATAACAAGGAAAAGGACATAGGATATATATCATCATGCTAAATATCGTAGGGGGTAAGCAGTATAAAAACTTAACACCATCCGTGCGAAGCCGGGGCGGACCACTAGTAATATATATATTTATTTATTCGACACACAAACAGTAGTATGACATAAAACTAGTACAAAAAAAACATATTCGGACATAATACCAAAAAACTGTGTACGCAGCATTGGTGAAAGAGATTAATATAGCTCAAATGTGGAAGGTAATTTTATATCCATTTATGTATGAAGTGGATGATAGTAAATAGGTTAACGGGATCTATGGAGCGAATGTGGAAAGCAATTAAAGAAGAAGACGACCTCGGAGGACACAATTGGACCAAATAGAGAGTTTGCTTAAAAAGGTAGGCGTCCGAAGTATGAAGAATAAAAGAGCACGAATGAACTTTTGATGGATGTAAATCAAGGTAGAAGGGTTTTCCAAAATGGTATGAAGCCTGTACCTACCCCAATGGGAACTAATGGCGTGATTATACGTATGAATAAGAAAGATATAGAAGAATAAAAAAGTATGTATGAAAATAATGTGTGAGAAATGGAGAGAGAATAAGTAGGTGTTTATAATTAGTTGCGAAGACTATGTTTATCGTGAATACTGTAGCTGGCACGTGAATTCAACAGATGAAAACAGCATTACTATCTGATAGTTACCTGGCCGGTGTGTAGTGTCGGCTTAGAATAACACTACCCCATATCTTCCCGTGGGTGTTCGTAAGACGCGACTTTATTTTCAAGTGAACATTGGGCGATGCGGTTCGAGACCCGTGACCAATAACATTAATATTTCAATTTTTACCCCCAATCCAAAAGTGGCAGAGGAATTTCTTTTATGAAACTTAGGCTACCTTTTCTAGGGATTTATAGCCATGAGTGTATGTATCTCATTTTTCTATTCATTTTCCCGCATATATTTCATTATTTTTCTTGCTTTCTTCGATATTTACCTCTACAGTATGCAGTCCGTTGATGCCAGCCTAGCTGTCCGCGAACACTGTACGCGAATCCTGTCATGAATTCGCCGCCCAGACCTCGTTCGGCGCATAGATTCATTGCGAACATTTCTGAGACCTCATCTTTACTACGTTCATTCTGCTCTCATGTTGATAGGAGGGTTAGTTTACAATAACACTACCTCATTTTTTCTCATGGGTTTTCGTAAGAGGCGGCTAAGGGTATTAAGGCATTAAACAGAATTTTGGGAGATGCGGTTGTAGACCCATTTTAAAATTTTTACTCATCAACTTTTTTTTTAATTTCCAAAATTTGAAGGTCTGGCTATCTTTTCTAGAGAATAAAAGGCGTGAGTATATGTATATGTGTAAGTGTATTACCTCTATAGTAGGCAGCGGTGCCTCACTAAACGCATAGGTCCGTTGATGCCAGCCGAGCTGTCCGCGAACACTGTACGCGACTCCCGTCACGAATTCGCCGCCCAGACCTAGTTCGGCGCATAGCTTCATTGCGAACTGTTCTGGGTTGTTCTCCTTTTCGGACATGTCCCATTCTACCTGTGGATCGTATATGGATCAGTAAGTTAGGATCTATTTAAAAGCAACGTTTTCAAAAAGATAAAATAGTAATTTGACAGTCAGATTAAGAAGAGAATATTTAACCTTTTTAAAAATATATGATGAATATTTAGCGTGGTGGACTATGGCCAAATCGCCCTATATAGGGTAGGCTCGAGCCCCTTGGTGGGGACGTATATGGATGATTTAACAGAATATTTTACAAGAAACGAGTGTTTCAAAATACATAAATGAAGCGACTAAACACTAAAAATGACATTTTCCTCACACAGCTCTGATATATTCTCATCTTCAATCGCTAAAACAAAGCAAAATTGTAGCCTTTATTCGAATCAATAAACTTACCTGATCCAACAAAGAAGTGTTCCTCACATGTACGTTAAGTTTGATGACGACCCGCTGGTCAGCGTGCTCGTCCAATACAGCAGGGGGCATTTCGCGTCATCTCTAATATTATATTGTAGACAATAAACCAAGTAGTGTGAGCTTAGAAAAGCACTACCCCATTTCCCTTCATTCTGATCAGACCGATCACAAAGAACCTTTATTTTACAATCTTTTTCCAAACCAACTTCCAAAAAGGCTTAAGATTTTATTATTCTGAAGCTGTAGCCATCCCTTCTAGGGATTTATAGCCGTGAGTATATGTATGTGTGTACAATATGTATTTACCTGATCCACCAAAGAAGTGTTCCCCACATGCACGTTAAGTTTGATGACGACCCGCTGGTCAGCGTGCTCGTCCAACAAGGCTGGGGGCTCGCTCGGAAACGCGTCACATTGCTGACGTATCGACAAAGCGATCGCCGGAATGAAAGTGACTGGATTCAACTCGAGATCATCGCAGAGGATTTCGGCGAATTGCTCTGGAGTTATTATTGATTCTGGGGGAGATTAGAATAGAGTCAGGAAAGTCGTAATAGCTTTATTTGATTAAATTTCAAGAAGAGTTTGAAAACATAATATCCCGACATAACTATTTTAAAACTTTTCACAGCGAATTTTGAAAAATAAGATAATGTCAGATTTTGTAAGGATAATCCCACAAAAAAATACTGTAAAACTAGCTCTCGATGGAGCTGCTAGTTTATCTTAAGAGGTAATGAAATCTAGACAAAAGCGGCACATCTAAGATTCCATGCGATTTCTTTATTATTATAATTAATATTATATGTCTGGGCCATTAAATATTCTTTATACTTTAGTGGGTACAAGTCAACGGCCAGTCGTGTAAAATAATAAAGAAATGGATGGTTTGGTAGTGTTTGCTTCGCGCTCAACTTGGCGGGGGCACAGCTGTGCCCCTAGTTCTGTGAATATTTCATTTCCATCTCGCTATCACACGACTCATGCTACTGGGGCAATTTTATACTATTTTTTACATACATACATACATATACTCACGGCTATAAATCCCAGGAAGGGGTAGCCAGAGCTAAAGAATTAGAAATTCCTCAGCCACTTTTGGAAATTTGAGTGGGAAAATATAGTAAAAATAAAGGTTGTTGGTGATGGGTCTCCAACCGCACCGCCCAAAAATCCCTTAATAGCCCCATACCGTTAGTCGCCTCCTACGTACACCCACCGGAAGAAATGGGGTAGTGCTATTCTAAACCAACACTACACGGCAATTAAACTAATTTTTATTTTCATATATTTTATTATACTAATGATTGATTTTTTTAAATAAATATATGCATTAGGAAGGAAATAGATTATAGGTTAAGATTATATAAATATAATATAATCGAACCCAGACCCAAGCGAACCCATATTGAAGAATATAATAATAACATAGTTTAAGTGAAAAAAAACATAAATCCTTATTTTTTTAGTTTTAATGTTAGGAATTATTTAAATATCAAGTTTATTTTTATTTTGTTATAATACTTGTGTAATTTTTATTTTCATATATTCTATTATACTAATGATTGATTTTATTAAATAAACATATGCATTAGGAAGGAAATAGATTATAGGTTAAGATTATAAATAAATATAATATGATCGAACCCAGACCCAAGCGAACCCATATTGAAGAATATTATAATAACATCGTTTAAGTGAAAAAAAAAACATAAATCCTTATTACTCATAAATAAAAGATGTTATTAAAGGAAAGAAAAATTTCGACACTGGCGGGGCGTATACCCGAAGGTCGCGGGTTCGAACCCCGCCAGTGTCGAAATTTTTCTTTCCTTTAATAACATCTTTTATTTATGAGTAATAATCCCCACATGAGGAATTCATGTCAAAAAACATTAAAATATAAATCCTTATTTTTTTCAGTTTTAATGTTAGGAATTATTTAAATATCAAGTTTATTTTATAATACATATTTTGTTATAATACTTAAAAAAAATACTTTTATAATACTTTTCCAAATAAATAAATAAACAACATTGCCTTTTTTCAATCCGTTTCTAAAAGTGCAATATTTATTTTGCACACAAAAAAAAAAGTTTGTCAGAAGTGGGATTTGAACCCACGCCCTCAGAGAGGACCAGAACAACTCATACCCGCTGAACGGGCAAGGTAACACCTTGAGTCTGGCGCCTTAGACCGCTCGGCCATCCTGACTTGTGATAGCAGCGACGAAATAAGCAAATAATATTATACGCCAATCGTTAATTAGATAACAATGAGATAACGTCATGCACGAATGGTTTTGTTTAAATTTAGATAATAAAAATGTATTGTTGCGCTGCTGATTAAATAAATAGTTTCATTATTTTTAAAATGTAAATTTGAATCATTTAGCTATTATTATTGTTGCGTTATCGTTCGTTATCCCAGATATTTAATACATGTAGAGGTCGTCCATTGATCAAAATTAGGCCATAATTCCATTGATATCTTCGGTGGAATCATACACTCATTACCTAATATTAAAGACCAACAATACAAATTCTCATTGATTACCATACACTTTGACAACACAAATAAGTATAATATACGCGTGTGTATAAAGTTAAACATATGGTAGGGTGTGTAATGCACTTTTCTTTGATTTAATGATACTTATGTATCTGTAGCTGTGTAGTGTCGGCTTAGATAGCTGTGTAGTGTCCGCTTAGAATAGCACTACCCCATTTCTTCCGGTGGGTGTACGTAAAAGGCGACTAACGGTATTGGGGCTTTTAAGGGATTTTGGGCGATGCGGTTGCAGACCCATCACCAAATACCTTTATTTAAATATCTTCTCCCCACATAACTTTCCAAAAGTGGTTGAGTAATTTTTAATTCCTTAGCTTTGGCTACCCCTTCTAGGGATTAATAGCCGTGAGTATATGTATGTATGTTAATGATACATAATTTTATGAGTACAAATGCCTTATGCACTGCTTCTGTATAATAACTACAACTACGTCTGCCCAATTATTGTAAAAAATTCAAGAAGTTCTTATTCCACGTATGAATGTGAAGCTTAATATAATATTATACACCATTTGAACCGACTGTAGGTCCCGGTCCAGAGGTTGCGGGTTCGATCCCCGCTGAGAGCAACATTTATGTGATGAGCATAAATGATTGTTTATTAGTCTTGCATATTATTTATGTGTGTATTATAGAATTTTAAATACATCATTTAGTTTAGACGTAGTATCCCCGTAATACAATTTTCACTTAGTTTGGAGCTAACTTGATCTGTGTATCTGTATTATATTTTGATTATAAATACGCATCTTTAATGTCAGAATATAAATAGCACAAAACCATTTAATAAAGTAAAACCCGACTAAATATACTATTCTGAGACCTACTTTAAATAACTTTCTGATGGATCCCGGATCTCTGTTTATCGGAAAATCTCTCATCATACTTTTTAGTGAGAAAATAATCTTGCTACATAATTTTCGTCTTGTTTTCATCAGACAAGCAAATGTTGTTTCTATCTATAGTATCTCAACTATACTTATAGCTATAACAGGAACTCAGAACATAAGAATTTAAAATTATTTTATTAAGTTTATATGATAAGAGGGGAAAATATTATAATACTAGTGGATCCGCGCGACTTCGTCTGCACGACGTAAGACCCAGTTTCTGTAGTTCAGGCGTTATTGAGTATCAACCATCTAATCATGGAAGAATTGTGTACTTCGTACCTACATACTTTATTTTAAATTATAATCGATGATTTTGTAAGAAAGATAAAAAAAGGAATGTTGAGATGGTTTGGGCACATAGAGAGGATGGATGACAGTAAATTGGTGAAAGAGATATATAGAGCCAATGTGGAAGGTAATGTTAGTAGAGGACGACCTCGGAGGACACATTTGGATCAAATAGAAAATGTGCTCAAAAAGGCAGGTGTCCGTAGTATGAAGAATAAAAGAGCATGTATGAAAAGATTGATGGATGTAAACGAAGCCAGAGAGGTTTGCCAGGATCGTACAAAGTGGCGATCGATA
Source organism: Bedellia somnulentella (assembly GCA_963576735.1). Taxonomy (NCBI): domain Eukaryota; kingdom Metazoa; phylum Arthropoda; class Insecta; order Lepidoptera; family Bedelliidae; genus Bedellia; species Bedellia somnulentella. The sequence goes on from OY755190.1 coordinate 2,976,706, forward strand.
GTCTCTGCCTACCCCAATGGGAACTAACGGCGTGAGAATATGTATGTATGTATGTATAATCGAAAAGAACCATACCAATTTTCATAGGCTAAGTCTAGAATTGATGAAAAGAATACTTATTTAGGGGATGAATTCGTGAAATGACTTTCAAGTGCTTATTTTAATCATAACAAAGCCCCTTTACTAAATTTCAAGGTACTAGTAACAGAAATGACACAATTCAGAATATCAGATGACCTCATATCACACTAAATTTGAACGTACTTTTATTACAGCTAAAAATCACAGCTATTCTTCAGTATACTCATAATTTACATACCCAAAACTTTCAACTTACCATTCTTATTCCAAGTAAAGGTATCTCTCAGTTTCTGCCCCTCAATCTCCATATCCAGCCGGACCGGCACCAAGATCTGCTTCTGTGAGGAGTTCTCCAGCATGGTCGTCATCTCTGTGTCGTCGAAGCAGAGGGGAAAAGTTCGGACCTGGACAACCATCCTTGATTAGAAATTGTTGGGGAGCATTTGTATTAACTACTTAAATTCCGTAGTAATACTAATTTCACTGAAGAATTATGAATATTTACTAGTATGATGTACAGTTACAATAAAAAAAATACTTCAGGTAATAATATAAATAATAAAATTAAATATAAAGGACAAAATCATGCCATTCAGTGTTCTCTCTCTGAACACCAGGTGACAATGTCAAGTAATGTTCAGAAGTGTTTAGTATCTCTGCCATCCCCTAGGGGATATGAAACGTGAGAGTTTGGGTTTGAGGCATTTTGTTCATATAATAAAAAAATCTTTAACTATCGTATTTGTTAATTCATTGATCTTAGGATTTCAGGTGAATTCTATAGTCACCAAATCTAATAGGCTAAAACTATGACGAAATAGTTTATCTAACGACAATTACCATACAACTTCAGACAGACTATAATTAAATCAATGTTCAATACATGAGACTGTTAATAAATTCAGTTCAATCCTTGTCCATCCATCTAGCACTCCTTGACATTGGTCCATACAAAGCATGTCAGATTGACCGTGTGCGGGCCGCCTTAATTAATTGTACTTTGATTGTTTGTATCAATTTTGCTGTGTAGTATCGGCTTAGAATAACACTACCCCATTTCTGCCGGTGGGTGTACATAAGAGGCGACTAATGGTGTGACCCATCACCAACAACCTTTATTTTGCCATCTTTTCCCCACTCAACTTTCCAAAAGTGGCTGCGGAACTTCTAGTTCTTTAGCTCTGGCTACCCCTTCTAGGGATTTATAGCCGTGAGTATATGTATGTATGTATGTATGGGCAGAGAGATTTTAATACAAGCAATAAATTAAATTTAAAGCATTTTTCAATGTTATAAATCCTACAAAAGAGTAGTTTCATTGGCCAATTTTGTAAGTTGAATAAGAAAGTATTTCTTATATCTTTTTTGTCAACTATTGTGAGTGTCTTGGTTTGGTAGTGCACAGAGTTTGAGCCCGAGATTCTCAATCATATCATTCCTATTATTTTATTATTTCTTTCTCTATTTTGAAAATATACAAATTTACATTTAATATCTTCAAGTGTAAGTTTAATACCTTCATTAAATAAATTTAGTGCTTAAGTTCATCTGTAACCTTATTACACTTTCCAGGCAAAAATTTAGTACTCAAAAGAGCAGATGAGATTAAGCCATGTTATGAGAACCAATAGCTTTACAGGAAAACAAATGGCTTCATAAAAATATTATAATATGACAAGATATAAATATTATGCTACCTATATATTATGCCAGACTGTGTCACAAACTACTTACTGAATATAAAAACCATTGGAGGAGGTGTGTGCTTTTCTTAATCGAATGAGCAAAATATATATTTCTCTGTTTGTTAGAACATACATACATATACTAACAGCTATAAATCACTAAAAGAGGTAGCCAGAGCTAAGGAATTAGAAATTCCTCAGCAACTTTTGGAAATGTAAGTGGTAATTTTTTTTTATTCTGGCTGTATTTACATCAGTTTTTCAACTATAATCAGATGAGATGACGATACAATCGGAGTGTGAAAAAGATGGTAAAAATAAAGGTTCTTGGTGATGGGTCTCCAACCGCATCACCCAAAAATCCCTTAAAAGCCCCAATATTGTTAGTTGCCTCTTAAGTACAACCACCTGAAGAAATGGGGTAATGCTATTCTAAGCCGACACTAAACATATTTGTTAGAAATAAGGTGATTATTTTTTTAATTAATTTAAAATAAAATAAAGTACCTTCTTATTATGCACTCTCGTGCGACTGATAGGGGTAGCTTGCGGCACTGCATCCAAATGTGACGAGTTTGGCATAACTGGCATCCATGATGGAGTATGAGGTTTCTTGCTCTTACTCTCTCGAGGAGTGGAACATTCTTGGCTGATTGACACCGCCTTGTATCTGGAAAAAGCAAAATGATATTTAAATGGGCTTGTATTATTATTATATTACTAAAGAATGAAACACATTTCTTAAAGTATTAGTAGAGTATAAGCTAGATTGCAAACATTACAGACTTTCAGTCAGGTTCATAAGTAGACTTACTATGGCTGCAGAGTTTTTAAATAAAATATAGTGAACAATAAATAATCGCAAAGATGGAGACATAAGTCATGAAAGAAGCTAGTAGTTTGATGTGAAATCATTTTTTATAACTGATGGTTGATTAAGGATAATGTCCAATTTGTGAGAGCACATAAAAAAGCTGAATTTTCAAGAGATTATACTCACTTATCATCATTTCCTTCAATAATATCTTCAACCTCAGAAGCTTTCAATAATGAAACAGAGCTAGACAAGACGTGCTGTCCGAGGCCATTATCTATGAGTCGTTTTCTTTCTTCATTGGTAAGTGTCCTCCTTACCATACCAGGGTACTTCTTGTACAAAGATCCTCTGAACAATCGTAAGTAGTTTCCAACCTGCAAACATACATTGTAGACTTCTTATGTATGAAAATATTATCAGTAGCGTATCTCAGTGTTATATTTTACACATATTTAAAAAGAAACAAGGCAAATTTTGATTTTTACTAACCTCCGAACCAACACAGTAAAAGTCCCCTCCTTCTTCTATTTGGAAACTAATCGGCTTATCGCCGTAAGTTCTGATAGACATTTTTCAATTTTATTAGTGGTTCTGCTATTTTAAATAAGTCCTTTCTAAGATACAATCACTAAAAATTATAAAAGAGAAGTTGTAATAACAAAATACAGACGCTCCGCATCGCACACACACACAAACATAACAGATCAAATTTAGGCCAACCCAACCTAACTTTGGCTTGTTTGGTCTTTGATGTTTGAGGCCACGATGACACAATCAATGTATACTTTTCTAGAGTCATTTTGGGACATAATGTATTGATTGATTTATCAACGTTGTTTTTTAAATTGATATTAGGGTAACTTAATGATTTCCATTATCATGTTCTCTCATTTAAGCCGTGGAACGATCTCACAACAAAAAGGACATTGATTGTCTCAACGCGGCTGAATAATATATAAAAGTCTTGACAATACTGATGACAATACTGATGTGTTCCACTACCACTATGCATTCATTATCATTAACATCATTCATTGATGGAACCAACAAGAATAAAAATATCAGTCACACTCACTCAACACAAATCTCATCTCACTCACTCACAATCATCAACTATCAATACCAGTGTGACCATTTGTGGCAGATTTCTGCCATTTTGGCAGATTTGGACCCGAAATTTAAGCTGTGGCATATTATGCTGACGATTTCAAAATCTGGCAGATTTTGGCAGATATCAAAGGTTTTGGTAAAATCATGCTCATTTTAAATAAAATTGCATGAAAATGAACAATAAATAATTTAAGTAAGGTAATTAGAAAATATTTACTAGAAAATTAATTCCAAATCTGGAAACCTTTGTTTCTGTTCCTACGTCTTTGTTGATACCCAGCCCAGATTACACGGGGATTTCCCGCTTGATCTGTTGATACATAGATATTGTCATTTTATTATGTTCTTTAAGTGATAACTCATAGGGTTCAAATGGTTATATCCTTTCTTGATTGGGTTCTCAATTATCTTTGTATTGTTTTTACTTTATTTCATTCTCTTACGGAGCTTAGCGCGTTTGTGAAGTGCAGTTCTGGAATATAGGAACACGGAGACTGCGCCTCTTTTAAACCAAGCAAGGAAATCCTAAAAAGTATGTCGGTAAAATTCATGTACAAAGAAAATGAAGACGATAATTTTGAAGCCAATGTTGATTAGGTGTATGGTTTTTCTGTAAGGTTAAAGTCGTCAATTAAACAAATATCAAAATACGTTGTTTTTTGTACTTATTTTTGTGTTGGCATATTTTTGGCATTTTGTAACGTCGATGGTGGCAGATTCTGGCAGATTTTTGGGTCCGTGTGTGGCAGATTAGCTATTTTTGCAGTGTGACCATTTGTGGCAGATTTCTGCCATTTTGGCAGATTTGGACCCAAAATTTAAGCTGTGGCATATTATGCTGACGATTTCAAAATGTGGCAGATTTTGGCAGATATCAAAGGTTTTAATAGAATCATGCTAATTTTAAATAAAATTACATGAAAATGAACAATAAATAGTTTAAGTAAGGTAAATAATATTTACTAAATATTTACATAACATAACATAAACGTTCACGCCGAATATCCCCGAAGGGGTTGGCAGAGGTACTAATACTTCTGAACATCACGTGACTTTGTCACCTGGTGTTCAGAGTACCCACGTTTTGCATGGACAGTGTACTCACGTGATAGGGGGCAGGCCTATCGCCGTTTTGTACGAATACACTGTCACATGACTAAGTACAACTCAGCCATGTGGGTTTCCTCACGATGTTTTCCCTCACCGTTAACAACCATGATAAATTAACCACACATATGTCTTTAGAAAAGACAAATTGGTGTAGGCCCGACCCAGGATTTGAACACTAGTCGCTTGCACTAACTAAATATTTACTAGAAACTTAATTCCAAATCTGGCAACCTTTGTTTCTGTTCCTACGTCTTTGTTGATACCCAGCCCAGATTACACGGGGATTTCCCGCTTGATCTGTTGGTACATAGATATTGACATTTTAATGTGGGCTTTAAGTGATAACTTATAGAGTTCAAATGGTTATATCCTTTCTTGATTGGATTCTCAATTATCTTTGTATTGTTTTTACTTTATTTCATTCTCTTACGGAGCTTAGCGCGTTAGCGAAGTGCAGTTCTGGACTAAAGGAACAAGTAGACTGCGCCTTCTTTAACCCAAGCAAGGAAATCCTAAAAAGTGTGTCGGTAAAATCCATGTACAAAGAAACTGAAGACGATAATTTTGAAGCCAATGTTGATTAGGTGTATTTTTTTTGTAAAGTTAAAGTAGTCAATTAAAAAAATATAAAATTACGATGTTTTTTATAATTTGAATTGTTTTTGTTCATGACCTCATGTGGGGATTATTACCAATAAATAAAGGAAAGACCACGCGTCAAGGTCACGGGTTCGATCTCCGCCTGTGTCGAAATTTTTCATTCTTTTATATATCCTTATTTTACGTTGTTTTTGTTATTATTTTCATGTTGGCATATTTTTGGCATTTTGTAACGTCGAGGGTGGCAGATTCTGGCAGATTTTTGGGTCTGTGTGTGGCAGATTAGCTATTTTTGCGCCGCGGCTGATTCGACCGAAAAAAATATAAGAATCTTCTTTTGGTGGGAAGATCAGCTGTGAATGTTTAGTTGACGTTTCCGACAATGTTTGGCTATTGACACCGAAGATTGACGTGGATGGACGGATGGATATGAAATTGATGGATTTTTTATAGTATTTTATTCAGTATTCTCGCTTTTATTTAATTGTCTCCAATGTGGGATAAAATAATGTTATGTTTTGCGAGCTGTTGTAGTTGCGCAAGCAAAAACCGAAAATTACTGGAATACTTTAGCTTATGTTGCAAAACAAAAAGTGTCAAAAAGAAACCGTTTACTGTACAGTAAAAATTCAATTTAATACTCCTGAACATAAAGCTTCTTAGTTTTGTTCCTAATTGTGCTTAGTTTAATTTTTTTAGTAAATATTTGAGTCGTTCGAAAGTTAACATAGATTTTCGGTTGGCTCAAAAGATCAAGAAACCAGGTCCGTAAACCAATACTTATATCAATATTTCTGTGAAAATAGCCTCGGCCCTATTTTTGAGATGGTCACACTGCCACTGACTATCATCAATCCACGGGTGTCTCTCTTCTAAGAATTTTTTTCTCCGCCGCCATCTTTGATTTCCCCGCGATACTATGGCCTGAAGTTGGCAATGTGTGAAGTTAGACGCACAACCCAACAGAACAGCGCCGGCGGCGCCGCCATATTCTAAATTGTAGAGATGTACCAACATTCGTTCGTTACACATTTTGTATTACCGAAGTTCGGCAGATTTACCGAAATTAGATCGATAAATTATAAAAGGATAATTAGAATTAAATTCTCTTTAGAATGAAACAAAACCCAATGTGAATATATATGTTAATAATTGCTATGTGAGTCAAATTTGAATGTTTGTTTTTGGTCCCTAGAAAAATAAACACATCAAATATAAAAGAAACGCTTTAATGAAATAATCAAACATAAAGCAACATAATATTAATGCTAACATACATACATACATATACTCACGACTATTATTCCCTAGAAGGGGTAGCCCGAGCCAAGGACCTTTATTTTACCATCTTTTCCCCACTCTGGAACTTGAGTGGGGAAAAGATGGTAAAATAAAGGTTTTTGGTGATGAGTCTCCAACAGCATCGCCCAAAAATCCAATAAAAAGCCCCAATACCCTTAGTCGCCTCTTACGACACCCGTGGGTAGAAAGGGGTAGCGACATTCTAAGCCGGCACTACACGGCTTTTAATGCTTAATAATCTATATACATTTAAAGTCTTTATTTATACAAAACAATACCTACTATAATTATTAATTACTTATACTCGAATTCGTATATATTTTTTTACGTATAATTTAGTGATTTAAAAGCGCCGAAGTAGATTTAGTGCTACCATTGCCTCCACGAGATATAATATTTCTACATCAAGTACACTTAACTTTGTTTCTTTTATCACTTTCGAGATAAAGATTCACACGCTTGACCTCTTTTTCATACTCATAGTTAGGTAGTAATAACACCTTTTCTATAGAACAGATCTACCGGAAAGCGCGTGAAACTTAACCGAAGTTCGGCTGAAATTCGGCTTCGGCATAATTTATACCGAACATTCGGTTCGGACGAATTCGACAACATTCAGCAAAACCCACATTCGGTACAGCACTAGTAATTCATATTTTGTATTGTAATTTTAATTTGTTATTGTTATTAATTGTTATACTACTTTACTTAATACTTTGCATACCAACCAGTGCATTTTGTTATTTGGTTGGTGGATTCCCCTCCAAAATGTATCCAAAGTGTAGTGTTTGTAATAACTTGCGACGACGACGAGATAAAATCAGGAACGCCATCGTCATCGTCACCCAAAGTTGTTGGTGTGTAGGAAATAAACTTGATAAGTTTCACGTAACAATAGAATAGATCTAATAAGTAAAAACGTAAAAGAAAAAGCTTTGTTAAATGTGTTACTATAATACGTCTTCTTTTATTTCAGATACAATGCTTCCGCAAGCTGAGCACAGCTATTCTCGTAAAATGTGACCCTAATCTAGGTAATAATTATATTGAGCTCTAAATTGACTATTCTGTTTGCTTTCTCTGTACTTTGATTATACTATTTACGAATTTGATAACTAATGATAATATTTGGATTCTCGCCTTGGCTGAAATGAAAAAAAATTCAACAACTTAATTTAAAATGGGAATTCTGGCTGGTTTAGGTTACATTTTTATACCTGAGTTCAATTGGCCATTTTGCTTAAGATTGCATAATGAAAAAAAAAACTGTAAGATTGACTTTACTTATACTCCGATATATTATCTCTGCTTTATCTTATATCTCTATGTCATGCAAGAACCTTTTCTAACTTATGATTGGGTAAGTCACAGTGTTTAATGTTTTACAGATATAACAAATGTTTTATTGTATGACATCCAGCCATCACCAAATAGAACTTGTGGAGTTTCAAATGCTAAAGATCCTCTTAATATATTATTTTGTTTCTTTGTTCAAATTAAATTTAACTCCCTTGTACTATAATTATATAAATTATATTTAGGTCACTTAAGAAGAATGTAAAACATGAGAAAAAAAGGTTGTCATATAGTTAAATAACTCATATGATATCTTTTGCTCTTGCAGATATTGAACCAGATTTCGTCAAAATCACCACAGAATACAGATCCTGATATTAGTTCAGGTAATTTAATGATTTTTAAGTGAAATTATCACATTCTCGCTTTGGTATAACTCATTATAAGGAGATAAATATAAATGGCTTGTGTTTAAACGCCTACCAAATAAGTTAAGAAATAACATCCAATAAATTCTTAATAATTGCTAAAACAGATGAATGCTCACCAAATAATGTACTATTGCATAAATAAAGCTAATATTTATTTTCTTTCAAGCTATAAAAACATGTGAACACAATTATAGTTAATTGCAGATCAAATTATCTATATTATTGTTAATTAAATGTCACCAATATTTTATATGTTTGCTTCCATTTTAGTGATTTTTGCTGAGGCAAGAAACTAACGGTTGACCCCCAATTTTTTTTATGATACCAAACACATTACTATTTACCCTGAACAAAAGTAACTTGTTTATCGCTTTATACATTCAAATAATATATGATATGTACTTAAATAAAAGCAACCGTGATAGCCCAGTGGGTAGAACACTCGGTTATCGTGCAAACGACTAGTGTTCAAATCCTGGGTCGGGCCAATTTGTCTTTTCTTAAGACATATGTGTGGTTAATTTATCATGGTTGTTAACGGTGAGGGAAAACATAGTGAGGAAACCCACATGGCTGAGTTGTACTTAGTCATGTGACAGTGTATTCGTACAAAACGGCGATAGGCCTGCCCCCAATCACGTGAGTACACTGTCCATGCAAAACGTGGGTACTCTGACAACCAGGTGACAAAGTCACGTGATGATCAGAAGTATTAGTACCTCTGCCAACCGCCTCGGGGATATTCGGCGTGAACGTTTATGTACTTAAATAAATATTTGCAACTATTTAAATGCTCACCAAAATGGCTTTTATACCCTAAAACTATAAATAAATAAGTATAGAGGTCTCAATTACTGCATCACTTAATAATGAATACTCAGGTCAGGTATATAATGCGTAAAGAAGATCCAAGTAAATTTCCTCAAAACATGTTAGTTTGTTAGAGAACATACTCATAGCTACCACTCTACTGAGCAGTACACTACACTACACAGTAGTACAGCTGCTCTACACCCCCATATAATATGCAAGTATGCAACATCCAGACCGGAGTATAAGGTAAGTCATGTGATGGGGTGGAGGCGAGTGTGGGATAAATAAATAAGAGGAAGTGATTACAAATTTAGATTGATAATAATAAATTTTGATTATAAGTTACATAATGTGATTACACTAAAGCAGATAAGACTGCAGTTTTTGGTATTTACGTTGATGTTTTATGAAAACAATTTAGTGAGCAAAATACGTAGACAGAGAATTACAATAGACATCTGCATATATTTTGTTTCACTCGCACTAGACGGAGAAAATAAATATTAAAAATACTAAGAGTAAGTGAGACATGACCATATAATTTGCTGTCCCTTACTGCTGGCCTAGTCGGCAAAGTACTTTGCTAAACAAACCGTTTGACATTTTCAAAATAAACAAACCGTTTTTGAATTGAAAAGCAGAAAAATTAAGAATTTCGTTGATTTTTTAGTTAATTATTTATGTGAGATCGGTTCTGGCAATAAATAGAAATATAATTTATCATTACAAATAATTAAACATTCAATAAAATGGTCAGGTGCAGTGTTATATCGTGTAAAAGTAATAGCGAAACTAAGCAACCAGATTTGTCTTTCCACTCGTAAGTACCATTTAGTTTTAGAATAATAACAGTGTAGAATTATTATATTTTCTATTTATGACACATACATATCTAATTTATGCAGAAAAATAAACTGCAAATGCATGAAAAATATATTTAAAATTTGATAACCTAAAATCTCTATCATTGTAATGTTGCCAGCACAAGTATGTTATTTACCCTAAAACCCTAGATTAAATAAAAAATATGTATTTCAATATCTAATATAAGTTATATAAAGGATGTTTATTATTTAGTTCTTAAAAAGGATTTCATGGCATGTACTATTTTTCTTGTTAATGTGGGTATATGAAGAGATTTTTTTACAGTTTTCCAAATGATAATATTATCTTAAGAAAATGGATTCTATCAACTGGAAAAATTAACTGGACTCCTACAAAATACTCCAAAATTTGTAGTCTTCATTATGAAAAAAAGTATTTATTTAAGAAAAAGAAATTAACTTTATTATTACCTAGTGCTGTTCCAACCTTAATAAGTTAAAAAAATATCATCTCATACTTGATCATATTATTAAGTGTTTAATCCACGCCCCCAAGTCCTGTACAATAATTATATTTTGATTTCAGATTAATGAATCTAATGATAACATTGATACAATAAAAAAAAATCAGCCTACTGCATCATCATCAAATTTTCGTCGTTTGGGTGTACAAGTACGAAAGACTATATTGTGTTTATCGCTAATATTATTTAGTGTTTAATCCACGTCCCAAGTCCTATACAATAATTATAAATTAAGTGATGCGGTAGGCATTATGACGTTCATTAAGTGCTAGAATTCATCATTATAGACATGCAATATTTACCATGCAGCCACGACCCACACACACTTGTAATAATGTACTAATGTAATAATGTTAAAGAATTAAACCTTTTCAGTAATACATTCGATTGTTTTATTTATTTCGCAAATACATATAGTACTATGTATCTAATTAAACGATCTGCATTCCCTTCGGAGGGTTGACCTTATTTTGATGGATAGTAAATATTTTTTGCCCTAATTTGATATAGTTTTCAGATGTGTGTGATCTATGCGCGGGACTCATCAGCCCCCGATGACGACGAGCATGCAGATCGTTTGGATACACGGTTCATAGGTTTACTTCTATATGTTTTGGTCTTACTTTGACTAATAACCAATAAAAAACTAATATAATGATAATAATTATTAAATAATTGATTGGAAAATATCGAAGATAAAGTTAAAAAAAAATTGAAATTATCCACAATACGGGGAAAACTATTTTGAGTTACAACACTATTTTGTATTACCCATCTCACTTGCCGACACGCTTCCCCTGGGTCTATTGTATTCTCTGTCTACGGCAAAATATCTGTTTTAAAAAAAAAAAAAACAAAAAAACAAAGACTTAAAGTTAGTTTGTTCTGATGTGTGTTTATTTATTTTGGAATACATAATTATTTGGTTTAGGGAGCTTTTTGTAGATTTGGTTTATTTTATATGGAGGTAATACATTTTACTTGGAATTTAGTTTTAGGGTATTGTAGCTATTTTGGTGAGCATTTAAACAGTAGCCTATATAAACTAAATTTACTACAAAAATCCTTTTCCACTGCTTAATATTATAATTTCAATGCAATATTTTCTTTCCAGGTATAACAGTTACATACAAGTGCTGGCAAGAAGTGTTCTGTTGAAAAAATTAAGAACTTAACACCCACTAGAAGATTCATTTTAAATCATTAGCAGAAAGCCAAGCGGCAGGTTACTTACTACAAGAGAGCCAAGACTGCTCCAAAAGTGTCTAAAAAAGAAGCTTTTATTACTCAAAAATAAAACGTTCAAGAAATTGAAATTTGTTTTTCATTGAACCAACCTAAAAAACTGTAGTATGGAATGAAAATGAGCTTTACCTATTTTGGCTCCCATATCAAGTATCCAGAGCTTTATATTTGCCTGCCAGATGGCAATAATTTATAACAAAGTGAAACGTCATGTATGGTTGGAAATCAAGGCCAGTGGTACAAAATAATTGTTCGAAGTAGGCAGTCTGTACTCGTACCCTATATTGTCTGTGCATCAATCAGTCAAATTTTGGATACGGTGGGGGAAGGCGTCGCAGTCGCTGCAGCTTGCGATAAGCATATAATTAATCAAAATAAAATGTCCAGTCGGGAAAGAAACTTCCGAAATCCATTTTCGAGGCCATGGATGTCAGAGACAGGTGCAGCGGCTGCGGCTGGCGGAGCAGGTTCCGTCGGACTTAAGGGTGTTGTTGCCGGTGGTATAACAGGCGGCATTGAAATTTGTATTACATTTCCCACCGAATACGTGAAAACACAGCTCCAGTTAGACGAGAAAGGTCAGTATTCTCATGTTTACGATCATGGTTAATATGTAGGAACATAAAAAATACTGCATATGATTTTGGGTAAAAATTGTAACAAACAGATCTTAGTTACTATTTTTACCCAAAATCTAAAAATATTTTTCATTTTACGTCATGCATGATTATTCAATCTGCAAGTTGAACATGAACAACCATCGGATTTACGTCTAGAGCATTTATTTTTCCATTCCAGTTTGACTCTAATTCGATTATGTACTTGCTAACTTCATTAACATGTTTCACAACATGATTCTCGTGACACTGGACTTTGCACTCACATAACACTTAATAAGTGTCGCATTTCTTTACCAATGAGTGTAAAACGATATCTTTTATATATCGATATCTATAATCTTTTCTTGGGGAGAATAGGAATGGTTTTCCAAAATCTACTAACTTCTTAGTTTAAGTATGTGATGTCAGTAAAGTTATCCATATTTATTTACACAAACTTAATCTGTATCGATATGAAAATTCTGAAATGGTTATTTCATGGTCAAATTATTAAATTTACATTACAGGAGCCTTTTTTTAAAGGGATGCAATATTTTAAATTATTTTAACATTTTATATTGTGTTCCTATTTTTTAAATTCAAATTCATTTATTTGCTATGTAGAGCATGGTACTGAACATACACTACAACAACAGTGTTGTTACTACAGTGTGTGTTACATATGGTATGTGACATTTGAGGATACTAAATCTAAATTGTTTTATAAAAATGCTTATCATTGCATTTTATAGCTTTAAAAATAGACTGTGTTATTTATTGAGATGGTTTAATTTATGTCTGTTGCAAAATGTTATATGCCATGTGCATAAAACAAACATTTCAACAGTTACTGAGTAAAACCAATGTTAAAGGATTTTACATACATACATATTCTCACACCTTTAGTTCCCATTGGGGTAGGCAGAGACTATTGATCGCCACTTTGTATGATCCTGGCAAACCTCTCTAGCTTCATTAAAAAATAATGAATCTGGAAAAATACAGTATTGAAATAAGTAAAATAAAATATTAAAACTTATTTAATATTTATCTAAATAAATTTACGTGTGACTGGAATTGTTCTCAACTCTTTTAAACTTTTGAAATGCAAACTTTATTGTTATGCTTCCTAACAATACATTATTATTATTATTTTATTTTCTTTGGAAGATTAACAGACAAATACAAACAATATAATTCTTACATACATACACACATTCACACAGTTGTTAAAAATGTTCTAATGTTCACACTTCATTTTTCTTTTTCATTTTTTTTTTCTTAATAAAACTTATTACAAGTTTCCTGAAATTATCTTGTGATAATTTTGCTACTAATAGAGTGATGGTACAAAATCAGCATCTACATTTATAATTAGTTTTAAAATAATAAGTATCTTTTCTTGCTAATAGATTTTATTTTAATAAATAATAGATTAGAACGTTTACACTAGAAACAGATACAAATTGTATTTGTACGTATAAAACACTTCAATATTAATTTTTCATCAAAATTTACATTTTTTTATTAAACATCGAAACTGTTTAAAAAAAATGTAGATTTTGAAAAATAGCTTTTTGTTTAAATTTATACTCAGTTATTACTATCAATTATTGAATAGGACTTGATTACATAAAACCTTTATTAAATAGTAGAAAAGATTTCAAACCAAAGTCCATCTCAGACCACTTGAACACCATTTTAAATAATCAGTGCATTCATTAATGGAAGAATAAATTATTCAATTGGAAGTGTGTCCATAAATAAAATGGTAGTATATTATGCCATCTGTTGTAATGTGCATTGTCGCAAACATCTGTTTAAATCAGCCAGCTAATTAAGCATAACTCCTATTTATAAGGCTAAATTTCAGTCAGCCATTTAGTAAGGCTACTGTTTAAATGCTCACCAAAATAGTTTTAATACCCTAAAACTAAATTCCAAGTAAAACTGATTACCTCCATATAAAATAAACCCACTCTATACAGAGCTCCCTAAACTAAATAATTTTGTATTCCAAAATCAACATGGTGTAGAAGTTATTATCAATCTATCTCCCTAAAATATATATACCACTATAAGCTGCACTTTAAACCTCTAACTTACTTATACTCTCGCCCATTATTCCTATTGGGGTAGGCAGAGATTATCGATCGCCAATTTCCACAATCTTGACAAACTCTCTTGCTTTCCCTACTTTCATTGTTCTTCTCATGCATGTTCTTTTATTCTTCTCACTTTGGACCCCTGCCTTTATAAGATCATTTTCTATCTAATCTAGAAACATTCTACAACGCCATCTTCTACTAACAATACCATCTACTGTAGCTCTATTTATTTGAACACTTTATTGCATACAGAATAGATATATGTTTTTACAAAAGTACAGAACATCAAAACTTAGTACACAAAGGCGGACTTATCGCCTTAACGCGATTTCTTCCAGTCAACCTTTATGGTGAGGAAAAACAAGTAAACAACTCTTAACTAGAAATAAATGATAATCAGTATTCAAAACCAAACTTAACTAAACGCAACCTATTTACAACCTTAACCTAAATATTAATTTATATCTCTATATATCTCTTTCACTTCTTAATTTTCATCCATACTCTCTACGAGCCCAAACCACCTTAAAATTCCTTAAACATTTTACTACGATTTTATCATTATTTTTATAAACACCTATTTAGTGTTAGGTTATATTTTCCATCAAAAGCCTCAAAAGCCCATCTCACAAATATCAATTATTTCCATATTAACAAAATTGTTTTTTCCTTATACATATTGTATGGCGATAAGGTTGCTAATCATAATTGTAGAGAGCAATAAAATATACTGATAAAATCATCTGCGCTAGACACAATCTTAATTTATATTTGTTTTATAAACTAAACACTCATAAGAGTGGTGGATTGGATAAGAATTTTATTCTAAATGTTTCCCTAAAGATGTATTCTCTGCTGTGTGGTGTTGGCTCAGAATACTACTACCCCATTTCTTATCGTGGGGGTTCGTAAGAGGCAATTATGGATTTTGGGATATATTTGGTGTTTTTGGGCGATGCCTTCAAAGAACCATCACCAATAAACAATATTTTTTTTACCTCTTCCTCACTTATGTTGCAAAAGTGTCTGAGGAGTTTCTTACTCTGCAGGTCTGGCTACCCGTTCTAGGGATTTATAGCCGTGAGAATGTATGTAACGCAATGTATTGAGTAAAAGAATGATATAAAATTTAAAATAGATATAAAAAGCTAACTGCTCCAAACAATTACACAAGTAATTTTGGTAGTACTTTTTGATACCTTGATAGGTTGGTTTCGAAAGATTTTATTTATCATCAATGTGAATAACTGATAACTTGTATCAATATAAGATATAAATCACGCAGAGTGCTAGGATATAATATTAGCACCTTTTGAAATCGAATGTAATAAATTAATAGATTTTCCTGATTAATAAGTAATAGGTAAAGGATAAAGATATATAGAGCCAATGTGGATGGGAATGTTAGTAGAGGACGGCCTCGTAAAACGTTTCTGGACCAGATAGAAAACGTTCTTATAAAGGCGGGGGTCCGAAGTGAGAAGAATAAAAGAGCATGTATGAGAAGGATAATGAATGTAAGGGAAGCAAGAGAGGTTTGTCAAGATCGTACTAAGTGGCGATCGATAGTCTCTGCCTACCCCAATGGGAATAATGGGCGTGAGTATAAGTAAGTAAGTAAGTAAGGTAAAGGCAAATATTTAACACGGCAACTGAAATCCTTTTTAAGCAACTTTCTATTAAGTCACAAAAAAACTAACTTGGCAGTGATTAAATATCTTAGCAACTAATAAACTATACAAGCAACAAAATGCTAGGATCGAAAAACTAAAAAAACGGCTGCTACAGTAAGGTATCAAATATATCAAGCGGGATCAGTGTAAAACTGGTTAAGGTATTATAAAACCTAATGTGGCGACTAATTTTTCCGAGGGGATATCATACATTCTTCACTGGCAACTATTGGATTTCATTATAAAAATACACATCTGTCAGCGATTTTTAGGTAGCTTTAAAACTGAAAATGGGTATTATAATAATGTATTTGGATATTAGAATATTGTTTGCAGATTCGTAAATTCTTGAAAAGGCGGCAAATGCGCTCGTGTGTCTGAGCAGTGCGGAGGCTGCGGAGCGTGGGGTTGAGCACGTTTCTAGCCAATACCAAGCGGCAAGTTTTTGTGAAAACAGAGGGGGGACGGGAGGGCGAAGCGAATCTTAAAAAACAATTAATCGCCACAATGGTATTTGTGCTAGGTTAGGTTAGGGTTAGCTTGTGTCCCTTAGAGCGGAAATAGGCACCTCGCGAAGCGGGGTGACGTCGACACGCTGTTACTAAAAGTAGGTAGGTTCATATAAAAGAGGGAAGGTTAATAATATAGACCAAGAATAGTTTTATAGCATGTCACAATTTGGTTAATTTAGATCCCTACAAATATAGCCAAAAGTATTTTTTTAAGATCTTGTTTGTATTTATTTCAGACCTTGGTCATGTTTATAGACAACCCCATTTTAGAATATATGAAAGCCTATTTTAACTTTTTTATCCGCCAATAATTTGTCACCTTAGAAGAAATTCAATTGCCACAAAAGAAAATCACTGCCAGATAAAATTTAAATAAAACCTCAAAACTCATTAAAAAGCCGCCGCTTTCTAGTTAAGATGCTACCTCTAATTAGTCGCCAAAGTAGATTATTTACTATCCATTTTTAGTTTTTTTACGACCCAGAATGGTATCAATTTGTCGCCGCGTTAAATACATGCCATAGGTAAATAGGTTAGGTTACAGTTGTCAAACTTATTCAAACCAAGAGAGTTAAAATCATTCAATTCAATTTTCTTACCGTAAGAAAAGTTAGATTCTTGTTATGGCACATATTTTATTTAAAGTTAGCTGTGTAGTGTCGGCTTAGAATAGCACTACCCCATTTATTCCGGTGGGTGTACGTAAGAGGCGACTAACGGACTTGGGGCTTTTTAAGGGATTTTTGGGCGTTGCGGTTGGAGACCCATCACCAACAACCTTTATTTAACCATCTTTTCCCCACTCAACTTCCAAAAGTGGCTGAGGAATTTATAATTTCTCAGCTCTGGCTACCCCATTTAGGGATTTATAGCCGTGAGTATATGTATCTATGTATGTTAAAGTTACTAGTTAATACAAAAGTCATCTAAGATATTAAGATATTTATCGAATAAGTTTATTTACATTTAATCACACTTCTCTGTACATAATATTTCGGCTAATCCATCAATCAGCCGGATAATTGTAAGTCAAATTAAATCTCTTAACCAACATTCTAGCCATCTATAATACCGGCGTTTAATGAACAATTTGAGTGAGACATGTAAAGGTTTAGGAAAATAGAATTCCTCCAATTACTGACCCTTATGATCTGAGATTTGACATAAGTAGTTGCCCCTCTCGAATAACTTCTTCTAGCATAACATCCTAATATTTATATTACTAAGATTTTTGCATAATAATAATTATTTATTTATTTAATCAAGTAACATAGACTCATTATGTTAGTAGTATTTATTTTCATATTTGCTGAGCGTAAGTGTTTTGATAGAGAGCGATAATTTTACATACATACATATACTCACGGCTATAAATCCCTAGAAGGGGTAGCCAGAGCTAAGGAATTAGAATTCCCTCAGCTACTTTTGGAAGTTGCGTGGGGAAAAGATGGTAAAATAAAGGTTGTTGGTGACGGGTCTCCAACCGCATCGCCCAAAAATCCCTTAAAAAGCCCCAATACCATTAGTCGCCTCTGAAGCGGCAGAAGATAAAGAATGTAAGATAAGCATGGTTGTTGCTCAGAATGGTACAAAGTCAATTAGTCTCTGCCTACCCAACGAGCATTATTGATTACTAGCTTTCCGCCCACGCCTTTTCTCGCGTGGATATCGGTTATATTGCGGTATAAAGCACTACCATAACAAAAATTCTCATTCCCACGATTTCCCTCGGGAATATCATTTTTCTTCGGGATAAAAAGTACCCTATTGTTTATCGGACTTCGAACTATACGTCTGCCAGTTTCAAAGCAATCGGTTTCGTAGTTACGGCGTGAAAGCGGAACAAACAAACAAACAAACTCACTTTCCGATTTATAACATTAGGAAGCATTGACTACAGTAGTAGTATCTAAGTAGAGCGACAGTTTAATACTGTGTCTCTCTCACGCTCTCACTTCACATGCTTTATACACTTACACACACACTTTAAATTTTATTCATTCAGTGATTTATTTACTCAGGGCTAAATCCTAAACGAAGTAGAATTGTAGTAGGGAAAAGATGGTAAAATTAAGGATTCTTGGTTATGTGTCGCTAAATCACGACAATCACCTAAAAAGCTCCAAAACTCCCGCAAGATATATTGGGTTAGTGCTATTCTAACCAACACTATACAGCTTTGATTTCGTGTAAATACATAACCTTCCTTCCTTGCCGTGTAGTGCCGGCTTAGAATAACACTACCCCATTTCTACCCGTGGGTGATCGTAAGAGGCGGCGAAGGGTATAGGGGCTTTTAAGTGATTTTTGGGCGATGTGGTTGGAGGGAGACCCGTTATTTATTATTACCATCTTTTCCCCAATCAACTTCCAAAAGTGGCTGAAGAATTTCTTATTCCAAAGCTCTAGCTACCCCATTAAGGTATTTATAGCCGTGAGTATATGTATGTATGTACATAACCTTCCAAAGTTCCAACTTTATCATACACTTGTTTTCATTAATGCACAAACAACTAAGTCTGACCGTGCTTTCCAATACTCCTACTCAAAAAAGCCTTGTTAACGTACGTAATATTTTTTTGCTATAGATCTAGTAGTACCAGATGTTTTCTTTTACAAACTATTTAACTTAATATCTTTATAATTATGTATAAAATCATCAGGCCGTGTCTTTATCCAGTAATCCAAAGTAGTTTTTTTTTATCAATATAACATAAACATAATAATAAACATAAACGTTCACGCCAAATATCCCCGAAGGGGTTGGCAGAGGTACTAATACTTCTGAACATCACGTGACTTTGTCACCTGGTGTTCAGAGTACCCACGTTTTGCATGGACAGTGTACTCACGTGATAGGGGGCAGGCCTATCGCCGTTTTGTACGAATACACTGTCACATGACTAAGTACAACTCAGCCATGTGGGTTTCCTCACGATGTTTTCCCTCACCGTTAACAACCATGATAAATTAACCACACATATGTCTTTAGAAAAGACAAATTGGTGTAGGCCCGACCCAGGATTTGAACACTAGTCGTTTGCACGATAACCGAGTGTTCTACCCACTGGGCTATCACGGTTGCTTTTATCAATATTATCTCTTAAATTGTGACAGGAGGAAACAAATATGTATATAATTTACAAGGACATATCATAAACCTATAGTTCCCTAAATATATAGAAACAATTGAAATTAGTGTAGTTTGATTCTAGCTAGATGTATGTTTAAATAGTTATAATACATTCTACAAGTTACAAAAGGTTCTTAAGTGAGATACAATAAAAATAATAACAACAAAAGTAATATTACACATGTAAAAATAGTTTTTAAGGCATCTTAGAAATGAGCTTCGACTATTTTCAAACAAATCAATTTGAGAAGAAAACTCCTTATTATATATATAACATACATACATACATATACTCACGGCTATAAATCCCTAGAAGGGGTGGCCAGAGCTTAGGAATTAGAAATTCCTCAGCCACTTTATATATAATTATATATATAAATATATAAATCAACGTAAATTACGTATATATTATTATTCTACCCATTAACTTTATTGTATTCTTAATTCCAAATTTAATATTTAAAAAACATGGTCTTAAAAGTACAATTGACATATCAGCACAATGATATCTCGCGTCTAAACTCTAAAATAAATGTATGTGTATGAAGAATAGTCACACTCATGATTAACCTTGACAAATGCACTTGTTCCCTTTCACACACAATGTATGGCTTATAGAACAGTAAAGTGCATGTGCTCTATATTATGCAACATTCATACATGCATATACTCACGGCTATAAATCCCATGAAAGGGTAGCCAGAGCTAGGGAATAAGAAATTCCTCAGCCACTTTTGGAAGTTGCGTGGAGAAAAGATGGTGAAATGAAGGTCGTTGGTGATGGGTCTCCAACCGCATCGCCCAAATATAATTTAAAAACCCCAATACCGTTAGTCGCCTCTTGCGTACACCCACCGGGAGAAATGGGGTAGTGCTATTCTACGCAGACACTACACAGCTAAATATGCAAGTTCGTGTGAAACCTTAAAGCTAAGTACATGTCCATTCGATTGCAATTCAGTTACCCGGCAACCGAGACATCTGAAAAGACACTAGGTTGCAAGTCCACCACAAGCACGAGAGCTATTTTATCGACACGATAACGGTTAGAATGAGATGGCAGTATACGATACTAAGTAAGTGCGTAAGAGATGGATGCTTTATCGCACGCGATAACTAGGTTAAACACTGCTCGTACTATCCAGGCTGATATATATACATGGTTAATGTGTTTTAAAGAACAAATAGAATAGCTTCATTTACCTCGCGTGGTTATGCATCATGGTGATTACTTACATTTATTTATTTATTTATTTAATTAATTGAAGAACATAAAACAGAATACAATCAATATTACACAAACATAATAGAACATAGAAAATAGGGCTAGATCATATTCCTAGGTATATGTCCCTAGCATACACACAATATTATTATGATTATTTTGGAAAATTTTACACAATTAATATTATCCTTAAGTGAAAAACAGAAAAATGATTACAATAAATTTACTAGTTAATATAGAATTAAACATTGCTGGGTATATCATTCTGAGACTTAATTCTGTTGTAAAGCCTGAAACCAGTACGGAAAATTGAAAACCGCGAATTAAAAATACTACATGCATACATACATACATATACTCACGGCTATAAATCCCTAGAAGGGGTAGCCAGAGCTAACGAATTAGAAATTCCTCAGCCACTTTTGGAAGTTGCGTGGGGAAAAGATGGTAAAATAAAGGTTGTTGGTGATGGGTCTCCAACCACATCGCCCAATAATCCCTTAAAAGCTCCAATACCGTTAGTCGCCTCATACGTAGACCCAAAAAATGGGGTAGTGTTATTCTAAGCCGACACTAGACAGCTATATGATCTATTATTTATTATCTATTATTCTATTATATATGATCAAATTATCTATAAACATAATCAAAAGCCTTCTTTACCCGTGTGAAGCCATAGTAAATAATTAGTATATTTTATCTGCACGGTTTTTATATACATCTTTGATAGCCTTTTCTCTCTAGCCAAAAAGTTTATTTTGTTAGCTCAAAGCAACACAATATTTGAGTTTTATTATTTTTCGATAGTCAACGTATTTTCGTCTCGTGAGTGAAATAAAAATGCATAGTTTACAGTTCCACAATCTAAATATATCATGTCAGATGTCTTCGTCACCTTGGGGCTGATTGCTCTCAATGAACAAGAACATGTTCGTCCGCTGACGTTTACTAGCAATGTTTTTATAAAACAGATATATTGCAAATATATGTGTGTAAATGTAATGTAAAATATAAAACTGTAGATAGAGTTTCGGAATACGGTATTTCCCTTGAAACATTATAATAATAATAATAATAATAATAATAAAAGATTTTATTTGTCTTTAACACATACAACAAAAAAAAATGGTGACATGACAACAAACAATAAGAAAGAAGTATTAACAAAGCGAACAATAGCATATAACAGCAAAATAAAAGACAAAATGGTACAGAGCTCGGTCTATCCACTACAAGCAGATAGCTCCGATTTTCAGCTCTGACCAAACCTTAAGACTACTTACACTTAAAACTAACTTAGAACTAATTTCAATACACATGCACTCGCATACACACACACACACACACACACACACACACACACACACACATCCACACACAGACACCACGCGCATAGTCTTAGCCTAGAGCTAATATATTACTGTACTAGCTTTCGAAAGTGGCTTCTGAAGCTCTGGCTATCGTTTTTTGGGGTTTATAGCTCCAAGTTTAGTTTATGTACCATACATACATACATATACTCACGGCTGTAAATTCCTACAAGGGGTAGCCAGCCAGAGCTGAAGAACTAGAAATTCCTCGGCCACTTTTGGAAAGTAGAGTGGGGAAAAGATGGTAAAAATAAAGGTTGTTGGTGATGGGTCTCCAACCGCATCGCCCGAAAATCCCTTAATAGCCCCAATACCGTTAGTCGCCTCTTACGTACACCCACCGGAAGAAATGGGGTAGTGCTATTCTAAGCCGACACTACACAGACAAGCCAACTATAGACATAAAAATATATACACGCGTTGAACTAATAACATACATTCTGTGTACTAAGTATCGGGAATTTGTCAATAAAACATGAAATACAAATTTTTCATCTAAATTTATTTTATCGCCGTCAAAGTAGGCCCCATAGCTTGCAATACAACATCTCCACCGCTTCACCCAGTCTTCCATACATTTTTCATAGGCTATTTGCGGTATGGCCTTTAGCTCATTCAGCGAATTTTTCCGACGCCTAAACGAGACGCCTAAATAATATTCTTTATTCACTGTTTCTCCCTCTGGAAGGAATTCGGAGTGAACCACACCACAGTAGTCAAAAAAAGCTGTCAGCAACACCTCGATTTTGGAGCGACTTTGCCGCGGTTTTTTGGGTTTCGGCTCGTTTTCGAGACGCCATTCTGAAGACTGTTGGCTTGTTTGCATGTCGTACTCATAAACCCATGTCTCGTCGCCAGTTATTATACGTTTCATAAAGGTCGGATCCGTAGAAGCTCGGGAAACCATGTCTTCAGCGACATGCTTTCGCTGCGCTTTTTGAACAAATTT
This sequence comes from Bedellia somnulentella, assembly GCA_963576735.1. Classification (NCBI taxonomy): domain Eukaryota; kingdom Metazoa; phylum Arthropoda; class Insecta; order Lepidoptera; family Bedelliidae; genus Bedellia; species Bedellia somnulentella. The sequence goes on from OY755190.1 coordinate 3,000,113, forward strand.
GAGCTCTTTTGGAACTAGTCGAGCGGCGACGCGTTTCATGCCTAAAATGTCAATGAGAATGTTGTGGACGGACTTAAAAGATACGTTCACCTCACAAGCCAACTCTCTCAGACTCATACGTCTATTTTCGAGCACTAGCTTCTTGATTCTGTCGATGTTTTCTTTGGTCGTAGCGGTTGAAGGTCTACCAGAACGAGGCAAGTCTACTACTACTTCTCGGCCTTCTTTAAAAGCCTTATACCATTCATAAGCCCTTGTTTTCGATAAACACGAGTCGCTGTAGGTATTTCGCAACATTTTTAGTGATTCACCACATGAAATATCATTCGAAACACAAAATTTAAGGCACACTCTTTGTTCAACAATATTTTCCATTGTAAAAATCGCTGAGGACTCAAAACTATGACCAACAAAAAATGTAGTTTAAAACAAATTAAATGACAGATCACGCTCAAATTTTGCGCGCTAAATCAGTACAGTGCTACCAACATGCAGTAAAAAAATTTGAACGACCTCTTTTACGCGGGTCTTTTTATTGACATATTCCCGATACTTTTTACACAGAGTAGTACATACGTGTGCTCACGACGTTAGTTCCCATTGGAGTAGGCAGAGGCTATCGATAGCCACATTGTACGATCCTGACAAACCTCTCTAGCTTCGTTTACATCCGTCAATCTTCTCATACATACTCTTTTATTCTTCATGCTTCGAACTAATAACCTCCCCGTTTTTGTTGGTTAATTATGAACCATTAAAGATATCTGCCTGCTACATCGTTCACCAATTACTTAAAAAGCCCTCAAATAATCTGACTACAATTCCACCAAAACTGACCCCACGTTCACTCCACAGGTGGTACCAGGAAGTACACCGGCATAGTCGACTGTGTCAAGAAGACAGTGAACAGCCATGGCTTCTTTGGACTGTATCGTGGTCTCAGCGTTCTGTTATACGGCTCTATTCCCAAGTCTGCTGTCAGGTAAAGTGTATTTTAGTTATTCATTACTAGTTTTCCGCCCACGGCTTCGCCTGCGTGGAATTCGGTTATATTGCGGTATGATGCACAACTATAACAAAACTTCTCATTCCCACTATTTCCCTCCGGGATATCATCTTTGTTCGGGATAAAAAGTAGCCTTTTATTTAATCCTGACTTCTAACTATACGTTTGCAAAATTTCAATGCAATCGGTTCAGAAGTTAAGGCGTGAAAGTGGAACAAACAAACTCACTTTCTGATTTATAATATTAGTAGTAGAAGTATAATATTATGGTATATAGATAGTGGACTCTATATAAAGAAGACGGTGAACAGCCATGGCTTTTTAGACTGTACCGGGGACATATACATACCAATACATACCCTTAATATGACCTTTAAAATGATCCAGACCTAGACGGAATCTAAAATTAAATAACACCAAGACTATACTCATACATACATATACTCACGCCATATATCCCAAAAAGGGGTAGCCAGAGTTTTAGAGTTGGAAACTCCTCAGCCACATTTGGAAGTTGATCCCGAACAAGATGGTAGAAATAAACTATACTATACACGCAAGAATAATATATTTAAAATCGACTATTACCTTACCATTTTTAGTGTTTCCTCTTCAACCATAATAACCATGACAAACGATAGATTTACATAACTCCTCATTTACATTATCGGTTATGTAATAGCATTAACACAAGTCGGTTATGTCCGTTTTGTCATTGACTGGACATGACACTGTGATCTCTAGCTTATCAGTTATTGGTTGTTATCTTTGCTCTACATGACGGCTTTTATTTGCGATACTTTACCTGGTTATTTCTTCCTATTTTTAATAGTCTTATATATTCACGGCAATAATCATAGCTGTGTAGTGTCGGCTTAGAATAGCACTACCCCATTTCTTCCGGTGAAAAGAAAGAAAGAAAGATAGTATTTATTCATTGCCTAAGGGCACAACTGTGACAAAATACAAATAATTCACAAATTATTATCGCCATATTAAAAGTACGTGGTAAAATAATCAAAAACAAATAACAACAAAAAAAAACAAAATTAAAAATACTAAAAGGAATAAAAGCACACAAAGGCAAAGAATTGGCTTCTGGCTCAGCATTATTTAAAGGCATATGCCTTTAAAACTGGTTTTCAGCTAGAACCATAATGTGTCACGCCACGGACTATCTTAATAAAACAATAATATGTTACTATACTGTATATATAATTATATATATACATATTACTAGATAAAAATATCTAATCGATATAACACACATACACAAATATCCCGCATAATGCATATAATACACTAATTGATATCATATATATTATACTCTCTCCGGGATAATCATATTACATTATATTATTATATTATGCGCGAAACCAATAAATAATAAACACATTTATATATTTTACAAATATAATTTACATAAAATATAGCACGAGAAACATAAATTTACGGTGGGTGTACGTAAGAGGCAACTAACGGTATTGGGCTTTTAAGGAATTTTTGGGCGATGCCGTTGGAGATCCATCACCAACAACCTTTATTTAACCATCTTTTCCCCACGCAACTTCCAAAAGTGGCTGAGGAACTTTTTAATTCCCTAGCTCTGGCTACACCTTTAAGGGATTTATAGCCGTGAGTGTATGTATGTATGAGTTGGGAGAAGGTGTGTCTCAAACCACATCGCCCAACAATTACTTAAAAGTCTCAAATATAATCATAATTATAATCTGGTTACTAAGTAACTAATTCCCATTTATTTTATTAATTTAATTTCTTGTCATACACTTTAATTAACAAATATACATACATACATACATATACTCACGGCTATATTTCCCTAGAAGGGGCAACCAGAGCTAAGGAATTATAAATTCCTCAGCCACTTTTGGAAGTTGAGTGGGGAAAAGATGCTCTCCAACCGCATCGCCCAAAAATCCAATAAAAAGCCCCAATACCCTTTGTCGCCTCTTACGACACCCGTGGGTAGGAAGGGGTAGCGACATTCTAAGCCGGCACTACACGGCTAACAAATATATAAAAACGAAAATTTTACGAAACTACAAATTTTAAACGATTTTAATAAATAATATTTACTAAGTACATATATGCGTAGGGTTTGTAACTTACATTGCCAGACTTTGTCGTCGAGCGCGATCCTATCTCTTGCCCCGGTTATCGAATCGCCTTGATCTGACTTATGTTTTAGATGTGTGCTTAAATTAAATACTTTATAATGGATTTCTCTTTTAATCCATATAAATCACGGATATAATGATTTAAACATTAATAAAAAAAGTACTAAACGATTATTTTCAGTTGCTGATATTTTGTCAAGTTCTTACTTAAATAGTTATAGACTAACAGTCCTTAAAATGCTACAACATAAATTATATCATAATGAGTTATTTAACGACATAAAATAAGCACCCCTACGTGATGAGAGTGCATTATTATTTCTACAAAGTTTATTGGCACATTTTATATCATTTACATTAAAATACAAACTCATTAACACTCAAACACATAAAGAACTATAGGTTAACACTTTTTTTTATTCAGATATATATATATAATTTTTATTATAAAACATTTTTTATTATTAACTGTTTGAAGATAAATCCGTACTAAAAGTAGCCCAAAAAACATGTATTTAACATGATCATGTTAATCCCTTATATGGGAACCTGCCTCCTATCTGGCACCATGGACCCTTTTATTTGGCAGAGTCAAACAATATAACAATACTTACCACACCTACCATTCTATCAATAAACCCTTCAATTAATTTAATGTTATTTGACATGAATTCCTCATGTGGGGATTATTACTCATAAATAAAAGATGTTATTAAAGGAAAGAAAAATTTCGACACTGGCGGGGTTCGAACCCGCGACCTTCGGGTATACGCCCTCGTCGCTCTGCCAACTGAGCTACAGTGTCAGTTGGCATCCAGCGCGAAATTTCTCTATCCTTTGTTTCTTTTTTACACGTTCAAGTAGTGTTTGCGTTTCCTACCTCCGTTGGCAGAGCGACGGGGGCGTATACCCGAAGGTCGCGGGTTCGAACCCCGCCAGTGTCGAAATTTTTCTTTCCTTTAATAACATCTTTTATTTATGAGAAACCCTTCAATTCCAGATTCGGCGTATTCGAACAAGCAAAGCTATACATGATCACAGACAACGGTACTCTAACAACCACAGGCAAGTTAGCCTGCGGTCTTGCCGCTGGCGTGGCGGAGGCTATATTCGCTGTCACTCCCATGGAGACTGTCAAAGTGAAGTTTATCAATGACATGAGGATGGAGAAGCCGAGGTTTAAAGGGTTCTTCCATGGGGTCAGGACTATTGTTAGGGAAGAAGGTGGGTTGTTGATTGAGTATGTTTTAGGGTTAGGTAAGAATGGGTGGCCTGAATGTTGCAGTGTGGAAGGGTCTTGTATAAAGTGAGCTTAAGTAAGGTGTAGGCAGGCGTCGAATGCTCTATCTAAGGATCTAAAACTTTTTGCTGATTGATTTTGTCATTGAGTTTTTCAATATAAATGTAATACTTATTTCTCGGTCACAGACATTTTCTTACTCTCGCCCTTTGTTTAAACTGTCTACCTATAGAGAACCGGAGTCGGAAACCAAACAAAGCTCAGTGCAAAAATTGCTAAACAAATTCCGCCAAAAACGAATTGTCAACATATCTACATACATATACTCACGGCTATAGATCCCTTGAAGGGGTAACCAGAGCTAGGGAATTAAAAATTCCTCAGCCACTTTTGGAAAGTTTCGTGGGGAAAAGTTGGTGAAATAAAGGTTGTTGGTGATGGGCCTAAAAATCCTCATCCGCAACCGTATCGCCCAAAAATCACTTAAAAGCCCCAATACCGTTAGTCGCCTCTTACGTACACCCACCGGAAGAAATGGGATAGTGCTATTCTAAGCCGCCATTACACAGCAGTATATATCTGATTGGTTGATTTAATGTTCTGACTTTTGTTGGTCATACATTTGCTTCGCTGAAGTCAGTCGCTGTACAATGATCATTTGTTAGATAGTAACATTCATTGTCTCTTCAATATTAAGTTAAGTTCTCTATATCTCTACCCTACAGAAGGGCAAGCACGAGCCGTGTTTAAACTAGTTATCGCGTGGGATAAAGCAGCCATCTCTTACGCACTTACTTAGTATCCTATACTGCCATCTCATTCTAACCTATCGTGTCGATAAAATAGTGCTCGTGCTTGCCCTACAGGACCTAATCTGTACCTGTCCTGTCTTACTAATGACACAAGAATCGAATTAATCATGTTTTACTTACAAAACCTCGTGTTTTATTTCCAGGCATCGGTGGAGTATACAAGGGTGTAACCGCAACGATTATGAAGCAAGGATCCAATCAGGCTATTAGATTCTTCGTGATGGAATCGTTAAGGGATTGGTACAAAGGTGGCGATAGAGATAAGCCAGTGCCTAAATATATCGTGGGGCTGTTTGGTGGTGTTGCTGGTAAGATATTTTAATTATATACGTTTAACAATGGTTATGGATGCCAGAAAGGGGTAGCCAGAGGTTTGGAATTAGAAATTCCACAGCCATTTTTGGAAGTGACGTGAAAATCATTTTTGTCATTTATTAGCTAAAATGGCTAAAATCTATCGATAATGTAGCCAGAAGTTTAGTCTAGCTTTAGTGCGGAAATTTTGCTTTGTTAATGGTATTTTATTGTACTGCAACAATTTACTAATGTCGGATAAAGACAAGATTAAATTTCAATTTTGGTATGATTTAGTCACAGCCTGAGGACTATTGCTAGTCAAATATTATTCATGATATCGATATATATAATAAAATGACTATGTTTCTAAGCCAATATTACTCTGCCGTTAAAAATGATACCCTATGGATATGCGCTAGGGATATTTGCCAAAGCGAAACATAATATAATATATGGTGCATTTAACTGTAATAGTGTGTATACGTCATCGATCAACTATTTTTATCAGCAAAGCAAAGATATACTGGCCAGTACACCCCCATATGTACCAACTTATAATTCGTATTTATACTCTAAATGAGAAATTCTTTGATAACGCGATGTAGGATATGAGAGAGACGTCGCTAGTGTGCGAGTGAGTCCGCTATTGTATGCGGTCGTTACACTCAATACAAATCATCATTATTGTATTACAGGAGCCGCATCAGTGTTCGGTAACACACCGATAGATGTCGTTAAAACGAGAATGCAAGGTCTCGAAGCCGCCAAATACAAGAGCACATGGGATTGCTTCATAAAGACATGGAAACATGAGGGTCCTTTGGCCTTCTACAAAGGAACAGTTCCGAGACTTAGCAGAGTCGTATTCGATGTAGCCATTACTTTCACCATCTACGATAGTATCATGGACTTGTTCAATATGGCCTGGAAGTAATTTGAAGTTGTTCCTAATGCCGGGTTTACATTATCCAAGCAAACATAATCCAAGTACGTTTGACGATTTCTTTCAAAGCTTCTTGTCTATTGTAAACACTTTTGATTCTTCTCTTGGATGTAATTTTTGGGTCAACTTTGTTCTAGTGTTTTGGATGTCTACTCAAATAAATGTAAACGCGGCATAACGCACTTGTAAGGAAATGCAAATTGTTTTGGTGCACCACTAATAGATGGCGTTAATGTTGTCACAAGTTTAGAGGGTAAGAACATTGTTATAGATTATGGTTAAAGGCCGGTTGGCAATGAATTATAACGCTTTAAGTGTAACTTATGTATATAAAGCTAAAAAGGTAATTTCAATATTCTGTTTTCTTGGGTATGTTATGCAAAGCCAAGTTGGCGTTAGTATTTTTCTACTTTAATCGTTTTTATTTCAATTTTCAAAACTGTTTTGAAAAAATATGCAGTTAGAAACGCCATGTAACTATTTCGTAAAGCCCTTGTTAAGGACCCTACACATATGTTAGCATGGAAATTCTAAAATGTATAGACTAAAGCGTTAATCAGTTATAGAGCAAAGATATATATTTTTGTAGTTGTTACTCGTACTAGATTTAGGTTTAGTGTAGAAATATGTCACTAATTAGCTACTTAAAGTCAGCTTTCTGTTATTTTATTTTTACTTATTGTGCAACTGTTGAACATGCAATTATTATTCGTATGAAATCCAACTTTAAAATGATTTAAAAAAATCCGAAAATTAATTAAATTTAAACACTGTGCCCCTACCACATCAGTTACGACTCTTTATTCAACATATCATATAAAAAGTAGGCAGTAGAATATAGAAGTTGTGAAACAAATGTTTAATGAATATTATTGTATATTTTTCATGTAATATGAAGAGAACTTTTGTTCTTCTATTGTTATAACAAATAAGGCTATCCTTTAAAAATGTACGCCAAACATGGAGCCCTTGGGAAGTCAGAGGGCTGTTCTTGTTCCGAGATCAGTGGTGATTATAACAAAAGTAATTGGTGGAATAATCACATTTCTAAAGAAAAACTATTTGGTATTTGCTGCGAAAGATTGAGGAACCAACATTTATATTATTACCACTTATTATATATTTATCAATAATTACAAATACGCCGATAATTTGATTTTATATATGGTGAAGTGGTAATAATGTATGATCATTGTATGTCTTCAATAGGGGCGTTAATGTTAATAAGCTATATTTTTGCCAATGCCGAAAAAAAATTGAGTTTTTATTTTAATTGTTCTTTTGTATTTGTTTTAGAATTTCTCGAAGTAAATGTATTTTTGTTTTTTATTGTTAATTGGAGCTTTTTAGTTATTTATATATTTTGTTACTTTCACTGTTTGTTTTATAAAAAAGGGAAAATGGTATTGAAGAAAGATTTTAAATTATTTTTATGACATGACATAACACAGGGTGTTATTTGACATACAATTATTTATTTACTACAGGGTTAATTTATTTATAAACTTATTTTGTATGCCATTATTTGTCGAAAATATTTTTTATTACGTTGTTTTATCATGATATTTACCATACAATTTTGTGAGTCAGAAGTACCTATATCACTACTTGATATTTGATATATCACTAGACATTATCGGAGTTATAAGTTTAACTTGTATATGTAAATATTTATACTTAACCCCAGAACACAAACTTTTTGATTTTAATATTAGCAATTCCATTGTCCTAAAAAAACTGTTATAATTTATGACGTGTGAAGCAAGAAACTAATAATTCTGTAAAAAAATATTTGAATTAGTATTAAAATTATTGCATTAATTGTTAAAATCATCCACCTACTTAGTTATCGACAATCTTATTACCTACGGCCCAATAATGTCTTCTAATTTTATAGACTTATGATTTATAAGCACATTTTATTTATTTACTGTGAACATGCCATAAATGGATGCATTTTAATTTATTATATTTTTCTACACTTTTTTTATCTTCCGCTATGTAAAATATCTACCTCTGGGAAAGAGGGAATATTATTGTATTTCACAAGCATTTTATTTTATACTATGATTTTTTATGTAAATATATCTGTTTCTACAAATGCCAGGAAAATAAAAAATGAAATATTATCTTGTGTTTTATTTTAATTAACTTATATATTTATGTTATATTTTATTCCATTTTAATTAACAGTCATTTTGTCCGTGGTCTATTAACTTCATAAAGCACTACCTCGTCTTCTCTCTGAACGTCAATGTATTGAATCTACCTTTTAATTTAAGTGGTCGGTGGCCAATGAGGTTAGTCCATCAACACCGATCATTTATGTCTCGGTCTTTTATCACCTTTTTACTATAATTTACTGAGGAATTTTTATTCCGAAGCTTTAGTTACTAATCAGTACGAAAACCTTATGATAGTAACAGTACTTTGATAGTTTATAAATAAAAAAATATAAAATAACGATAAGACAATGCGCTGAAATCCTTGCTAGAATAAAAAAGTCTGTGGTAAAAAGTCAGGCCTTATCCGTAAAAGGGGGTGAACTTATGGAACTGAAAACTCTTAATTTCGCATCACAGTTAGGCCCAACACACACGGTCAAACGAAACCTTTGTGAAACTTTAGTTTGAAATGTTTATAAAAGTCTACACATGTCGCGATTCGGTTTTCTTTGAGAATACAGACATGCATATACTCACGGCCATATCCATCCCAAGGAGGGGTAGCTAGAGCTAGAAACTCCTCAAACACATTTGGAAGTTGATGGGGAGAAGATGGTAGAAATAAAGAATCGTTGGTGATGGGTCTCCAACCGCAGCTCAAAAACACTTAATTGGAGAATTTAATGTCGGAAAAATGTCGGTTTTTTTTACGCAGCGCAATTTCGAGTTTCTCTCACACCGGTTTTTAATGGGAGCCTATGGCAGAAACTCTAATGCAACTAAAAAGTAACTATTACTTGCAGTTTCGTTTCACCGTGTGTTCCGGACCTTAAACATTTTTTTGTAACAATTTGGCCGAGCAGACATGGTGAAACGAAACTCTTTTGAAATCATAGGTTTGAAACCAGTTTCCACACACGCCGCAACCTAAATATGATGAAATTAGTCACAATCATTCCGATTTTGAGACCAAACAGACGTCTACAAAATGTCTAGTTCAAGTGATGAAGAAGTTCTCTGGTTCTGTATTTGTAACTTCTACAAAGAAGGAGACGTAAAAAAAGAAGTATGTGGTTATATCCCTATATTTTCATTATGAATGTTGTGTATGAATGTTGGGCATGGCAAAAGAGGCATGAAAGTAGAGTGAATGCAGTGGAAATAATATCCCTCAGAAGTATATGTAATGTAAGGTTGTGCGACAGAGTGAGAAATAGTGTAATTCGTGAACGTTTAGGTGTGAAAGATGACGTAGTGTGCAAGATAGAGAAAGGAATGTTAAGGTGGTTTGGGCACATAGAGAGGATGAATGACCGTAAATTGGTGAAAGAGATCTATAGAGCCAACGTGGAAGGTAATGTGAGTAGAGGACGACCACGGAGGACACACCTGGACCAAATAGAGTGTGTGCTCAAAAAGGCCGGCGTCCGAAGTATGAAGAATAAAAGAGCATGTATGAGAAGAATGATGAATGTAACAGAAGCAAAAGTGATTTGCCTGGATCGTACAAAGTGGCGATCGATAGTCTCTGCCTACCCCAATGGGAATTTAGGGGATATTATTGTTCGATAAAATAACAACACAGGATAAAGTTAAGTCACTGTATATTATCAATTAAACCTATTTAGATTACGTCGGCGGGCACCCGAGACGCTACCGGTAAAACGACTGCCAACCAAACGATACGTCGCCGCGTGTTACACAGAAACGCTGACGCTACACTAGCCCCCCTTAAGATTTTTGGAAATTAACAACCCAAAAAACAAACATAATAAATGACAAATAAAAATAATTGACCACATTTTAACTTGGACTGTACCTTCGCTAAGTTACTTATTATAACATAACAGTTGACGTATCTTATTACAATCAGCAAATTCCTAGCTAGGTGGTGCCTGCCAACTGATACATTGCATGATTATGATAAAACTTATGTTTAATATATTATAACTAACATGAATTTATTTAACACGATTATGAGACACGAGAGTACCTTATTTATACATTTTTAAAAATTAAATTAAATTACACATATATACTTGAGAAATAACGACGTATAGGTTTAAATTAAACAGTTACACTCTATGCCGTGAATACAACTTTATGCGGCGTTGTTGCTTGAGCGGTGCCCACGGGTTGAGCTTGGCCCGCGTATGCTTGCATCACACCTTTGATACCCAAAATATAAGATCGCCAGTAACACCAAAGCTAGAGCAACACACGACACAATAGTTAGTTGTTTAACTTGGGTCTCGAAATTGCCTGCGGCACTCGCACTCGCGTTTTGTGCGATAATAATTTCCTTGCTTTGAGACTTCCCCATACTGATACTAATTGCGCTGTTTTACAAAAGTTTATGCGACAACAATGAATACAAAACAGTTTATATTATTGATTATTTGACCTACTAATTATATTGTGCAATAACTAAATAAAGAATATCTACATTATAATGTATGCTTCCACGTGCGTGCTTATACTGCAAATCTTACTGGTTTTTTTATAATTCTGCCGGAACGTGAGACTTTGACCGGCTGGTCTTGTTTCTTAATAATAGGCCTTAATGCTAGGGTTCTATTGTCTAATACCGAAGGCTCGCAAATAACATCATTCTTTGTTGACACAGTCTCACTTTGCGTGGGCGGCAATAGTGGTAATTGGTTCGATATCTCAGGGCTAAGTAAATACGCAGGCTTAAGTCGGTCGATGGAAACAGTGTGAGGTTTATTCGCAATTTTTAAAACATAGTACTTATCTTTCCGCTCTAGTACTGTGTATGGGCCAGTGTACGGTCTCTGCAAAGGGGCGCGGACTGCATCGTTTCTAATGAATACCTTTTTACAAGTTGCTAGATCCGGGTGCACGAACGTTGTTCGTGTGTCCCGGTGCTGCTGTGACTTGAGCCTGCAGCTCCTTATTCCATCGCGCAACTGACGCACGTACTCTTCATCTTCTTTCGGTCCTTGCTTTGACGTATCAAAAAACTCACCCGGTAATACTAGAGTACGCCCGAACGTTAACTCCGCCGCGCTCACCCCGGTGTCGTTTCTAGGTGCGGCGCGTAAACCTAACAAAACTGTAGGTAGTTCATCTAACCAAGAGGTCCCTGCTAACCTTGCCATCAATGCAGCCTTCAGCGACCTATGCCATCTCTCTATCGCTCCATTGCACTGAGGATGGTAAGCTGTGGTACGGCTCTTTTTAATACCTAGGAATACCATGAGCTCCCCGAAGAGGCGGCTCTCAAACTGTCTTCCCTGGTCACTTGTTATACTTACAGTGCAACCATACCGCGAGATCCACTCACTGTAGAAAGCTTTAGCTACTGTTTTTGCGCATATATCTTTTAATGGGCATGCTTCTATCCACCCGGACCTTCTGTCAATCATTGTCAGTAAGTACCTATACCCATCAGCTGTTGTAGGTAGTGGTCCCACAATATCGATGTTGACGTGCTCCATCCTATCCACCGGTTGATACGAGCCAAGCTCTGAAGTAGTGTGTCTTGTGACTTTTGACTTTTGGCATGACATACAAGTTTTCGCCCACGCTCCTGAGTCCTTATTCATACTTGGCCAGAAATACTTATCAGAAACTAACTTCCTGGTGGTACGCACGCCGGGATGACTGATGTTGTGAATTGCATCGAAAGCCGCGCGCCTAAATTGTGCCGGTAGATAAGGTCGCAACTTACCAGTCGTCGCCTCGCAAAGTATGGTTGTATCTGACCCGGGCAACTCGATCCGCTTCAACTCAAAGCTCGGATTACTTACTGATAAGAGCTGTTCGAGTTGTTGATCATACTTTTGAGCGCACGCCACTTCTTCGAAATCGAGTACATTCGGACATTGCACTGTTTCAATTCTCGATAAACAATCAGCAACGTAATTACTAGAACCGACCTGGTACCTTATGTCCGTTGTAAATTCGCTGATGTACAATAATTGTCTTGTTCGCCTTGGTGTCTCTTTCTCTGTACTTTGTTTAGCAAAGGCGTATGTTAATGGTTTGTGGTCTGTAAAAACAATCAATTCTCGTCCCTCGAACATGTTACGGAAATGCTGTAGAGAAAGATACACCGCTAATAACTCCCTGTCGTAGGTAGAGTATTTCTGTTGCGTCTCAGTCATTTTCTTCGAAAAAAAACCTAAGGGGGCCCATTTGCCATTAATTTTCTGTTGCAAAACTCCACCTACACAATTATTACTGGCATCGGCCATAATGGCTAGGGGCTTACCTGATTCTGGATACGAAAGTATCGCTGCACGTTGTAGCCCTACCTTACACTGCTCGAACGCATGGTTAGCCTTTTCCGTCCATACAATAGCCGTTTTGTCTTTTTTTTTTGCGTTATTAAAGTAAATACTGAGTTCAGACTGGTATTGTGCGGCTCTAGGTAAATGCGGGCGGTAAAAGTTGATCATCCCCAAGAACCTTCTTAATTGTTCCACTGTATGTGGTTTAGGGAAATTAACAATCGCCTGTACTTTTTCATCCAGTGGTTTGATGCCCTGTGGCGATACCTCGTAGCCTAGAAATTCCAATTTATTCTGACCGAAACTACATTTCCCTAAGTTAATTGTGAGTGCATACCGCTCTAAGCTCGCGAATACTGCTTCTAGGTGTCGTTTGTGTTCCTCCTTGGACGTACTAGCGACCATTATATCGTCGATATAGCAAAAGACGAAAGATGACTCATCTCTACCTACCTCTTGCTTGGCGAATAAGTCTTGTAAAACGGTATTGTTCATAAACCTCTGGAAAGTTTGAGCTGCGTTTCGCAGTCCGAAGGTCATGCACGGAAACTCGTACAAACCAAACGGCGTAATTATAGCTGTCTTTGCTACATCGTCCGGAGCCACCTTAATAAAATGATAAGCCCTATTTATGTCGATTCGGGAAAATATCGTCTTACCAGCCAGCATGTAAGTAAAATCCTTTAGGTGCGGTATTGGGTATCTATCTGGTTTTGTGATAGCGTTCAGCGCCCGATAGTCTCCACACGGCCGAATTTTCCCGTCCTTCTTAGGGACTACGTGAAGCGGGCTCGCCCACGCACTTTTAGACGGGCGACAGATTCCCATCTCCTGCATTAATAAAAATTCGTCACGTACCTTTTTGTAGCGGTCAGGCGGAAGCGTCCTTACTCGCGCATAAACCGGTGGCCCTGTTGTCTCTATATGGTGCAACACATTATGACGTGACGGTTCCTTAAAAGAAATTGGTTTCGTTAACTCTGGGTATTTACTTAGGATATCGTAATAAGGGTGTGATTCACACACGGTTTTGACGGCTTGCTCATGACCGCTTACCACTTTTGCCGCCACACCCAAGTTAGTTACAGTATCCACTAACTTCCTAGCGTAAACGTCTACAGTTAACTTAAAATGATACAAAAAATCCGCCCCCAGAATCGGTTGGCTGACGTCACAAATTATGAATGCCCAACGAAACGCTCTTCTTAGCCCAAGATTTAGTGTTAGTGTTTTTAAACCGTAAGTCTTAATTCTCGACCCATTAGCAGCAAATAGTTCATACTTCTGTGGGGCGACATTATTACTAAGGCACTTACTACGTGGTAACACAGACACTATTGCACCAGAGTCCACGAGGAAATATAACCCACTTTCCTTGTCCTGGACGCTGAGACGGTGGTTCTGAATACTGGCGCAGTCGCCCACCGTTGACGACTGCGTACTATCTAGTTTCCCTGATTGGTGTTGTTCTGCCAGCTGCACGGTTGGACACACTTCGACGCCCTCTCTCTGAATCGGAAATGGTAAAAACACAACCAGTTGGGGTCGTCTCGGCGCCTGCCCACCGCTGACCTTGATCCCGATCTAGAACGTCCGTCACCGCCGCGACTCCGGGGACGCGAGCGCACGTTGCTCTCCATCCTCGATAACCTCGCGCTTAACTTGGCTATCTCGGCCAAAATTTCTGAAGACCCCGACGTATTGCATTGCGGGGTAATCTCCGATATGTGTGCCGTTTTCGAGCTCTCCAGCACCTTGTCGGCGATCGTGGCCAGCCTGTTTAGGTCGTTGGTCTCCGTAACGGCCAGGACACCACGAACTGACGCCGGCAGAAGGTTTTGCCATAGCACGCTCAGGGTCTCATCGTTTACCTTCCCTCTTGCCAGATCGCGCATACGCCGTAACAGCTGTGTCGGTTTTTGTTCTCCCAGCTCCATCTCCCCGATGAGTTTTTGAATCTGCCGGTTTTCTGATTCCTCATATACGTGCAACAGTCTGGCTTTTAGGTGATTGTACTTATTTTCCGCAGGTGGTTCTATAAGAATATCCGTAACCTGCTGTATTGCTTCTTTACCCAGTTTAGCCACTACTGCGTTGTATTTTGCCTGGTCGCTCGTCTTCTGTGGTTCGATGATGGCCTCGAATTGTATGAACCATACTTTCGGCTGGTCCATCCAAAATTCCGGGATCCTGGCTGATAGGGAGAGCGCCGCCAAACCTGCGTCTTCCACCTTCACCACTGACGGGGCCGTCTTATCAGTTTCCGCCATGTTTCACCGAACAACGCAACCGAAGTTACAACTTAAAAGTTCGTCGACCCGAGGTGCCTGCCAAAGTGAGTCGTTTACCACCAAATATTACCTACTTATTGCAAAATAACACTTCTCACAAATAATGTTCAACTTGTCTGGGGTCACCACTTTAGGGGATATTATTGTTCGATAAAATAACAACACAGGATAAAGTTAAGTCACTGTATATTATCAATTAAACCTATTTAGATTACGTCGGCGGGCACCCGAGACGCTACCGGTAAAACGACTGCCAACCAAACGATACGTCGCCGCGTGTTACACAGAAACGCTGACGCTACAGGAACAATGGGCGTGAGTATAAGTAAGTAAGTAATTTTCATTATTTTTCCAATTTCAGCCCATGCTCTATCACTATCAGTCTCATTCTTGCAAGAGTAGCTTGAAAGTGCTGCATTGTACAAGCAAGGTTGTTTCTCAACTTCCAATACGCATTTAATGTTTTTATTTTCGTCGTCAGCCATTTTGTCGAACAGAAATGTCGCCAAATCCGACACGAGTTTCCTGCACGCTAGTTTCAAAGCAACTGGTCTGCAACGCGTTTCAAACTAGTTGCGACATGTGTTGTCTCTCGAAGGTATCTATGGCATAAACTCAAAAGTAACTAGTAGTTGCAGTTTCGTTTCACCACGTGTGTTAGGCCTTACGGTCTATACTTACAAGGATCTCTACCAGACAACCATTAAATAATAATATGTAGATGTATCTACAACACACTAGTATTCTAAATAAATGTACTGCTAGTGGACTGATTGAATTTAAAATTTCTACTTTGTTTCGGTGTAACAATACTTAAGTTCTGACGAGCTCCCTTTAAAATAGAGGGGAAGTATTTTAACCCTACTTTTACACTACTTACTCTCTTTTCTTCTTCTTACCTTTATTCATAACCTATACCAGCTTCTCTTATTATTCTATGCTTATTCTTTATACAAAGAAGGAAAAAGCGGGTAACTTATTGAGACAGCAAGCAACGAAAACGAAGACGTAATTAAACAAATACAGTATATTTTATGAAAAAAATAACAGCCATAAAAATTATACACAAGAATGTTTTACAATCACCAATGAAATCACATTTGCTTATAAATTAAATATCAGATGCGATTAATAGCTATATGCGTTTTTAAAACGACGTTTCTCTTCACACTTTGGGCAAACCATTGAGAACTTAAAACTAAATAGAACGGAAACTAAACGTAATTTAGTCCAAAAAAATACAAAATAAGTTATCCCAGCACCCCTGTTGGTTGATTCAATGTTCTTACTTGTTGGTCAGTGCTAATAAACTGAACCCGTCACGAAATATTGCATTCTTTGTTACTTCTCTATTTAGATAAGTTCTCAATTGGGCTAACTGACACAGATCATAAAGCACACTACACTCTGAGCCCGCCGGGCCGTCAACGTTTCCCGATTTCACTACCCGGCGGCCTGTGTTGAAATAATTATGTCAACCTTTGTATAAAAACTGGACTACTGATAAAAGGTCGCCAAAATATGTCGACGGCTCGGCAGGCTCAGTGCGTATTTGCGCTTAAGACTCTCGGTAAGATATACTTGCATAACAACTAATATTAAGTCCCCTTTAAACGCAAATAAATTGTGATGCAAGTGAAAATACAATTAAATGATATGGTCTACTAAAATGGATAGTTCTTCATGATCTTAAAAGGGTTGGCAGGCACACATCTATGATTGATGTTGAAACTATCCATGAGCGCCATTTCCTCAGAATTAAGCTCAAAATCAAAAATATTAATGTTCTCTTCAATGCGGGATTTTGTGAATGACTTCGGAATCACTACGATGCCCCTTTGATGCTGAAAAATAATACGCTAATTAATACCTTGGTCTTTCCTCACTAAAAAATCTGAAAAAAAAAATATGCCTAATTATTTATATAAAATATCACAACAATAGGTAGAACAGGGCTTATCGTGCAGACGATGAGTGTTCTAATCCCAGGTCGGGCCTACGCCAATTGGTCTTTTCTAAAGACATACGTGTGGTTAATTTATCATGGTTGTTAACGGTGAGGCAAAACATCGTGCGTGAACCCACATGGCTGAATTGTATTTAGTCATCTGAAAGTGTATTCGTACAAACGTCGATAGGCCTGTCCCGTATCACGTGAGTACACTGAACACCAGGTGACAATGTCACGTTATGTTTAGAATATATATATATATATATATATATATATATATATATATATATATATGTATATCCCATACGGCATGAACGCTTGAGTTGAGGGTTTAGTGACGCAAATGATTGAGGTATTTTATAACAATCCAAAGAAGATATGACAGAGATAGGTGGAGACCTATCGCAGTGAGGATAACCTCACTGCTGTAAGTTTCAAAATAGGATTACCAGTGCTTTGAAATTATAAATTGTCCAGTCAACTTTAGAAGTCCCAAGGGAAGCAAATTATAAGATTCAGGGTGTTTCTTGATGGGTCTACGCCTACAGCCATATTGCCGCTCTTAGGCGCTTCGTACGATCAGCTCTGCGCTTACGTTAGTGCTATCCTGTACCGTCACAACACAGCATACATGCACATACTCAGACATACTCAGATCCAAAAACCTATAAAGAGGTAGTCTAAAATTCATATTAAAAATTTTGCTAAATCATTTAGATTGCTTACATACATACATACATATACTCACGGCTATAAATACCTTGAAGGGGTAGCCAGAGCTAGGGAATTAGAAATTCCTTAGCCACTTTTGGAAGTTGTGTGGGGAAAAGATGGTGAAATAAAGGTTGTTGGTGATGGTTCTCCAACCGCATCGCCCAGAAATCCCTTAAAAGCCCCAATACCGATAGTCGCCTCTTACGTACACCCACCGGAAGAAATGGGGTAGTGCTATTCTAAGCCGACACTACACAGCACTACATAAAAATACTCACCAAATATCTCAAAGCTATTTGCGCTTTGCTCTTCCCTTTACTTTTAGCCAGTTTCTCTAATTTCTCATCGCTGGCTATAGCAGCCAAATGGATATATTCTGGTCTGGCATCTGATATTAGTCCTAGAGGGGTGTATGCCACTGGGACTATGTTGTGAGATAACAGCCATTGGGACAAACCTTGCTGGGTTAGCGTGGGACTTATCTGAAATCATATTTACAAGAATGTATTGTTTAATATAACATTTCTAGTTCTATGCGGTTTAGTGTCGGCTTAGAATAGTACTACCCCATTTCTTCCCATGGATGATCGTAAAAGGCGACTAAGGGTATCGGGGCTTTTTAAGTGATTTTGCGCAATGCGGTAGGAGACCATCACCAAAAACATTTAATTTACAATCTTTTCCACACTTAAGTTCCAAAAGTGGCTGAATAAATTTCTGATTCCAAAGCTCTAGCCTACACCTTTTAGGGATTAATAGCAGATATACTACTCTGTGTAAAAAGTTTCGGGAATATGTCAATAAAAAGACCCGTGTAAAAGAGGTCGTTCAAATTTTTTTACTGCATGTTGGTAGCACTGTACTGATTTAGCGCGCAAAATTTGAGCGGGATCTGTCATTTAATTTGTTTTAAGCTACATTTTTTGTTGGTCATAGTTTTGAGTCCTCGGCGATTTTTACAATGGAAAATATTGTTGAACAAAGAGTGTGCCTTAAATTTTGTGTTTCGAATGATATTTCATGTGGTGAATCACTAAAAATGTTGCGAAATACCTACGGCGAATCGTGTATATCAAAAACAAGGTCTTATGAATGGTATAAGGCTTTTAAAGAAGGCCGAGAAGTAGTAGTAGACTTGCCTCGTTCTGGTAGACCTTCAACCGCTACGACCAAAGAAAACATCGACAGAATCAAGAAGCCAGTGCTCGAAAATCGACATATGAGTCTGAGAGAGTTGGCTTGTGAGGTGAACATATCTTTTAAGTCCGTCCACAACATTCTCATTCACATTTTAGGCATGAAACGCGTCGCCGCTCGACTAGTTCCAAAAGAGCTCAATTTTGTTCAAAAAGCGCAGCGAAAGCATGTCACTGAAGACATGGTTTCCCGAGCTTCTACGGATCCGACCTTTATGAAACGTATAATAACTGGCGACGAGACATGGGTTTATGAGTACGACATGCAAACAAGCCAACAGTCTTCAGAACGGCGTCTCGAAAACGAGCCGAAACCCAAAAAACCGCGGCAAAGTCGCTCCAAAATCAAGGTGATGCTGACAGTTTTTTTTTACTACCGTGGTGTGGTTCGCTCCGAATTCTTTCCAGAGGGAGAAACAGTGAATAAAGAATATTATTTAGGCGTCATGAAGCGTTTGCGTGAGAGTATCCGCCGAAAACGTCCAGATTTGTGGCAACACAACTCATGGATGCTGCACCATGATAATGCACCATCACACAAGCCATTATAGTGAAAGAGTTTTTAGCGAAAAATTCAACAAAAGTTCTCGACCAAGCACCGTATTCACCTGATATGACTCCGTCTGACTTTTTTTTATTTCCCAAGTTAAAATTACCACTTCGAGGAAAACGTTTTGAGTCGATAGAAGCCATAAAAGAAAATTCGCTGAATGAGCTAAAGGCCATACCGCAAATAGCCTATGAAAAATGTATGGAAGACTGGGTGAAGCGGTGGAGATGTTGTATTGCAAGTGATGGGGCCTACTTTGAAGGCGATAAAATAAATTTAGATGAATAATTAGCATTTTTTGTTTTATTGACAAATTCCCGATACTTAGTACACAGAATGTATATGTATGTATTTTGATAGTTCAGTTGGAATACAACTTCCTCATTGACAGAGTATTCTTAAAAAAACGGGGATAGTCCTGCCCACATCACGTGGATGTATTGACCAAACAAAACATGCACATGACTTGGATTTTTAACACCAGAGAGTTGGGTTGTTTCATCTATATGACATATTTCATGATATATTTCATATATATGGGTAGTGACGCGCCTTCAGTACACAATGACGCGCACTACATAGAAACGCTGACAGTGCAAGAAGTATCACATTCCACAGCAACACGTAACCAGGCAATATATGTCCCACTCGTCATCAAGACTCGCTATACAAATCTTACATCGCGGTATCGAAGTTACTACAATACTCAGCATATATATAAGTTTCAACTTAGTACAGTAGGACTGCGGTCCTCAGGCATACTACCGAAGATCTTACCTTTTCCTCCACAGTGCAACAACGCAAACTAATAAAAACATACATATATATACTCACGGCTATAAATCCCTAGATGGGGTAGCCAGAGTTAAGGAATACGAAATTCCTCAGCCACTTTTGAAAAGTCAAGTGTCCAACCTGATGACGTTGGGCGATGGCCCAAAAATCCCTTAAAAGCCCCAATACCGTTAGTCGCCTCATACGTACACCCACCGGAAGAAATGGGGTAGTGTTATTCTAAGCCCACACTACACAGCAACTACAAATAAAAACATATTTTTTTCTAAGACTTTCACGATTGCACATTATCATCAATCTTCCCGTGACCATGATAACTGAATAGTTTTCGAAACGACAGGTTTGAAACAACTATGTAATAACACGCGATTAAAATATCCGAAAATCGATAGTTGTTTTAATAATAATAAAAACATAATTTGTGATTAAACTAGTCATGTCTAACTTACTTCAACTTGATTGACCACAGGCTGGACAGTACAATTGTCCAAAATTCTCTGTAGTTGAGTTTCATTGAAGTTAGAAACCCCTATAGACCTCGCCAGTCCCAGTTTCACACACTCTTCCATACCTTGCCATGTTTCTAAGTAGTCTATCTGACAATCTTGGCCTTTTGCCTGAAATGAAATCAATACAATCAGAGTCATAGCCACAAGGGGTACATAATACATCAAATACACTGGATCTACATGGAAATAACAATGAAACACCAAACTAGAATTGATAGAACTATGTCAATTCTAACATCATAATAATGTAAAAATTAATGAAGATGACATAGCTGCTAAAATTCAGATGCCAAAGCCAAGCCTTGCTGTGGCTAGAACTAATGGATTCATATTAATACTGTTGAGGGCAAGAAATTGTGTGACAAATATTATATTTTTCTTTTCTTAGTCTTTGGTGTTATTTATATGCATACTACATGCTATCATATATTGTCAAGTTGGTACCATATAGGTATGACAATACCTTATTCCACTAGAAATTGGATTATTTAAATTTCCATTTATTTTATTCATACTTACATCCACTGAAAATGGCCAGTGTATTAGAAATAAATCTACATAATCTAGATTCAACTTGCTAAGCGACTCCTTCAAGGCAGGAACCACATTTTCTTTCTTGTGTTGATCATTCCATAGCTAAAAAAAGCAAATTGTTATTTTTATTAAATTATATGTTTAAAGTCGTTATAATTAAAATTAAATTCAATTATTAAGCAGGCACTTTGGTAGCTTAGTAAAATCAATAATATATCTATACTAATATTATAAAGCTGAAGAGTTTGTTTGTTTGAACGCTAGGATCTCAGGAACTACCCGACCAAATTGAAAAATTCTTTTTGTGTTGGATAGTCCATTTATTGAGGAAGGTTTTAGGCTACATATCATCACGCTGCGACCAACAGGAGCAAACCATCAGCGAATAATGTTGCAAAAATTGGGATAATTATTCATACTAAGGCTTCCGTTGTGTGCGCTGCGTAAACGGTGTAAGTTACCCAAAAAAAAAGTATTTAAGATTTTTTTATCTTTAAATGATCTAAAAAAATGCTCTCGACAGTATATGTCTAACTTTTAAGTTTCACTTACTATAACCATTTTTATGGTAAATAAATTTGGTCGAATTTAATGCATAATTGCCATTATGTTCTATCAACATAATATTAATCTTTATCCAAATAAAAATGTTGTTGATTGAGAGTATTTAATTGAGAACAAAATTGTCCTTGACATCACTTGATTTAAATAAACATCTTAGAAGATAATACAATTTTAAAATTACTCCGTAACAAAATTTACACGCGTGCATGAAGTACACGACAAGACGCTGCGCTGGCCGGCGAGCGAGGTCACTTGCGCGAGAAGCTTATGTTTAAGCCTTATCCTATTAATATTATAAATGTGAAAGTTTAGATGTTTGTAGCTAAATGAAGACTAATTCACAGAAGATATTGAAAATAAAATTTACAGGAAGCCAGATAATGATCCCAATTAACACAATAGGACACTTTTTATCCCAGAAAAATTAAGAGATCAATAAATTTTCTTAAAAAATTGTGAAACAGACTAACTGACTAAGAATCAATGCTCAGCCGAAACTACTATACTTATAAACTTAAAATTTATAAAGTGAAAAATTGTGAGGACACTATGAAAAACACCTTTTTTCTCATCCCATGACCCTCAACAGGTCAGTTAAATATTTCAGTTTGACGACGTGAAAGTCTACACTTTTGACAGCACGAAGTCTGTGGGGTCAGCTAGTATAAAGATAAAGATAAAATTGAGAGCCTATAAGCTAATACAAAACTGACATAATGTTTACCTTAGTGGTCACAAACAGTTGTTCTCTGGTAACAGTTCCGTTCTCAATCATAGTGTTTATGCCCTGTCCAACCTCTTCTTCATTGTGATAGCTGGATGCTGTGTCTATGTGTCGATATCCCAACTCTATGCCCCATTCTACAGCCTGCCTGTATTGGCCTGGGACTGCTTTGCGCTAGAAAACAGATAAAGTTTATGAGATGCTTATGTATTAGTTGAACATGTGATTTGTTACATCCATATATATTGTTAATATTAATTGAAATAGTTAAAATGATGAAGAAATAAATACATATATATACATATACTCACAGCTGTAAATCCCTAAAAGGGGTAGCCAGAGCTGAGAAATTAGAAATTCCTCAGCTACTTTAGGAAATGTGAGTGGGGAAAAGATGGTAAAAATAATGGTTGTTGTCGATGGGTCTCCAACCGCATCGCCCATAAATACCAAATACCGTTAGTCGCCTCTTACGCACACACACTGGAGGAAATGGGGTAGTGTTATTCTAAGCCAACACTACTCAGTATAAGAAATATTATGATTAATAATACATACATACATATACTCACGGCTATAAATCCCTTGAAGGGGTAGCCAGAGCTAGGGAATGAGACATTCCTCAGCCACCTTTGGAAGTTGCGTGGGGAAAAGATGGTGAAATAAAGGTTGTTGGTGATGGGTCTCCAACCGCATCGCCCAAAAATCCCTTAAAAGCCCCAATACCGTTAGTCGCCTCTTACGTACACCCACCGGAAGAAATGGGGTAGTGCTATTCTAAGCCGACACTACACAGCAACAATAATAATAATAGTATTCTTTAATAATTTAGTTAACTGAATTTTGACCAACAAAAGAGAAAAAACAATTCTGTTGTAATAGCCCACAAAATATATACACAAACAAGATATGGGGTAGTGCTGTTCTACCGACACTACACAGATTAGAGTAACAGCTGCTTGGTGCTTGCTGGTTAACATTTAGTCAGTTACTAAAATAATAAATACTTAATGCCTGAGAAAAAAGTACTACACTATAAACTCTACTGGGTTCTCTTTTTCAGGTTTTCTTAGTAAAACATTGAAGTTTTTTTGCGTCAGTTTTTTTATTACTGAAAAGTTTCAATGTCACCCCCTGAACTTTAACTTCGCTTAACCTAGAAGTTTACTTACCGCATAAGTACCAAGGCCAATAACAGGCATTTCTATACCATTAGATAATTCTACATTCGGTACTTTGACCATCTTTACGTAATATTTTATTTTAGACTTTATTAATTAAATTTATTAATAAATCAAATAACCCAACCGATACCGATACGACACTATAATTTACCCCCTGGTCCGAATGACGATGAAATCGATTTTATCGCTGTCAGCGATATTTTGCGGTCCGATTCAGTTATCGCGCTAAAAGTGATAACAGTGCTAACAGCGCGTCTATCGAATCGGGACGCATTTTGTAATCGCTCTTGTTTGTTTCATTTCATTTTTTCTTAAATGGCCTTTGACCGTGTTTCAACACAGTATTTTTGCCAACGTTTAGTAAAAAGAAAAAACGTATTATAAAGTTAAAAACATTTTGAAATTGATTAACACATACTCATTGAACATTCATTGTTGAAAACTAAACTAAATATTGTGATGTGTTATATGCAAGACCCTGACAATCATTTCCCGAATGATACCCATTTAGTGAGAGATGCTGCATATGGGATCTATCAAAGTTTAATGGTACCATTTAAAGACAATAGACATCTGACACAACACCAGAAAAAAAATAATTTTTGCCTTTCATCAGCTAGAATGTCCATTGAAAGGGCATTTGGCATATGGAAAACCCGCTGGCGCAGTATTCTGCATTGTAATAGAAAAAATCCCAGAATATTTGTTGTTACATAACATCTGCATTTTAAATGTTGATGTGGAACAAGTACAGTTAAGAGTAGTCAGAAGGGGGCATCTTATTGAAGAAGGAAGAGAGAGTGGAATAATTAAAAGAATGCATATAATGAATAATTTATTAATTCGAAACAATTAAATATATAAAAATAATCATATGTTATAAGTTTACTTGTTGTCATTTAAGTCATCTGTAGTCAGTCTTCGCATCTTAACACTTATGTGTGGTTAATTTATCATGATTGTTAACGGTGAGGGAAAACATTTACTTAGTGATATGACAGTGTATTTGTACAAAATTGAAGTGATTACACTGTCCCAACAAAACGAGGGTACTCTGAACATAAGGTGACAGTCATGTGATGTTCAGAAATATTAGTACCTCTGCCAACGCCTTCGGGGATATTCGGTGTAAACATTTATGTTATATTAATTTTCCGAAGCACAGAATCATCCTTGATTTTGGATATTATGGTGATTCAGGCCTGCAATATCCTTTCAAGCTAAGTTAAATATTACAAATTAAATTTGTGAGTTTACCCCTCAGGGGATCAAACCCGAGGCCTCCATAGTTGAAACCAAATGTTATCATCGAGACCACGGAGGCAGTCTATATTACAGTATGAACTTCATTAAATATTTTGTTTGAGCTTACTCTAAAAAGGGTAATATGGGTGCAGTGCACACGCTTGCCTAGATGCATAACAGCAGGACAGTACAAAATCACACATTATTAATAATTATAAACTTTACTAATTTCACAACAATCAAACAAACATAAATTATAATTGAGATCAATCTTTTCAAGACTTAAATAATAATAACTATTTTAACAAGTCTAAGAAAACTAGAAATATCTGTAAATCAATAACCTAAACCTATTTTGAGAAACAAATACATAAAAGGTTTGCCAGGATCGTACAAAGTGGCGATCGATAGTCTCTGCCTACCCCAATGGGAACTAACGGCGTGAGAATATGTATGTATGTATGTATGTAAATACATAAAAATAATAATTTGTTATATGTTTACTTATTAACTGAAATATTCTTTCCACAGCACTATCACATACACTCACTTACTTGATGTCATTTAAGTCATCTATAATCAGTCTCTGCATCTGAACACTTATATAGAAATAAAATTATCTTTATTCATATATTATATATATATATATATATCATATATATAACTAATTTCACAACAATCAACCAAACATTAATTTATTAATGAGATAAATCTTTCCAAGCCTTAATTAATAATGACTATTTTTAAAAGTCAAGGAAAATTTAAATTATCCCAAAGTCAACAATCTACTACACCTAGTTTGAATTTATAACTCCTTATTTATTTATGCTGTGTAGTGTCGGCTTAGAATAGCACTACCCCGTTTCTTCCCATGGGTGTACATAGGAGGTGACTAAAGGTATTGGGGCTTTTTAATGGATTTTTGGGCGATGCAGTTGGAGACCCATCACCAACAACCTTTATTTTACAATCTTTTCCCCACTTAACTTCCAAAAGTGGCTGAGGAATTTAAAATTTCTTAGTTCTGGCTACCCCTTCTAGGGATTTATAGCGGTGAGTATGTATATGTATGTATAGATGTATGTTATTTATTTAAATTTTCACACAAATTGCGCAAAACAGCCAATTTCTCTTGGTGGTGTTTTTCTTTTTGTTGCAATAGATTGTTAAATATTTCCATTTTTTGTCAGTGGCGCTGATTTCTCTGATCATTTAAATTTTCTAATATGGTTTCAATTTTCCTCTTTTTATTTGTATTAGTAGAACTACTTGCTTCAGCAGCAGCATCAGTAGCTGCTGGCCCCAGTTCTGACGCAACAGCAGGTGGCCATCCCTGGGTTCCAAAAATTTCTTGCATTCGCTGTAACAACACATTTTCTTATTAAGAATACAACAATTTGAAAAGAAAGAATTATTTAGTCACTCTTTATTTTGACTTGCACAATTAAACCATTGACTTACTTCAAAATAAGGCCATGTTGCTCTGTCATTCCCGGATGTGTTATTGTGATCTTTTATTTCTTTAAATGTTTTTTTGAGGCTATTTATTTTCGATTGGCACTGATTACCATTTATTTTATAGGCAGAATTTTGATCTTTCATTTTTTTGCAATTGTTTCAAAAACTTTTCTGCTGCTCCAACTTCATTAACACCTTCCTCGTTTTGGGCATCAATAGAAATTGTATTCTCACTTTCATATTCATAAAATAATTGCACTCGGTTAGCCAAATAGCTGCTATCTAAAAGATTTACAAAATAAATATTATTGATGCCTTAGATCATACAACAATAAAGATTAAAGTTAAAAAGATTATAGAAAATTGAGTTCAACGGAAATAACAAACTTGATAGAGCACTGCTTTTTGATTACTAACCCGATTGAGCGCGTTGTAACTCCTCATAACTTAAATTCAAGGTTATTTGTCTTCCATTACTTTCGTTCGAGACGACTACAGGAATATTTTCCATTTTAAATAAAAACTTAAAAGCTAACAAAACTTCCCTAACTTTTCAAACTTTTAAACGTCAGTTTGACATTTGGCTCACAGTGCTAACGCTCTAATGCGATATCGTTGTAATCGCAAAATGGCGCCGGTAATGACGTCATATATGACGTCACGCGGGATTTCGTTAGCGCGCTAACGTTCATTCGGACCAAGATTTAGCGCGCTGACAGCGATAAAATCGATTTCATCGTCATTCGGACCAGGGGGTTAATTTTACATTTTTTTCGGATAATTGGCAATTTGTGAGCATAGCAGATACAATGACTGCCAGCGTCATATTATTAATAAGTAAAATCTTGGTAAAATCTCTATGTTGATGTGACACCGTGTCAATGGCTGCCAGCGCGAAATTCTTCTATCCTTTATTTCTTTTACACGTTTAAGTAGTGTTTGCGTTACATACCTACGAATTTTTACTAATTCGGAAGGCCACTTGTCTACCTTTTCAGATAGAATGCAAATGTTGAAAACGCCGAACTATCACATAATTTAAATCTTTTTGTTCATGAAAACCTCATGTGAGGATTATTACTAATAAATAAAAAAATATGTGATAGTTAGGCGTTTTCAGGTTCGTTTTCAATAGGTCGCGGGTTCGATTCTCGCCTGTGTCGAATTTTGTCTTTCCTTTATTTATTAGTAATAATTAATAATCCCCACATGAGGTTTTCATGAATAAAAAGATTTAAATTAAATGACAGATCCCGCTCAAATTTTGCGCGCTAAATCAGTGCTACCAACATGCAGTAAAAAAAATTTAACGACTTCTTTTACGCGGGTCTTTATATTGACTATTGTCTGTGTATTGACCTAATCCCGATACTATTTACACAGAGTAGTATAACTCAATAACAGCTAAACCGATTTGGCTGAAAATTGGTAGGGAGGTAACTAAGAACTGGGAGAAGGACATAGGATATCACCACGCTAAATATCGTAGGGGTGAGCAGTAAAACATATTTAACATCATCCGTGCAAAGCCGGGGCGGATCACTAGTTAGTAACAATCTCCACATGAGGTTTTCATGAACAAAAACATTCATACCTATTACTGAAGTAATATTAAAGTATTGTGAAATATGCCAACGTGGCGGTTATCTTATACAACTTATTATACATACATATACTCACGGCTGTAATTACCTAAAAGGGGTAGCCAGAGCTTCAGAATACGGAATTCCTCAGCCACTTATTATCTAATAAATCATTAAAAATATAATGAACAACCATTCTTTATTTTATAATCCCTCTTCACCAAACTTCCAAAAGTGGTTGAGATATTTCTAATTCTGAAGCCCTCGTTAGATACTCGTTTTTAGGATTCATAACCGTGGTATTGGATTGAATCAGGCGTTACTTTGCGGAAATCCATAGCAATACTAATATTAATAAATTTTTTCGCTTAATTCCGCTAAATAATACCTGCAGTCTTCATGCAACATGCACTGTGCACCGCCCGCCCTCCCACTTACAAGAAATCGAAAAGCAGACAATGCACCACACACACACCCGCAAGCGAAAACCACAGGCAACCACAAACATGCGACGCGTTTCGACTCAACACGAGTCATTGACGAGCAGTTAGTAGACAGTTCGGCAGCTGACCACCGAGTGCCGGTCGTACGATTTTGCGGTTATATTTATAGGCCAGGCTCCCCACTCCCCCACCCAAAGAACATCAATGACGAGTGACTATATTATTGGAAAAAATTGACAAAAGTGGG